>VDFB02000008.1:176607395-176802685 GCA_007258455.2 Sequoia sempervirens | reverse complement strand
TAGAATCAGATGACCCAAAAATAGATTTTGAAGATCCCTACCCAGGACCCATTCACCATAGCGCAAATGAGTCCTCAGACAACTTCTGGGAACACCATTTTGTGAGAGGTACACAACATTTATCCCTTTCAAATCTACCAAAAACTTTGTTCATTCCTTAAGTTTTATGTTTAATCTACTAAATCCAAGTGATAGATTTCATTTTGGAGTTGATTTTCTATTTTTAATCTTTCTCCCCAAAGTGTTGTTTGACCTAGACTCCTGTCGTAACACAAAAAGGGAAATTCCAAGATTCCTCAAAGAATTCACTAACCTAAGGGTTGAAAGTGGATTTTGACTTGAGGGATCTCATTTCCTAAATGAAAGAGAAGAATAGGTAGGTTAATGCACCCCATTTTCCCTTTCTATTTATAGTAAGTTTGGTGAAACATTCCAAATTTAGTATAAAACCTTGTATGTTTGAACCCCAACCCATTTTTCTACATTTCAATGTGCAAGAAGTTTGGTAAAGAAATGTAGAAGGAATTTGAGATGTCCATTCAATAGGTGAGTTATCCTTATTTATTGGTCTTCAAATTGCTTAGCTAGATGACGGTATCTTCATTTCTCAAGAAAAGTATGTCAAGGAGATGTTGAAGAAGTTTGGTATGGAAGATTGCAAACCTACAAGTACTCCTACGATAACTAGTTGTCATTTGAGCAAAGATAATGAGTCACCCCTAGATGATCAAACTCTATACAAATCTATGATTGGAAGCCTGATATATTTAACTACTTCAAGACCTATTATCATGCATGTGGTATATAAATGGTTGAAATATTTCAAGCTAATCCTAAAGAAACTCATGTGAAGGAAATCAAGAGAATCTTCAAATATTTGAAGAGAACTCTAAATTATGGATTATGGTATCCAAAAGGTAATGAATTTCATTTGAGTGCATACACTGATGTTGATTAGGTTGGTTTTGTTGATGATAGGAGTACCAATGGTGGTGCTTTCTTTTTAGGAAGAAAATTGGTTTCATGGCATAGTAAGAAACAAGATTCAATGTCTATCAACAACATAAGAAAAGTATATTGTTGTAGCATCTTGTTGTACTCAAGTATTGTGGGGGAATCAAACATTGAAGGATATCAAGGTAAAGTATGATGATCCTATTCCTATTCTATGTGATAACACAAGTGCTATCAATATTTCCAAGAATCTAGTGATACATTCTAGAACCAAGCACATATCAATCAGGTATCACTTTTTGAGAGAGAAGGTTGCAAAGAAAGAAGTCAAGTTGGAGTATGTATCTACAAAGGATCAAAATGAAAACATTTTCACAAATGCACTTGCAAAGGATATACATTTAAATATCCCAAGCAGAATTTATGGATAATTGCCCCTTCTTGCAAGATGCATAGTTGGTGCATCTATTCAGAGGGAGTAACTAAATTCGTATCTTTATTCATGTACTAAGGGTGGCTCCCTCTCAAGGGGAGCAAGTAGTGGCTATTACTGATAGGGGATCCTATAAGTTGTTTCAAGAAGGAGAGAATGTACATCAAAGGGGGAGAGTTTGAAGAAGAGAAATTGTGCTTGAAAGGGGGAGTGAAATTCCATTTTCCATTTGTCTTTGATGTCAAAAGGGGAGAGAGTTTGTGCACCAAAGTGGTGTGAATATGGTTTTTCCATCAATAAAAAAGTGGGACATTATTGTAGTCTAGTTGTCATTGATGTCAAAAGAGAGTTGCTAATGTGAAACGTGAGTTGCAATTAATTTGGATTTTAAAAATATTTTTTTGTGAGTGACAATTCGAAGATTGTGTTGATCCTGTGTAGATGTTTTCAAAAGTGAATTTTGGATCTAAATTCCTTCATGTTTGTAGATATGGTTATGTGGTTTAGAAGATAAGTTCAACATGTTTTGAAGTTGGTATATCCAAAGTTTCATATCATTAGTCCCCCTGTAGAGTAAGTTTGAAATAATAGAGTATAGGATTGTGTTGTCCGATGACTGGTTTCAATGTCTGTTGGCTTGCACCAACTTTTTGTTGCATGAAGATGTGAAAGGAATGTATGAGAGTGTTCTTGAATATCTTGTGATGATTTATGTTGCTCTGCAAGGTGTTTTCTAGCTTCTCCAGAATAGGCTATGGTCTGGAATGAATGTTTTGTTGAGTTATGCTTTTTCTTGGCTAACTTAGGTATGTTGGTGTTGTACGCCACCAGTTCAAGTGTGACTGGAATCTAAGAAGTGTTTGAAAGTGTTGTATGGGTTATATTGACTCATATAAGAGAAGAAAAAGTAATTCTTTGTCATTCATATGTACCTCCAATGTTGTGAACATTGACATACTTCATGTTTCATTTTTTCTTGCTTAAGGCCAACCTATTTTGGATTTGTGAAGTGTGCAAATGATGTTCATTGAAGACTGAAGTTGTGAAGAGGTTTTATGACCAAGTTAATCATGTGTTGGAATCCACAAGGCATGTTCCTCTTTTTGGTGTTAAGTGTAGTTTTTTGGGTCTTTCCCTCTACACGTTTCATATTGTGTGTTTTATATTTGACCAAGTTGCAAATGTAATATTTTTTGTTGTAGGCCAACATGAGAATTACAATAAATGTAATATCATGTATAAATATTAAACCTAGTTGATCTAGGTAATTGTATGTGTGCAGCATTATGAAAATTGCATAAGTGACTAAAAGAGAAAGAGCGAAAGTGTAAACTCTTGTTCGATTTCATCTTGAACATATTTTGTGATAGAAGGGAAGTGAAGAAGGTGCTTAATTGTTTGCTAGTGGAAATGAGCCAAAGAAAAAATTTCTTGAAGGCTGAAAGTAGTGAGCTAGTAAGCTGCACAAAGAAGACATTTGAAGACATTTTCAAAAGTGAAAAAGTAGAGCTGCAATCATGAAAAAGAGAAGGGAAAAATAAAAATTGCAATCATCAAAAGGATTGAGCCTAATTGTTAGTTTCATATATTGGAAGGATTTCCATTTTGTATTCATTCTTGAGATTGTACTTAGATCAGGGAGTTATAGCATCCTTGGGTTGTGGTCCTAAGACAAAGTATGCAGGGAGTGACCCTAAAACCTCTTTTCAGGGAGTAGTAGCTTCCTTGGGTTGTAGCCCTAAAACAAAGTTTTAACTATTATTCATTTGTGTGGTTGGATTAGAATAGTAGCTCCTAGAAAATTTCTCACTATGGTTTTTCCCCTCTGGGGTTTTCCATGTACATTTGGTATTATTTTGTGGTGTGCATTGTTTCTATGTTTCATGTTCTTTCTTATGTGGTGGAGTTTGAATTTTATTTTGTTCTAAAACTTTTGAGATCTGATAGAATACTGATTCATCACCCCTCTCAATATTCTGGTGTATGATCAATAGTTAGTTGTCATTAAATATTATCTTATCTTTTGACTTTTAAAACATGTTTCCTAGGGAGTTATGATAAGTTTTCACATGACATAGGATTAAGACACTTGTCATGATCCTATTTAATCATATGTCTCACCTTGGCTATATAACCAGGTAGTCTCATATGTAAATAATATATTGGATATTAATTGCATCCTTTGATAGAATATAATTGTTCTTTGATAGTTGATCTCTCTTATGCTTTCATGAAGTTCCTAGATCTTGGGTGGCTATAATCTTAAGCCAAATATTGCATGGTGTAGAGTTATTCGATACCAACTCTTAGAATTTTACCATGACACAATCACTATAAAGGATATATGGGTTGAATGTGAAGAGGCCACACTAATTTTCTTTGAATTTTGTGAAATACGTGTGTCACCTTAGTGCATTAGTACAACTTTAAAAATAAATGCAAAAGAAAAACTACACTATGAAGAAAATATACTTTGCAATCACACTTTGACACTTGTATTAATACCCTTTTGTCATATTATGGTGCACACAAAAGAGACATGAATCCAATGAGGAGAGGTCATGTCGTCTACTTAAAGGTCTTGAAAGTCATGTTTCACTTCTATACACTAGCATAAATTTTAAGAGGGAACACTTATGCAAGGTTGCACTGTGAGTGAGTGATGCACCATAATGAGAGCATGCAATCTATCATAAGACTACTAGCCATCTTTAGTTAATCACATTCCCACTAAGGATTGAAACATAGCTCGAGACCAGTCTTCATAGAAAACACATGTCATACCAATGTATTAGATCAATATTTACCTAAGAAGATGGTTTTAAAATTGCATTGCAAGAATCTAGCAAGCTCTAATAGAAGGAAGACACTTGTATCCATATTACATTAGCATGACTTCACAATTGAATCTCTTTGATAAACTACACTATGAAGAACTCGCATGCTACAATAATAAGTTTTCATGTTCCATATGGTGGCCCCACACATTTATCAGCATCATCAAAAGTACCAAAGGGAAAGAAAAGTATTGCTAGGGAATAATAGTGCAAGTATAGCTCAATTCTTGAAGAGTAGATGTGTTGCAAAAAGAAATTCCACTATGATCAATAACCAACATGTGGACATAATCAGTGACCACTAACATGACTTTTATTCATAGGCCAAAAAATACATACTTAGGAACATGAGCTAAAAGGCTTAGTTGTTAACATGAAACAAGGGGCCAGTAAAATTGTTGGAATATTTGCCTCAATCCATACTGACATACAACTCCCAGAGGGAAAAGTCGCTATGACATTAATCATGTCTGGCCGAATAACTATTCTAAATCCACTTGAAATTTTCATGTCACCGAGACAGATGTGATGTCTTGCCGAATGAAGTCTATCGCTATGACCTAGATGTATTTGTTGTGACCTTCTGTCAAATGGAGACCTCTGGCCGACAGTATGTTCTTATCAGGTGTCAAAGTAGATGACGGAGTAGCTCAAGGATCTCAGGGAGAAGTTTCAACGATGAAGGAAGAGTCTCGCCGATAGTTCAGAGTAACATAAGAGCACTCGGTGAAAGGTCTTGGCGAAGGTCAAATGTCTTGCCGACTTGGTAAGACATGAGTGCTCGATGTAAGGTCTCGGTGCTCACTGTGAGGTCTTGGCAAAGACAAAAGTCTTGACAACTCGGTAAGACTTGGTTGCTTGATGTGAGGTCTCAACACTCACTATGAGGTCTTGGCGAAGACAATGTCTTGCCGACTATCAATTGCTCCAGTGAAACTTGAGGAAACTCAACGAAACCTCTTGGCGAAAGACGAATGTCTTGCCGACTCGGGTGCTTCAGTGAAACTTGAAGAGACTCGGGGAAACATCTTGGCGAATGGAAAGTCTTGCCGATAGCAAAGTGGAAGTCGCTATGACCTTGTGAGAATCGGTATGAGTCTAGCCGATGAGAAATATCTTGCCGATAGGAATGCAATGGATGTCGATGGATTTGGTATGTCTCATGGCATTTGTTATAACATCCTGCCGACCATTGGGATCTATGACGATAGTGATATGAAGACTTTGTGGCATCGGGGAGACACTATTAGTGTCTCACCGATGTGCCAACAAAGTTGAACGCCTTTGACTAGAATGACCATCCTATGTGGAGCATCGTGGACCAATCAAAGGAAGCAATTTTTGAATGGATGGCAGTTAGATTTTTGCAACTGTTGTGATGCTGGAGCTGAATAACATGCAGGGAAAAATCAATTGCTCGAGAGGAAACTTTCTACAATGGGGCAATGGAAGATAAGGATGAATCGAAGATAAAAATCAAAATGAGATAAGATAAAATCAGATCGATTCTAAGTTTTGGAGAGGTCAGATTGTTGAGATCTTTTATGTAACTAGATGAACAGTGAATGAAGCTACTATGAACTAATACCAGAGAGTGGTATCTCTAATTGTATGTAATTTTTGTTACTGTAATACAAAGAGATTTAGCTTGGTGTGGTGGGTTTTTTCCTGAAATGGTTTCCCACGTAAATCTGTTGTTCATTGTCTTTGAGTATCTTCTCTGTTTCTGTAAATCTTTCATGTGTGTCTTAATTGGATTGTAATTAGAAAAATTAAAAGTACTGTCTGCTTACTTCCCTGTGGTTTTGACATTAGCAAAGTTGCTTCCGCACCATTGCTTTCCTTACAAGTGGTATTCGAGCTTGGCTAGTTGTGTTATCCTTGTGAGTGGGTTGGGTTTTGTGTCAATTCTTTTTCAGTGGGAGTCTGTTAGAGATCTGATAATTTAATTAGAGATTAAGATGAAGAGAAAATTCGGGAAGATGGAAATAGAGAAATTCAATGGTAGCAATTTTGAGTTGTGGAAACTCAAAATGGAAGATCTGTTAGTAGACCGAGATCTTTGGACTGTTGTGTCTAGAACAATGCCTCAAGGAATGAAGCAAGAGGATTGGGACCTGGCAGATAGAAAATAAAAAGGGCTGATAAGGCTCTGTTTGGCAGACTCTGTTCTTCTGAATGTGCATGAAGAAAAGACTGCATCTTCCTTGAGGAAAAGACTGGCATCAGTTTATCAAGGCAAGTCCTTGGTGAAGAAAATGTTCTTGAGGAAGAAGTTGTACTCTTTGAGAATGTAGGAGGGAGGATTTGTTGCTGATCACTTGAATGCTTTCAACATGTTGATTGCTCAGTTAACATCTGTTGGTGTGAAGATTGAAGATGAAGATCGTTGCATGCTACTACTATGTTCTTTTCCAGATTCTTGGGATCATCTGGTGATGGCTATTGGGAGTACGACATCCACTTTCAAGATGCAAGATGTTATTGCTTCTTTGTTAATAGAAGAGATGAGAAGAAAATCTTCTGAGATGGCAAAGGAGGCTCTGGTTGTTAGAGGCAGATCGAAGGAGAAAGGCAAGAAGAAGGACAAGAAATCCAGATTGAAATCAGAAGGGAGATCAAAGTCTCCTAGCAAGAAGTCCAAGGTGAAATGCTCGAATTGTGGGCAACCTAGTCATGTCTGAAAGGACTACAAGGAGGAGAAAAAGAAGAAGAAGAACTCTTTTGGCAATGATTCTTCTCAGAGTGATGCAGATGCCTTCATTGCAGCTTTGGCTACACGAGCATCAGATGATGTATCACTGATTGATTCTAGAGCATCTTTCCACATTACATCTCATAGAGACTGGTTCATAAAGCATGAATAATACAATGGTGGAAATGTGTACCTAGCAAGTGATTCATCTTTGGAAATTGTTGGTCGTGGAAGAGTCAGAATTCAATTCCTTGATGGAAGAGTGAAGGGAATCAAAGATGTAATGCATATACCAGGTCTGGCTCATAATTTACTTTCTGTAAGTAACCTGAATGATATTGGAGTGCATGTCACATTATCTGGAAATGGCTGCAAGATGACTAGAGGCTCTATGGTGCTGGCTAGGGGTGCTCGAATTGGTACCTTGTACAAGATGGATGCACAAGCTATTCAATGCAATAGTGTCTTTGCGAAGTCACAGAAAGCTACTCATGGAGTAGAAGAGGGAAACGTCCCTGATGGAGTAAATGCCATGGAGGTTAAACTTCCAGCAGAAAAGATTATGCTCTGGCATCATAGGCTTGGCCACATTGGTGAAAAAGGTTTAAAAACCTGGTAGAAGGGCTTGAAGATTGTAACCTTAAGTTTGAATTTTGTGAACATTGCATATATGGTAAACAGCACCGTGTTTCATTTTATTCCAGTCCTTACAAATCTTCTGGTTTGCTTAATTATATTCATTCTGATGTGTTTGGTCTAGTGAATGTTCCTTCTCTGTCTAAATCAAGATACTATGTGTCGTTTACTGATGATTATTCAAGAATAACATTTGTATATTTTCTGAAAAGTAAATCAGAAGTGTTCAGTCGGTTTAAGGAATTTAAAAACCTTGTTGAAAATCAAACTGGTAGGAAAATAAAATGTTTAAGGACTGACAATGGCGGTGAGTTTTGTTCAGATGAATTTGAAAGGTACTGTATAGATCATGGGATTAAAAGACATAAGACTACACCTTACACTCCACAACAAAATGGAGTTGCTGAAAGGTTCAATAGGACAGTAATGGAAAGAGCACGAAGTATGTTGAGTAGTGCTGGCTTGGAGGAGAAGTTCTGAGCTAAAGCAGTCTCTACAACATGTTAATTGGTAAATCATTCTCCTAACTCTGCTTTTGTTGAGAAGACGCCTTTGGAAGCATGTTCTGGAAAGAAGCCCTCTCTGAGACATATTTGTGCCTTTAGCTGTGAGGCATATGCATATGTGCCATTTGAAAAAAGATCTAAGTTGGAAAACAAAGTTGTGAAGTGTATTTTTATTGGCTATAGTGCTGGCATAAAAGGATACAAGCTTTGGAACCCTGAGACTAAGAAATTTTTGTATAGTAGAAGCATTATCTTTCGTGAGCTAAAATCTTCTACATTGGATCTGCAGTCAGAGAAGAAATCAGAAAATGAAAAGGATGTAGCAGAAATTCCTCCGACACCAGATAAAGAGGAATTGAAAAATAAAAATGTACCTGATACTAAGGAAAGCTCAAGTAGCTATGAAAGTTCTAAAGATGATGAAGAACCACCTCAGCCTTAGCCTGTGAGGAGGTCAACTCGTGAAAGAAAGCAACCTGACAGGTATGGGTTTTCTTTAATAGAGTCTACTTGTGCCTATGCTTTAATTTCTAGCAATGATGAACCTAGGACTATGAAAGAGGCATTTAAAATGTCCGATTCAAACTCTTGGTTGGAATCCATGAATGAAGAAATGGCATCATTAAAAATGAATGATACCTAGAGTTTGGTGCCATTACCTAAAGGCATAAAAGTTGTGGGCTGCAAATGGGTTTTTAAAAAGAAAATTGGTCTGGATGGCAGTGTAGAAAAATATAAAGCAAGGCTAGTTGCAAAAGGTTATTCCCAAGTAGAGGGAATTGATTATGGAGAAATATTTTCTCCTGTAGCTAAGCTGACATCTATTAGATTTCTTTTGTCACTTGCATTAGCGTATGACTTAGAGATTGAATAGATGGATGTGAAGACAACGTTTCTTCATGGTGATCTTGAAGAAGAAATTTATATGTCCCAACCGGAGCACTTTGTGGAAAAAGGTAAGGAAAGACTGGTTTGCAAGTTGAAGAAATCTTTGTATGGTTTAAAACAGTCTCCTAGAATGTGGTACCAGAAATTTGACACTTTTGTTTTGTCTTTGGGATTTGTAAGATCAAAATGTGATCATTGTGTATATTACAAAGCTGAAAGTGATCAAGTCCTTATTATTGCTCTTTATGTTGATGATATGTTGTTCATAGGAAATAGTAAGCTAATGATTTCTGATCTTAAGTCTCAGTTGTTTGCAAAGTTTGAAATGAAAGATCTTGGTGCAGCAAGGTATATTCTGGGAATGGAAATAACCAAGGACAGGAAAAATAGAAAACTTTGGCTTAGTTAGAGTAAGTATATCATGACTGTTCTAGAGAGATTTTGTATGACTGAGTGCAAGCAGCTAGTTGTCCCAGTTACACAGGGAACAAAGAGGCTCTATCTGTTGAGGATTGTCCAAAATCTCCTACTGAGATGGAGGACATGACCAGTGTGCCATATGCTAGTGCGGTTGGAAACCTTATGTATGCAATGGTTTGTACAAGGCCAGACATTGCCCAAGCAGTGGGAGTTCTTAGTCGGTTTATGGCTAATCCTGGAAGGACACATTAGGATGTTATGAAGAGAGTGTTTAGATATATGAAGGGCACTTCAGACTATGCTTTAAGTTGCCATAGTAACCTGGTTGAATCACAGAAGACTCTCAACATTCAAGGTTATGTGGATTCTGATTGGGCAGGGGAAATTGACAATAGAAGATCCACCAGTGGATATGTTTTTATGATGAATGGTGGTGCAGTGAGTTGGATGAGCAAGCGGCAAGCTGTAGTCACTTTATCCACTACAGAGGCAAAATACATGGCAGCTACACATGCCTATAAAGAAGCAATCTGGTTAAAATGATTGTGTTCTAACATTGGTTTTGATGTAGGAAAAATTACTATTTACTATGACAGTCAGAGTGTTATATGTTTGGCAAAGAATCCTACTTTCCATGCCAGGATGAAACATATATATGTACAGTATCATTTTGTACGGGATATGGTGGAGGATGGGAAGGTCTCTTTGGAGAAAGTGGATACTCTGGAAAATGTTACAGATGCATTGACGAAGCCTGTGAGCATAGAAAAATACAGGTGGTGTGCCAGTTCGATGGGCCTCTTGGCTCATGAATTTCAGTATTTTTATTATGCTCTGGAGTTGTTAGTAAGATCTTCGTCAAGTGGGAGATTGTTGGAATATTTTCCTCAATCCATACTAACATACAACTCCTAGAGGGAAAATTCGTTGTGACATTAATCATGTTTGGATGACTAACTGTTCTAAATTCGCTTGAAATGTTCATGTCGCCGAGACAGAGGTGATGTCTTGCCGAATGAAGTCTATTGCTATGACCTAGATGTATTCGTTGTGACCTTCTATCAAATGGAGACCTCTGGCCGACAGTATGTTCTTATCGGGTGTCAAAGCAGATGACAGAGTAGCTCAAGGATCTCGGGGAGAAGTCTCAACGATGAAGGAAGAGTCTCGCCGATAGTTTGGAGTAACATAAGAGCGCTCGGTGAAAGGTCTTGGCAAAGGTCAAATGTCTTGCCGACTCAGTAAGACATGAGTGCTCGATGTAAGGTCTCGGGGCTCATTGTGAGGTCTTGGCGAAGACAAAAGTATTGCTGACTCGGTAAGACTTGGTTGCTCGATGTGAGGTCTTGGTGCTCGCTGTGAGGTCTTGGCGAAGACAATGTCTTGCCGACTGTTAGGTGCTCAGATGAAACCTGAGGAAACTCAATGAAACCTCTTGGCGAAAGATGAATGTCTTGTTGACTCAGGTGCTTTAGTGAAACTTGAAGAGACTTGAGGAAACATCTTGGCGAATGGAAAGTCTTGCCGATAGCAAAGTGGAAGTCGTTGTGACCTTGTGAGCATCAGTATGAGTCTAGTCGCTAAGAAATCTCTTGCCGATAGGAACGTAATGGATGTCGATGGATTCGGTATGTCTCATGGCGTTCGTTATAATGTCCTTCCAGCTGTTGGGATCTATGATGATAGCTATATGAAGACTTTGTGGCATCGGGGAGACACTGTTAGTGTCTCGCCGATATGCCAACAATGTTGAACGCCTTTGACTAGAATGACCATCCTAGGTGGAGCATCGTGGACCAATCAGAGGAAGCGATTTTTGAATGGATGGCAATTAGATGTTTGCAACTGTTACGACGCTAGAGTTGAACAACATGCAGGGAAAAATCAATTGCTCGAGAGGAAACTTTCTACGATGGGGCAATGGTGGATAAGGATGAACATAAGATAAAAAGCAGAATGAGATAAGATAAAAGCAGATCGATTTTGAGTTTTGGAGAGATCGGATTGTTGAGAGCTCTGTAACTGGATGAACAGTGAATGAAGCTACTGTGAACTAATACTAGAGAGTGGTATCTCTAATTGTATGTAATTTTTGTTACTGTAATACAAAGAGATTCAGCTTGGTGTGGTGGGTTTTTTCCCAAAAGGGTTTCCCACGTAAATCTGTTGTTCATTTTCTTTGAGTATCTTCTTTATTTCTGTAAATCTTTCATGTGTGTCTTAATTGGATTGTAATTAGAAAAATTAAAAGTACTGTCTGCTTACTTCCCTATGGTTTTGACGTTAGGAAAGTTGCTTCCGCACCGTTGCTTTCCTTACAAAAATGATAAAGCTTGGGACATAAAAAGACATCTTAAGTGAAAAATATTGGGCTTAACTAGTCACTGTTAAATTAAAACATTAAGTCATATAGACATGAGTCGAAGTTTTAGGTTTGGGACCTTGGGTAAAACCAGGATAATTTTTACATAAAACTCTAGAAAAATTATAGGGCACAACACATCTACCAACCCACCACTCCTTTTTTGAGTGACATTAAGACGAAAAGCAATGTTTGTAGGTAGGTATGGCCTTCTATTGATGCAGGAGCATCCAACAATGTAGGGAAATCTTACATCACCCAAAAAAAATGTTTTCTTTATTTTCTTTAGTTGTTTTGAGTCTCATGATGGCACTTAAGGGGTATAAGATAGTCAAAAGTCAAAAATAGTCAAAAACGGTCACTTACAATTTTTAGTAAGTTAGCCTACACGAGCTCGTATGGACCTGAAAATTACCCGAAGGAGCAGAACTGAAAAACATTTCTGGTTGCAAAAGAATTGCCTCAATACCCTAAACAGTTTGGGAGAAATTAAAATTTATGCCCCAAGAAATTTCTCCAATGCAGCTTCAAATTCAAATATAAAACTTTAAAGGCCCCAAAATAGGTCAAAAAGTGGTCGAACCAACCTACGATGAGTTCATGAGTTGTAGATCTCTTTGAGAGCTTTCCAACGATATGCAATAATAGAAAATCAAACACCCAGATCAAAAGTTATGGCCCCGCGAAGTTGCCCCTCTAAAAAGTGAATTTCATTAAAATTTCTTCCTAGGCCAAAAATCAAACGGCAAGACTTTTGACACCAAAACAAAAGGGAAATTTTCACTTTCTAGCACATTCTAGGGTAGTTATTGGGTAAAATAAAAAGGGATATGAGGGGGTTATAGAAGGTGGCTCCATTAGTGTAGATTGTAGCTCTGAATAATAGTTTTCTTTCATAATTGATTCTATTGTAATGAATCAAGCCCATGAGGCTGTAGCATGTAAGTTTGAATCTGTGATTTCATTTTCTGAAAATAATTGAAAGAGGGTTATTTTTTGTTTCGCATCTTTTGTGTTGGTATCTATTGTTGTGTTTTATGGGTTTGGGAGGTGTAGCTCTCATCAAGTGGTATCAAAGCAATAGTTCTTGAGCCTATAGATAGAAGGTTGAATGTGAGGCAGTTTACACCAGGACTTTTGGTTGTGGGTTTGTGAGAAAAGATGCCTCCACAAAGAAACCATGGTGGAAAAAATGTTGAGGTAACAAAAGAGGGTTTTAGAGCCCTCCAAAGACAACTTCAAGCACTACAAGAGGAGTTGCGTAGAGGAGTTGGTTTTAGAAGAATAGATGAAAGTGAGCATGAGGCTAAAGATGAGGAGCCATTCGAAGAGGAAGCACAAGATGTAATGGATCCTGGAGAAGTCGGACTAATTAGGGCCATTTCCAAGATTGGAAAGAGGCTGAAGATAGAAGTTTCTAATTTTTCTAGAAACCTAAATCTAGAGGAGCTGATCAATTGGATCAATGACATGGAAGAGTATTTTGAGTATGAGGAAATAGAAGACCCAAATAGGATCAAATTTTTGAAGGCCAAATTGAAAGGCCATGCTAGTATATGATGGAAAGAAGTCCAGTTGGAAAGAAATAGAAGAAGAAAAGAGAAAATAACAAGATGGGATCAAATGGTGGAAAATTTAAAGAGACAGCTCATTCCTAGGGACTATGAGTTGGATTTGTTGAAGAATATGCAAGGGTTGAAACAAGCAGGAAAATATGTTAAGGAGTATACAAAATAATTATACCGAGTCTTGATCAAATTCGGTCATTCTAAGGCCAACAAGGTGCAAGTTGTTAAATTTAGTGATCAGATAAGTGCACAGAAAATTAATTCAAAATCCGACACAGTAACACAGCATATACCCTGGGAAAACCCTCCACTTGAGGGAGAAAAACCCAGCAACAAAGATCTCTTTTATATATAAGTAATGGCAATAATTCTCTTTTACAATGAGGCCAATACCAAGGCCAATTCTGCTGCACCTTCACAATATATGAAACCAGATAACACATAGAATGTAGACAGTAAACAATACTGCCTTTATTGAACTTGCACTGAACTGTAGAAGAAGTCGCACTGCCTTAGAATAATTCGCACTTGAATGAGTATTTTAACTTTCCTTGAAATCGATATCTCAAATGAATAACAGTGATCTCCTTTTATAGAAGACGATAGGAAATGTCCAAAGGATGTGAACTTTCAAGATGCAACGTTGGCCTCATATGAAAAGACGTTTCTTTTAAAAATCGCGCCACTTAAGATGAAGTCGGCTATTAAATAAATATGCCTTTTGAAGAGTAGACAAATATTAAAGAAACATTATTTAATGTTTAACTTCTTTTAGTAAATCGAAATGACTTCTGAATCGAGCCTTTAGAGATCTTATAAATTAGATAGCCTTAGGCTATTATCTGATTTCTTCAAGGATATCACTGGAAGTTGCTACGATGCTACTTGAACATTAACAAAAGTTTCCTGTTACATAAATGGGTTGAAGCTGAGCATTCAAGAAGACTTGAGTCTGGTAAGAATGTATTCCATTAAAGATGCATATTAGTTTTCTTTGAAGGTAGAAGAAAATTTGAATAGAAGATTTGAAAGCAAGCAAAGAGGTGTGAGTTGTGGTGGAAAGACTAGTGGATGGTCATATGGAGGTCAAAATGAAGATCAAAAGAAGGGTGAAGGATCCAGTAGCAGCCATAACTAGAAAGGAGATAACACCTATCGTCCTCATGATCAGAATAATGGAGATCAAAGAGGAATAGGAAGATCTGGACAATGACCAGAAGAGGAGTCTTTTGTAGAATCTGTTTCTAGTGTGGAGAAGGACATAGAGCCTATGCATGTCCTCAAAATCAAGGAAGGACAAATAGAAGACCTGAGGGTAATGCACGAGTTGCACATGTAGATGAAGATGTTGAGTCTTCACATTCTGAGGATGTAAAAAGACGAGAAGTTTTTGTTACTAGAAGAGCCTTGCTGAATGAGGAGAAAGATCTTAGGAAAAATTAGGGCATCTCAGAGTAACCTCCAAGAACAGTAGTGCCTTCGGTAACTTTAATTTCGATTAGGTTGCCTCAAAGACACGTACAACTATGTCATAAAGTGGAAACATACACAATTTATTTTCCACATTAATCCTTCTGAGAGAAGCACATGTAAATTCAATAGCAAACAACAACACAGATGAAAGATAAGACAAAAAACCAGAACACAAAGATTTATGTGGGGAAAACCCTTTCGGGTAAAAAACCCCACACTCCAAAGATTGAGCCATTGGACATTATTCAACAATTGAAGGTTACAATACAATCTAGGCTCATAGCCTTTTCAGAGATTACATCTTGTTCATTCTGGAATCAATCTGGTAGCAAACTATTACTGAGAGATCAACCATGGCATTCATGATCAGGAGAGATTCCAACATAACCCTGCCTCTCTCTTCCTCTGCTTCGGCCTCATGGCCTCGGCCTTTCAGCCAGCCACTCAACCCTCTCTCTTCACTTCTCTTGTTCTCGCCTACGCTACTCTGTCAGAACATCCAATGCATACATATATACATTCATTCTCTACAGGCTCTGTGAATCGGTTTGTTTCCAACTGTCAGATCACAACTATCGAATCATCCAGCTCAACATCGTAGATGTTTCCACTTCCTTGCATAAAAGATAATACGTCCAGGTCACACCACGTAGGACAGTCATCCAAATAGTCAAGGGCGTTCAACTTGTGTTGGCATGTCGGTGAGATACTAACCGTGTCTCCCTAATGCCAACACAACCAGCATTCAATATCGGCATAGGTTCCAACAGTCGGCAAGACGATATAGCGAATTCCACAAGTCATATCGAAACCACCGACATCCATTGCATTCCTATCGGCAAGAGTTTCCTCATCGGAAAGACTCATACTGATGTTCACAAGTCACATAGACCTCAACTTTTCCATCGGCAAGACTACCACAGTTCGTCAAGGCTCCATACCAAAGTCTTCAAGTCATGTAGACGTGAGTATTCCATTTGGTGAGACAATCATCTTTCGCCAAGACATCACACTGAGCTCTTCATGTTATACCGAAACATCCCAGTCAGCAAGACTTATCGCTATCGCCAAGAAATCATAGCGAACACAACATGTCACCCTGAAGACCACTATCGGTGAGACATCAACAATTGCTGAGAGGTTATATCGACATCAGGATTCCCATCGGCAAGACAATCACTCTTCGCCAAGACATCATACCGATGCCTTCAATTCATATCGAAGGGTCCAACCATCGGCCAGACATTCCACATTTGCTAAGACTTCATACCGAAGTCCTTGTGTTTCTTTGATGACTCCATTCGCTAGGAGTCTCACCGAAAACACCCGATCACATGTGGCTTTGTCGGCCAGACTTACCGTTGTCGCCAAGAGGTCATAGCAAACCCCTTTCATTACCCCAATGACTCCATATGTATATAGCTGTCGGCGAGACATCTCCCTATCGCCAAGAGTTCCTACCGAACCCTTATATTACACCGAAGACTTCTTTCGCCACAGGTCTCCCCGACATCCGCTAGACACCAACCTATCATCTAGACATCTCCCAGTCGCCAAGACTTCATATCGATAGGAGCAAGTAATACCGATTATCACATTGGCCAGACAGACCAAAGGTCACACTGATATCAGCAAGACTTCCTATCGTCACTGAGACATCATTCCGATAGTCCAAGGTTACACCGAAGGTTTCAGATGTCGATCGCCAAGACATTCAGGAGGTCACAGCAACAGTTTAGGATCTACTAGTAGATCGACCAGACATCTCACCAGTCACAGTGACCATGCTTTCTCAGAGGTTTCAGCCTATGAGATTGAGGCAACAATTCCAACAATCTCCCACTTGACGAAGATCACACAGGCACCTCCAAAGCAACCAGAAAACTAAGATCACACTAGCTCCACTAGTTCAGACCCTGCAATACTCAAGACACCCAATCAACAAGATTCCACATATAACAGTCCACCAAACAATCTGCAACAAAGACCAGGCATCCAACTGCAACTCACTATCCAAAAAATCAACCGAAATGCAACCAATCACAACCTTCCAGGAAACCACATAGATCTAAAAAACATGCTCTCATGCTCCATCAAGAATTCTACACCAACATCCAAGATGTCCACCATTCAGGCAACAATCCTTGTCATCTTCCAACATGCTACCTGTGGAAGAAAGATACAAGCTAAGGTGAATAAGCACCATTCCAATGAACATAAGCAAAAGATCCCAGTGATATCATCAACAAGATACTGCTACCACTTCACTATTCTCAAACACTATATAGAAGCAATATCAACTTCAAAGCTTCAAACATAACACACCAATGAAGTCATTCTCCATAAACAAGACAAAAACACCAGCTAGAACAACAATCAGAATGACTACTTCCATCCAACTGATAAACCCACGCGACTGAAAATAGCACCCAACACTCGTACTATTCCATCCAATCTCACATACCTCAAAGGTATCAGCATTAGTAAACTCATGCTGCTCAAAACCAACCCATCAACAGTGAATGCAAGCTCCAAGTGCCAACCAGTTGAAGAAGACAAAACACAACAGGAACTCCCACTAACTGAGTAATCCAAAGACATCACAAGTCTACCAATTATAGCACATAGAGAATGTACCCATGTAGTACCAAGGAAATATCCACAATGACATGCCCAACCTACAACAAACTGTTACAAGAAACATTTCTCTCAACACAAGTCTTCACAGTTCTCCCAAGATCTCCACATGCAACAAACAATTGTCATGTGAAAACAAACATCCAGGAAGAAAACCAAGACTAAAGCAAGAAACCCTGCACATCATATTCCTGTAGAACACCCTCCTACAGACACTTCTAACTGCCAGTTGTGTCAAGAATGATCTCCTTTTCATTCAGAAAGAAAATCAAGCTACTTCATTCCCCATTTTAGGAAATTATCCCATACATCATCTCTTACCAATTCTCATCAGTAAAACACAAAAGCTCAAGGAGATAAACAAGTTGTACAACTTCCACCATGAATCCTCCATAACCATTAAACAACAATTCAAGAACTATATCATGAAAGTGAACAAAAACCCACATCTGAAAAATATAATGGGCCAAATACCTCTCAGATAAACTATCGAGCAGACCAAGAGTGGGAACGAGAATACTCCTTCAAGATATACAAGCCATCATGACTAATCCATGAGCAATCTCCTCATAGGTCTCTCATTGAACTCAAGTTCAACTAAGGTGTAGGCTTCTTAGACTTTCTGCTGAAAAACTTCATCAAGAATACCAATCAACAACACTTCTCTCATAAGAGAAAAAAATTCTCACCTTATTCTTCATGTATCCATGAGTACTAGCAATCGATCATCTCATGCTAAACTTCAACTGCAACTGCACTATCATGAAGTATCAAGAAAATAATCAAAGCACCCAATACACAAATAATTACCAGACCACTATCAAAGCTCCAATCATCTGAATCAAGAACTTATCATGACACTATGATCTACATATCCCCTTAGGAGATACCATGCTTCAGGTGACTTCACCATAGTCTCAAGTACAATGCACAATGCCAAAACTCCAATACACAAACAAGAGTATACCATGACATAAAGCAAACAGACTCAAAACCAACATCACCTGTCAAGCACCACCAACACCTCAGCCAAAGACTCCAAGCATCCTCCATGGATCCAAGATGTTGCACATCTTCAAATAATGTCCATGCAAATGCAAAAGAACCCTTCTGTAGCAACAAGATCTAAGGGCTCCCCCAAGAAACATCTGTAACACTAAAGAAGACCATTCACCACCATGTGATGAACCCACAGTCACTGCTAAAGCTCCCACTAAAACATGGAATCCGAGCTCTCCAAGCATCATGATCACCTACTTCAGGTTCCCATAACCAACTATTCAGGTACTCAATAGTATCCATCCTCTCATCTCAAAGCAATCACACCAATGCACAAGTGACCAAAGACAAGGCCAGCTAACAAGTCTGCACCAGCAATGAATCAACCTCGTGGATAAAGATAGTCCACATCCAAGTTATCTCACTGCAGCCAATGGGTAGCTAATCAATCAACCGCATAAATCGTAGATCACAAACATCAAACATGCAAACCCATCATCGCATTGGAAACTGCAACACTAAGATTTTAAAGAGAATAACCATGTAGACAATATGACTCAAACATCAAATCATGCCAAACCTGATTTTCCAATCATGTCCACAACGAGCACCATAATCAAGGGACCCACAAGCACCACCACAAGAATGTTGAGTGACAAATCACATACCAACACTCCCATGTAGAGAAGAAAACACACCTCCTCAAACCATGCACAAATCATGCATGTAGAACTGCAACTATCTCATCCAGCAACACCCCAAAAGCCAGGCTCTAGAAAATAGCTTAACAACAACTCTTCATAATCACAAGTTTTTCTTAACCATGTAAAAACCTGCAAAACCACAGAGCCATGCAAGTACAAAACATCCTTAAAAGGAAAACAACAGTTCAGGAAATCTAGGCCCCTTTTAGGCCAAATCTAAACCACCAACATGTGCATGCATCCGAGAAAGAGAGAAAGGCTATTTCAGAAGCTTGCAAATCATCTAATGATTAACTCCATAGCCTTTATGTATTTGAGGTTAATAGGAAACCGTGCCTTCCAACACCAGGAAACACCACCTAGCATAAGCACTCTCTTCCATCTCCACCATCCTTCAAACTGTGTGATATCTCTGAATATCACAAGACTTTCACTCACCAAAAGGATCAATAAATTAGACAATTCCTCCAAATTTCCTCTAGCCTCACAAGCTAAGAAATCTTCACAGGAGAAATACCCAGAACCAGCAACCAAAAGAAGGCTCTGATACCACTTGTTAGGAAAAATTAGGGCATCTCAGAGTAACCTCCAAGAATAGTAGTGCCTTCGGTAACTTTAATTTCGATTAGGTTGCCTCAAAGACATGTACAACTATGTCCTAAAGCGGAAACAGATACAGTTTATTTTCCACATTAATCCTTCTGAGAGAAGCACATGTAAATTCAACAGCAAGCAACAACACAGATGAAAGATAAGACAAAAAACCAGAACACAAAGATTTATGTGGGGAAAACCCTTTCGGGTAAAAAACCCCACACTCCAAAGATCGAGCCATTGGAAATTATTCAACAACTGAAGGTTACAATACAATCCAGGCTCATAGCCTTTTCAGAGATTACATCTTGTTCATTCTGGAATCAATCTGGTAGCAAACTATCCCTGAGAGATCAACCATGGCATTCATGATCAGGAGAGATTCCAGCATAACCCTGCCTCTCTCTTCCTCTGCTTTGGCCTCATGGCCTCGGCCTTTCAGCCAGCCACTCGGCCCTCTCTCTTCACTTCTCTTGTTCGCACCTACACTACTCTGTTAGAACATCCAATGCATACATATATCCATTCGTTCACTACAGGCTCTGTGAATTGGTTTGTTTCCAACTATCGGATCACAACTATCGAATCATCCAACTCAGCATCGTAGATGTTTCAACTTCCTTACATAGAAGATAATACATCCAAGTCACACCATGTAGGACAGTCTTCCAAATGGTCAAGGGCGTTCAACCTGTGTTGGCATGTCGGTGAGACACTAACCGTGTCTTCCCGATGCCAACACAACCAGCATTCAATATCGAAATAGGTTCCAACAGTTGGCAAGATGATATAGCGAATGCCACAAGTCATATTGAAACCATCGACATCCATTGCATTCCTATCAGCAAGAGTTTCCTAATCGGAAAGACTCATACCGATGTTCACAAGTCACATCGACCTCAACTTTTCTATCGGCAAGACTATCGTAGTTCACCAAGACTCCATATCGAAGTCTTCAAGTCATGTAGACATGAGTATTCCATTCAGTGAGACAATCATCTTTTGCCAAGACATCACACTGAACTCTTCATGTTATACCGAAACATCCCAGTCGGCAAGACTTATCGCTATCGCCAAGACATCATAGCGAACACATGTCACCCCGAAGACCACTATCAGCGAGATATCAACAGTCGCTGAGAGGTTATACCGACATCAAGATTCCCATCGGCAAGACAATCACTCTTTGCCAAGACATCATATCGATGCCTTCAAGTCATATCGAAGAGTCCAATTGTCGGCCAGACATTCCACATTCGCTGAGACTTCACACCGAAGTCCTTGTGTTTCTCTGATGACTCCATTCGCTAGGAGTCTCACCGAAAACACCTGATCACATGTGGCTTTGTCGGCCAGACTTACCATTGTCGCCAAGAGGTCATAGCGAACCCCTTTCATTACCCCGATGACTCCATATGTATATAGTTGTCGGCGAGACATCTCCTTGTCACCAAGAGTTCCTACCAAACCCTTATGTTACACCAAAGACTTCTTTCATCACAGGTCTCCCCGACATCCGCTAGACACCAACCTGTTAGCCAGACATCTCCCAGTCGCCAAGACTTCATATCGATAGGAGCAAGTCATACTAATTATCACATCGGCCAGACAGACCAAAGGTCACGGCGATATCGACAAGACTTCCTATCATCTCCGAGACATCATTCTGACAGTCCAAGGTTATGTCGAAGGTTTCAGATGCCGATCGCCAATTCAGGAGGTCACAGCGACAGTTCAGGATCTACTAGCAGATCGACCAGACATCTCACCAGTCACAATGACCATGCTTTCTTAGAGGTTTCATCCTGTGAGATTGAGGCAAAAATTCCAACAAAAGATCCAACTCAAAGGAAGAATTTGTTTTACACCAAATGTAAGTGTGAAGGTAAAGTTTGCAATGTTATTATTGATGGAGTTAGTACTAATAACCTTGTTTCAAAAGAGATGGTTAGTAAGTTACGATTGGAGAGAATAAGGCATTTGAATCCATACCGGATTGCTTGGTTGTAGAAGGACCATAAAGCCTTGGTAAATGAACAATGTCTGGTAAGGTTCAAGATTGGAAATTACCATGATGAGGTATTGTGTGATATTATGCCTATGGATGTTTGTCATATGTTGTTAGGAAGACCATGGCAGTTTGATCAACGAGCAGTACATGATGGACATGCCAACACCTATTCTTTGAAAAAGGATGGAGTTCTTCATAAGTTGAAGCCCTTGAAAGAGGTAGAGGAAAAGGTATGTAGTAATGCAAGAATTTATTTGGTTGATGGAAGAAAGTTCCTAGAAGGTATGAGGCATAAGCATATGTGTTTTACATTAATCCCTAGAGTTGATAAAGAAGATACTAATGAGGTACTTGTAGAGGTTTTTGATTTGTTGAATGAGTTTCAGGCTATTATTTCTGATAATGTACCCGAAGGTTTTCCTCTAGTAAGAAAGATTAGTCATCAGATGGACTTGATTCCTAGAGCCAATTTTCCAAATAAGGCAGCTCATCGTATGACTCCAACAAAGAGTCAAGAGTTGAATAGACAAGTGCAAGAGTTGTTGCGGAAGGTATTGATCAAAGAGAGTTTGAGTCCATGTGCAGTACCTACAGTACTAGCACCAAAGAAGGATGTGGAATGGAAGATGTGTATAGATTCTAGAGCCATCAACAAGATCACCATCAAGTATAGATTTCCCTTGTCGAGAATGGATGACATTATGGATTGTTTGAGTGGAATTGAGTACTTCACGAAGATAGATTTGAAGAGTGGATATCACCAGATCCATATTAGAGAAGGAGATGAATGGAAGATAGCCTTTAAAACCAAGGAAGGAATGTACGAGTGGTTATTCATGCCTTTTGGGCTAACCAATGCACCGAGCACATTTATGTAGCTTATGAATGAGGTATTGAAAGAATTTTTAGGAAAAATTGTTATTATTTATTTCGATGATATTTTGATTTTCAGTAAGACGTTGGAGGAGCACTTGATGCATATCCGAAGAGTTTTTAAGAAGCCAAGAGAGAAGTTGTTGATTAATTTGAAGAAATGTGGCTTTGTGAAGAGAGAGTTGGTGTATTTGGGATTTATTGTCTCAATAGAGGGTCTTAAAATGTATCTAGAGAAGGTGAGAGCTATTTGAATGGCCTACCTTGAGGAGTGTTACATAAGTAAGATCATTTCATGGTCTAGCAATTTTTTACAAAAAAATTATTAAGAATTTTAGTAGTATTTGTGCACCTCTAACTGAAGCAATGAGAGGGGATAAAAAAGAGTTTAAGTGGACTATAGGAGCATCCAAAATTTTTGATATGTTAAAGAAGAAAGTTATAGAGCAATCTGTTTTGGCACTTCCAAATTTCAATAAGGTATTTCAGGTAGATTGTGATGCTAGTGGCACTGCCATAGGAGTTGTTTTGAGTCAAGAAGGTAAGCCAGTTGCCTATTTTAGTAAGAAGTTGAATGATGCTAAGAAGAAATATTATGTCTATGATCAAGATTTCTATGCTATAGTTCAACCTTTGAAGAAATGGACACACTATTTGTTTCCAAAATAATTTGTTTTATATATTGATCACCAGGATTTGTAGTATCTCAATAGTCAAGGAAAGTTAAATCAAAGGCAGTTAATATGGGTTGAGTTTTTGTAGAGTTATACTTTTTTTTTGAAGCACAAGAGTGGAAGGTCAAACAGAGTTGCAAATGCCTTAAGTAGAAGGAAAAATTTGTTGATAAAGATGAATATAGAGGTTGTTGGGTTCAATGAACTCAAGAGTTTGTATCCTGAAGATCCAAACTATGTAGAAGCTTGGAAGGCTTGTTTGGAACCCATTACATTGGATATGACAAGATGGTTGGATTTCTTAATCCAAGATGGGATGTTGTTTAGAGGAAGCCAATTGTACATTCCAACGAGTTCTATGAGAGAGAATCTAATCAAGGAGAAGCATGGTGGAGGATTGGATGGACATTTTCGTCGAGATAAGACCATTTTTTTGGTTAGTGAGAATTATTATTGGCCATAGTTACAGCAAGATGTGAAGAAATTTGTAAAAAGTTGTAGAGTATGTCACATGGTGAAAGGAACAAGTCAGAATACTAGATTGTATCAGCCATTACCTATACCTAAGAGGCCATGGGAGGATATTAGCATGGATTTTGTTCTTGGCTTGCAAGGGACACAGAGAGGGCATCATTCCATATTTGTGGTGGTGGATAGATTTTCAAAGATGGCACATTTCATTCCATGTCATAAGACTAGTGATGTTGTTCATATTGCAGAGTTATTTTTTAGAGAGGTGGTGAGACTACATGGTCTATTGAAGAGTATAGTTTTAAACAAAGATACTAAATTTGTTGGATATTTCTAGAGGACATTATGGAAGAAGTTGAAAATAGATTTGAAGTTCAATTCTGCACACCATCCACAGACTGGTGGACAAACGAAGGTGGTGAATAGGAGTTTGGGTAATCTTCTAAGATTCTTAGTAGGAGATAATCCCAAGGGATGGGATTTGATTATACCATAGGCAAAATTTGCTTACAACAATTCCATCAATAGGAGCACTAGTAAATCACCATTCCATATTGTGTATCAGAGTAGTCCAAGAGTTGCTTCTGAAATAAGAAATATGGATAAGGGAGAGGAGTAATGTTGAGGCTAAAGATTTTGTTGAGCACCTAAAGAATTTATATGAAGAGGTGAAGAAACATATATCAATAATTTGAACTCACAATATAAGGCTAAGGCAGATCAAAATAGGAGGTATAAGGAGTTCCAGATAGGAGATGAACTCATGGTTCATTTTTGAAAGGAGAGGTTTCCATTTGGTACATACAACAAGTTAAAGATGAAGAAGTTTGGACCATGCAAGATCCTGAAGAAGCATGATTCAGGAAATGCATATGAGGTAGAGTTTCCTGATGAAATTTATATTTCATCTATGTTTAACATTTTAGATTTAACAAAATACCATGAAGGAGGAATTGATGAAGAAATAATAAAAGCAAAGTGGAATATCCCAACACCTACTTCAAAAAAGGAGATAGAAGAAATCTTGGATAGCCATGTGAGTAGAAGTACAAGGAACAGGCAGTATGAAGAATAACTAGTTAAATGGAAAGGAGGGCTTGTTGAAGATTCATCATGGTTGTCTAAGGTTGAGGTTAATTGGCTTGGTTTCCCTCTAACTCCTGAGAAGTGACAAGGTCACTTTTCAAATTACCCTCAAGGGTGTTTGATGCAAGAGCATCCAGCAATGTAGGGCCATCTTGCATCACCCAAAAAAAAAAAAATTCTTTATTTCTTTAGTTGTTTTGAGTCCCATGATGGCACTTAAGGGTTATAAGATAGTCAAAATTCAAAAAGAGCAAAAAATGATCACTTACTATTTTTAGTAAGTCAGCCTAAACGGGCTCGTATGGACCTAAAAACTTACCCAAAGGAGTAGAGCTGAAAAAAATTTATGGTCGCAAAAGAATCGCCTCAATAACCTAAATGGTTTGGGAGAAATTAAAGTTTTTGTCCCAAGAAATTTCTCCAATGCAACTTCAAATTCAAATATAAAAATTTAGAGGCCCCAAAACAGCTCAAAAAGTGGACGAGTTGACCTACAATAGGCTCGCACATTGTAGATTTATTTAAGAGCTTTCCAACGATACGCAATAATAGCAAATCAGACACCCAGATCAAAAGTTATGGCCTCATGAAGTTGCCCCTCTAAAAAGTGAATTTCATTTAAAAAAATTCCTAGGCTAGAAATCAAATGGTGGGACTTTTGGTGCCAAATCAAAAGGGAAAGTTGCACTTTCTAGAACATTCTAGGGCAATTATTTGGTAAAATAAAAAGGGATATGAGGGGGTTGTAGAAGGTGGCTCCATTAGTGCATATTGTGGCTCTAAATAATAGTTTTATTTTAGAATTGATTTTGTTGTAATGAATCGAGCTCATGAGGCTGTAGCATGTAAGTTTGAATCTGTAATTTCATTTTCTAAAAATAATTGAAAGTGGGTTACTTTTTGTCTCACATCTTTTGTGTTGGTATCTATTGTTGTGTTTTGCGGGTTTGGGCAATATAGCCCTCATCATCTATACTCCCTAGATATAGTATGGATATGATTGGGCATGTTTTGAGGCACATAAATGATTGAGAGCTCTGATAGGAAAGCATGGTCATTGGCTATAATTGCAAGAAATTGTATATATTTAAGGCTCATGTGCAAGTCTCTACATTTCCTTTATGGGTGAGTTTCAACAAGAGTATATATTTTTGTTTTCATTTTCAGAAGGATGGGAAAATCAATCAGATGATAGAAAAGAGAAAAAATATTTCTAGAGAGCTTGTGTTTTGTTGTAGTTTAGAAAAAGACACCGATTTTTAATTTAGTGACTTGGGTTTGTCTAAAAAATGTAATGAGTCAAATTGTAATATTAGACGAATGATTATGGATTGGACAGGAGATATAGATAGTAGAAGTTCTACCTATATTATGTTTACTCTATTTTGAATTATTACTAGTTGTATGTGTTAGCAATAGTTTATGGTTGTTATTCCATCTATTGTGTTGAATATATGGCAACTACTTAGTTATATTTTAAAGGAGATGGATTTGTATGTATGTGTTTGGGTTGAAGCATGATATTCAAAGTGTATTTTTGGCTTTGATTTCTTGTCTTTCATGTTTGAGAATGATGGAGGATGAGAGTGGTATGGTTAACATAGTGGTCACTTGGTCTTGATGTTTCAAATGCTTTGTTGAGTCCATAAGTGTAGAGAAGTCAATTACTATATCATGGTTATACCATTGGAGGTCAGGTTAGTTTTCTTGGAGCCCCCTGGGTTTTTTAAATATGAATATCAACTGAGAGAATGTCAGTACTAGGTGTGTTGGTCACCTTAAATATCCTAAGATCTACTATTTAACATAATGGTTTGTAGATGGGTAAATAATTTATATATCTTCAATTATGATGGAGTGGGGAAAATGAGATTCTTGTGTTAAGGTGGGGACATAAGTAATTATTTTATTATTCTCTAAAACTCTGGAAATATTGTCATAATTAAAGACATTGATGACGGGGTTACATAATGGACTTGTAAGGGAAACTTCTATTATTAGTGGATATAAGATGTAATTAGTGTTTCATGGGGGAGTGCTTCAAAGTTTCTCATGCTAGCTTGCATAATAGAGGTCATATATGCTTATGTAAGAGATTTTTAATGTTTCGATATGAATCCGCACATGTGAGGGCCATGAGAATTCCCACTATGGTATTTTGGGACCTGGATTGCACCCATAGCATTATCATTTGGTGGTTTTCTTGGTCTCCATAAGTCTATATAATGAAATATATTTTGCAAGGTTATGTTGATAGATTTCAACCAAAAGAGTAGTATTGTTAATATTATTGAAGTTTTGCATGGAGAAGTTTTGTGAATGTACTATAAACATGTTTATTTGGTAATAAATTAAGTTGCATAGTGCTTTAGAGACTATTTTTTTTCAAATGGATTTTCCTAGGGTACATATATATCTCTTGTCTTCTTGTGGCTATTTTAATTCTTCTTCTCTCTTTTGCAATATTTTCTATGTATTATTTGTATACTAAAATCTTATTAAATAAATTTGTTGTTTTACATCCCTTTATCATTATAATGCATCTCTCAATCATTAAAGATTTAAAGATTTTATCATTGAAGAAAGATCAATCTAATTTGTAGTAATTTAACTTTACATATAATTTAAAATTTTGAAAACAACCAAATATCTTGTATTTCATCTCCATCTCCCTGTATATTTTATTTTATTATATAAATATTTTGATACCTTAACTTACATTAACCAACAAAATTTACATGAAATAGAAGAAAACCAAGTTGCTTTTGTCATTTTCATGAAGCATAAAAAACCCAAGTAGGACATGTCATCTCTTTTTGTGTGGTGTAAACAAATCAATTAGGTGATTGCATGAGACAAACAAGTGAAGGAGGTCTTGATGTGATAGCGAGTTAGATTTGATTTAAACAAATGGGGTACATATATATCTCTTGAGTTGATTGTGCTAGCTACTTAGATTAGATTTGATGGTCTTGAGTTGCTTTTCAAATGAATTTTCCTAGGGTACATATGTATCTCTTGTCTTCTTGTGATTGTTTTAATTCTTCTTCTCTATTCTCATTCCTTTTTATGTATTAATTTTATGCTAAGATCTTATTAATTTTTCTGTAAATTTATTTCTTTACATTTCTTTATCATTATAATGCATCTCTCAATCATTAAAGATTTAAGTATTCTATGATCGAAAAAGATTGATCTAATTTATAATAATTTAACTTTACATATGATTTAAGTATTTTCTCTATATATTTTTATTTTATTTACATGAAATGTAAGAAAACCAAATTGGTTTTGTCATTTACATGAAACATAAAAAGTAGGACATGCCATCTTTTTTTGTATGGTGTAAACAAATCAATTAGGTGAATTGCACGAGACAAACAAGTGAAGGAGGTCTTGATTTAAACAAACGAGGTACATAGGTCATATCACTGCATTAAATGATCTATAAATAATGTAGTCATAATCAAATCAAGAACTTCTTAGAGGAAAAGTTGTCCCATCAATGCTGTCAAATTTTATTGCTCAAACAGCCGGATTGATTATATTTATGTATTAAATTATAAAACTATAGGCCTTCTCATAACTTACCTATATCTTAGTACCATAATCACAAAGTTGTACACAAATAATATTAAAAAATATAATTTCTGAAAATTCCATTGAACTTCAGTAAATTGAACATTCAAAATCATTTAAAATAATCAAACGGAACGAAAACTTTTTAATATCGTTCATGAGATCATACATTCAAAATAATTTAAAATAATCATGACAATTTTTAATGACGTCTCTGAAAGAATATTTCCAGTGATGTCTGTGAAAGAATATTTTTAATAACGTCCACAAAACCAGACCATCTACGGAACCCAACAAACTAAGACTCCATTCTGCACATCTCCGAAGACATTGGGCGGCCATTATTTACTTACCTCCAGATCTTGTTATTGTGAAGACACGAAATCAAAAATCTTTCGGTCCATATTTCATCATCTCCAAATCTTGCGATTGCAGAGACACGAAATCAAAAAATTATTTGGTAAACGCACACAAATCACAAATGCATGCAACTCAATGCAATTGCATGCAGAGTAAAGTTACGTAACGTTCAGTAACAGTCATAGAGTGTAATATTCACTCGCAGGCGGAAATAAACGTCACCCTCGAAGGAATCAGTAGAAAGGGTGGCAATTCCTCTCGCCATTAAGAAATCACCCGTCCCTCCGACCACAGATATATCTCTGTGCTTAAGCGCTGGATCTGCTCCAGCAAATGTGATACTTCCTTTATAATCTGTGCAGTTCAGCACAAACGTAAAACCAAGCGATGCACAGAAGAAGTTCTTCATGTCATACAGATAAAATCCCTGAGCTCTTCCCACGGGAGGAGAGTGCAGATTATTGTCCAGAGTAACGGGGTCGTCAAACACAACCAAATCTCCAAAATGATTTTGTTCTCTCAAAATGGTGAGATTGGCCCCTTGGGGGGCTGCTATCAATGCAGATGTTGCATTATCAGCATTTTCACCGTTGTAGATGATATCATGAAAATACAAGACCAGATTTTTAGAGGGCTTTGGAAGCCTTTTCTTCCAGCTATGGCAATCTATACCTTTCAGCAGAATGGCAGACATTAGAAGCCACACTAAACTCAAATGCATAATTCTAACAACCTTAATCGCCATTGTTCAGTACTTCTTCTCCACAAATGGACAACAAAGGTATCTCTGTTCATTTCATCTGCCATTTGAACTCTATATATATCCAAAGCAATCATGACTTGGGTTGTTTGAATATATTAAACTACTTGCTATCATAATGATTTTTACATTTTCTTAACTACTTTATTTGTTGGTTGATGGGTCCAGGCCATCTAATTTGCTATCCCCCCTTGTTGTACTGGATTGCTTGGCCTTCAAGCTCAGGTTACGAGTTTCACGCAGACCATGGCTTCTTTACAGTGTTCTTATTTTATTTCTATGTATGGTATAACGTAACGTGTACTTTGTTCTAACTGTTAAAATATTTTGTTTATTTCATTGTTCTTGAGATCCCACGCAAGTTTTACATAATCATATAAAGGTGATAAGGACAGTGCACCAGTTCGTGGGTTGGAAGTGGGTATGGTATTCAATCAGTCAAAGACACATGGATTTTGATAAAATTAATAATGTAAGGACACATAAATAATTTTTACAATTATGAGAAGAGTACATAATTTTTAGTTGTATTTTAAAATAATAATATGAATAAGTATTAAAGATGGAAGATTAGGATAATATATATTGAGTATAAGATATTGATATATTTTGTGTAAAAAGATTTGGGAATAAATTAGTCTTCAAAGCTCTAATATATTATTCAACAAATGAAAAGATTACAATAAACTTCTAGGTCCTAAGTTCTTCCAAGAAATTTGGTGTTTCCTATCAAGGAAGAATCAAGCACAACATGATGTGAATAACCACTATCCAAGTCCTTTATCCATGGGCATGAAAGAAAAATTGAGACATAAGTTTACTGGAAGCTTCCTAACTACTTTGCCTCCACTATTTAATGCCCCAAGTAAAAATATTGAATGCATCAAGTGAGCCAAAACATTTAATGCTCTTACAATATTATTTTTTATTTACAAGGCCTCAAAAAATATTAAACACATTCAACCAATGAAACCAATTGACCATCTATCCTCTAAACTATTACCCCTAATCCACATTAAATTCTTTTGCAATTGCATATACAACTTCCCCTTAGAAAATATTCTACAATTATAAAAATATTTATGCAAGGTGTATAAAACCTTTGCAACACTTTCCCATTTGTTTTATACATTAAATAGGGGATCAAACCTAGCTACAATTGATTGTTTGCTAAGGAGCAACATCCCCATAGAAATTCTACACCATATGAACTTATCTATGTTCATGTACTTCATCAAGGAATCGATAATATTCTCTAATATCTTTGCCTTCTTAATCAAAATCCTCTTATCATCCATCAATGCCATGGATAGTGGTAAATTGCATATTATCAATGTCTTTCACCTTTGCATGAAACATAGGGTTTTTCCAAGTAGATGGAACTCTAACTTTCATATTTGATCACCACTATATCCTATCTCAACTTGATGTTTGAGCATAATCTCTAAAGTAAGACAAAATCCTTACATGCATGAGTAGCTACCATATATTATATCTCTTTTATTGAAAGAGAAACCACAACTTGTCATTTTCTCATCCAGTTAATTACACAACTAAATAGGATACACATACCTACTAGCAGATGTCCTAGTATTAATATCACATACCAAGTCAAATTTAATAAATTCTTGAATATCTAAAGTATTTCCCCAAACATATATCCTTCTAGATAATAAATCAAACACTATGATGTGTCTCTAAGATGATTGAAGACTCTATTACCATAGTCTAATGTTCCTCCTAGATTAGCCATAAATCAACTCAAGAATCATATTGCTTAGGCAAATATGGTCTTATATAAAGTATAGCATACATAAAGCTACCAACTACATTAATATAGGAGGTCCATGACTCATGTCATCTATCCCATAGTGTCAAAAGGTATTAATCAATAGAGAGATTTGTTTCAACAAGAATGACACACAAATAATAGCCTGCTCCTTTTATATAGGGGTTTAGGACCCCTTCAAAACCTATTTTCCTAATAAAAAACAAGAATGACATACTAATTGATTTGCAATCTTGTAGTTTAAACTACTACAATATAGAATTAACATGCTTTCTCTAGTTGACCTAGAGATTTTTTATTTTATCTATCTAGGTCTCAATCCCTAAGATAAACCCTCAACACCCACAAGTCCTTCACATTACACTAATTCAAAAGTTATGATTTAATATCGCTAGTCATATCCTTACTATTACAAAACAATAACATGTCATCAACATATAAATAATTAATGGTAAAATAATTAATCCTATTTGAAGAAAAATAACAATATAACTTAGCTCTAACACACCCCAACACTATGACATAAATGTTAAAATTCTAATACCATATTCTAGGGGATCATTTCAAAGTTTAAAGATATATTTTGACTTACAACTCAATTTTTTTTACCATTCATCTCATGGTTCTCTAACTATATCATGTAGATCTCTACCTCAAAATCTCCATGTAGAAAAGTAGTCTTCACATCCATTTTCCTACCTTTAGGTAATATGCAGTAACAATACATAATAAGAACTTAATGAACGTAAATTTTGGAATTAAGGGAAAAATCTCACCAAAATCAATTCCCTCTACCTAGGAATAACTCGTTTCCACTAGCTTCGTTGTAAACTTCTTAACCCTACCCTTTGAATTTTACTTCTCAAAAGTTCATTCATGGCCAACACTATTTTTATCCTTAAGAAGACCATCAAAATCCTACACAAAGTTCTTATTAAGTGTTGTCATCTCCTCATCTATGGCCATTTTTTAGGACTTCATGGTTATATATTCCAATGCCTCATTTCATGTCATGAGCTCATCCATGGTAGTACTCAAAGAAAAAAAGTTCTAAAATATGATGGACCATATTTATACCTTTTAATTCTTTCCTTTACAAGTACACATCCTCAAGAGTGGGTTTTGAGATTGTTCTTTCTCCTCATCTAAACTCTTTAAAATCTCTAAACTAACCTTCTTAATAGGTCCATGAAAAATATTTGGTCTTTCCACGTGTATTATGTACCCAATATTTGGTTCAAACTACACTATTATTTTATCAGGGTCTAGTTGTGAAGGAAATAAAGAAGAAGATATGACCTCCACAAAGATTATGTCATAAGCATTCATTATCTTTCTATTTTTAACATTCTAAGGCTTATACCCTTTCACACAATTATTATATTTGATGAATATGCACTTATGTGCTTTGAAGTCTAATTTCAATATCTTTTCCTTAGGAATGTGTACATATGTGTCACAATAAAATTACAAAAAATGATTCTTTCTTGGCCAAGCTTAATTAAGGATCATGTATAAAAGGATTGTAATAAGAGAACTATTAATCAATAAACAAGTTATACTCTCAACCTTTAACTAGAATTTATGTTCCCATCTAGCATCATTGAGCATGCTCCTTGTTGTTCACATCAATGTCCTATTCAAACACTCAAAATTTTTATGAGGGTTGTATGGAATTTTTATGTTCCTCATAATATCATGTTCTCTATAGAAGTTATAATTTTTTTATCAACACAATTATCCAACATTATTAGTCCTTAAAATATTGATATTTCTCTAGATATTTGATTATACACAAGATCCTTAAACTCTTTGAACTTCTTAGAGACCTTTGATTTTCCCCTAATGAAAACTCCCATGATTTATTTAAGAACTTTTCATTAAATGATCAGTAAAGGTATTTTCCAAGGTATGGTACACCCATAAGACCTAACACACCATTGTGAATCAACTCTAAACTCCCTCTCGATCAAAAAGCTCATATAAAAATTAACTTGATTTTATTTTTCATGTATACAATGTTCACATAAATTTAAATTAAAGAACAAATATTTATCCCCTCTAAGAACTTATTACTCTTCAAATTCCTTGGGCCTTTCTCACCAATATGGCTTATATGTCCATGCTACAACATTATCATCTCTATAGGAAATGGTCCCTTGAATCAAAAACCCCTAAACTACTACATTCTATGATATTATCATATAATTCAAATAGAACTCCAAATAAAAATTATGTAGTTAAGGAGCTATGACCTCATGCAAGAGTGAGTGCACCAAATTAGGGGAAAATGGGTAGAAAAATCCATTATTTTTAACAAAACATGATCATGTTACACATAATTTACACACATTATGGATTGATAAATACCAAGCCACAACTTATGCACATTATATGAACTATACATAAAAATCAACTAAATCATATTTAAGAAATAAATAGTCATAGCTATCTACTCAAAAGTCATAAAAACACTGGTGCATCTTGCACATTTGATTGTATCTCCAAACCCGTGCCCAATTTTTTGTAATTTTACATCACAAGTGAGGTAAGTGGTTATTATTTTCATGTTTTTAAATCAAATATTGTTTGGATTTTTATAAATTTAAATATTTTAGATTGCATTTATCATGTGTTTTTAATCATATCCTCTAAAGCCTAAACCAAAACCTAATTTAGATGAGGAAATTTCTAAAGAGAACCCCACATCACCCAAATATCCTAACACTTTTGAAAAAACATACACAAAGCCAAGAGGAATTATTAGGGTATTTAATATATATATATATATATAATGTAGAATTAGTTTTAATGTTGAGAGATCTGTTGGAAACCCCCACCATGCATTTCTTGCTTCACCATTGGAAGAAATGATAAAGAAAGTTGACTTAGTGAAAAGTCAAATCCATTAGAGAAAAATTGTAGAGATGCATGTCACCAATTTTATACAACAAAGTGTAGTGTAGTAAAATGGATCCCTTGACATTTTCACTCATTTGGGTGCTCCTTGTGGATTTTGGATTAATGTTGCCTTGATTTAGTGTCGTAATGTGTATAACACATTCACATTAGGTCTTGGGCCCTTGTGAACTAATGAAATTTAATGGTGCCTTGCTAAAGTGATGTGAAGTGTTGTAACACACTTTCACACTTTTCTAGGGTTTTATCAATTAACTAAGCATAATAAACATAATTATAATCAAAATAAACTTTAATCTTTCCTTATTTGGAGTGTTGTAACACTTTCACATTTCTCTAGGTTTTTCATCAATAATTGGGCTCTCTTATGCTTTAATTGGCCCTATTTTGCATCCACAAGCCTCATTTGTTGCTCCTTTCAAGGATCTAGTTTCCTGAAACCAATCAGTGACCAATCATAATTCAGGTGTTCCTAGCTTGTGTGGCCCAAATTTAGTGTCTGGGACTCATTCACCACCTTCGGCGAATGAGTCCCACCTAGGTCTTTTTGGCCCCAATGTAGGTTTCACACATTTCTAGGCACTTTTCATTTGTGGTCCCATACATTATGTCTAGTGGGACTCATTCACCACCTTGGGCGAATGAGTCTCGTGTGACAAAAATTCAAACTTAATTCAAAATTTTGGTAGAATTTTATTCTCCTAAATCTGATGTCGGCTTGTAGTGTTGTAATTTCGGGAATTCAAGATTACCTAATTAAGTATAAATACAAGGTTCTTTCACTCATATTCAAGACCTAGCATTCAAAAGAGTTCACAAGAGAATTCAAGGAATTTCAAGGGTAGATTATCAAGTATTTTATAGCATTCTTCAAGTTCCAATCATCATGTCAAAGATTGTATTCTTCATGTTTGTTATTGTGCTAACATTTGTGATGTAGAGTTTATGATTCAAGCAAGCATTGCATTCAATATCTATCACATTCAAGCAAGAGTCAAGAAACACATCCATTGCAACCATTTCAAGCACATTTTTCACACCTTATTGCTATGGTTTGGTGAGTTGCAACATTTTCTTTTGTTCATTCATCATTCTCCTTTCATATTTTCTTTCATTTCAAGGTTTAATTACCAACAACGGGATTGACCAAAGCAAAACCCTATTCACAAACCCCCACAACATTTTTCTCTCTTCTTGTGTGTGATTTGCAAGGCTAGGTTGCAGATATGTCAAGAAGCAAAGTTGGAGAAAAGTTTTCAAATCCCTAAAGTTGTCATCAAACCTTGGAGAAGCTTGGAGAAGGTCTACAAGTGGAAATTTGCAGTTTCAAATTTGAAAACCAGTCAAGAAGAGCAGAGCAGGCCGAGAGGAGTAGAATCTAGTTTAGAACTTCCAGAAAAGTAGAAGTGGACTGATTCACCACTATTGGTGAATGAGTCCCACTGTGTAGCCCTGATAGAGATTTTCACAGATCTAGATACCCTTTTGGCTAAAACTTGTATCTACACATTTTCTCAGAAACTAGACTAATTCGCCCAGCTTGGTGAATGAGTCCCAATCAACAAATTAACAACAAAATTTTTAGCATTTTAGACCTCCATTATGCCTTCTTCGTTCTCCCAGGTGCACACTTTCTATTTCATAGCTAAGTTCTGTTGCATTTTATTCATATTTCTAGGTCATTTAGAGTTAGTTTTCATTAAATTAGGCTTTTGTTTTACATCTTGCATTGCATTGTCTTTTCCAATTATAAACTTGGTGGTTAACCCCTCATTAGATATCATTCAACCTTTAGGACAACCCCTTTTGCATATTTCAATCTCCTTTGCATTGAAATCTCAAAGGTTTGTTCTTGAGTGAAGAGTGTGAAGAATTGTCTCTCTCCTTTTAGGTCCAAAACCCTAAAGGTGAAAGAGAAAACACCCTATTTTTCCCCCTTTTCATTTTGGTGAACCATCATTTAAAGCATCCTAATTCTAATTTGGAGTGCATTTACATCCTATATTTAGTTTGCATTAACATTGGGGTGATCCCACAATACTGGTTTACAATTTTTGGCCAAACTAGACACTGAAATATTTTTTTCTAACTAAATCTTCACTTTCGGGCACCTATAGCGGTTAAACTGTGAGAAATTTGAAGATGATGCAAACTATTGATTTTTGGCATTTTGTCTGTATATTCTAAATATATTTTTTTCAAAACTTCTGGAATCATATTGCACTTCTTTTTCCATCTCCTTCGAAAACTAGTTTCTTTCAATAAACAACATTTTTAAGGAGTGATGCTCACCATATAACGCATAACTTTTTTTCCATGAAGGATAAAATTCTAATTCTTTCGAATTTATATTTGTAACTTTGATATCTAGTGCTTCCAATTGGTTAGATAGTTTCTTATTGAATATTTTTCCTTAATCAAGTTTTGAAGTCAAACCAATTACAATTTAGACATAGGCGGACCATATGCGTAATTTTTTTTGTATGTATCAAAAAAAAAAAAAATGTTGGATCAACGACTTCAATATCTGGTGCACTCATTTTTTTATTATTTTTTTTGATAATCTGCTATTTTTCCATATGTGCAGAACAGAGAGATTGATTTTTGGTGAAGAACCTATGTTTAATAAAACTAAAAAAACAAATACATAATAAAACCAAAACATATTAAAATTATATTTGTTGGATAGCTCGTTCCGAGGACTACCATCACCCAGTTGGGTCTGTGAAGTATCCTCCATCTTCATCCTCAACCCAAGCTTTGAAGGGAAAAATTCTAATGTTTTTATGTGCCAGAGAGTGGAAAGGTGGGAAAAGGGGGTTCATTCAAACCAGGGGGGTTCATTCGAACCCCCTTTCAAAAGGCTTTTCCTTTTTGTTTTTTGGCAGGAATGGTGGGAAGTTCATTGAATGGGTTCGCTTGAACACTGGTTCTAGTGAACCCTCTTTTGGTTCATTTGAACCCCAAAAATGATTTTTTTTCCATGGGGTCACTTTTTTCAACTTTTCCTTCCTCACTCCAATTGTAAACCACTTTTGTGGGTTCACCCATTGTAGTAGGTTTTGCATTGGATAATTTGCATTCTAGGGTTTCAAATTTTGCATTAGTGAAAGCTCATATAGCTTGCATTTTTGCATCTAATTTCATTGAAAATTAATCAAATTTTGCATTTGCATTAGAAAACATAAAAAAGAATAAAATTCAATTCAAAAATTTTGAAAATTTTCAAAAAAAATAGTACCTGGACTCATTCGCCACCTTGGATGAATTAGTCCCTTTGCACATTTTGCACTGCATTTTTTGGCATTTATAGTTTAGTTTTTGAGTTTTTGTTTGTTATTTCTGCATTTTTGTTTTAGTTTCCAGAATTTTAGTTATAAGCATTTTAGTGTTATTAGCTTACATTGCATTTGCACTCACCCCGCATTTAGTAGCCTTTGTATGAGTGTTTGGTGTCCTATCACTAATACCATAGAATTTTGAGACTCATGTCATCCCACGATAGCACAATCATTATGGATCTTGGCTTATCTAGAGCTTCCAACGCTAGTATTGACCCTAGTACACTAGGCATGGATAACACCCTTAGCAAATCCTTGCCTTAAAATAGCATGCAAGTTGAACCAAGGAATGATAGTATCCCACAAGAAAACATAATTCAAATTCATGAGGATTTAGTAAATGTTAAAATAAATATTCAAACAGCTCCCTTCGGGTTTCTTTTATAATTATGTGTTTGTCGGCCTGTGCATCACCAAGTTTATTCGGATTTCCATCAAGTTTTGATCTACCACTTTGCGCATCTCCTCTTTGCAACTTCGGGTAACGGCTTCCCTTTCGGGTCTCACGAGGCTGTGTTGGGTGTCCACGTGTCACACAAACGAAAGGTTTTATCTCTAGTTTCCTTAAAGGTTTCGTGTAGGTTGCGATAGCCTTCTACGGGGGCCATCTTTTCTAAAAGTGTTGGCAGGCCCTACCTTCTGCTAGGTGGCAACGGTTCGCAGATCTTTCAACACAGCAGGGAAGTCAACAATCGCGGGCTGCAAAACGCTGCCACGCATCTTTCGCACCCAGTTGATGCAGCTTTCTCTCCACTGCAACAAGGACCTCAGCCCGTTGGACACGTGTTGCATCTTCGCAATCTCTCGGCAGTAATGAGAGAGGTTTTCATTCGGGCAGTGACAGGCTGCCACGTGCCTTTCAACTTATCCTTGAAGCAGGCGATAGGCTGGCTGACCTGGAGATTATGCTATTGGGTGCCGCTCGTCATGGTCATTCGAAGTGGTGGATGGCACTTGTCACCTCGAGCCTGGCTGGGACCACTGCTATCATTACGAAGGGCACGCCTACATCTGGATGTCCAGATGCTGTGGTCTAACTCATTGTCATTGTAACGGCATTGGGAATCTTCTGATTCTGGCATCATTGTAGGGGATTGTGGGATCTTTTCTGTTACAGCTCTCCAAAGTGGTGGGAGTTTTCTCTCCGGCTATATATACTCTCTCTGTCGACAAGAGAAAGGGGTCCAAGAAATTTTAGAAGAAGAGATACTGGTTTTAGCAAGAGACACCAGGCCTTTTTTACATGTTTATTTACAAGAAACTTTCAGACTGTGCCAACTCTTTGGCCTTTCTATTTTTCATGTTTTGATTAAACTGTAAACTGTGTTTTTTACTATCTTAAGCATTTCATTTGAAAGAACTTCTATATATTGAATACAAACTTGCTTATCTAAATCATGTCTAAATGACTCTTCTTAGTAGTAAGGATATATGCAATACTATTTTATGTCAATAAATGAATTGTTTATGCTATAGCTTTAAGTCTCTGACATTTGGAACGTGACAACACCATTCAAGCCCCTAAATTTATGATTTATCGTGCCTATCAACAAATTTTGGCGCATCGCCTTAGATTAGATTTTGCTTCATTATATCTATTTCCTTTTCCCTTTCCAAAAAACCATTATAGAAGAAGCCGACTTCTTTAAAATCTAGAGGTCACTCAGTTTAGCGCAAAGGGTCCCCCTTGAACTGAGTTTCCCATAAGGCATTGTTACCTCATCAATTTTTGGCGTCAACAATTTTTCTTTTTTCTGGCACGCCCGGTGGGACCTAAACTAATGAAATTTCTTTGTAGAGGGGTGTATGAGCCATCGGCCTGTAACTAGATCCCAGACTGCAAATAACTCAGGTTTACTAGTACCTTCGCTAGGGATAGTCCAGGCCACAAATCAGTTAATAACCGTTCTATTTCCACCACCCTTTCCTCTCACCATGTTGCCGGCCGCGAATAGAAACTATGTAGCATGGGATGCTGGAAGTCTCCTGGTAGCTCCAGTAGTGCCTACTATTTGGGGCACTATCCCGATTTCAGCCCTGAAAGCTCTTCCCAAATTTGCTAGAGACAACACAAAAACGCCAGCAGAGCATTTGCAGGATGTAGTGGATGTATGTCTAGTACACGGTATTATAGCGCAGAATGTAGCCCTAAGGCTCCTCACTACGTCCTTCAAAGGCAAGGCTCTAGATTGGTACCGAACACTGACTCCTAATTCAATTCACACTTGGGATGACCTCGGAGATCCATTCTATGAAAGGTTCTCAAATGACGGAGATCGTTCTTCATTATATTATCAGCTATCCGTCATAAGACGAGCGCCCCAGGAGGCTCTGATAGATTTCAATGCCCGATTTCACTCAAATTGGCTGAGGATTCCTGTGACTATCCACCCGACTCCAGAACTGACATTCATATTTTATCTGAAGTCCATTAACCCCGACATTTCTGTGATGATTAAGTCCTTGGGAGGAGCCACTCTACCAAATGCTTATGCTACCTCTATCAAAGCTAAGAATCATTTGATAGATTGCAGAAAGTTGCCTCCTCGACCTATTATCCCAATATTTCCTGAAATATCAAACTCTGTACAAGAGGTCACATCGACTAGTGCAACAGCACCTCCCCAGTCAATGTACTCATATGCGGCCGCTCCTGAAAGTTTGGCTTCTACATCAGGTTCTTTCAAGGATGAAATAGGCGACCTCAAGAAGATGTTGCGAAGTATAGAAAATGACATAACAACTCTCAAGCGAAACCAAGCAATGCCTCCACGGTCCGCATATCAAAACTATCATGGTGGACGGTCTACTTATCAGCAAAATCAATATCAGAGTGCGTCTCGCACTAACCCACCAGCACCGACTACAAACCAAATGGTCCCAGTGCCTACTCTGCTCACAAGTATGTCGCCAAGCTTGAGTAGGGAATTAACCATGGGACAAAACAATCTTATTGATGATATCAATCCATGGTGTTTCCCCTGCAATGATGCACATATGCCCCGAAACTGTCCACGTAGCAACTTACAATAGAAGGTAGCAGAGCAACACAGTCAAGGTATTATAGCAAAAAATGGAGGGCATGCTTATGCCTCACCAATGGAGAGTGCGGTCCTTACTGCGCAAATGAAAGGAATGTCTTTAGAGCAAGAGTCTGACATTGCTCCTGATCATGCACTCTTCTCTTGGATGGAAGATGAGGAAATGGTGTTTGCTAATTATGCATCCATATCTAAAACACCGCAGGTGCAATCTGACTATAACACACACTCAAAGAGGAGATTCACCGGTGAGCCTGTTGTTTCACTTCTGGACAACCCGCAATGCAAAGGCATGTCTGGTCAAATTCCTGGCGCTTCGACCGTCTCTTCGCCTTCTCAACCACGGAAGGAAATTATTATAACAAGAGCAAAGGAGCAGAAACCTCCAAGCTCGTCACCTTTTAATATGGTGGAGTAATTAAAGAAATCATCCGCTAATGCGTCTTTATGGGACATTCTAGCTATCCTGAAATAGAAGACTATGCTATAGAAGGTGCTTCAGCAAGATATCAACTCAACACCAACAGAGCCGTCTGCCAGTACAGAGGTGGTTTATCAAATGCCACTAGCTAAGGTTCTTACAGACAAAGTGAAGGAACCCCATGCGGAAGGCGGAAGTAGGCCGAAACCTCAACCCTTCTTGACTCTCATTGTAGGGGAAAAGCTATTACACAACGCTATGATTGATTCTGGCGCTAGTACAATGGTTATGCCAAAACTGATAGCCGAAGCCTTGGGACTCAGCTATGAACCTATGAAGAAGGGGGTGATGCAGTTGGATGGAAATAAAGTTGATATTATGGGTGTCATCAAAGCGCTTCTGTTAACTCTATTTGCCTGCCCAAGTATCACGGTCCCGCAAGATACAGTGATCATAGATGTTCCTCCTATGTTTGGTCTCTGTCTATCCTGAGAATTTACTTCAAAGGTGGGCGGATATTTGTCTTTAGATTGGTCACATCTAATACTTAGGACCAAGCATGGCACAAAAATGAAGATAGAATCAGAGGCTCTACATTCTGAACATGTGGCGAATGAGGCCCTGATCAATTTTGAGGCCGCACATACCTCTATCACCAAGCAGGACATGTATAGTGTCGAACTGCTAGAGGAAGAGAAGGTGAGTGGAGACTGAAATGATAACGAAGATGCTCTGTTAAAAAACACATAAACAATGATCCTTTCAGGAATTATCAAGCTACCGGATTGGGCACATATATGATTTATGATGAAGACCAAGTTCTTTCGAAGGTCGCCAAAAAATTCGACGGTAACCAAGCAAATGAGCTATGGACATTGTATTTTGACGGAGCAAGAAGCAAAGTTGGAGCTGGAGCAGGGATATGTCTAATATCCCCGCAGAATGAAAAGTTGTTGAGGTCTTTCTGATTCCAATTCGCCTGTTCAAACAATGAAGCTGAATATGATGGGTTAGTCCAAGGCCTAAGCCTAGCGGAACGAATGGGTATTAAGCAATTGATTGTCTTTGGAGATTCTGAACTGGTAGTTAATCAGGTCCAGGGAATTTCCACAACGAAGAATGTCCGAATGAGATCCTATCGGCATCGAATCTAGGACTTGATTGAAGGTTTTGAAGCTTTCAACATCCTGACCGTTCCCCGAATGTGGAATAGGGATGCAGATCGCATGGTGGTGATCGGTGCTCAGTTTGATCCTGTCTCTGACTTGCTTTGGAATGAATATTCAGTGCGAGTGCTTGTCCGACCAGCGATTCCCGACAATGATCAGAGTTGGAAAGTCTTTGAGAGTGATGAACACATTGCTTCGTTTATCCAGCACTTAGGGGAATTTGCTGACCAACTTCAACCAAAGATCACCGAGGCCTATGAAGGACAAATTATGCAGCTTAAGTCAAATAAACTTCCGAAAGGGTTAGTTACTCTCAAGAACTTTTTCGATTGTAATGATGCCCAAAATGATAAGCGAAAGTTTGTGGCAGACAAAAGTGATTATGAAGACCTTCGGGTCTCCGATGGCAGGAATCTCTGGGTCAGAAAAGATGTTCCATAGTGAGATAAAGAAAGGCTTATCAGTTTCTGCAAAAAATATGGAGTAGTGGCCTGGTCCTACGATGATCTAGAGGGTTACGATCCTGGCATCATTCAGCACACTATTGAACTAATAGAAGATGTGAAGCTAATCCAACAGAAATAGAGGCCAGTCAACCCTAAAGTTGAGGCCCTAATGGCACAAGAGCTAACTAAACTCATTGATTCACGTATTGTCTTTCCAATCAAACATAGTACTTGGGTATCAAACCTGGTACCAGTCAAAAAGAAGAATGGTGATATCTGCTTATGTGTGGACTTTCGAGACCTAAACAGAGCATCTCTAAAGGATCACTATCCATTGCCTTCTATGGAGTCAATCCTCCAAACCGTCGCAGGATCGGAAATGTTCTCTTTGTTGGATGGCTTCTCTGGCTATAACTAGATTCGAGTTAAAGAAAAAGATCAGCACAAGACTATGTTCACCACCAAGTGGGGAGCATTTGCATATGCTAAAATGCCTTTTAGTTTATCCAATGCAGGGGCAACTTTCCAGTGAGCTATGGACATCGCATTCAGTGAACTGATCAATAAGTTTATTCTAATCTATTTAGATGACCTTACTGTGTTCTCTAAATTTAAAGATGATCATTTTGATCATTTGGAATTAGTTTTTCAAAAGTGCCAGGAGTTTGAGGTTTCCTTAAATCCAAAGAAATGTGTATTCAGAGTACCACAGGGTAAGCTGTTAGGGCATGTTGTGTCTAAAGAAGGTATTTCAATTGACCTCGAACAAGTAAAGGCTATCAAGGAGCTTCCCCTTCCGGTAAATAAGAAAGGTGTCCAGTCTTTTTTGGGAAAAGTAAATTTCGTCAGCAAATTTATTTCTGATTTCACAGGAATGATTAGGTCGATCACCCAAATGCTAAAAAAGGATCAAGCTTTCAAATGGACAACAGAAGCTCGAGAGGCTTTTGAAAAGGTCAAGGAAGCAATCTCCACAACCCCAGTGCTGATTAATCCAGATCAATGCAAATATTTTATAATGTATGTCTTCAGTAGCAAGTCCAGTATTGCTACTATTCTAACTCAAAAAGATAGTGAAGGAAAGGGAGAGCATCTAGTGGCGTTCTATTCCCGAACCCTAAAAGAATATGAGGCGAATTATAATTCTGTCGAAAGGCAGGCCTTTGCAATAGTAAAGGGACTTAAAAAGTTCTGCCATCTAATTTCCCGCAACAAAGTTCTGGTATATGTTGCACATTCTAGTGTGCGTGAATACATCATGGAAGGAGAGATCACAGAAAAAAGGACTAATTGGATTATCAAGATCCTGGAGTATGACATCGAGGTCAAGCCTACTAAAACTGTTAAAGGTAGAGGACTGTGTGAGTATATGGCACAGAATGAGGAGGTACCTACCAAGGAGGAACAGTCAGAGCTCGTCCTGATAAATAGATCGGGATCAGAAGATGATTGGCTGATAGATAGAATGAACTTCATGCAAACCGGAAGGTATCCACCAGGCCTATCATCCCAAAAAAGAAGGTATTACCGGCTTTAGAATCGCAGATATACGCTGATAGAACGAGTCATTTTCAAAAAAAAATTCAATGGTGTGCTCTTGCGATGTGTTACTTCAGGGGAGGCGCAGAGGATCCTCGACACATTTCACAATAGCGACGAAGGTGGACATTTCTCTGCCAAAACTACCGCCATCAAGATCATGCAAACTGGCTATTACTGGCCTACACTTTTCAGTGACTCCCACTCTTTGGTAAGGGCTTGTAAAAAATGTCAGTTCTTCTCTGACAGAAGGAAGAATTCAGCAATGCCCCTCAGACCTATAGTAGCAGACGAACCATTTGCGCAATGGGGCCTGGACTTCATCGCAATGATCAACCCGGTTTCTAGTGCCGGACATAAATGGATTCTAATGGCTACAAACTACTTCACAAGGTGGGCAGAAGTTGTTCCCCTTAAGGGTACAATAGAAACAGAGATTGTAGATTTCCTCGAAGCACTGGTGACAAGGTTCGACCATCCGAAATCAATTATTTTAAACAATGCCAGAGCATTTCTAGGTACAAAGGTATATCACTTTGCATTAAAAAATGGCATATTCCTTAAAACATCATCAAACTATTATCCACAGGGAAATGGCCTAGTTGAGTTGACAAACAAAAGCTTAGTCTGACTCTTTAAAAAGGTTGGCTCAGAGCACCAGAGGGAATGGCATAAAAATATCTGAAAAGTGCTCTGGGAAAATCGCATAACTCCTAAGCAAGTCCTTAAGACTTCGCCTCATGAGCTGGTATATGGCAAAGAGGCATTGTTACCTATCTCCATGGAGATCCCAGCAATACAATTATTGAAATCTCTTGAGATAGAACAAAATGAAGCCATGGAGGTCCAGCTCGCCGAACTGTTGGAAGTACAAGAAAAAAGGGAGAATTCCCTAATAGCAATGACAAGCCATCAACAGGTGGTCAAATGATGGTTTGACAAGAAGGCTTTCGACCAAGGTCTGAAAAGTGGAGACTTAGTGCTAAAATATGACAGTAGGGCCGCAAAGCCAGGTCAGCACGGTAAGTTTGATAGCTTATGGGAGGGACCCTTAAAAATCATTCGGTGTAGGGAACACAATGCTTTTGAGCTGGAAAATATGGAACAAGAGCAATTAGGAATCCCAGCCAATGGGATCCATCTTAAGTTGTTCCATTAGGCATTAAGCTCTACCTTGTACAGGTGTAAATAGCGCTTTTATTTTCTTTCCTGTTTTTGGCCTATTTTTTTTCTAAAATTAGTTGTCTTTCTATACATTTGCTCATTATCATTGGCAGGTAAAACACTGAGGTCGTTTTGCACAAAATGCATTCATGCACGAAGAAATAGCATACAAAACTTGCAAACCCAAAAAAATTTAAACACAGAAGCAAAAAAGAGCATGGATTTTCTTTAAAACGAGAAGTATATATTTATATATATGTTCTTTGGTTACAAAATGGCTAGGAGGCCAATTTTTAAAATGTACAAGTATCAAGGTATATTATATACAATAGCCTTTTATCAGGCTTATCTAAGGTAGGAGAGTTACATTTTGAGCAAGCAGGCAAAGGGGTTATCTATCCAAAGGCATGATTGGCAGCAATCGACGCATTCACTGCAGCGTCCACTTCTTCCTCGTACACGGGCTCCTCAACGGCACTAGTAGCATCATCTGGCACAACTGCCAGTGGCGGTGGAAACACCAAGTTCCTGAAGTTAGTATACCATTCTACGTCGTAGAAAGGTATCACATTGTAGCTCTGAAACAGGAAGTGTAGGGCCTAGGTAACCCTCTGCTAGTGTTGGTCACGGGTCTGCAGGTGGAATCACTAAGAAATGGTAGCCAAACAATGACAGCTTCTTCCTCAATAAAGCGACGTAGGTCGCTGGCTGTTGGCAGGCCTATCCCATATGCGGCATGTGCAATGACCTCACCAAGCCCATTCAGGTATTTCTTCAGGAAGATTTCTTTAACCAGCTTCAGGATAAGTGGTCGGGGAATGCAAATGTCTAGCATGGATGCTACAAAGTGAGAGCACACGTCGGTATTCACCCTATACTTATCCTCGTATTCTATGCAATCTTTGCCTAGGACCCACTTAATGGCTACCAAAACCAGAGAGTGCTTGTTCTTCGTCATCCTTTTCAGCCTCCTAGTGGAAATCTCACCTAAGAACACCGTCTGTGACTTATACAAGGTTAGACGAATTGGGGTATCCATTGTTCTGACACTGTCCCTAGTCTTCTAAGATAATGCTGAATTTTCTCACCACCTAACCTATAAAAGAACTTGCTTAGCACTCTGCTACTAACCAATCACCTCTTAAATGCTAAGTATGTTTTTCTCACTATCTACTAGCCTATTTATAAAAAAATTGACTAGGCACATGCCAATCCACCTCTAAAAAATGTGATGTTATGCTAGCTGCTATCTCGAAAGCCGAATCTATAATTGTTCACATTTTTGGGCCAATACATCCATGATAGCACGGCTCAAGGCATGTTTAATTAAATGAAGTTGATTAATTAGTTTTAAAAAGGTGGCGCTTGTTGGTGAAGGGACATATGGCCGTAGGCTATTGTGTCATCTCTCAAGCGTGTCCCAGAGCCCAAGGCAATACTCATATCTTTCAAGCAGTGATCGTTTGCTTGGCGTAATCATTCCGACTAGGATATTAATTGCCAGTGCATGCTAACACAGGGTTAGAAGGCTAGTTGCAAGCTCAATTTTCAAGAAGATTAGGGCGTATCAAATGATCGCCCAAATATAATGATGAAATTTGGCCGCCTCAGAATAACAAACAATTCATCTTGCATGAGTTGCAAGATTAACGGTACATGCCGAATTAAATGCAAAAGGCTTGATCTCGCCTACCACCTTGGAAAAGGTTGCTATTATTGCACGAAAAGGCTTAATATTTCAAAAGATTTTACAAATGCAAGGGAAAGTGCAGAGTTGTTTTCTGTCTGTCTATCTAGAGCAAGCATATTCGCAGGCCAGGAGTTTACAAAATTTTTAGAGAAAGAAAATGTTAGAATTTTTAGTTCAGCCGATGCAAGAAGAGATTAGCCAGGAACTATTCACGGCTATTCGTTCCTCAGTTGAGGTATATGTCTATGAGGATGTAGCGTACGCCACGCCTGGTATACCCATCAAGATGAGAAGAGCCCACACAGAGGAGCTGCATAGATCCAAGGAATGGAGTAACAAAAAAAAGGTTGAAGAAAAATAGAGCAATATCTATGACCCAAAGTTTGTGAAGAACCCTAAATCCCTCAGAGAGGCAGCTTGTGCAAGGTTATCAGCAACAAAGGTGGACCAATCCACAACAAGTAGAGTCTGGTATAGTGGTCTCCCACAATACATGGTCTCATTGGTGCACTATTGCCCAGAAGTGGTTGATGCAGCTATTCAGCACTATAATCCAGATACCCACTACATTGAAGGTCGCAATTTAAGGGTTCATATCAGCCCAAAAGCCATCTGGCACATGTTATGTATCCCAGATCCAAGTAGAAGGAAGGAGACTATCGAGCCTTTTTGCCCAAGTAAGGGGGAGAAAATATGGAGGAAGATGAAAACCGGCTCAGATTTCTTGTTAGAAGAGACTAATAAGAAAGGTATTATGTCCGCTAAACCACCAAGTATCCCATTATCGCATGGTTCATTCCACAATGATCTTTCAGATGCCATGTCCATGTTGGCTTTTGTTTGCGGACGAGACTCTGATGAGAAGATAAAGGCTTTTCAGCTGGGACCTGCAATACAGTTTCGCAAGCAGCATGAACTCTTCTAGTATGACTTTACTGAGTTCATGGTTGAAGAAATGAGACAGCAAATTGAGAATTATCAGGTGGAAAAGAAGTTTAGATTTCTTTCCTACCTAGTCTACATGTTCCTGCATTAGAATCCGGATTTCTTTGCCCAATTTTTTTCGCTATCAATTTTTATGAGCAGAATAAAAGAAAGTCGGTGTCTACATGGACGCCTTTCATTTCTGCATCATATGACTATTATGCGTTTGTGGACTATTTCATAGCCCCGATTTTAAATGATTTAATTAGAGAAGGTGATATCGTCTGGCTCACCAAGGAGTAGACTGGATTTATGCAGATCTACACCCCTGCTTGTGACTAGTTCTTAGGCAGGGATTTTATAATCGTCTAAATGCGGGGTTTTACTAGCAAACCTTTCCTACTCCCAACTTGCGTCACGGATAGAGTGCTCGTGCTGAAAATTTTCTGGCAAGTGTGTATCATTGATTTCACTTTCTGTAGCAGCGGAAGGTTCAAGAAGAAGGGATTCTTCACTTGTCCAAAGAGTTTCAAGTCGATAACTCTGATTAAAAAACAATCGCACAAGTTGTTAGAAGAGAAGCTGGCACATCTAGGGTTGGTACTGGTAAACGATAAGTGGGAGTATAACCTTTTCAACGACTTACCAGAGCTACATATAAAAGTTACCCATGTTTCTTGACCATACTGAGAGAAGTGGCTTAATCCACGGACAGATAGAGATGAGGATTTTGTTGAATTAGCGCAAATCCCTACGCCGGACACTAAAGGCCCGTGGCACAAATTCTACTTTCCAGTGGTTGTGGCCAAGGATAATGTTCCGATGGAGCACAGCATGTACAACAAGTTGAAGAGGGGTGAGGAATGGAATGATGAAAAAATAAGAGCTTTCTAGAAATATCACCAGAAAGTAGCATAGTTGGATGCTCCTTATAATCAGCTGAAAGACGACCAGGAATTTGATAGATGGTGGAAGGAAGGCCACCCCAGCCTGAGCTCTAGTGTTGATAGGAGCGAAGAGAGAGAGGGATCCGAGGAGCATGAAGAAGAAGCGGCAGCATCGTCCTCCTCAACGCAAAAGGGCAAAGCTTCCAAGCAGGCCGCCTATGTGGCCACGAACATACGCTTTAATATATCAAGAGGCTCAAATACACACACTTGGGCCGCTAAACCGGCTAGGCTAACGCCTCGGTAGAAGGATTCAACTACCGAAGTTAGTGAGTGTCCACCTGCGAAAAGGCAACGCACGGAAAGTATTATCGGAGGGGTTTTGCAAGAACCCGCTGGAGGAGAAGCACCCACGGCTAGCCAAATACCAGAGTTTTCGAGGGAGTCACGAATGATCTTAGAACCACCACCAACCAGTCAACAAGTATATTTCACTCCTTTTCTTGCATCTCATTCCTTCATATCCACCCCTGTTTCACTGGCAACTCCTGCCATAAGTCCAAGCCCTCCGCCTTCTGCTTCTGGTCCAGCTCATTCGATTAGATTTTCCCAATTTTCACAGACCCACCCGTTTATAATTACTCCTCCGAGTATGCTCATGCCTACCACTGCCGCTTAGAATTTCCTCACCTCGCTTTCAGAAAATGTTCTCCTTGTCGGCCCCCATTTTTTTTCCGCTATGCTTATTGATCCTCTTCCATTGCAACAAGCTGATACCTAGTCAGCAACTCCTCTTCCCCAGCCAATGAGCCTTACGACTGAATCTCCGATTCAGCCGCTACAAATTCCTAGCCCTACTGATAGTTCCCAGGCCAAGCTATGAAACGTGCCACACTTTTCTCCATAAACAGTCACTCTCCAGAAGAAGTAAATGCGTGCGCCTATGAAAATTACCTATCCCTATGCCCTGCCTTCTAGTGTTCCTTTCGCAAATGGGCTAGTTTCATCACCAACCGAATTCATAGCACAGATAGATTATGGAAAAGAGGCGCGCACAAATAGAATGAGGCAATGCAAGGAAAAGGATGACAATGCTCTCACCGAGCTGAGAGTACAAGCTTTGTATGACGAGACCTGACAGGAATTAAAATTCGCTACCATGTACCCAAGGATAAGCAAGCCTCAGGGAGAAATGCAACCCGAAGACTATGAGATCTATGCTGTCGGACTTGACATGAAGGTAGCCTGACCAAAAAATAAGGTCGAAATCATGGAGAAGACGCAATAGGTGGTCACTTTTGACTTCCTCAAAACTGGTCGCCAGTTAAAGAAGGATGAGCAGCTCAAGGCAGCCAGGGAAAGGGTGAGTTTTCTGGAAACAAAGGAGAAATCCTTAGAGGTAGATATCGCTCGAATGACTGAAAGAGCATTGATAGCAAAGAATGAGAGGAGCAGACTTCAGGGCGAAATTGTGAAGACCCAGATTGCCGACCTAAGCTTAATAAAAGAATTGCAAGGCCAGAATCAAGCAGCACGATGGAGCTTACAGTTAAAGGAGGAAGAGCTTGAATGCGTCTACCTCGAGTATAGTCAGGGGATGGCACAAAAAGGTGAGGAGTTGGAGTGACTACAAGAGCAGTATGAGCAAAAAGTACAGGAGAAAGAGGCCGAATTTAAAGGCTCGAAGGCTAAATTGGAAGAGGAGCTCCGAGAGACAGGATTCTCTGGAGGAGCATTCAGCAAACCACTCCCAAGCTGAACAAAATTGGAATAAAGAAATGAGCAGCTATGCAGAGCAGTTGGCGTCCGAAAAAAAGAAAAAGGTAGAGTTAGCTGAGGCCCTTATTTCAAAAAATGCAGAGATTTCTTCACTTAAAGCCTCTCTGTTACTTGCCCCTGCCCAACCTGATGTCATTCCGCTGGTTAGGCAATTGTACATTTCTCACTGGGAGAAAGTCAAGACCTTTTGCCTAACACTGTAGCCTACCCTCCGATTTATCGACAAAGCATCAAGGCTCAATCAAGAGACCCCTGACACAATTGAGTAGTTCCCACGTTTCATCCTGGAAAAGGTTCCTGAGGCAAGCGACTTGCTCAACAAGCAATACTCAGTCTCGGATGAAATCCTGGCTGGGGCGGGTATCGAAGATAGGGACACAGTTGCTCAAACAGCAAATAAATTCATTCATTGTCACTCTGTTTTCCAACGCACTAAGGTAGAGGTGGCTTTTCTAGGTAAGGCATTGGATGGCATTCGGGGAAGTTTCTCTGAATTAGGCAAAATGGGGCTGCCATCCACATTCCTCAAAGATGGCTCTATTGCCACAACTACACAGATTGCTGAGGTTATTGAGCAGAAGGAGAATGACCCAGAGGAATTCAGGGAGTTCAGCAGCTCCCCAACGACAGCTGACATAGAGGCGATCATTCATCCACTCTCGCAGCTGCTTTTCCATATCCAAGTAGGCGTCGGCCTACCTGAGGTACTTCCTCACAAGGAGGCTATTGATCTCCGCGGGGCACAAGAAAATTTGCGCAGCATGGCAAAGCCGTCCAAAAATGAATGGTCGCCCTTGCAAGCTGCTCTTTCCAGACTCTGACTTTATTGCCCTATGGATAAAGCTCTGGTTTGCCGAACCAGAGAGTTTTCTGGGTTCTTCGTTTCTTATCCGAAATGCCCCTGATAATCGCCAAAAGCTGTTAAAATAAATATTCAAACAGCTCCCTTCGGGTTTCTTTTATAATTATGTGTTTTTCGGCCTGTGCATCGCCGAGTTTATTCAGCTTTCCATCAAGTTTTGATCTACCACTTTGCGCATCTCCTCTTCACAACTTAGGGTAATGGCTTCCCTTTCGGGTCCCGAGAGGCTGCGCTAGGCGTCCACGTGTCATACAAATGGAAGGTTTTATCTCTAGTTTCCTTAAAGGTTTCGTGTAAGTTGTGATAGCCTTCTACGGGGGCCATCTTTTCTAAAAGTGTTGGCAGGCCCTACCTTCTGCTAGGTGGCAACCATTCGCAGATCTTTCAACACAGCAGGGAAGTCAACAACTGTGGGCTGTGAAACACTGCCACGCGTTTTTCACACTCGGTTGATGCAGCTTTCTCTCCACTGCAACAAGGATATCAGCCCATTGGACACGTGTTGCATCTTCGCAATCTCTCAGCAACAATGAGAGAGGTTTTCATTCGAGCAGCGACAGGCTGCCACGTGCCTTTCAACTTATCCTTGAGGCGGGCGATAGGCTGGTTGAGGGAGATTATGCTATTGGGTGTCGCTCGTCATGGTTGTTCGAAGCGGTGGATGACACTTGTCACCTCGAGCCTGGCTGGGACCACTTCCATCATTACGAAAGGCACACCTACATTTGGATGTCCAGATGTTGTGTTCTAACTCATTGCCATTGTAACGGCATTGGGAATCTTCTGATTCTGGCATCATTGTAGGGGATCGTGGGATCTTTTCTGTTACAGCTCTCCAAAGTGGTGGGAGTTTTCTCTCTGGCTATATATACTCTCTTTGTCGACGAGAGAAAGGGGTCCAAGAAATTTTAGAAGAAGAGATACTGGTTTTAGCAAAAGACACCAGGCCTTTTTTACATGTTTATTTGCAAGAAACTTTCAAACTGTGCCAACTATTCGGCCTTTCTATTTTTCATGTTTTGATTAAACTGTAAACTGTGTTTTTTACCATCTTAAGCATTTTATTTGAAAGAACTTCTATATATTGAATACAAGCTTGCTTATCTAAATCATGTCTAAATGACTCTTCTTAGTAGTAAGGATGTATGCAATACTATTTTATGTCAATAAATGAATTGTTTATGCTATAGCTTTAAGTCTCTGACGTTTGGAAGGCGACAACACCATTTAGGCCCCTAAATCTATGATTTATCGTGCCTATCAACAAATTTTGGAGCATCGCCTTAGATTAGATTTTGCTTCATTATATATGTTTCCTTTTCCCTTTCCAAAAAACCATTATAGAAGAAGCCAGCTTCTTTAAAATCCAGAGGTCACTCAGTTTGGCACAAAGGGTCCCCCTTGAACTGAGTTTCCCATAAGGCACTGTTACCTCGTCAATTTTTGGCGTCAACAATAAACTTACAACATTAAATAAGCCTGGAAAACATTTCGACTATTGCAATTCCTACCATAGAAAACATTCACCGCATGCTTGAAAGTGAAGATGGCCTTGACCTTATGAAGAACATAGCTCAAATCTTTGGAAAGCATCTTCCCTCAACCACTAATTGTCCTTTTATACCAACAAGCAATGTTACAAGTCAAGGAGGAACTCAAATTCCTCCTCCCACAACAATAGCCTCAATACCTACCTACACCAATCACTGGTACATTTTGACCAATTTTTCGATGATGGTCCGTCAGAATTTAGACAGATGTTCGTCGCTATAATTGCGTCAAAATTTTGATGACATTTGAAATGTCAAAATTCTGACCCAACATTCGTCAAAAAATTGATCAAAATGTACCAATGAATCCTCAAGTCACAAGAACAATGCAACAAGTTAGTAATGTGATTCCTTCCCTGGGTATTCCTACTAGCATCCCTAGTTCCTATGTGGCATCACAAGTTATATCTCCATTCACTTCACCCATAAGCATTCCATTCACTTGTCCTACGAAAACATACACTCCTTCACCTTTATCACTTCCATCTCATAACACAAGCAATGACCCTCTCATAACTCAACTTTTCCAAACCATGTCATCCATTCAAAAGCAAATTTCCACCATCAACCAAAATCAAAATGGTCCACTTACATATTATATCAAAAGTAGCCCATTATCCTTGGAGATATTACAAACACCGATGCCACAAGGTGTAGAGGTTCCTATATTTGAGAAATATGGAGGGAAGGGAGATCCTTCTAACCATGTTAATTCCTATGCTTCCTTATGTAGTAACTTTTTCCTTGATGATAAACTCTTGGAAAAACTTTTTCCTAGGTCCTTGAAGGATGTCGCCTTGGAATGGTTCTCTTCTTTACGAAACAACTCAATTCATTCATTCAATGAACTTGTTGATAGATTTGTAAACCATTTCCAAGTGCATATGACTCCCAAGATGATCTTGGCCGATTTGATGAGATGCAAGCAAAAAGAGGAAGAAAGGATAACTGATTTTATCTCACGCTATCAATCGCTTTATTCCCAAATCCATGTCAAGGTCCCCAATCCACACCTTCAAAAGATGTCCATAGAAAATTTTCAAAGTAAGATTCAAGACAAGCTTACCATAATTAAATTCTCATCCTTCATGCACCTGTGTACTGCCCTCCGTGATTATCAAAATTTGGTTAGTAGTCAAGATACAAAGTCCACTTCTAGCTGAATCGAGAGATCTAAGCCCGTAAACCAAAACAATTCCCAACCTTTTAGAAAAAAAAATAAAGTGTTCCTTCAATTTAACCCGCCTCAGCAAACCACTCAAATTTTCAATAACCAAGTAGCTTCTATTAAAGCCACAATTCCCTTTAGCCATGGGGATCCCAAAAGAAAATTCACTCCCATACCCAATACCCTTCAAAACACAATGTCCCAACTTTTAGAACAACAAATGATTACCTTGCCTCCCGTCAAAACACCTGACTCTAATAAGCCCTTACCCCTGAGATTTAAGTCAAATGCTTATTGCCACTATCACCGAAAAAATGGATATGGGATGGAACATCGCAAGCATCTTAAACATCTTGTGCAAGACCTCATTGATTCTGACCATCTATCCATTGGAGGTGTTAGTCATCAAAGAAATAAGTCAGTTGCCCCTTCAAACCAAAACTTGCAAATTTTCACCAACCCCATGCCCAAACATAATATTTCATTTGTCAAAGCCAGCAAAAATACAAAGAATGATGTGATGAATGTTGATACAGATGAAGAAAACAATGATTCAGTTCTAAATAATGCTATCAATGTCAATCCTATAGATGAAATGGTAGGGGCGATAGATGTTATCCCTCATAAGGGTTGACCTAAGAATTATCTTGACATTGCTTTCTCCTCTAAACATATACTTAAACATTTGCCTAATGGTCCTCTTTACATAGCCGACTGTATTTATGATAAGCCCACTAATGGGATATTAATAGATCTTTCCTATGGAGAGAATGTGATCATCGAGGAATTTTTACTTTTGCATGACCTATATTCGTGTGAAGCTAGGCCACCCATGGCTTCACTCCATGAAATTCATTCCTTCGATTGTGCATAAATGCTTAAAGTTTCCCTTTGGCAATGAAATAATTGCGGTCCACCATAGTGGCTTCAACCCTTTGTCATCTAAAGGAAACTTTTCCTTAGATTCCTTTTGGCCTGATCCCATGGAACCTATAAATCCACAAGAAGACTTCTTTTTCATATCCTACCAAAAATTCAAAGCAAAGAAAATCATCGAACTATCTCTTTGAAACATTTCCCCATCAACCTCTCAACCTACCATCCTTGACGAAACCATGCTTGAACCTAAAGAAGACCAAAACAACCAAGACCAACCTAAAATAGAACCTTCACCTACATCCTAAAAATGAACAAGAGACAGCGAAACCAAACCCGTCACACCTCCTAGAATAAAACAAGTTTACAAAGTCAAAGAGAAGGCAGTTGAACAACCTCATGTGGTTCCTTCGGTTCCTCCCCTTAGGGAAGAAAAGAAACCTATGATTGATTGACCCACTCCTACACAAATGCAACTTGAAAAAAAAATCAAAATAAATAGAGGCACTAGAGAGTGTAGGCATAGACATCATGCCCTTGCTCGCAAGTTACATGATGAATTAAAAAAAGAAAATCAAGATCCAAACTTGACTGAAGCAATGCATGATGACACCTCCCCCAACTGAAACAAAAAAATCCAACACAACAATCTCAACACAAGTTGAACTCTTCTATGGATATTATCCTTCAACCTCCTATTGTGATCAACTTAGATGATGATGACGAGGTTCATAAAATTGACTAAGGGTGCATAATGAGTTGAACACACTATTTTCCTCTTCCATGAGCTTAAACGACAAATCTCCTACAAAGAGTGTTGAACCTGGTACTTCCCCTAGTTCAACACTTGCTCTTGTCCCTTTGGCTAGTTGATCACCTTTGGTATACAATGAACATGATTGGGAGGCATATGACTTGCTTATATGTTGACTAGCATTTTCCTTACTAGACTTTTGCATCTAGTCTTTTTCATTTTCTTTTGTGTGATTGCATGTACATAATGTGATCCCCTGAGACATTTTGTTTGATGTTCTCTCTCTTTTTGACATTCCTCTATTTTTACCTTCATTCTTCTCTATGTCGTACATCTCTTTTGGCTTTTCATTTTATCTTTTGTTCTCCTTTTGGGGATGACACGCATCAAGACACCCTGTGTCTCTTCCATGTTGACCCAAAAGGCTTTCTTTTTCCTTTTTCCTTTTCAGTTTCTTTTTTTTATTTGTCTTGTGTTTTCCTTTTGGGGATGATGCAAGACATTGAGACATTCATGTCTCTTCCATGTTGACCCAAAAGGCTTTCTTTTTCATTTTTCCTTTTGTTTCTCTTTTCATTTGTCTTGTTTTTCCTTTTGGGGATGACGAGGCATTGTGACACCCTATGTCTCTTACATGTTGACCCAAAAGGTTTTTATTTTTTTTTCCCTTTTTGTGTCATTCTTCCAATTCTATGTGTATTTGGAGGATGATGACAGTTCCAAGCTCTCTAAAAACAATGTACCAAAGAACATACTGACCCCAAATCCATAGATCCCTTATGTGTTTGACGTTTTCATTTTAAGGGAAACCCCTCTCTTTTCTTTTTCTCTTACATGACGTTGCTTTACTCAGAAACATATGACTTGGCATAGAGCTTTCCAAGTTAGCTCTCATGTCTTCTTTGCATTTTCATTTGCTACTTTAAAGTAATTTCTCATAGCATGGTGTTTAGCAATTTCTTTAAAGTGGGGCCATACATTGGCATTACTCTTTTGAATTTTTCCTTTTTCTTGGTTCTTGGTGCAACCTTCTTACTTCATACGATGCGTTTGTCACTTTTTGGATGACGTTGGGTGTAATTTCCTTCAAGAGTGTGATCTCTCTTAGCATATTGCATTCCTCTTAGTGGCTTGATGTGACACACTACATCCCCTAAGTTGTGAATTTTCTATTCTTTGATTGGTCCTCTCTTGGAGGCATTAGGCACAATGTTCCCTAAGTTAAAGACCTTGCATGAACTAAGCAAGACTCCTTTGAACATTCTTTACATTTTGCATTTGTTGTTATATGGCCACCTTGCGTAAAATAGCTTGCATGCCTGCAGTTTCATCATGTTTATTCATGAGGTCCAAACATATGAAGTTTTGCTTGCCTCATCAAGCTCAAAAATCATTTTTTTTGTGTGGTGCCTTATTAAAGTTATCAGGAGGTATAACTTTGGTATGGTTTGAATAGGAAGCCTAATCCAAGGCGTGAATTTCACCATATCCACTTGCATGTGTTGAGTACATACCAGCCATGAGTGTATGTATCTCACCTTTTAAAAATTCTCACCCGACGGACGGCCAGGAGTTTCGTTGCCTCAAAGTGAGTATGCATTTTTTAGAAAAACAACCTAGATCTAATCCACATCATGATGGACAAATGGTCGAAGCTTGATCTGATTCTTTTACTTCACCTTTTCTTTTCTTCATCTTTGCCAGTGTATGCTTGTGCCTTGTTGTTGTTCTTTATATCATTCTTATGTGTGTTCCTTTGTGCTTATGTTGGTTTTCCATGGGATCTTGATCCTGGGGGCTTGATCACCCCTCTTTATCATTGTCGTCTCATCTTGTTTCCATTGGTTCATGGGAACCCCCCTGGGTGCATGATTGTCTACTTTAGTGTGAGTTTGAAGTAGGTTCATCCTATCACTAAAGTGGGGGCTAAATGTAGTGTAGTAAAATGGATCCCTTGAAATTTTCACTCGTTTGGGTCCTCCTTGTGCATTTTGGCTTAATGTTTCCTTGATTTAGTGTTGTAATGTGGATAACACATTCACATTAGGACTTGGGCCCTTGCGAACTAATGGAATTTAATGGTGCCTTGCTAAAGTGTTGTGAAGTGTTGTAACACACTTTCACACTTTTCTAGGGTTTTATTAATTAACTAAGCATAATAAACATATTTTTAATGAAAATCAACCTTAATCTTGCCTTATTTAGAGTGTTGTAACACGCTTTCACATTTCTCTAGGCTTGTCATCAATAATTGGGCTTTCTTATGCTTTAATTGTCCTTATTTTGCATCCACAAGCCTCATTTATTGTATATTTTTGAGGATAATCCTGACACCAATTAGTGACCAATCATAATTTAGGTGTTCCCGGTTTGTGTGGCCCAGTTTTAGTGTCTGGGACTCATTCAGCACCTTGGGAGAATGAGTCCCGCCTAGGTCTTTTTGGCCCCAATGCAGGTTTCACACATTTCTAGGCACTTTTCATTTTTGGTCCTATACATTATGTATGATGGGACTCATTCACCACCTTTAATTCAAATTTAATTCAAATTTCGATGGGATTTTATTCTCCTAAATTTGATGTCGGGTTGTAGTATTGTATTTTTAGGAATTCTTTCATAATTAAGTATAAATACAAGGTTGTTTCACTCATATTCAAGACCTAGCATTCAAAAGAGTTCACAAGAGCATTCAAGGCATTTCAAGGGCAGATTATTAAGCATTTTAGAGCATTCTTCAAGTACCAATCATCATGTCAAAGATTGCATTCTTCATATTTTTTATTGTGCTAACTGTGTGTGAGAAAATATGTGAATTAGAATAATCAAAACACATAATCGATGCAATGTATTATATTAAAGAAATAAAAATTAACAAAAAAACAATTGATAAAACGATTCCTTAAAGCCATTCCATCTTCCTCTATTCTTAAGGATCCTATATTAATGCTCTCAAATTTTAGGTATGCACTAAATTACTGGGATGACACCTAAGAAACGAGAAGCCATTAAACTAGAATGCAAGAACTATACCTACACCTACACCTACATGATTTAATGAATTTGTTGGATGATGAACTAAATGATATGTTAAATGGTATGTTTTTGTATACAAAATGATATGAAATGATGCAATGATAAAAGGATAAGCTAATGGAGATGCTATGAAAATGATGTAATGCTAATACAACAATTAAGTTCCTAGAAATGAAATTGCCATTATAACACTACTTGGAATTAAATGCTAAATTCTAAACTAAAAAGCCCATGCAAAACTCTCTAATGCTGGAAGAATTTTTGCAGAGTAAATTTATGTTATGCTCTATATCCCAAAAGTTATAAATGAGCCTCTATTTATAGATTTCACCAAGGCATCAAGTGAGTTGACAGCAATGAACGATCAGGATTTGTTGGAAACTTACAACCAATTAAAGACAATTTCCACATAACCCAAAAATAAATTTATGCATTTAAGTATTCAGAATCCACATGCAAGAGAATAGACAACATACCCATGAAAATATGACACAAGATATACCCTGGAAAAACCCTCAAGAGGAAAAAAACTCAGCCTCCAAAAGCATCCATCTCTCATGTATTATTCAGCAATAAATATTACAATACATCTTCTGAGTCTCCATGAACACCAATGAAGCAACAAGCTCTCTCCAAGCAATCCATGTGAACAAGCATGCAACCACACATCCTATGACATGCTTCAAACCCTCACAAATGCTAACCAGAGCTAATCATGCAAAATTGCATCTCACAATAATTACCTTTGTGGTTTCTTTAATAGAAGCAAGCTCCCACAAAACCACTAAGTGGTATTACACAAAACCATTGAATAAAACTATGATATTACAAACCATGTCCCCTTATTTACTATTGGGTGCTTTATTTATTATTTTCTCCAATATTAAATAATTACATTTTTACAACTTAACTTATGTCCCAATGTTACATGCAACATTAAGTGGCCCCAAGAATAATTACATTAAATACATAATGCAAGGTGTACAACACACCTTTTCCTAACAAGATTCAGTCTGGAGAGATCAACAGTGAGAAATGAGGAGGTTAGAGAGAAACAAGGAAGTTGTCCCCTTTAATAGAACAAGCTTGCCAAGTGTAGAAAACAATAAATGGAAAGGAGAAGCCATGTGTCTCTAAGTTTGTTAAGATTGTTGAGGATAAATGCCCATTTTAGAAATTAGAAATAATTAATTTCATGTGACACATGGTGAGATGGAAGATGAGGTGGAAGGAGGTTAGAAAAATATGGAGAAATGTGACAAAATTTGAATTAAAAATTCAAATTTAATAAGAGGGAATTAATCAAATAAAACAAATTAGTTAAATTTGTTTATTTAATTATATTATGAAGAAAGTGGTTTAGATTGGAAGAATTAAGAAATATGAACTATATAAATAAATTTTGCAATTTATTTATAAGTAGAGGAAATAAAGATTTTATTAATTAAATAACTAGTATTTAATTAATTTTCTCCATACCAATTTTGGATGTATATATTTTTCCCCTTTTTGAAGTGATGTGTTTACACATTACTTCAAAGAAAAATTTTCCTATGCTGCTAAAAATTTCGATGATGCCCCAGATGGTGATTTTCAAGAGATAACGGATGTATGCCCCCTTGAGAGATAAATCGGGGAATTTTTTATGATTTAAATATTTTTGATGATTTTTGATGATGTTGATGGTAAATTCTTGATTTGATGATATTCTGGTGATTTATCTCCCGATATGGAAGAAATGAGCTACCATTTGATTAATTGATCCTTGAAAATTTTAAAATATACCACCATAAATCACACTTTTAATTACCCCTTTTTAATATGTAAAAAGTGAAAAAGGATTCATTTGTGCACTTGTGATTGTGAAAATTTTGAAGTGAGAGAGCAACTTTGAGCATTTGTGCTAAGATGGTGATCTCCTACAAGACTCATCGATTCGAGCAGGTGCAGCGACATAACCGGCCAGTGGCATACAGACCTCCAATACGAACTTCTAAAACTTTCCTTGTGAATTTTGAATCATTTTTCCCACGTTTTTAATTTCAAATTTTTTTTTTCATATTTTTGGCGCATACGAAATTTGTTTTAGCGCATAGATTAGATTTTTTGGCACATAGACCTATGGTTTTAGCACATGAGCTAGGTTTTTCGATGCATAGACAAACTATAATCGCACATCTTCCTTTTAGCACATAGGTTGAAAGTTTTAGCGCATTAGAATTTTATATAGCACGTCAGAGGAAATGGTGCATAGGATTTTTATTTTAGTGCACCTGCCAAAAATAGTGGTGCATTAAATTTTTTGGCACATTGAAGAGGTTCTCTGGTGCATCTGAGAGATTCTCTGGTGCATAGAATAAAGTGGCGTAATGAAAGACTGTTATGGCGCATCGACCCAATTGGGTGGCACATCTGCATTTTGGTGCAATGAAGCACTGTAATAGCATGTCTAGGACAAAATTGAAGATTGTTTGTTTTTCTCCTTGATTCGGATGATGTTTAATCATGTTAGCCAATGATTTTTTGTTGTTGATAGATTAGATGATTTATTGATCTCATGATAGGTGAGATTCAAAAATATATGATGTTGTTTTGACCTCATGATAGGATAGGATCAAAAAATAGATGTTCGCAAGATTTTGACAAAAATCTCACTTGAACTGAGAGGATGATTGATTGTTTGATGTTTGATTGCTTTGTTGATTTCATTGATTGAATGATATGTTGATTGTGATGTGTTATAATGATAGGAGAGTGATTTATGTAATCTTCAATCTCAAGAGTGATTTACAAGGACATGAGAGTTGATTCCATAGTTGTCACTGGCTGATAGAGATATAATTGAGCAATGTGGATTATCTTCGTTGATTGACATGCCCCAGATTAGGATTATTCAAGGATTATTGACTGCACTGGTAGAGAGGTTGCATAGTGACCACAACACTTTTCATCTAGCCACTAGAGAGATGATTGTGATGCCAAAGGATGTCTATAGGATTTTACAGATTCCTGTGATGGGTGACATTGTAACATATGATCAGACCAAGCAGGGTGGTACACATGCCTTACGTCGGATATTCCATGATGATCAGATTAGCGGATATGAGATTCCTTGGTAGGAGATGTTTGATAGGTATGCCCCTTTGCCTTCTGTGCTTGCTAGTTTTGTTAGTGGCTTTCTATATCCCAACAAGAGGGCAAAGGGATTGTCCGTTAGTTGGGGTCGAACACTAGAGCACATGATTCAATTTGGGACTCGTTTCACCTGGGGTTCATGCATGCTTGCATAGTTATATCATGATTTGCATGAGGTAGTCTACCTTGGAGGAGCTAGTCTATCTACAGGAGTGACCTTATTGTAGACATGGGCTTGGGAGCATATAGTGGTGACACATCTAGAGACAGACAGGTTTCAACCAATTGGGAGACCTTATGTCTATGGTTATGTAGGCCTAGCTGTCCAGCATAGACTGGGAAAATTGGAGTATTGGAGACATGTATTGGATGACTTGGATTATGTGGCATGGCGGTCTTATGTAGATTGTGAGCAGTGGGTCGAGGATGACTTGGAGATGCCTTATTTTTGTATAGCTAGATATCTCATTGGATGGACACACTTCATTATTGAGAGATTCCTACTGATGAGGGTACTCCAACAGTGCAGCAGAGTGCAAGGGATACCATAGGGATTGGCTATGTGTGCACAGAGATAGTAGGATGCTACCGAGTGGGGACCCACCTTATCTTACGATGCAGTGTATGATGAGTACCACAAATTATAGCCAATGATTTGGGACTACCATCCAGAGATTGTGGAGGGATACATGATAAAGGAGTACTCACAATACCTTAGTGGGCATCCATTTCCAAGGATCTCGAGGCCTGAGGAGCTAGTGTCAGTACTAAAGGATGATGAGGACAGAGCACCTAGACGGAGGAGGGAGATGGTGGTGATGGTGGTGGTGTTGATGGTGGTGATGATGGAGGAGGAGGTTCCCATCTAGTGCTAGATGTTAGAATGCCTCATAAGAGGCGATCCTTAGTAGCAGTGGCACAACAGCACATACATATACGATTGCCTTCTCAACAGCAACAGTCATAGATTACATCTTTACAGGCTCAGGTCTAGACACTTTAGGGCTAGTTGACATAGGTTCAAGGGAAGTTGCATGTGCAAACACAGGTGCAGACATAGATATAGGTGCAACTCTCATAGGACCAAGGATAGATACAGACTCTGATGGCCAAGAGGGATGTTGCTAGGAAGCAAGTGCATCAGATGCAAAGCCATCTTGGATAGGTATAGGCCCACAGACAAGTGCAGGGATAGATGCAAGGGTAGGTTACCATGTTGAATGCTAAGAGGGATGCCCTAAGATGATGAGCAGAATAGGCCGAGGCCATCACTAAGAGACTACAACAAGCTGCAACGGCTACCGGGACATCAGATTATTTCAAAGAGATTCGTCGCACCACACAGGAGGTCACGTTCTATAGAGGTCGGTATCATGAGGTGGTTCCTCCCGAGCGGTGGGAGAGATTTTCCCAGTCTCGGTCTGGCAGGTCCCAGTCTCAAACTGTTAGTGTGGGTGTTACGCAACCATTTCCTAGAGATCAGAGAGATCTTGGTGTGGGTTCATCCAGTGTAGGGGGTACTGGTCTTGGGATGCCAACACTGTCTGGGGGGAGCACTACATAGCTCCGACACTTGATGTTTATTGTGATTTGGACATGTATACATTGATACTTGATGATTTACTACCATTTTTGATGATGTACCTCTTCATATTTAGATATCCTTGTATATTTGACATTATTTTGAGATATATATGCAATGATGATGATGGTTGACCTATGTGCTTATGTGTGTTGATCATGATGGATGCATTTCATTTCTTGTTATATATGCTATGTGATTTTTATATGATAGTGATATGATATGTTATGGATGCAACATGTGTCATGATTCTATGATGCTTTTATGAATGATGTCTATATGCCCTATGTGATGAATCTTATTATGTGAATGGAATGTGATAAATGTTATGTTTTTGTACTTTTCTAATACAAATGTGTTATGCAAAATATGAAATCGATGAATGGATGATATTATTAAAGGAAAAATAGATGGATGGAAAAATTAAATAATAATGCATAATTATATGTGTTCCCATGGATTGTGTTTTTTTATGATGTATGATGCGCATGGTACTCTTTGTTTTTGTATTTTTTTAGTGCAAATATATGAATGCATGTATGAGAGGAATTTTTAAAATGTTTCCTTGTAGATTTTTTGTAATGCAAATGTACGACTAAATGTGTATATGGATGAAAATGATATGATCAATGCTTTGTTTTTGGATTTTCATAACACAAATATATGACCTAATGGAAAATGAATGCTTAGAAAACTCCATGGTAATGCTTTGTTTTTGGATTTTCATGATGCAAATATATGACCTAATGACTCACATAGTATTAATGATCAACTCACAAATATCAGACCAAGAAAAATATCATTCTCAATCATAGCTTCTCTAGTTCTTGACATCCTTGAGTTGCTCCCAAGGAATGATAACAACAATCATGATGCAAATAATTTGAACATTTGTGTTAAAGTGATAAAACCATGATTCAAAGGATCATCACCAAATGAGATTTGTTGTTGTTGGTTCAGATGGTTGGTTATGTGATTTTGATTGATGTTCAATGTTGTAACTCGCTTGATTGTTTTGTTTTTACCATGTTGTCATACTGTTGTTTGTCTATCATTTTTAAGCTCAAAGATAGATTTCCCCCAGTGAGTTCAAGATTTTTCCCCCAGTGGAAACAAACCAATTTATTATGGATATTTACAATGATCGCCAAGACAAAGTGAGACACGACCACCACACCAAGATATGTACATGAGGCTCAAATGGTAGATGTGGATAGTGATAGTGAAGAGCCAATGGTCGACACATGTTCCAATAGAGGAAGAAGCCAGCATGTCACAAATAGCACCTATTGTCAGGTTTTCACTACTTGCTTTTATTGCACTTTTTTCAGATTTTATATTTTTTTGTATTTTTTGTATTTTTTTTTTGTATTTTTCTCTTTTTTATTTTTTTGTATTTTTCCTTTTTTTATTTTTTGTTGTCACCAAGACACCTATTTGCCAGGTTTCATCAGGGCGACCATTTTTTCAGGACATTTTCTAATGTTTTTGGATTTTTCTAGGACTTTTACAAATGCACTGGATGAATCATGTGTAGAATTTCTTGAGATGGGGGCTCTTCAAGTACTCTTCGAATATGTCCCCTTCTGGCGTGGATAGCTAGTATGCTCCTAAACCATAGATTGACACAATGACAAAGGGGCCCAACCAATTCAGCTCAAACTTTCCTTTCTTCTCCCTATCCTGCTGGTTGTGTGGGTTCTCCTTCAATACCAAGTCACCAACTTGAAATGTTATTGGTTTGACCTTATGATTATAACTTTTGGACATTTGTTGTTGGTAGGCTTTCAGGTGATTCACTGCATGTTGGCATCGTTCATCCAATAGTTCTAGCTCTTACAATCTAGATACATGGTAGTCCTTGTTAGAAATGATACCCTTCAATGAAACCCTGAGTGATGGTAATTCAACCTCAATAGGTACAATGGCCTCAAACCCATACACAAGAGCATATAGTGTGGATCTTGTTGGTGTGCGAATACTGGTGTGGTATGCCCATAGAGCAGGGTTTAATTGGATGTGCCAATCACGTCCAGCATCATTGACCATTTTCTTCAAGATTTTCATAATAGTTTTATTGGAGGCCTCTGCTTGACCGTTTCCCTGAGGGTAATATGGTGTAGAGAAGTGATGCTAGATATTGAACTTATCACACAATTCTTGCATGTCTTTATTTTTTAATGGTCTTCTATTGTCAATGACAATGGATTGAGGGATGTCGTACCGATAGATGATGTAATTGAGGATGAAGGATGCAATTTTATTTCCTGTGATGGTGATTAGAGGAATAGCTTCAATCCACTTCATGAAGTATTATGTGGCTATGATGATAAACTTGTGTCCATTTGATGAAGATGGATGAATTTTACCAACAAGGTCCAGTCCCCACTGACAAAAGGGCCACGTTGAAGTGAATGGTTGAAGTTCTTGTGCTGGTGCATGAATGAGGTTGCCATGTATCTAACATTTTTGACATTTCTTGATGAACTGAAAAGACTTCTCCATGTTTGGCCAGTAATACCCTAAATGGAGGAGTTTCTTGGCTAAGGTTAAACCGCTTGAATGAGTTTCGAAAACACCCTCATGAACTTCCTGTAAAGCCATTTTAGACTCATTGTGTTCCAGACATCGAAGGAGAGTTCCATCAAGACCTTTTCGATATAGTACATCTGTGATAAGAGTATGTCGAGCGGCTTGGCGAATGAAATTTCATTTTTGATTTTGAGACAGGTTGGGTGGAAGGGTGTTATCTTTTAGATAGGTATAAATTCCACCATAGATTAAGGTATTGGCATCAACTAGGTGACAGATAACTTGGGACTCAGTATCATCATAAGCAGGGGAAAACAATTGTTCCATCATGAACTCGTAACGACTTCTTTTCTCTAGAATTTGTAACAAAGAAGCAATAGTAGCCATGGCATTGACAACTTTATTGTCCACTCTTGGAATCTATTCAAATTTGATATCCACAAAGTATTTCTTAAGATTAGCAATCATTATTTTGTAGGGAATCAGTTTTTCATCCTTTGTTTGATAATCGGCATTGACTTGGTTAATGACCAACTAAGAATCTCCATATACTTGTAATTCTGGGATTTTCCATTCTATAGTTGTTTTAATGCCAATGATTAATGCTTCATAATCTGCTTGTTGTTGGTACAAGGGAACATCAATCTGTATGATTTTGGTATGGTATGTCCTTGTGGAGTGACAAATAGGATTCTGACTCCTGATCCATGTTGTGTGTGTGATCCATCAAAGTATAATGTCCATTGTTTTACAATCAAGGTGAGGACATCAGCATCTAGAAATTCAATGTGTAAAGGATGATCATCTAGTAGAGGTGCTTCAGCTAACTGGTTGGCGATTGCTTGTCCTTTAATTCCTTTCCTATCTACATAGTGGATGTCAAATTCACTTAGTATCATAACCCATTTGGCCAGTATTCCAGTTAGGTTAGCTTTGCTGAGGAGGTATTTTAGTGGATCTATTTTGGCTATTAACTTCATGGTATGAGTTATCATGTAGTGTCGTAGCTATTGGGTGGCGAACACTACTTCCAAGCAAGCCTTTTCAATGGGTATATAATTGATCTCATAGCCATTTAGCATCCTATTGATGTAATAAGTTTCCCTTTCTTTTCCTATTGAATCCTCTTGTGCTAACAAGGCTCCCAATGATATCTCAGTTGTGGCAATGTATAACAAGAGTGGCTTTCCTTCTGTTGGTGGTACTAAGACAAGTGGACTCATTAGATATTGTTTTAATTGGTTGAAGGCTCCTTCACATTTCTCATCACATCAGAAAGAAACATTTTTATACAAGTGAGTGAAACGATGGGTCTTGTCTACTAGTTGTGAAATAAATATTTGAATTGATTGGAACCTCTCTTGCAGAGATCATAGTTGACTGATATTTTTGGGTGGCGGCATCTCCATGATAGCTTTAACTTTTTCCAGGTCTACCTCAATTCCTTTTTCTAAAACTATATATCCCAGGAGTTTGGCTGAAGTCACCCCAAACACACATTTCTTTGGATTCCATCATACATTGAATTTCTCTAGTCTAGTGAAGATTTTTTCTAAGATCTCTAAGTGTCCCTCCTTGGTATATTATTTGGCTAATAGATCATCCACATAGTCTTCCATGAAGGTATGCATCATATCATGAAAAATTGTTGTCATGGAACACTGATAAGTAGCTCATGTGTTCTTCAATCCGAATGGCATGACATTCCAACAGAATGTTCCCCATGGGCATGTGAAGGATGTCTTATCTTGATCCTCTAGAGCTATCTTGATTTGATTATAACCAGAAAAACCATCCATAAGTGATAACATGTTATGTCATGTCATTAAGTCCCCTATGATGTCTATGTTAGCTAGAGGAAAATCATCTTTAGGACAATCCTTATTAAGATCTTGGAAATTTGTGCAAATGAAAATGTTGTTTATTGCTAGATGACTTCTGGATTTGATTGTGTAAGAGTTTTTTGCATCAATGTTATGGATCACACTTCGTGATCCATAAGAGTTTTGATTGTGTAAGAGTTTTTTGCATCAACATTGCTAGATAACTTATGGGTTTGATTGTGTAAGAGTTTTGATTGTTTAAGATCTGTGGATTTGAAAATGTTGTTATCAGGCTTTGAGACTAGTACAATATTGGAGATCCACTCAACATAGTCAATGGGTCTGATGAATCCTGCGTCTAACAACTTCTTTAGTTCTACTTTTACCAAGAGGGAAATATGGGGATGCATTTTCCTTAGTTTCTACTTGATTGGTTTTACTCCTGGTGGTAAGGATAGGTGATGCATGATGAGTTCTGGATGAATCCCTGGCATGTTGGCATATGACCAAGAAAAATTGATTTGTTTTTTCTGTGAAAATTTTGAGGAAGCTTGGTTTTTCTCGATCGGTCAAGGATGCCGCTAGATGAATAGTCTTCACTATCTCTACGTTGCCAATATTGACAGACTGTGTGGGTTCAATCAATACCTTTGATATTTCCTGAAAGTGCTCTAGGAGAGTGTCAAATCTTCCATCCTCTGATGCCTCAGAGAGGTTTTCACCATTGGATGCACTCTTTGTTTTTTTCTTTTTTCAGATCTCATACTGCCATTGAAGGGTTTTTACCATCAGATCTATTTCCTATATTACTCATTTTACAGCTGAAAGATTTGAAACTCCCCTATTTGGAAGTTTCGTTATGACATTCAATGGTGGAATCTATTTCGGGATTGTTGGAATAGAGGAAATTGACGATGGCATCATCATTTGAAAAGGTGGGGATATCAACTGGCTCAGTCTGGTCCCAGTCTATGAGTTTGGGATGTACTAGGGGTAAGGAATCACTAGACTGGTTAAGGTCAGATATAGTAAGAGTCCTAATGGCGATGTCTTTGATTTTTCCAATAGAAAAATTGAGGTCTATAAGGTAACTTTCCTCTGAATTATATGTTTCACTCTGAGTCGAATTGTCTTCGTTGGAATCATCAATGTATCCTAATTCAAGCAGTCTAGAACCTGAACCTTGTCCCTCCTTGAGTAGGGGTGCATACTTTTTTACTACATCAATGTCCTTGTTGTGACAAGACTCTTCTGATAATGAATCCCACTCATATTCATTGGAATCACTTTCGTGATCATCACTAGCTTGTAATTGCAATATTCTTTCAACGACTCTCTGAGTTATCTCTTCTTTTGTCTCCTCTTTATAACACATCTCAGTCTTGTCTTTTGGATTGATCGGGAGGGGTTGAATTGGTTCTACGATTCCTTCTTTTCTTTTTCCTACAAGGCCTTTTCCCTCGTATCCCATCTTTTCCAAAATAGTGAAGCCTTTTCCATATTGTGTTGTTTATACATTTGTAGTTGTTTTTTGGGACTCTTCTTCATCCTTATAAAGCCATTTTAGAACATCCTTGTCTTCTGCTTCGTCAACTATGATGCCTACTTTTACAAATTGACCATCAAAGAGTGTAACTGGTTGTGATGACTATTGTGTTGATGTTGAGGGTTGCCCATATGACTTTGGGGAAGAGAGATGTGAAAGGCATAGAGATCGTTCAATGAAATATTCACCCACACCTTTATCTTTGACTTGGACTTTTTTCTCAAATTGTTTTGACAAGGCATTTAATTGGGCTTCATGATTTGAGGATGTAGAAGGAGCAACTTCTTCGCTTTTCTCAGACTATTTAGACATGAAACTAGATTGTCCTTCATGATTTGAGGAAATGACCAATGGTTTTGACGAGGAACTTGATTGGATTTGATCATTGGAAGGGATGAAAGTGGAAGCTTCTTTGTTATGAGGCACAAACAAGCTTTAGAGTACATATTTTTAGGTCGGCTCCCCCATCTATTAGGATGTGTTTGACACAATGTTTATGAACTAGGAATTCAATATGGAGTGCAACGTTGTGGGGATGAGCAATAGATGCGTCATCATTTTCTGAAAAGGATAAGCAATGTGGTGTAGTCAAATGTCCCACCATGGCCTCAAATTTACAAACATCCAAATTTTTTGGTATTGTTGTGTCCACTAGGGATTTTTCCAAAATCTCTTTGTGGGTGGATGAAATCTTGAGTAGTTCCAATATCAATATTTGTGCGGGGATCTTTTGTAACTATTCCACTATGTTATATTGATTGGACAAGGCAACATGTGTTTTAGATGAACTCCATTTTAGGACATATTTGGCTTGTACTCTCGTGGTTACATTTACTACCATGTTGTCTTGTTTCCTATTAATTTTAATGACATTAACTTGAGTATCAGTTGTAGCTATATCTAGTTTGATGTCATTAATTTTATTTTCAATGATAATTATGTCTTGTTCTTGTTCAATTGGAATGTCGTAAATTGGATTATTGGCTGCAATGATGTCTTGGTTGTCATTGGTTTCAATGTTATTCATTTGATCTTCTACTACTAAGATATGAAGGATTATAGTATCATGGACATAGTTTACATTTTTCCCCTTGTTGTGTGTTGTAGAGGACTCCCCTTTTTCATAATTTGGTAAGGGATTTTCTAATGCTCCGTGATCAGTATTTGTTTTGGGTCCTTCTATTTGTATGACTTTGTCATCTATTAAATCTTGTATCTTGTGTTTCAATTGCATGCAATTATTTGTTTGATGACCTTCGCACTAATGAAATTCACAGTAATAAGCATCATTCCACCATGAAAATTTTACCTTTGGTTCAAAGCCTCGAGTGTTAGGTAGTGTTATGAGGTTATTTGCAAGAAGTTCCCTCAATGCAGATTCATGTGATTGACCTAAAGGTGTAAATTTTATGTGGTTTGATTGTGTTTGATAGGGTGGAGTTTTGGACATGGTATTACTTTGATTGTGGCTATTTTGATTGTTGTGTTGGTTGACATTTTGATTAGTGCCTTGATTGATGTTTTGATCGGTCTTGGTTGTGGTTCCTGATAGATTAAAGACCAGTTTGGCATTATGTGTTTCGATAGCACCATCATTGGCATTTTTGTTCCTTGTCCAAAATTTGGATTTCTCATTGTTGTTGGATGGTTGGAAGAGATAGCATTGTTTGATCCTTCATTTTGAATTTTCAATACCCCTCTTTTGACTAAAGCTTCCTCAATTTTGACACCATTTTCTACCATCTTCTCAAAGCTAGGGAGACATTGTAATTGCAGCCTATAGCTCATTTCACTGTTAAGGTTATCAATAAAAATATCCATCTTTTCTTGTTCGGGTATGGGACCAGCGTATTGAGCGAATAACCTTCTCCACCTTTGTAAGAATATGAGAAAGGATTCTCCTTGTTTCTATTTGGTATTACAAAGATCCCTCATGGTTATCTCATGTGAAATTTTATATGAATATTGAGTGATAAATTTGTTGACAAGTTCTTCAAAGGATCTTATGTCTGGTTGTAGTTTCGAAAACCATTCCATACAATCCCAAGCTATGAGGAAAAAGTCTAATCAAGTATGTGTCCTCATGATAAAACTCAAGACTCATGGTTCAAAATTCTCTAACATGGTCTATGGGGTCATATTTTCTGTTGTATTTGTCATATTTTGGGAGGTCGCAATTTGGTGGAAATGGTATCATGTTCAAATTCCTATCAAAAGGGTAGGGACAAATATCTTGTAAAAAGTATCTTTTGGTGGTCCCTCTTTGCATGTCTTGCAATTGTTGTTGAAGGTTCTTCATTTGATGCGTTAGGGAATTCATTTGATCTATATTGGGTGTTTCAATTTCAATTTTCTTGGGAGTTCCCTTCAATTTGTTGACATCAAAATCACTTGGTAGTTTGACCCCTTGGTTTGCTAACATTAGAAGGTATTTTTCTCCATCCTTTTCAAAGATCCTTTCTAGGAATTTGTGAAATTTGGGATCTTGGTTTTCTTGTTCTATTTCTTCGGTTATTTCTTCTGTTTCATTTTGAGGAATTTTGTGAAAGGGATTTTCTTCTAGTTCACCCAAGGTATTTTGAGGTTCAAATTCCTTATCCTTAAGTTTTTTCTTTTGGGATCTTGTTAAAACAGGCATGCAAGTGATGAAGGTTTGCTAAATTTTGATCGTTGTTTAGAGGTGCCAAAGAAATACCTAGGTCGAATAGAGTAATGAATCATATTGGTGAGAATAAGGTAATAAAATTTGATGTAAAGTGTGTTGTTTTTGGATGAAGGATGATAAATCCTGATGGGGAAACTCAACTTGATGATCAAATTTGGATTTTGATGATGGTTGGGCACTTTTAGATGTTTGATCAAAGTTTAGGTAAGGGATTTCACTTGTCAATGCTATTTTTTCCAAGTTTACAGCAATGTTGGGATGAGGAAAGAAATTCTCTATGGAAAAGATCCCTAAATTTGGTTTCAAAAAGTCAGATAGGAGTCAAATTCAGCCCTCTAGTTATAAATTTGGTGGATGTGCTATAACAGTTAGTGTATGCACTAGAAGGTAAATGCACTATAGCATTACTTGGATGCGCCACATAAAGGTTTGTATGCACTGCAGAATCAGGTGTATGTGTTATAAAATAGCTCAAATGCGCCAAATTTTTAGGTGGATGCGCTATAGTAATTGGTAAATGCACCACATAATGCAAGGAATGCGCTGACAAATGTGGAGAATGTGCTATAACAAGTGGATGCACTGGAAAAAGTGGTGAATGCATTGTAATAGCAGGTGAATGCACTAGAAAATGCAGTGGATACACTAGAATAAGCAGTGGATGCACTGAATCAGGGAATATAACAGTTTCTTGCTAGTTTATTTGATTTTTCCTAGTTTTCAGTCAAAGAATGATTTGTTTCAAATGAATAATTTTGAATCACGATTTTGCACTTCTAGTGAGTAAGGTTTTGTTTGAAGTTTGTTTAAAAACACATTGATAAACACATCAAGCATGTACAATCCTAAGGCTATGTAAGACTGTATTTGTTGGATTCCCACTTGGATTTTACTCCAACTGCACCTACTTTTAGTGGATGATTAGATGCTTGACCCCACTGGCTCCCCTCCATGACACTCACTTCTCAGGGAAAAAAAGCATCAATACTAATGAATCTCCCATGGCATACTTCTCATCTCTACTCAAAGCCACAAAAATGTGGGACAACTTCAAAGGTTAGACCTTCTGCGCTAGCAAATAGATTAAAGATTTGGCCTTGCTACAAAAAAGTGTTCTAGTATAGGCATTTTGTTCATGGGGGATCATCTATGCAAAAAGAGACCATTCATGCCCTTCTTGTCGAAACAATCCTCATGATACTTGAACTTTCATCAAGTACACACATTTATATCCTAGTTGGAAGTCGCTTGGATTTAGCATGTTACCGGTTGGGTCGTTCCCTTGGGTGATTACTTTTTCCCACAAGGCAGGCCCTCTATGGATAAAAAAAAGAAAAAAAAATGGGTCTGGATTTTTGGTCACCCAATTAAGGGGAGAGCATATGCCTACCATTCATTAAACACAACAGACATGGTGCTCTTTCCCTCCTAATTAATCTAGATTCCTAAATTAAGCAAAAGGAAATAAATCACTCTAGCCCATGCATCAAATTTATCAGTAGTTTCCAATAAATTTTCTTTGATAGCGTTCAAGAGTTTCAGCAAAGTCTCTGACAACATTTATGAAGCCTGCACAATAGAAAAACATTTATTAGTTTTCAGACTCAGGAAAAATTTGCAACAAAAATCAAATGCACCATTATAGTAAGCCAATGCGTTAAAAATGTCTGTGTTGTAGAAAATAGTGAATGTGTGATAGAAAACAACAAATGCGCTATAGAAAGTAGCAAATGCACTATAGAAACCCCCTGATGTGCCACAAACTGGTGTGAATGCATTGGAGAAACCTGTTGTTGCACCAGAACAGTTGTTGAATGCACTGGAGAATGTTTTGGGTGCCTCAGAAGAATTAGCATTTGCACCAAAGGAATTCACATCCGAACCTGTAAAGCATACTTTCCAAAAAAAATATTAAAATAAGAAGGGCTATGCCCCATGGTGTGTGCCAATTTATGTGTGTGAGAAAATATGTGAATTAGAATAATCAAAACACACAATCGATGCAATGTATTATATTAAGAAAATCAAAATTAACAAAAAAACAATTGATAAAACGATTCCTTAAAGCCATTCCATCTTCCTCTATTCTTAAGGATCCTGTATTAGTGCTCTCAGATTTTAGGTATGCACTAAATTATTGGGATAAAACCTAAGAAATGAGAAGCCATTAAACTAGAATTCAGGAACTATACCTACACCTGCATTATTTCATGAATTTGTTGGATGATGAACTAAATGATATGCTAAATGGTATGTTGTTGTATACAGAATGATATGAAATGATGCAATGATAAAAGGCTAAGCTAATAGAGATGCTATGAAAATGATGTAATGCTAATGCAACAATTAAGTTCCTAGAATTGCAATTGCCATTATAACACTACTTGGAATTAAATGCTAATTCTAAACTAAAAATCCCATGCAAAACTCTCTAATGCTGGAAGTATTTCTACAGAGTAAATTTATGTTATGCTCTCTATCCCAAAAGTTGTAAATGAGCCTCTATTTATAGATTTCACCAAGGCATCAAGTGAGTTGGTAGCAATGAACGATCAAGATTTAGTCTAGAGAGATCAACGGTGAGAATGAGGAGGTTAGAGAGAAATAAGGAAGTTGTCCCCTTTAATAGAACAAGCTTGCCAAGTGTAGAAAAGAATAAATGGAAAGGAGAAGCCATGTGTCTAAGTTTTTTAAGATTGTTGAGGATAAATGCCCATTTTAGAAATTAGAAATAATTAATTTCATGTGACACATGGTGAGATGGAAGATGAGGTGGAAGGAGGTTAGAAAAATATGGAGAAATGTGACAAAATTTGAATTAAAAATTCAAATTTAATAAGAGGGAATTAATCAAATAAAACAAATTAGTTAAATTTGTTTATTTAATTAAATCATGAAGAAAGTGGTTTAGATTGGAAGAATTAAGAAATATGAACTATATAAATAAATTTTGCAATTTATTTATAAGTAGAGGAAATAAATATTTTATTAATTAAATAACTAGTATTTAATTAATTTTCTCCAGACCAATTTTGGATGTACACACTAACATTTTTTATGTAGAGTTTATGATTCAAGCAAGCATTGCATTCAAGATCTATCACATTCAAGCAAGAGTCAAGAACCACATCCATTGTAGTCATTTCAAGCACATTTTCCACACCTTATTGCTAGGGTTTGGTGAGTTGCAACATTGTCTTTTGTTCATTCATAATTCTCCTTTCATATTTTCTTTCATTTCAAGGTTTAATTACCAACAAGGGCTTTGACCAAGGCAAACCCCTATTCACTAACCCTCACAATTATTTTCCCTCTTCTTGTGTGTGATTTGTAAGGATAGGTTACAAATATGTCAAGAAGCAAAGTTGGAGAAAAGTTGTAAAATCCCTAAAGTTGTCATCAAGCCTTGGAGAAGGTCTACAGGTGACAATTTGCAGTTTTTGATCCAGAAACCAATCAAGAAGAGCAGAGCAGACCGAGAGGAGTAGAATCTAGTTTAGAACTTCTAGAAAAGCAAAAGTGGATTGATTCACCGCTATTGGTGAATGAGTCCCACTGTATAGGCCTGACAAAGATTTTCACATATTTGGATACCCTTTTGGCTGAAACCTATATCTGCACATTTTCCTAGAAGTTGTATTGATTCGCCCAACTTAGCGAATGAGTCCTAGTTAGCATTGATAGAAGAATTTCCAGCATTCCAGACCTCCATTCTACCTTCTTTAGTCTCCCAGGTGCACACTTTCTATTTCATAGCTTTTTGTTGCATTTTGTTTGTAGTTCTAGGTCATTTAGAGTTAGTTTGCATTCAATTAGGGTTTTGTTTTACATCTTGCATTGCATTGTCTTTTCCAAGTCTAAAATTGGTGGTGAACCCCTCATTAGATATCATTTAGCCTTTAGGACAACCCCTTTTCCATATTTCAATCCCCTTTGCATTGAAATCTCAAGGGTTTGTTCTTGAGTGAAGAGTGTGAAGAATTTTCTCTCCTTTTAGGTCCAACACCCTAAAGGTGAAAGAGAGCACACCCTATTTTTCACCTTTTTTCATAAAGTTATCCTACAATGAAGTGAAATAAAAAGAGAACATAAAGCCAAATTTGTTTTCTTTTTATCAATATCAAAGCTAATGCCCTATTATTGTTACTTTAAAGAGATACCCTATCCATTGGTTCAATCATGATGATATTAAAAATAATATTGGAATAGGTGGTGTATGGTATTTGACCAAACTTCTTGTGAGAACTATGAGGTGCCATGATATTTTCTAACAAAACTAAACTATGATTTTGTGCTTCATGAAATTTCTATTTATTTTGTTACGAGGGAGTTTCAAGGTAGAGTGGGAGTTCATCAAGTAAAAAACTAACAACAAAGAACATTCACACAACAATATGTTCATCATGTTATGGAGCTATCAATAATTATTACAACTATGGATGTGTAGACTATCCATGCAATTTCTAGCCTCAAAAACACCTTTAAATGTAATGTGGAATGTAAATGACCCTATATCATAGTTCAATAGATGATTATGTCATGAAACCTTCTAGTTCTACTGATATGACCTATCACTTATGCTAGAGTTGCTATTGTTTATACTATAGAGGAGACCATGATCTACAAGGTGCATAGGGTGTCGCCTCCCACAAGTGCGCTTATGTTCAATGTACATGTAATGTAATCTTATATGACAATCTAGCAATATAGGGTGGTGTATCACATAATATGGTGATCACTAATTATCTAGTATACACTTTATTTGGTCATCATGTAATATATATTTTATATTTTATACGTAAAATTTTAATATGTAAATTAATTTTTAATCAAAGTAGTAAATAAAAGATATGATTTATAACATATTTCAAGATTTAGCCTCATAGGGTGGTATGGCATCTACCATTCCACCAATATTTTTTGCAATCTCATCTATGTCAAAGGTAAATCTTTAAAATATCACAATAAATCGATAGCTAATTTATATGTAGAATGATATTGAGTACTTGAAAACACATTTTTTTTAATATGTGGGTATTACACCATTATCCAGCATGTCTATTGGTAATGCCAGTTTTGATGTTGAATTTAATAAGGTACATTATAACACTTTTTAAATTTTTATTATACAAAATTTCATATTATTAATTTTATGTGTTTAAAATTCCTACTTAAATCTATTATTGTTTTTTTCAATTGGTGATTTCATCTATCTATCCTCCTAGTATATGAGAAAAAGTAGATGTCAGTGTAGCTATTATTATATCATAATCAATGTCTCTTAACATAGGTATGATTAAGAATGCATACATTTAATTACAATTATTTTATCTTAATCAACATTTAAGGATTTGTACATAATTGATATATACTACTTATGTTATGTTATAGATTTATGTGAGAACCCTAGTCTAAGGACATGTCTCTCTTGATGATTCTAAGCATAAAAAATAAGAAAAATTAGGACACCAATATCTTGTAAGTGTTTTAATTATTTTTATTTTGTTTTAAAATAATATTTTTTACTTATAGAGTTTGGAATAGTATCTAATTTTATAAGTTTTATATACAGTTTGAGGTATAATATAGTAAGAAATGTAGGATATTAGAACATATAAGGTGATAACTAGTTCACACATTTGAAGTTAAATTTTTTGTTAGGCAAAGAGATGTCAAATTTTTATAATATTATTTTCTACATAGAGGAAGACATTTTGTATGCCTATATAACATATTTATAACAATTTGTTTAGCTATACATTGATGACATTGTGTAGTATGAGAGACAATGTTGGCCTAATGACATTGTATGATATTTTCATGGAATTACACATATATATTCCTTCACAATATTATTGAGATAAATATGTATAATTATTTTGTATATATTTGTAGTTTTAAAAATAATTTTAATGGGTTGAATAATAGTCAATGTTTAGCTTAATCATGAATTGTTAAAATTTATATTTAATATTTATGTGCATTACCAATGAAAGGAATAAAATTTTGTTAATTTATTTGTTAAATTTTAAGTGAAATGTCAATTTAGCTATAATGCTATGTATGAAGATTATTTTTAATGTATATGAAAAATTATACACCTCCCCCTTTATCTATCTCTCTATATTTCCATCTCTCCCTCTTTCAAGCTCTCTCTCCCTCTATTTGTTTCCCTCTCTATCTCTATCTCTCTATATACCCTCTTTATCTCGCATGCTCTCCCTCTTCTATATCTCTCTACTATCTCTATATCCTTATCCTATATCTATCTCCCTCTCTCATTTAATCTATGATAAATGACATCTTCTAGAATAGCTTAATCAAATATTTCTTCTTTCTACTCATTTTTCTCTTGAATTATTCCCCTAACTCTATATTAAATTCCTCTACTTTATTCCTATATGTATAATCCCTCATTAAAATTGTACTAGCTCGTATAACTTTATTTTATCTACTATTTATGTGAATTTTCTTTCACCAAGTAATGTGCTACATGTATATGCATTTTTTCAATGAATATAATTTTCTAGAACAATTTCATGTTTCATTTTTTTATGCAAAAGTTCAACCAAGGTAGTATAACATAATGAGACGTTGCTTAATATGTATACAATACCTTGAAAAGGGACTTTTTTTTCTAATCAATAGTGAAAACATCAATCTAGGAGGCTACTTGGTATGCTTCAAACTATAAGTGAAATATTATTATAAAACTTACAACAATTCAATTTCGGCACTTTCTTGCTCTTTGGTCTCTTAAGAGACATTACCAAATTGGTGTAGCTAGAAAGGATCAAGACCCTTTGATAACAAAACAAGACCTCCACTAGTTTTCACCACCGAAATTAATATGTTGATACACTTGGTTTTATCCCATGAGGTGTAAAGAATGTAACTCGTTGCACCCTTAATAAAATGAAGCATTTCAAATAAGAATGCATTAATAGTAGACACAGTCAAATTATTTGGAGTTATATATTGAGAGAGGTTATTATATTCAAACATGACATCTACTTGTAGGTGTAAAGAAAAAATTTCTAGGTGTCATAGATTCTAAGTAATATTGTGTCAAAGTTTGGCACATTTTTTTCTCTTAGGTCCCCTAAGAGACTTTCTTGGATCACTATAACCTGAAAGGATAAGGAACCTTTGTCAAAAATTAAGGTCTCCACTTGCATTCACCTACCCACCCTAATGTGTTCACACCCTTGATTTGGTCCCACAAGGTGTAGAACAAAAAAACGTGAATCTTGGCACCCTTACACTAAATGTAAATGTGGTATTCTATAAGAATATATTCATTTTCAACATAATCACAATTTGGAGTTGATGGTAACTAAAAAAATTATAATAGTTAGCTTTGACATCCACCTATAGATACAAAAAAAATTCCTAGGCACCATGGAATTCGAGAACTGTTGTATCAAAGCTTATAATTTTTTTCTAGTAAATTTATATGAGATTTTGTTGGACCAATGTAGCTCAAAAATATCAAAACCCCTTAATAATGAAAGGAGGACTCCACTAGTATTCACCTTCCCACCCCAATATGTTTGCATCCTCAATTAAGCCCCATGAAGTTCATAATAAAAATATGGCTCCTAGAACCCTTAAACTAAATTCAAATGGTGTTAGGAAAGGTAACATTAACTTTGCATTCCTAAGTCATAATCATGTATCTCCATGTTATTTAGAAAGTGTTAAAGGGGGCACAAGAGAAAAATATTTAATATTTATTTTCTATGCCAATTTTTAATTGCATTTCATAGAGAGACACTTTTTGGTAATAGTTACAAGGCATGATGGAGGAATATTCCATTTTGGTGTCCATTTTGGGAGTGGGGTAAACTTGACTTACATGTGGTTGCATTTTGATGTTTATCATTTGCATGTCATCCAAATTTGGGCACCCAAGTGTGCATGCATGTGTTGTTTGTGGAGCCATCTAAGATTTATGATGCATTGAGGAGTTATAATTTTGATTGGATATGGGCTAGGCACCCATGTAAGAGCCATGTAAAGTTAATTATTATTTTACTATGTTTATTGGTTACCCATTATGCTAAGCATGGGTTTTTGTAGGTGGTTTTTTCCTCTTTTCTGGGTTACCACAATAGTTTTCCCCCTCATAAAAATTTATATATTGGAGCCATGAGATAGTAGTTTCATATTGAGTTGTAGGTATCAGGTGCTACCAGATTTAAATTAGAGAATAGCAATGAAGAGTGTTGTTGTAGAAGTCTCTTTGAAGACTAATAATATTCTTGTCCTCTTTATCATGTGGGTTTCTTCCCAAAATGGTTTCTCTACATAAATCTGGTACCATATGTGGTATTATTGTTTGACATAATTTTTGAATGTGAAATCACTTAAATCATATTGGGAAATCTTATTTTTAGATTTGCAAACTCATTCTTAAGTTATTAGTAGTTTAGTACCACCTTGTTTCTCAAAAAATGAGGCATTTTACAAGAATGCATTCATTGTTAGCATGGTCAAATAGTTTCAAGTTGAGGGAAAATAAGATAAATTATTATATTTAGACCAAAAATATAACTATAGTGTAAATAAAACATTCATAGGTGCCACAAAATCTAAGAACCATTGCATCAAAGTTTAGCACTTTTTTAATCTTGGGTCCCTTAAGAAACTATACGATATTATTGTAACCCCGATATTATTGTAACCCAAAATGATCAAAGACTCTTTAGAAAAAACTGAAGCCTCTACTAATATTCACCCACTCAATGTGATTTATTCACACTTTTTGTGCATTACACACACATGCCCCATTTTTATTTTGGAAAAAATGTTGGAAGAATTTCATCGATGTTGTTGTTGGCAACATGAGCATGAGGGATATGTACAAAGTATCTTGATATGAAGACTTTGTTACAAATCATTTTGGTTGATTCTAATAGGTTTTGGAGTGTTTTTGGAAGATATTTTTGCAAGATGGTTTGATCTGGAAAAGTCGGTTGTGTTGGAAATTGACTAAGTGTCAATTCTTCTAATTCAATGTGACAGAGCATTCATTTTTGGGTCTGCACTAGTCCACAAATGAAGTTTTCACTCTACGCTTCTAAAATTATTTTGTTAGTTGTTCAAAGTATCTGATTCCAAAATTTCATCATGTTTCAGCTTTTGGTTTGAGAGATCTGAGTAACAGAAGTTTGATCTAGAAATTTATAGTTATTTCCTATACAATTCATTTGAGTGGGAGAGTATGCACTTCTCGAGGGATACATTTTTGGCTTTGTGCTATTGAGGATAAGTTGACAGATGGAAATAGTGTATGAATTCTAGTTGGCATTGAGTTTTGAGGTCCACGTGTCCGAATGAGGATACATAGTTGAAGAATTTTGGTATTAGGTCTTCTGCAGTGTCGACCTAATAAGTTTGAAGGTATGTGAAGGTTAAATAAGCATTGTGGTCTTATATGGGATCTATTATAGGTCCATGCTGACCTATTTCAATTTTTTGTGAGTTTTGAACCTTGGTGCAAAGCGTGTGTGAAAAGGATTAAATTTGACAAGTTATGTTTTGAATTAGGTCGGCCTAATCAATGCTATGCTAGAATCGGATATATATGTGTGTGTGTGTGTGTTACATCTTTTTCGGTGTTTTGAGGTGTGTGGTGAATGTTGTGAATTTCCTACATGTGAATATTATCAAAGTAGTGTGAATTTAAGTTGTGAATGTTGAGTAGAAGATTAAAGTGTTAGTGAATGTAGAGGAAAGTGGAGTGTTAGATCAAAATCGGATGAAGTGTGTAAATTTAGTTTATTGAACTTCATTAGAATTGTATTTCATGCATATGATAGATGCAATTGTAACAGTTCAAATTAGGCTATGAGCCACAATCTCTCTTCTATATTTTTCTTTGTGGGTAATGAGTTCACTTAGACATTGAGTCCACATGTACTGTAAATATACTATAATTGGTTATAATATATTATGAGCTAATCCTCACAGTGTTTTTTATTTTATTTTGGGTTTTCCATATAAAAATCCTAGTGTTCATGTGTTATGTGGTGTTGTTGATGTTTCGTGATTTATTTATTTATTGTAGTTGAATATGCTTTCGTAATTGGATGTTTAATGTTTGAATGGTTTAAGAGAATACTGATTCACCCCCTCTCAATATTCTAGGTGTTCAACAATTGGTATTAGAGCTTGGTTCCTTGCAAGGAGCTTAACCGCTTGGGTAAGATTTTGGAGGTTGAACAATGGCTGATAGAAAACTTCCTACTCCCCCGAAAGAGATTCTAGTTGTAGGAATCATAAAAGAATATTGTATGCTTGACAAAGATGGAGAAATCAAATTTTCCCTTGGAGACATAAAAATAACTAAAGGTGAAAATAGAGATTTGAAAGAAAATGTAAAAGAAGCAGATGAATGCATCAAAAAATTGAGAGAGAAAATCAAGAAACTCATAGAAATACTTAAGAAAGTCAATGGGCAATTGAAGCAATAAAATGAAACCATCACTGGTCTAAAAGTGCAAGTTGAAGAAAAGAAAAGAGTTGAGGAATGTTTGAATGCAATTGTAAAAATAAAATAAGAGGAATGTACAAGGCTTGAACGACAAGTGGTAAACTTGAGATCAAATCAGGGGAAAGCAAGGAGTCATGAAGAAAAAATCAAGATGAGTGCTACAAAGCTTAATGAGATGATTGTGAATAAAAAAGTGCTCTAAAGAAAAAGGTGGATTAGGGTTTGAGATAGGAGAAAGTTCAAAGTCAGATCAAACATCAACTACTAAAAAGAAGATTGAAGATAAGAAGAACAATGGCAAGAGGATCCAAAATCAAAAAAGATGATCAGTTAGACAACCAAATGCACAAAGGTACCCATTTTTTGATGGTTTTTGTTATTCTTGCAATAAATTTGGACATGTCAAAATGTTCCATATTTCTCTGGTCAATGCTTTACATGTAAGAAATTTGGTCATAGACCTAGTGAATGCAGAAGTCAAATGATGAATGGCTATAACAATGGTAGAATGATTCGATCTTTCAAAGGTTACTGTTATACATGCTATGTATTTGGGCATAAAGCTAATCAATGCAAATATAGACTGAATGGAAGGAATATTGGTCAGAAGAATATCACTTATTACAACTACAATAGGCCTAGACACATTGCTAAGTTTTGCAAGAGCATAAATATGAGGAAGGAAAATCCACTAAAGACAAATGAAGTAAAAAAGGTTGATCTAGCAGAAACAAAGAAGGAAATGGAAAAGATTTGGAGAAAGAAGGAAGAGACAAAAGTTAAGGATGAATTTTTACCACCATCCAATGCAAATGTTTCCTTTGGAACTTAGGGAGAGCTTTAATGAACATATTATATCCCCTGCTAAAGAAGAGGTGTTGATGCCTCAACACGAAGATATGTGATTTAGATCGACATGCTTGACCTATTGGTGAAGAGTGTGGAAGAAAATATGTCAATGCGGATGTTTGTAGAGCATCAAAACTAGTTGACAATGCGTACAGATAAAGGATTGCCAAATTTATTATTTAAAGCATTCAATGCGAAATTAGGTCAGATTAAAATGATCATAAGTGATTTCACTAAGGAAAAATCATTCATAATGAGCATTAAGGAGTAGAGCAACAAAGGAGTTAGCAAGGTGATCTGTGATATGGTGCATCAAAACCCTAGTTCAGAAAGTGAAGGAAAAGGTATTTATCAATCTTCTTTATCCTAGTTTTTAGATTGTTGGATGTTATTGATATGTGGTTGTCATTGATGTCAACACTACTGGCATTAATGTATTTAAGGTTGTATATGTTGAGGATATTGAGAAAATTGTAATAAAACAAAGTGTAGGTTGTTAGTGATGAAGTGAAGTTCATTATGTTGGCTAACTCAGTATATTGATGATCAGAGGTTGTGGATTAAAGGGTTTGTTGTCAAGTATATCTATTTTATCCACGTTAAGTTTCAGAGCTCTGTATGAAGATTTGATCGAGTTATGAGTATCTATGTTCTGACAATTATTTTGTTGCTTTAGTTCGTGCTCCTAAAAGAAGATAATGTGATTCTAGTAATTTGAGTTGTTGTGGATGCTTATTTGATGATTCATGATGCTCGTGGATGTTTCTAGATTGTGCTCTATCTATGTTGCACATTTGCATTGATCAGTGTGCTTGCAATTGATGGTTTTCTTTTGTGAGTTCATGTTTTTCATGTTCATGGCTGACAGGGTGATTGTAGCGTGTTGTGGATCTTTGAGGAATACTTTTTGAAGGTGTTTCGTGTTCAAGGATTTTGTTTTGGCTCCCTATTATGTTGAGGCCAACATTGGTTGATTCACATTGATAATTATTTATGTTTTGGGCTGACAGTTTGTGTATGTTTTATATTTTGTTGAAGTCGACATGTAGATGATCTTATTCTTAGTTGTGGATATATATAAGCGATTGTTTATACCATTTGAATGTATGGTGTGCATGAATAATTTTCTAATATTTTGAAGTCAAATGAAAAGTGTGAAGAAGAGTGAGAGTGAGCAGATGTTTATGTGCTTAATCGAAACTGTAATCAGGCATTAGTAGATGCTATTTTCTCTGTTCAAAATCTTGCGGATGTAATCTGAATGTTTCTATAAGACAGTGTGTCTTCCTTTGGGCAGTAAGCCTTTTTGTAATTGACCAGTGAGCTCTAGGCAGTGTGTCTGAATGCATGTGCATTCCCATTTTCTTTTATAGTTTTAATAGGGTATAATCTTGTGGACTAACCTCCACCGTGGTTTTTCCCTTCACAGGGTTTCCACATAAAAAATCTTGGTGTTATGTGTGTTTATGATGTGTTGATGGTTTATGCTTTCATGTTTATTTATCAAATCTGAGAATACGTTTAATAAGTTTAATTTTTGTGACAACTGATTCACCCCCCTCTTAGTTGTCTTCCCTTGTGTTGCCAACAATTGGTATTAGATGTGCTGGTGGAACATTGGAAGAATTGGATATTGTTGCTAAAGTGCTCAGATCTTTTCCTACTACATACAAATCCAAAGCTACTGCTATTGAGGAGATTCAAACTATGACAAATGTAACTAGAGATATGTTGATTGGTAAGCTTACTGCTTTTGAGTTAAGTGAGTTTGGTGATGCTCTTCCTAAGACATAATCTACATTCAAAGCTACTATCTCTGGAAAAGATAAGCAGAGATATGATCTAGGAGAAAAGTTCTTCAAGAAAAATGTTCAAGTATGAGGAGGAAATGAGAGAGATTGAAGAAGAAGAGAGAAAACTAGTCGAGCTTGAAACACTTATTATCAAGAGGGAAGCCAGAGGAGAAGGTAAGTATAAAGGGAAATTTCCTATTAAATGTTTTTCTTGCAATAAGATAGGTCATTTTTCCTCAAGGTGTTTGGAGAGAGTTCCTAAGTTAAGACCTAACAAGCCTATATTTCAAAGAAAGTGTTATTATGTTGTTGATGAAGGTGTGACATATGATGAATCTAATAAAGGGAATGTAAGTGAGAACGAATGGGTATTTATTTCTATCAAGGAAAATGATCTAGTACTTACTGAATTTGCTAGTTGCACAAATGTGGAGAAAGCCCTAATGGCCAGAGTTGAAGAAAAAGATGAATGGGTAATTGACAGTGGATGCTCTCATCACATGATAGGTGATAAGAGTAAATTTGTGAGCCTAGAAAAGTATGATGGTGGTTTTGTAAGATTTGATGATGACAAAGCTAGTGTAATCTGTGGTAGAGGATCCATTTCTCTTGATGGTAAGCATACTATTGATGATGTTCTATATGTGGAAGGTTTGAAGCATAATCTCTTAAGTGTTGGACAAATAATTGAAAATGGATACAATCTTCAATTCAAGGATGGAAAGTGTAGAATATTGGGGATTTCCATAAATGTGATTGCATCAGGTACAAAAAAAAAGGTAATATATTTCACCTGAATGTTGCTAGTAAAAGTTGTCTAATTGCTTAAGTTGATGAAAGTTGGTTGTGGCATAGGAGAATGTGTCATGTAAAATTTCATAATATGATCAAGATAAGTTATACTTAGGTTGTGAGATATCTTCCTAAGTTGATAAAACCTACTAATGCCATATGCAAGGAATGTCAGTTAGGGAAGCAAACTAGAGTTTCATTTTAGAGAAAACAACATTGTTCAAATGAAGTGTTGGAGCTTGTGCATACTGATTTGTGTGGTCCTTCTAGAGTCAGAAGTTTACAAGGATATAGGTATTTCATGTTACTTATTGATGATTATTCTAGAATGATGTGGGTTACTTTCTTAAGGGAAAAATCTGAAGCTCTAGAGAAATTCAAGATTTTTAAGGCTATGGTTGAGACAGAGACAGGTCTGAAGATTAAATGTCTAAGATCAGATATAGACATGGTGAATCCGGTGAGTTTAATTATTTTTGTGAAGAGCATGGGACAAAGAGACAATTATCTGCTCCTCGGACCCCTCAACAAAATGGAGTTGTGGAAAGGAAGAACAAGACAATTGAAGAAGCTGCTAAGACTATGATTCTAGAAGGAAATGTTCCTCATATCTACTAGAGAGAAGTTGTGAGTATTGTTGTTTACACTCTCAATCGGGTACAAGTCAAAGGTGATACTGGTAAGACCCCTTATGAGCTATGGTATGGTCATAAGCCTACTGTTAGATATTTCAAAATCTTTGGGAGTAAATGCTTTATCAAAAGAGATGAAGATATAGGAAAGTTTGATGCTAGAAGTGATGAAGGAATCTTTCTTGGTTATTCTACTAAAAGCAAGGCCTACCGGCGCTACAATAAGAGATTGAGGAAAGTAGTTGAAAGTGTTAATGTCAAGGTTGATGAAGACATAGTTAGACCATTCAAAACCCATGGATATGATTTAGATGATCAAAATGATAGTTTAGATAAAGGAAAGAAAGTTTAGACTTCAAATCAAGTTCAGATCATTCTGGTGAATCAGGAAAGTAAAGAGGAAGGAACTAGTGAAAGTGAAAAAGTGAGATCACAAGAGCCTGAAGTTCAAGAACAACCTAAGACTCCAAGGTATGTAAGACTAAATCATTCAGAAGATCAAATTATTGGTGATAAGAACAAAGGTGTTCAAACTAGGAGAAGAATTGCAGAAGAATACTGTTTGATTTCAAAGACTGAGCCTAATAGTGTCAATGAAGCATGCAAAGATGAACATTAGGTAGAACCAATGAAAGAAGAACTACTGCAAATTGAGAAGAATGATACATGGATTCTTGTTCCCAAACCTAAGGACAAAAATGTAATTGGAACTAAATGGGTCTTTTGGAACAAACCGAATGAGCAAGGTGAAGTTGTTAGAAACAAAGCAATATTGGTGTGTAAAGGATATTCTCATATGGAAGGAATTGAATTTGAAGAAACTTTTGCCCCTATTGCTAGGATTGAAGCTGTGAGACTATTTCTTGCTTATGTTGCTTACAAAAACTACAAGGTTTATCAGATGGATGTCAAGTCAGCATTTCTCAATGGTGAACTGGAAGAAGAAGTGTATGTTGAGCAACCTGATGGATTTCAATTGACTGATCAAGGAGACATGGTTTGTCAGTTAAAGAAATCATTGTATGGACTTAAGCAAGCCCCAAGAGCATGGTATGCCAGATTGGACAAGTATTTGTTGAAGCTTGGATTTAACAAAGGTATTGCTGATAGTAATCTATATTTCAAGATTGATCATGATAAAGATTTGATTGTTGAAGTATGTTGATGATATCATTTTTGGAGGAGATGATAGTTTGTGCATGAATTTTGTTGATGAGATGCAGAGTGAGTTTGAGATTTCTATGATTGGAGAGATGAAATTTTTTTTGGGATTGCAAATTACTTAGCTAGATAAAGGGATCTTTATATCTCAGTCCAAGTATGTGAAAGAATTGCTAAAGAAATTTGGAATGGAAGATTCAAAGCCAGTTGGTACACCTATGGTGATAGTATGTAAGTTGACACAAGATGATGATTCTCCAAAAGAAAATCAGACTAGATACAGATCGATGATTGGTGTATTGCTTTATTTGAATCAAACTGAACCTGATGTCATGAATGTTGTATGCATTGTTGCAATATTTCAAGCTGATCCTAAGGAATCTCATGTGACTGTTGTGAAGAGGATTTTTAGATACTTGAAGGGGACAGTTGATTTTGGTCTATGGTATCCTAGAGAAGATGACCTTTGAGTTCTTTTATTGATTTTGATTGGGCAGGAGATGTGAATGATAGAAAGAGTACTAGTGGTGGTGCATTTTTCTTGGGAAAGAAGTTAATTTCATGGTTAAGTAAGAAGTAGAATGTCATTTCCTTATATACTGCAGAGGAAAAATGTGTTGTTGCTACTAACAATTGTACTCAAGTATTGTGGATGAAGCAGATGTTGAAAGATATCAAAGTTGTGTATGATGAACCTATTGCTATATTCTGTGATAATTCAAGTGCAATTAACATTTCTAAGAATCTAGTGTTGCATTCAAAAACCAAGCATATATCTATCAAGTTTCACTTTTTGAGAGAGAAGGTGAGTGAAAAGGAAGTCAAATTGGAGTATGTGCCCACTAAGGAATAGATTGCAGATATCTTTACCAATCCTTTTCCTAAAGATACTTTTGAGTATCTTAGAGGGAAGCTAAGGGTTATTACCCCTCGTAATCATAATTAAGATGCATTTTCTTGCATCAGTCTGTGCATTTCATAGTCATATCTTGATCTGGATTGATGTTGTGGTGGTTGATACTCAGGGGGAGTAGTCAGATGTTCAGAAATTTGGTTCAAATCTTGTGTGGAGAAAGATAATGTGTATCTTTGTCATTTATGTCAAAGGGGTAGAAGAGTCATGTGAAAAACTTGGTAGGGAGAAGATTCATGTGAAAGAGTTGAGTTGAAAAGAGTCAAAACCTAAGGGGGAGAAAGTGCTAAGAGAAAGTTGTGTTGATGGTTTTTTTCACATCATGTGTTGCCATCAATGCCAAAGGGGGAGATTGTTGGATGTTGCTGATATGTATTTTTCATTGATGTCAACACTATTGGCATTAATGTCTTTAAGGTTGTATATGTCAAGGATATTGAGAAAATTGTAATAAAACAAAGTGTAGGTTGTCAGTGATGAAGTGAAGTTCAGTATGTTGGCTAACTCAGTATATTGGTGATTAGAGGTTGTGGATTAAAGGGTTTGTTGTTGATTATATCTAGTTTATCCATGTTAAGTTTCAAATATTTTCTTGAAAATTTGATCGAGTTATGAGTATTTGTGTTATGACAGTTATTGTGTTGCTTCAGTTGGTGCTCCTGAAAGAAGATAATGTGATTCTAGTAATTTGATTTGTTGTGGATGCTTCTGTGATGATTCATGATGCTCGTGGATGTTTCTAGATCATTCTCTATCTATCTTGCATGTTCACATTGATCGTTGTGCTTGTGATTGGTGATTTTCTTTTGTGAGTTCATGTTTTTCATGTTCGTGGCCGATAGGGTGATTGTAGCGTGTTGTGGATCTTTGAAGAATAATTTTTGAAGGTGTTTCATGTTTGAGGATTTTTTTTTGGGTCCCTATTATGTTGTGGCTGACATTGGTTGATTCGCATTGATAATTATTTATGTTTTGGGCCGACAGTTTGTGTATGTTTTATATTTTGTTGAAGTTGACATGTAGATGATCTTATTCTTAGTTGTGGATATATATAAGCAATTGTTTATACCATTTGAATGTATGGTGTCAGAAAATAATGTTCTAATCTTTTGAATTCAGAGGTGGAGTGTGAAGAAGAGTGTGAAAGTGAGAATATTTTTATGTGCTTAACCAGAACTGTAATTAGGCATTAGCAGATGTTATTTTCTCAATTCAAAATCTTGCGAATGTAATCAGAATGTTTATATAAGATAGTGTGTCTTCCTTTGGGCATAAGCCTTTTTTTAATTGAGCGGTGAGCTCTAGGTAGTGTGCCTGAATGCATGTGCATTCCCATTTTCTTTTATACTTTTAACAGGGTATAATCTTGTGGACTAACCTCCACCATGGTTTTTCCCTTAACAGGGTTTCCATGTAAAAAATCTTGGTGTTATGTGTGTTTCTAATGTGTTGATGGTGTATGCTCTCATGTTTATTTATTAGATCTAAGAATAAGTTTAATAAGTTTAATTTCTGTGACAACAGATTCACCCCCCCTTCTCAGTTGTCTGCCCTTGTGTTGCCAACATAGATAACCTTGTTTGAAAGAAGTTTGAATATATTTTGTAATGGCTACACCAAGGGTAATTGAAGTTATAGAGAAACGACAACCTAAGTTTAAGAAATATCCTACAAAATCAGTAGAATACGACCCATTAGGCACTTTTTCACATGTTCCATATGGGGTTTTGCTGATTGAGGATATCAAAATATATATTCATGGAAAAATGGAAGAATATGATCACACTAAGCTAGAAAATTTGTGAATGAAGGAATTGACTAGAGACAATTTTTCCCTAAAACTAGAGTATCAAAACCTAGTCGCAAAGAAATTGGATATATGGAAATGGTTTCCAAATTTTTGTTTTGATAGCAAGTGGCTTAGAATGGCATTAAGCAAAATCCATGACAATTTTTTTTGGATCGACATGCCTAACATGATAACAAAAGAGATGATTAAAGAGATTACAGGTCTATACTCCATCAGACTAGTTCCTGCATTGAAATATGTCAAAAATGAAGTGGTAATAGAACTCACAGGTGCAAAATACAACAAGAGGGCTTTAGCAGTAAATCCCATCAGGAATCTAGCTGTGAGGTATGCAACAATGTTGATTGGGTACAAAATCTATTTCACTAACAGAGATAATTTTGTGTCTGCCACCATAATTAACGAGGCATATGATATGGTTGAAAAAGGAATGGGCTATGATCTTTGTGATTTTCTAAGGAAAATTTGATGGAGAATATGAAGCAAACAAAGGAGAAGAATTATGCAATTAAGTATGGGACTTTGGTTATGTGTTTACTTTTCTATTTTCTAAAGAAATCCCTAGAACCAAAGGAGTAAAATGGTTGCAAGGAAGACCAATTACTCATTAGATAAGAGATTTTATGAGCAATCTTGGTGATGGGAATGCACAAGATGAGGCACTTGTTTCCTTCTTTGCAATTTTTCAAAAAAGAATGCATGAGAGGGGTAGACTTCCAAGGTAAATGGTAGAGAAATATAAGAATGATATCATATTTTTGGTTAGTACTAATAAATGCATCATGGAGGTAGTAGAACCAAAGAATGTGTGGATCCCTACATTGGAATATGAGGTCATTAAACAAGAAATAACTAGTTTAGCTGAAATTTTGTTGAAAAGTGCAAGGGATACAACTAAAGAAAGATATGACACTTATGAAGAAAAGTCCATGGAGGTGCACATGGAGCAGAAGAAACTAGTAATACAAAAGGTTAGAAAAATGGTTGAAGAGATTGCAGAGGAAATAGGCATCTCAAAGGAACAAATGTAGTATGCAAGAGAAAAATCTAAGGGAGAATCTAGTGTTGCGGGAGGAGTCGGAAGCACTAGATGATCTGGTAGGATAGATATCATGCCTTCTATTCAAAATTCCTCTAGGACCATGCAGCCTATTGAAGAGAAAAGGAAAAAAGTTGTTATTCCTCGGGTGAAGGATAAATCCCCTCTGGTTGTGCATATTACAAGGATAGAGAAGGAGGAGGCTACTCCAGTCTAGCACAACCTTCCACCCCTACAAAGAAGAGACAAAAGAAAAAGGAAGTAAGCAAAAAAATTGCAAGTGTCAATATAGTAGAAGAAGAAGAAGAAATGGAGGAAGAAGGACCATAGTTGGTCCGCAAAAGGAGAAGTGAAGCTTCACATGGTGAAGAAAGTGTTAAAAGAAGAAGATTTGGCATTATTAACATAGACAGTGAAGAGTCATGAGTCCAAATAATGGCTCAATTTTTATAGGGTTTATCATATATTTGTTGTTGTTACTATAAAATTTAGCACCTGGTTATTGAAACTCTCCATGTTGTTTCCCTAAATTTATGAATCTTGGGTATGAACTTATCGTTGTGACTTTTGATGATATTAACATGCTATGTGAATTACCTATTTTAATCTTACATGTGGTTGAATGAATTTTACTTTAAGGTAATTATGGATATGCAATTGTTTTGTGAATGCTAATGTCATTATGAAGGCTCACATTAAGATGTTGATATAAATGAAGCCTACAAAGTAGAAGAATTTTCTGCCAGCTGGTTGGTTGCTAAGAAAGTTAAAAAGATGGTCATTAAAGAGGTCAATGGAGGGAAACTTCCAATGGAGGAAAAATCCTAGCTCACGAGGAAGTTGTAACTTACCTTTTAAATGATCATGTCTATTAGTTGAGCAAATCTAGGAAGTATGTTGTGTTGGATCCTCATTGGGGCAAGTTTTCTTTGACTAAATCTGGCACATGGATAACTTCCTCCCTCTCTTTTTCATGTTTTCAATAAATGGAATTCTCCTATTATATTGGAGTCGACTACCTAGTTAGTTAGGGTTAATTATAAGCTTTTCCCTTTATAAATAATGGTCAGATGCCCCTTTTCACAAGGTTGGATGTTCTGAGATTGTACTTGCATTTTTAGTTGAAGTAATATAGTCATATTGTTGATATGTTGTAATCATGTTTTCAAGGAATAAAATGATATTCTAATTTGTTGCATTTGAGTTAGCTTAGGGAAGGCTCATTCAAGGGGGAACACTTGGTGAGAATTCCATCCATTATGTTTAATAGTTATTTTTTTGTTCAGTAATTGGTTTTGGTTACAGCAGTTGTATGTTCCTACAACCATTGGAAATTTTCTCTTTGATTTTTCCTGCAGCTAAGGCAGATAGAGTAACTTCATGTTTGTTTGTTGAGATTTTTATTTTTGTTATCCATTCGAGTTTAGTGGTTGATGTTCATTTTAGTTGATAATTCATATTCAGCACTTTTGTTAATTTATTTCCAGCATTTTATTTTCAGTATTGTTTCTTTTTTTAGTTTAAGGATGACTACAGTTGAGTCCTAGTGCACATATAGTGCTAACCCATTTCAATTTTACATCCCTAGCTTGACAATGAAATTCACCTTCATGATGAGCAAGATAACTACTTAGCCCAAATGTCTAATATCTAATTCATAGCTCTAAGGGCTTATTTATTGAACCATTAGAGGAGGCCAACATTTTTGGCGTTGTTGTTGGGGATGGTGTCAAACTAGGAAGTTCTTTGGAGTCATTTCTGATTTCTTTCTTTCTTTAGTATCTCTGAAGTTTTTTCTTAGCATACCCTTCATTTGAGACAAGTAATGATCTGTTATTCTTTCACCAATTCTTTGTGTGAGTTGGTTGATATTGAGTTAATACTACATGCATAGAGGCAAGAGAAGAGATGCTCATGGGAGATTCCTTCCTAATGACCCTAATCTTGATAACCAACAAGTTGAGTTTTAAAATCTACCAAGAGATGAAGAAGAAGAGGAGGCACATCCTTTTGTTGATGCATTTCCCAATTTGACCAATTCTAAAACTTCCTTTGAGGACCAAGCTGCCCAAAACCTGATTGAGAATCCATTTGCTTTGGTATTCCATCAAGCATATATGGCTCATGCAAATCCAAACATTCCTAACCAACCATCTTTTCCATTTCCTATCACTCGTCAAAATGAAGTTGATAATCTCAAGAACATCCTTGTTTTAGTTCTTCCTAAGTTCTATGGGCTTGTCATAGAAGACCCTGACACTTTCTTGTTTGAGTTTGATATTCTCTGTAGAAGTTATGACTATACCACTTATTCTCATAGGCTTAAATTATTTCCTACCACCTTGAAAGAAGTTGCATTAAGATGGTTTATGAGATTAGGTAGGAATAGTGTAGAGACTTGAGATGATATGAAAACAAATTTTCTTGAGAAGTATAAAGAATATTGTATGGGAAGTGATATGAGAGGAGATGAAATCTTCAAGATGCAACATAAGGAATATGAAAGTTTGGAGGACTATATTTCAAGGTTCCTTTTTTACCTACAGAAATCTCCACATCATGCACTTAATGAAGAATCTCAAAAGTTTCTCTTCCTTAGAGGGATCAATGAGAGTTGCATTGATGCTCTGGACCTGATGTGAGGAGGAGATATCACCCAAGTTCCCTTGGATGATATTAAGAAGATATTTCAGAATTACTATAGGGAAGCTCTACAGAAAGGAAGAGGTTACCAATCTTCTATGGGTAAATCCTCCACCAACGGAGTTTAAAAGATGGAAATCACTCATTTGTTGTAAAATTTCAAGCAAGATATCATAAACAATATGGCTACTCAACTAGACACTCTTCAAGCAAAGAAGAAACATGAGAAGGTAGAGGCAATGTTAGGAGAATATTGTCCTCATTGTAGAAAAAAGAAGGATTGCAGATGCTAAATGGTAGCCAACATTGACAGCAAGCAGATTCCACCAGAATTTAGGCCAGTTCAAGTTTTCTACATTTCACAAAGAAAACCATGGGCTCCAAGACAAGGTATGCCACTAGATCCATTATCTTTTAGTGGACCTTGTCTCAATTCTTATGCATATGGTAATCAATTGAAACCCCCATACCCATACAACTATTAAGGATATCCACCTCAGCCTTAGAACAACCCTCCAAACACCTAGACCAATTACCAAAACTCTCCACCCCATTGGCAGCAATCCCACGGGAATTGGCAGCCACCTCCAGAAAATTGGCAATAGGCATCCCAATGGAGGGGAGTACAACAATGGCCAAAGTAGGAAATTGGTTACATGTATCCACCTCCACAGCCTCAGTAATCTGCCATAATGCCTCCTCCTACTAGCTCAAGTTCTAGCACACCTAGACCTACTCAGTTACTAGCTCAACACATACCTAACCCAAATAACAAACCACAGTAGCATCCAGTCTACTCTACAGATCCTAATCGATTCCCTACATATGATGTGAGTGTCAATGACATCCATCTGCATTCAAGAACTACTTTTCCCACTCCTATCATCACCAAGCTTCCTATGGAAGAAGAGGAGCATCAGAACGTCCCTATTCAATCAAGTATGCCTAAGAATCCTGAACTAGTTCTGCAATCTGACCAAGACCCACCATTTCCTCAAAGGTTGGAAGTTTTTAAACAAAAGGAAGAGAAGGAAGAAACAACCTTTGATATTATGGATCAGTTGAAACACATATGTGTTAACTAGATACCTTTGTTCTAGGACATAAAAGATGACCCCATATATAGCAAGGCAATCAAGGAAGCATGTCTCAAAAATCCGAGGAAAAAGAAAGACCCCACTACCATTCATGTGGTGGGACAGTTGGAAAATATCATGCTTGGGAAAGTCATTGTTCCTAAATACACTGACCCAGGTAGTCTTGTGGTAGGAGTCATTATAAATGGAATCCAAGTAAAGAATGCTCTAATAGACTTGGGAGCAGCAATAAATGTGATGACTAAGGATATCCTGCAGCAACTGGATGTTGCAAATATGAGACCTACTTCTATTGTCCTATAGCTTGCTAATAGTTCCACTGTCAAATCAAATGGTATAGTAGAAGACCTTGTTGTAACTCTAGACTCTTGGGAGTACCCAGCAAATTTCATGATCATTTCCCCTAAAGCCACATTGGAAGGGTAACCCATTATTATGGGTAGGTCGTGGTTAGCCATAGTAGATGCTTACATTGGATGTCGGTCAGGGGACATGACTATTTCTGATGGGAGAAACACTAAAAAGTTTGTTCTCTATCCTCCTGCTCAACCTTCCCATGATATGGATAACCCCATATGACCACATGTTGGAGAAGAGGCTGAGGAAGTCAATTCAGTGGTACAAATCATGATGATAGGTATAATTCATTTCATGCAGCTTTAGGAAGAAGATGAAGTATTGTCTCATATAATTCATAACCATTGTGAGGTTCATGAAGAATCATCCACTCATGAATTTGGTTTTGCAGGTCCAGTGAAGACACTTCTTCCTACTCCTCCTGCACCTGAACTTCCTGCAACAACAAATATGCTTCATACATTGTTACCGCATGAACTAAAAATGCCAAGCATCAGTTAGTACAAGTTGACCACACAAGTACAAGTTTTAGAAAGGAGTAAGTTGAGTCAAGAGTAGTAGTTTTCCCTGACAAACCTCTTGAAGTTGCATCAACATGCATTTTCATGGGATTACCATGACATGAAAAGATTGGATCTCGAGCTTTGTACTCATAGTATCTACATTAGAGATGATTGCACACCACTAAGTTAGCCACAAAGGAGAATCAACCCTGCATTGAGGGAGATTGTAAAAGGGGAATTACAGAAGTTATTGGATGCAGGATTTATCTTCCCTATCTCAGACAACCAATGGGTGTCCCCATTGGTAATTGTGCCTAAAAATGGAGGTAAATGGAGAGTTTGTGTTGACTATAGAGAACTAAACTTTTCCACCAAGAAGGATCATTTTCCTCTTCCCTTTACAAACCAAGTATTGGACTCACTTGCAAGTAAGTAGTATTTTTCTTTCCTAGATGGATTCAGTGGTTATAATTAGATACAGATTGCACCTGAGGATCAAGAGAAGACAACTTTTACCTATCCTTGGGGGACTTATGCCTATTCAGTACTTCCATTTGGTATATGTAATGCACCTACAACATTTCAAAGAGCAGTTATTAGTATATTTTTAGATATCTCACATGATTGTATGGAGATCTACATGGATGATTTTACTACTTATGGTGTTGATTTTGCAGAAGCATTAGAAAAATTAAAGAATTTTTTGCATAGATGTGAGGACAATAATTTTTCCTTGAACAGTGAGAAATGCTTTATGATGATGCAAGGAGTAGTCCTTGTCCATTGTATCTCTCAAAAGGGAATTCAAGTGGACCCAACCAAGATTGAGGTGATTACCAATCTTCCTATTCCTGCTAAGCAAAAAGATGTTAGAAGTTTCCTAGGACATGCAGGATACTATAGTAACTTCATAAAATATTTCAATAAGATGGCAGCACCACTTTATAATCTTCTAACTAAATATGTTGAGTTCCAGTGGACAGAGGATTGTGACAAAGCATTCTCTGATTTAAAAGAAGTCTTAACCCATGCTCCTGTGCTCAAAGGCCCTAATTGGGAACTCCCTTTTCATATTCACACAAATGCATCTAATTATGTTATAGGGGTTTTCTTGGGACAAAAAGAGGGAGCAATTGAGAATGCAATCTACTTTGTCAGCAAGAAACTACAAGGAGCTGAGCTTAACTATATAGTGATCGAGAAGGAAATGTTGGCAGTCATCTATGCTCTTAATAAGTTCAAGCATTAAATAATAGGATATCAGATCTTTGTCCATACAGACCATGCAACCATAAGATACCTTATGAATAAGCCCTTGATTTCAGGTTGGCTAGTAAGGTGGTTGTTGTTAATGCAGGAAATTGATATCACCATTGTTGACAAACCAAGTAAGGAAAATTTTGTAACAGACTTTCTCTCCAGATTGACTACATTAGAGGATACTCAAGTCATTGATGACTCCTTCCCTAATGAACATTCATTTTCCATTAGAGTGACACACCTTGGTATGCAGATATAGCCAATTATCTATTTATAGGGAGAGTTCCCTCACTTCTGTCCAAAGGAGAGAAGGGTTCTTATTGAGAAAAAATTTCCTTTCTCATGAATTGCAGGATATTTATTCTATAATGGACCAGATCATGTAATGAGATGTGTAAGGGAAGATCAAACATATGATATATTACATGCATGTCGCAATGAACCTTGTGGAGGTAACTTTGCAGCTAAGAGGACAACAATGAAGATTCTTAATACATGGTACTACTGGCCCACACTTCATAAGGATGCATGGAAGTATACTAGGAAGTGTGATAGATGTCAGAGGATGGGCTAGCCAACTAAATCTGATGTGATGTTTGTATACCCTCTGGTAGTCATCACACCATTTGATAAATGGGGACTTGATTTTGTAGGTCCAATTGATCCACCATCAAATAGAAAATCATACATCTTGGTTTGCACTAACTATGTGACCAAGTGGGTTGAGGTCAAAGCTATGAAACATGTCAGAGACAATAAAGTTGCAGAATTCCTCTATGAAGAAATCTTCATACGTTGTGGATTCCCTAGGGAGATAGTTACTAATCAAGGGGCTCAATTTACATCAACTCTTGTCATAGCATTGGTGAATGAATATAATGTAAGGCATAGGAAATCCACCCCCTATCACCCTCAAGCCAATGGCCAGTCTGAGGTGACAAATAGGGAAATAGAGGCTATTTTTGACCAAAACAGTGGTAATTCATAGGAAAGATTGGGCAAATAGGCTGCCAGAAGCTTTCTGTGCTTATAAAACCACTTAGAAAACAACCACTACTTTCACTCCTTTTGAATTATTATATGGAAAAACAGCCATGATGCCTATAGAGTTTGAGCATAAAACTCTTAGAACTGCACTAGATCTTAGGAGAGACATATTTGAGGCATAGAAGAATAGAATCATGCAATTGACTCCCCTAGATGAAATGAGAAATTCATCTCTTCATCATGTTCAGATGCAAAATCAAAGAATTAGATGGCATGATAAATACATAAAGGAAAAGAAGTTGCAGCCAGGACATTGGACACTCCTTTATGATTCTAGGTATCAAGATAATGCAGGCAAGCTGCAAACCAGGTGGTTGGGACCATATGAGGTTGCAAAAGTCTTGTCCAACAATGATGTTCAACTCACAACCATTGACCTTATTAGATTCAAGCTCCTAGTCAACAATCACCATCTTAGGTTATATCATAAGTCAACTTCCAAACAAGAATTCATGCAACAATTTATTGAACACCAAACCTCTAAAGTTCCTATAGCTGAAGGAAGCGGACCTAGTGTCCCTCCTTATTGGAAATTGTGCCTCAATTTGTTGGCTTATATCTCTGTTCAAGTGTTAATTGTCGGTCGATCATTGGAGTTCCTAATTTTGTAACCTTGTCATAGAGCTTGGAAGTTTCGTAACTTCCCGACTGATCGATCTCCTTCGTTGTCGCAACATCGGTGATTTCTATAACTTCAGAACCTTGTCACGGATTTTGGAAGTTTCATAACTTCCCAACTAACTAATATCCTTCGTTGTCACGGCATCAGTGATTTCTGTAACTTAAGAACCTTGTCGCGGATTTTGGAAGTTTCGTAACTTCCCAACTAACTGATCTCCTTCGTTGTTGCGGGGATCGGTAAATTCATAACTTATATGCAGGAGTTATTAAGTTTGAGTTTTCTCTTACTGGACGACAGTGGTATCGGCTTGTCATGGGTATCGATAAATTCATAACTTGTATGTGGGAGTTATGAAGTTAGAGTTTTCTCCAACTGGGCGATAGTGGTATCAGCTTGTCGCAGGGATCAATAAATTCATAACTTGTATGCAATGGTTATGAAGTTAACATTTTGAGTGACGTGCCGATGGGTGTTCACTTTGGTGGGGCCATGCCAATGGTTGGTTTGACCACGGGTGTACGAGTGAGTTGGTAATCAAAAGGGATAACTTGTGGGTACATAAAGTCTTAGAGATTTTGTTTATAAACTAATGACTATTAATATTCCCCATCAATGTGGGATAATGTCGTCGGTTGAGCTTCTTGGTGGTTGAGCAAACCGAATCGGTTTGGATAGTAGATTCCTGGAAATCGAAGGGTCAAAGTGAGTAGTAAGTAGACCGGTTGGGTTTGTGCGTAAAGCAAGAAGAAAAAGTTTGGCATTGGTTGAGTGGACTATATGTTGAAAAAACATTGTAACAGTGTTGCGATTGACTGTGGTTGGTTGATTGTAATGTTGTTGTGTAATATCAAAGAACTAATACCTGTGAAGGAGGGATCTATAACTTTATTGTAATTTGTTTTTACTGTGAATATAGTGACTTCTCTTTGGTGGTGGGTTTTTCTCCCGAAAGGGTTTTCCCATGTAAATCAGGTGTCTATTCTCTATCGATATTATTGTCTATTCTTTTATGTGTGAATCTTAATGTTCTGTAATTTTGAAATTAAAAGTACTCCTACATTATTTCCCTATGAATTGACATTAGGAAAGTGATTTTTGCACTAGAGTCTTTCCTTACAAGTGGTATCAGAGCCAAGCAAGTTGTGTTATCCTTGTGGGTTGGTTTGGTTTTTTGTGTCATTTCTATTCAATAGGAGTCTTGTAGAAGTCTGGTAATTGTCAAATTATAGATTGAGATGGCACTAGCAAGTACATCTAGAAAGATTAAAATTTAGAAATTTAATGGCAGCAATTTTGAGTTGTGGAAACTCAAAATGGAAGATTTGTTGGTTGATCATGATCTTTGGATGGCTATGTTTGGAATGAAACCTTCTGGCATGAAGCAAGAAGATTGGGATCTTGCAGATCAAAAATCAAAAGGGTTGATAAGACTCTGTTTGGTAGACTTTGTTCTTCTTAATGTGCATGAACAGAAGACTGCAGCCTCCTTGTGGAAAAGACTTGGAGATATTTATCAGGGCAAGTCCTTGGTAAACAAGTTGTTCTTGAGGAAGTTGTATTCTTTGAAAATGTAGGAAGGAGCATTTTTTGCTGATCACTTGAATGCTTTTAACATGCTAATTGCTCAGTTAACATTTGTGGGTGTGAAGATTGAAGAAGAAGATCATTGTATGTTGTTATGTCCTTTGCCTGATTCTTGGGATCACTTGGTGATGGCCATTGGGAGTACAACATCCACTTTCAAGATGGAATATGTTGCTGCTTCTTTGTTATTAGAAGAAATGAGAAGAAAATCTTCTGAGATGGCGAAGACGGCTCTTTTTGTTCGAGGTCGATCAAAAGAAAAAGGAAAAAAGGACATGAAATCCAAATCAAAATCAGAAGGGAGATCAAAGTCTCCTAGAAAAAATTCCAAGGTGAAGTGTCGGAACTATGCAACCTGGTCATGTCTGAAAGGATTGCAAAGAGGAGAAAAATAAGAAGAAGAAGAACTCTTCTAACAACGATTCTTCTCAAAGTGAAGTAGATGCCTTCATTGCAGCCTTGGCAACTCAGGCATCAAATGATGTCTGGCTGATTGATTATGGAGCATCTTTCCACATGACATCTCATAGAGACTAGTTCACAAAGTATGAAAAATATGATGGTGGAAAGGAGTACATGGCAATAAATTCATCCCTAGATATAGTTGGTCGTGGAAGAGTCAGAATTCGGTTCCCTGATGGAAGGGTGAAGGGAATCAATGATGTTATGCATATACCAGGTCTGGCTAGAAATTTACTTTATCTTAGTAGGTTGAATGATGTTGGTGTACAGGTCTCTTTCTCTAATGGTGTTTGTAAGATGACAAGAGGCTCTATGTTTTTGGAAAAGGGTGCTTGAATTGGTACTCTATATAAGTTGGATGCAAATGCAGTTCAATGCAACAGTGCTTCTAAAAAACCATGTAAATCTATAGGGAAAGAGGTGATTGTTTTAGTAGGATCTAATTCTTTGGAGATGAAGTTTCTAGCTGAGAAAACAATGTTGTGGGATCATAGGCTAGGCTACATTGGAGAAAGAGGCTTAAAAACCTTGAAAAATAAAAACCCGGTTGAAGGACTTGATGATTGTAACCTTGAATTCAAATTTTGTGAGCATTGTATATATGGTAAACAACATCATGTTTTATTTTATTCCAGTCTTCATAAATCTTCTAGTATACTTGATTACATTCATTCTGATGTGTTTGGTCCAGTAAATGTCCCTTCGTTATTGAATTCTAAATATTATGTTTCTTTTATTGATGACTATTCGAGAAGGGAATTTGTGTATTTTTTAAAGAGTAAATTAGAAGTGTTCAGTCATTTTAAGGAATTTAAAAACCTTGTGGAAAATCAGACTGGAAGGAAAATAAAACGTTTAAGGACTAACAATGGCAGTGAGTTTTGTACTAATGAGTCCAAAAGGTACTGTAAAGATCATGGAATTAAAAGACATAAGACTACACCCTATACTCTACAACAAAATGGAGTTGCTGAAAGGTCCAACAGGACAGTGGTGGAAAGAGCATGAAGTATGTTGAGTAGTGTTGGCTTGGAGGAGAATTTTTGGGCTGAGGCAGTTGCAACAGCATGTTATTTATTAAATTGTTCTCCTAATTCTGCTCTTGTTGAGAAGACACCTTTGGAAGCATGGTCTGGTAAGAAGCCCTCTCTTAGACACATTAGATTTTTTGGCTGTGAGGCATATGCATATGTGTCGAATGAAAAAGATCTAAGTCGGAGAACAAAGTTGTTAAATGTATATTTATTGGCTATAGTACTAGCATAAAAGGATACAAGCTTTGGAACCCTATGACAGAGAAGGTTTTGTATAGCAGAAATGTTATTTTTTCGTGAGTTGAAGCCTTCTACTTTGGATCTGTAATCAGAGATAAAATAAGAAAATAAAAAGGATGTAGTTGAAATTCCTCCAACACCAGAAAAAGAGGAATTAAAAATTCAAAACGTACCTGAATCTGAGGAGAGCTCGAGTAGTTCTGAGAGTTCTGAAGAAGAAGAAGAACCTCAGCCTCAGCCCTTGAGGAGGTCAACACATAAAAAAAAAGCAACCTAATAGGTATGGGTTTTCTATGTTAGATTCTACTTGTGCCTATGCTTTGATTACTAGCATTGATGAGCCTAGGACTATTAAAGAGACAATTAATATGCCTGATGCAAACTCTTGGTTGGAAGCCATGAATGAAGAAATGGCATCATTAGAAAAGAATGACACTTGGAGTTTGGTGCCCTTTCCTGAAGGTAGAAAAGTTATTGGCTGTAAATGGGTATTTAAAAAGAAAATAGGTCTAGATGGCAGTGTTGAAAAGTATAAAGCGAGGTTGGTTGCGAAAGGTTATTCCCAGGTAGAGGGAATTGATTATGGAGAAATATTTTCTCCTGTAGCTAAGCTGGCATTTATCAGATTTCTTTTGTCACTTGCAGCAGTGTCTGACTTAGAAATTGAACAGATGGATGTGAAGACAACATTTCTTCATGGTGATCTTGAATAATAAATTTATATGTCCTAGCCTGAGCACTATGTGGAAAAAGGTAAAGAACATCTGGTATGCAAGTTGAAAAAATCTCTATATGGATTAAAACAACTTACTAGAATGTGGTACCAGAAGTTTGACACATTTGCTTTGTCTTTGGGATTTGTAAGATCAAAATCTAATCATTGTGCGTATTTCAAATCTGAAAATGATCATGTCTTAGTTATTGCCCTGTAGTAGATGGCATGTTCATTGGGAATAGTAAGCTTATGATTTCTGATCTAAAATCTCAGTTGTCTACAAAGTTTGAAATGAAAGATCTTGGTGCAGCTAGGTATATTCTGGCGGTGGAAATAACCAGGGATAGAAAGAGCAAAAAAATTTAGCTCAGCTAAAGTAAGTATATTAACACTGTTCTGGAGATATTTAGTATGATTGATTGCAAGTAGCTAGTTGTTCCAGTTTTGTAGGGAACAAAACTATTTGTTGAAGATTATCCAAAATCTCCTACTAAGATGGAGGACATGACTAGAGTTCCTTATGCAAGTGCAGTTGGTAGCTTAATGTATGCAATGGTTTGCACAAGGCTCGACATTTCCCAAGCAGTGGGAGTTCTTAGCCGGTTTATGGCGAATCTAGGAAGGCCACATTGGGATGCTATGAAAAGAGTTTTTAGATATTTAAGAGGTACATCATAGTACGCTTTGTGTTATCATGGTAACTCGATTGGATCATAGCATTCTCTCAGCATTAGAGGTTATGTGGATTCTAATTGGGCAGGGGACTTTGGCAGTCATAGATCCACCAGAGGATATATTTTCATGTTGAATGGTGGTCCAATTAGTTGGATGAGTAAGCAGCAGGTTGTAGTCACTCTATCCACTACTGAAGTTGAATACATGGCAGCAACACATGCCTGCAAAGAAGCTATATGGCTTAAATTTTTGTGTTTTGATGTTGGGTTTAGTACAAGGAAAATTTTAATTTGTTGTGACAGTCAGAGTACTATTTGTTTGGCAAAAAATCCAACTTTCCATGCTAGGATGAAACATATTGATGTGCAGTATCATTTTGTACAAGATATGGTGGAGGATGGAAAGGTTTGTTTAGAAAAGGTGGATACTCTAAAAAATGTTGCAAATGCATTGACAAAGCCTATGAGCATGGAAAAGTATAGGTGGTGTGTTAGTTTGATGGGCCCTAGAGCCTATGACCTTCATTAACTTCGAGTTTGGAGGAATCCAGTAAGTCTTCATCAAGTGGGAGATTGTTGGAAATTGTGCCTCAACTTGTTGGCTTGTATCTTTGTTCAAGTCTTCATTGTCGGCTGATCACTGGAGTTCCTAATTTTGTAACCTTGTCACGGAGCTTGGAAGTTTCGTAACTTCCTGACTGACCGATCTCCTTCATTGTCGCGGCATCGGTGATTTCTGTAACTTAAGAACCTTGTCGCAGAGTTTGGAAGTTTCGTAACTTCCTGATTGACCAATCTCCTTCATTGCCACGACATCGGTGATTTCTATAACTTAAGAACCTTGTCGCGGAGTTTGGAAGTTTTGTAACTTCCCAACTAACCGATCTCCTTCATTGTCGCGGGGATCGGTAAATTCATAACTTGTATGTGGGAGTTATGAAGTTTGAGTTTTCTCCGACTAGGCGACAGTGGTATCAGCTTGTCACGGGTATCGATAAATTCATAACTTGTATGTGGGAGTTATGAAGTTTGAGTTTTCTCCAATTGGGTGATAGTGGTATCGGCTTGTCGCAGGGATCGGTAAATTTGTAACTTGTATGTAGTGGTTATGAAGTTAACATTTTGAGCGACACGTTGATGGGTGTTCACTTTGGTGGGGCCATGCCGATGGTTGGTTTGACCACGGGCGTACGAGTGAGTTGGTAATCAAAAGGGCTAACCTGTGGATACCTAAACTCTTCAGGATTTTTTTTATAAACTAATGGCTATTAATATTCCCCGTCAATGTGGGATAATGTCGTCGGTTGAGCTTCTTGGCGATTGAGTGAACCAAATCAGTTTGGACAGTAGATTCTTGGAAATCGAAGGGTTGAAGTGAGTATAGTAAGCAGACCGATTGGGATTGTGTGTAGAGCAAGAAGAAAAATTTTGGTGTCAGTTGAGCGGACTATATGTTGAAAGAACATTGTAACAGTGTTGTGATTGACTGTGGTTGGCTGATTGTAATGTTGTTGTGTAATGTCAGAGAACTAATACCTGTGGAGGGATCTGTGAATTTATTGTAATTTTTTTTTACTGTGAATAAAGTGACTTCTCTTTGGTGGTGGGTTTTTCTCCCGAAAGGGTTTTCCCATGTAAATCAGGTGTCTATTCTCTATCGATATTATTGTCTATTCTTTTATGTGTGAATCTTAATGCTCTATAATTTTGAAATTAAAAGTACTCCTACATTATTTCCTTGTGAATTGACATTAGGAAAGTGATTTCCACACTAGTCTTTCCTTACACTTCTGAATAGTCAAAATATTCATGTAATCATAATAAAGATTTCCACTTTTGTGGGAATCAATTTCTCCATCAATAAATCCATCTGTCCATCCATCTCCATCCCTTCTATCTCTTCCATAACTCCACGACCACTTCACTTAATTGCACAACTGTACTTTTAAAGTAACTCGTACTTCCTTGCACATTTTTTGTAAATGACACTCCAAATTTTTAGGTACATGCATAACAATTTGTTATATCTTAATTATCTTAAATGCATTTATTTAATTAATGTATACTAATGTTGATATTTCACATAGCACATATTTGTACTCTGCCCTGTCACATCATAATTACATCCCAGCCTGTGTGGAAACATGCTCTAATTTAGGTTGGGGGAAGTGTGAACCCACATGTCCACATGTCATCCATGTGCCAGCATGGCAAAAAAATTAAAATGAGCAAATTTGAATGATATTGTTGAAATGACGGTTTGCATGTATGATATGACACTGAACTGCTGCCATTTTCCTTGATGATACCCCTCATTTATGTTTCTTTACTACCTTATTCATAGTCATAATGTCACCAAAAAGGTAAATTGAAGAGTCACATGACATTGACGTTAGCACTGAAGAAGAGTTGTGGGAAGCAGAAGAAATTAGGTTCAAAGAAGGATTGTAGGAAAGAAAATGTTGCATGTGTTTTCCTAATTATGGGTAAAAACATTGGGAGGTTAGTTGATCATAAATGAACCTATAGTTCATGAGGTGATACTGCAAGATGCACTCTCTTTGGCTGAATTCATAAATTGTGGATGGTTGGACTACTTTATGAAACTAGACAGTTTCAATGAGGACATTGCTCTAGAATTTACACAAACACTTTTTTATGGTAAGGCAACGGTAAAAGGGCTAGAAGTTATAGCCACTGAGGAGATAATTTTTGAAGTAACGGGTTTTCCTACTGAAGGAGAGCCCTACCCTACTTCTAGGGATGCGAGGTCAGCTAGGGTAGAATTCACTGAACCTAGTGATCCTCCGCTTGTTGTAGATAAGCAAGGAATAAGGAGAACTTCCCTGCCAGAAAAGTGGAAACAAGTTGTTATCTACATTATCAAAGATATTACCTATGAGGGTCGCCAGTCATGCCTTAATTATGTGCATTTTAAGCTCCTGAACCATATGAGACATGGCAGGAGAATGAATGTGCCCAATGTGTTGTACAACCTTCTTGCAATCATGGTAGCCGAAACACAAAAAGGTAGGGACAATTTTGTCTCCCATCACTGTTTGATAAAATTATTAGTAGAAAAATATTTATAAGAAGTGTCTGGTATGTCATGGGGAGAATTTTTAAGCATTGATTAGTTCAAAGTGGAAAATGCAGGTCCTAGAAGTCAGCCCCAAGCTCATAGTGTTAGTAGGGGTGAGAGGGTTACTAAAACCACTCCTAAAGCTTCAACTTTTGGTACAAACCCTCCTGCAACTAAATCAGCAATAGAAATTGGCTCCTCTAAATCTAAGTATTTAGATGAAGGAAGTTCATCCTCAAACCCTAATGTCAATATTCTTCCTAAAACTCCAATTCATACTAGTGTTGTCATTCGAAAAGAGGAAGCACAAATGAGAGGCAAAAATTAGAAAAGGGAAGGCCAAGAAGCAAACACCAAAAAAAGTGAAACCTAGCCTTAGGAAACGAAAGGCTAATGACACCGGTCATCCAACAACCACTGAGAAACATAAAATCCCTCCAAATAAATCCAAACCAGCTAAGCCAGCTATTGATATGCCTCTAAAAAGAAGCCCTAGACTCAGAAGGACACCTAGTAAGGAGACAAAAGCTCCTAAGGGGCAGGTAAATATAGAAGTAGAAGAAGATTCTAAGGAACAATAAAACATAGGGTTATCAAAGCTTGTTGTTGTTGCAAAGTAGGTTGAAAATTAGGAACCACTGCAACCATAGCAAGATGATCAACAAGAACCACTGCAACCAAAGCAATTTGAATAGCATGAGCTGATGCAAGGAAAGATCTTGGTAGGGAAACATAAACCTCCCAATTTTTTATGGAATCTTGTAGCCCTAAACCTATGGAATGAAATGCAAAAGAAAGAGGAGTGGAAAAAGGAAAGACTCAAGCTATAGCAAGAATTCAAAAAGAAAAATGTAGAAATCGAGAAGAAGAATGCAAATATTTGTGCATTGAAGGATAAGGTAGATAATGTGGTGGCTCTGGTACCACAAATGATGGCATACAAAACTCCTCCAAGAGTCTATGCACTGCAATTGAAGCAGCGTCATCTTTCTTTCAAGTTTTCAAGGGTTATTTCAGGTTTAAGTCCTTCTATTGAAGCCCCACATGATTTTTTCCAAGCCTACCAATCCTCTCCTCTTGAAGTTAAAAATATGTCGTGTGAATTGTACTTGCATAATTATGTTGTGCCTAATGATCATGAATGGAACCCATTGTTATACATTGGATATATTCACTTAAGGGCATTCATGTCATGGATCCAAAATGAAATCAGTTGGGGGCAACAGTTTAAAATATATAGGGAAAGAGAACTCCATACCCTCTTGTCTCTCAAAGTTGAATCCAATAACCCTTTAGACATTTCCTATACATGACACAAAATTCTTTATCGTCTGAGCTACAAAAATAGGATCATGCCTGGTAGGGATGAAGCATACCAGGAATATGAGCAGGTAGTTGCTACTACAGGGAAAACAATATTGGGATACCTATCACAACGATGGAATAGTTTTCCAAATCAGTTAAAACAAGTTGAACCCCATTCCTTGCAAAACTATTCTACAACATGTAAACAAAGCACTGGGTACATACAACTTGGAAGAATGAATCAGAACTATTGGCTTCCATTGAAATTACAACCACCTACTCTGTTGTGGCCAGTACCAGGTTATAGATACTATCAGTATGACATAGATACAAAAAGGCCAAGGTGGAGCAGGTTGGAAAACAAGCAGGGGTTCTACTGGGATCCAAATTTAGATACTACAAAGACTGATCTGGGATAGTTAGCAATTGGTGACTTCAGAGCTTTGACAAGGCAAAGGAATAGAGCTCCCTCTGGTGGAGTACCAACAAATCATAAGGTTGGGGTGAGATGATGAGTCCAAATAATGGCTCAATTTTGATAGGGTTTATCACATATTTGGTGTTGTTACTATAGACTTTAGCACTTGATTATTGACACTCTCCATGTTGTTTACCTAAATTTATGAATTTTGGGCATGTATTTATCCTTGTGAAATTTGATGATATTAACATGTTATGTGAATTATCTATGTTAATCTTACATGTGGTTGAATGAATGTTACTTTAAGGTAATTATGGATATGCATTTTTTTTGTGCATGCTAATGTCATTATGCAGGTTCACATTAAGATGTTGATATAAATGAAGCCTACAAAGTAGAAGAAGTTCTTGCAGTTGGTCAGTTGCTAAGGAAGTCAAAAAGATGGTCATTAAAGAGGTCAATGGAGGGAAACTCCCAGCTCGTGAGGAAGTTGTAACTTACCTTTTAAATGATCATGTCTATTAGTTGAGAAAATCTAGGAAGTATGTTGTGTTGGATCCTCATTGGGGCAAGTCTGTTTTGACTAAATCTGGCGCATGCATAACTTCCTCCCTCTCTTTTCCATGTTTTCAATAAATGGAATCCTCCTATTATGTTGGATTTGACTACCTAGTTAGTTAGGGTTAATTAGAAGCTTTTCCCTCTATAAATAATGGTTAGATGCCCCTTTTCACAAGGTTGGATGTTCTGAGATTGTACTTGCATTTTCAATTTAAGTAATACAGTCATATTGTTGATATATTGTAATCATGTTTTCAAGGAATAAAATGATATTCCGATTTGTTGCATTTGAGTTAGCTTAGCAAAGACTCATTCAAGGGGGACCACTTGGTGAGAATTCCATCCATTTAGTTTAATAGTTATTTTTATGTTCAATAATTGGTTTCAGTTTTAGCAGTTGTCTATTCCTGTAGCCATTGGAACTCTATTCTATGATTGTTCCTGCAGCTAAGGCAAACAAAGTAACTTCATGTCTGTTTGTTGAGATTGTTATTTCTGTTTAGTTGATAATTCATGTTCATTTTAGTTGATAATTCATATTCAACACTTTTATTAATTTCTTTCCAACATTTTATTTTTAGTATTGTTTCTTTTTTTTAGTTTAAGGATGACTACAGTTGAGTCCTAATGCACATACAGTGCTGACCCATTTCAAGTTTACATCTCTGGGTTGATAATGAAATGCACCTTCATGATGAGCAAGATAACTACTTAGTGCAAATGTCTAATCTCTAAGTCACAGCTCTAAGGGCTTAATTATTAAACCATTAGAGGAGGCCAACAAAGAGGAAATTGAAGAAGAAAAGAAGAAATTTGTTGTTTACATTAGGGAAAAGAAGAAAGAAGCCACTAAGAAGGCTTCTCCGAAAAAGAAGAAGAGTGCAAAAAAGACTTTGAATGAGAGAAAAGAACAAAAACAAATAGAACTGATAAGGCCTCACTCTCCCATGAAATTAAAATCATTATTTAATAGCATTTTGTAGAATGAGATGTTAGGAGAGACTGCAACTTTGTACAAAGAAGTAGATGAGGTGGATAAGGCCACCATTGTTGAGGAAATTATCAAGTATATTGTTGTCCTTGAGGTTGACATGAGAAACATTACGAAATAAATTCCTAGAGATTTATGGAATGTTTTGATAGAAAGAAGGAAAGAATTTGTAGAAGAAGAAGCATTGGAGAGGATTAGTGCTCCTCTCTCTAAGGAAAACAAAGCCACTTTTTCCATAGTATTCGGTAAGGAACTCAGAACTAAGCAAAGGGTGACAACCCTTATGGGTAAATATTAAAATAATCTTGAAAGACTCATAAAGGAAATAATTGAAAAAGTAGAAGAGATAGCATAGAAGTTGGGAATGACACCCAAGAATAAAGAAGTGAATGTGGAGACCCCTACTCTGAAATAAAATAGTGAAGGAGACATGCAAATAGATGATTCTCAACATGAGAATGATGTAAATGATGATGTTGCACAAGATAATTGATGCAGATTAGGGGCAGACACAATGTTTTCAACAACATAGGGTAATGAACTTAGTCTCCATGGTCCACAAACTCAAACTCTTCCCAATTGGCACATACTCCTAAGGGGTTACAAAGCACAAATAAGGCATTTATGCCTTAGACCTTTTACCCAACACTTGGAACACTCTAGAAATAGTGGGGACAACATTTTCAGACCAAAGATGATTCACAAAAATTTAGATTCTTCATTCTACCTATCATCCCTTCACAAATAGACCTAAATCCTTGTAGTACTCCAAAAAGACAAATTCAGGCACAACTTCTAAGGAAGACTTGGTACCAAAAAGGTAATCATAGATTTAGATACCCATTTGGGCCCTTTTCAACATATCAAGAAATTAGGTATTGTTTCTTTGGAAGGAAAGGGCTTAAAATTGACTATCCTAGTCTCTAGACCTAATTGCTTGAACAAACTCGGTAGCAACAAATTGTGGTTTTTCAGCCATAATTTTCAGTGTAGACATGATATCAAGAATATAAACATAGTTTCAAATACCCATTTTTTCTTTATGCAACATACGTCAAAATCAGGGGTGGTCACTTTGTATGAAACCTTTCAAAAATTGGTTTGTTTGCTCATTATTACCCTAACTAGGGTTTCATACTTATTTGCAATAAAATGGACACAATTCCCTCAAAACATAATGAAATTGAGTGCAAAAAAAAGCATTAGAAATTATATTCAATTATCTTTCATTTCTAATTGGTCTCATGCCATGAAACAACTGTACAATGCCTTACCAAGCTCAGAAACAACAATTTAATGTTCAGAAATGCAGAAATAAGGATGACTTTTATTGATTTCACTTCAAAAATGTAACAACCAACCTTGGTTTTGACCTCCCCAAGGCTATTTAAAAATTTACCAACCATTTACAACTTATTTTCAAACTAAAACCATTCTAATTCCTTCATTTATAGTTGTGTCTTTTCATATTCCATGTTTTACAATATTTGCCACATTGACAATATTTTGCAAAATTGACAACTTTAAGCAACTTGACCCACCAACACTCCTAATGACCTAATATGGACTCTAACACACCCAACATGGTCTTATATAACCTTATTACATAAAACCAACATAAGAAAACCAAAATTACAACTTGCACTTAACCTATTGAACCTAAGGTGCTCCTGCACCGATAATACACCTCCGGAAGTGGAAGAAATGACAGAAAGAAATGTTGAGGAAGCACTAATTGGAGAAGACATTGCAAAAGAAGATACTCCTCCTCCAGTACTAGAAGAAAACATTATTCCTCTAATTAACACAAAGAACCTTGTAGAGGAAGAGAATGGAAACAATGATGATGATGAGGGTGCATTTGGAGATGCATAAACAGAAGATGAAAACCTACAAACTCTGGAAATACTGAAGAAAAGGACTCAAAGGGAAAGTTTGTGGAGATTACAAATCCTTCTAGTGAATCCTTCGACTCTAGAGATTCCTTGAAGAATCTACTAGGCATACAGCTGAATTTCCAACCTGTTGTTTCATCTCAATAGCTACAACTACCGATGCAACATAGCAATGTAGATTTGGACAAGATTTCTTCCCTCCACAAGCTACAATTGGGAGATGTATTTCATGCATCTACCCAAAATATCATAGAGACTCACCAAAAGAGTGGAGAATTAATGGAGGAAACAATCAAAGCAAAGAGGTCATACCTGGAGTAAACATTGATACATCTCTCTCCGGTATGGAAAACTTAAAGCTTTTAATTGATTCTTTTAAAGAATATGCATCTGGACTTAAGGGTGAATTAGAAAAAGAGGTAGAGAAGATATTAAATGATAAGAAGATGATGGAAATCATAGAGAAGTGTGAACTTGCATACAAAAATTTCTTAGAAATGGTGAAGAATGCACAAATTTGTGTGGATGATGTGAAGGCCTTGTTTGAATATTGCATGAAGTAGCCCAGTGCCACACAAAGCATAAAAAGTGAGATGGACTCTATTGAGTCCCAGATCAATAAAGCCTTCAGTGCATATGATCCAGCATTGGACTTGTCTATAAACACAAGGAACACTATTGAAGATATGTATAAGAAGTTTTTCTAGCAGTAAGCACAAAGGGAAAATTTCATCTTACAATTTGGAGAGATAAGGGACTTGGTGAATGATAAATTTATACCTGTATCAAGTTCCCTTATTAGTGCCAATAAGGCTATGCAGATGAATCTGGTACCTGGCACTCTAGAAGAAGGAGAAGATATATTAATGGAGCTTGAAACATAGTGCAAATTGCTTGGAATAGCATTGAATACATGGGAAGATGGAAATCAAGCATGGAAAACCCATCTACAAAAGTTGTAGGCGTCAACCTCCTAAGGTTGACATATTTCTTATCTTTTATGCATTTCAATTTTTCAGTTTTCAAATTCTTTGTAAATATTTGGAGCATATAGAGTAGTTTCCAATACATATTTTTGTTTCTTCACTCTAGTATATGACTCAGGGGGATTCAATTCTATCTTTTCAATTTGTATAAATGCACATATTTCCTAGGGGGAGCAGTAAAAGTCAAAAAAATTGGTATATGCACCTTTTTCCCTCAAAGGGAGGGAATCATTTGGAGAATGTTTTAGATATTTTTTAAGATATTCTTGGCATGTTTCCATCAATGACAAAGGGGGAGCTTGTTGGAATAATTTCATTGATGTTGTTGTTGGCAAATGAGCATGAGGGATACACACAAGGTATATTACTATGTGTTTCAATGTTGTCATTAATGTCAACATTGTATCTTGATATGAAGACCTTTTTGTAGATCATTTTGGTTGATTCTAACAAGTGTTGGAGTGTTTTTGGAAGACATTTTTGCAAGATGGTTTGATCTGGTAAAGTTAGTTGTGTTGGAAATTGACTAAGTGTCAATTTTGCTAATTCAGTGTTACAGAGCATTCATTTTTGGGTATGCACTAGTCTGCAAATGAATTTTTCACTCTTTGCTTTTAATATTTTTTTTTGGTTGTTAGAAGTATCTGATTCCAAAATTTCATCATGTTTTGGCTTTTGGTTTGAGAGGTCTAAGTAACAGAAGTTCAATCTGGCAGTTTACAATTATTTCATGTACAGTGCATTTGAGTGGGAGAGTCTACACTTCTTTGCGGATAAGTTTCTAGATTTGCAATTTTGTGGATAAGTTGACAAATGGCAATAGTATATGAATTCCAGTTGGCATTGAGTTTTGAGGTCCATGTGTTGGAATGAGGATACACAATTGAAGAATTTTAGTATTAGGTCTTCTATGGTGCTGACCTAATAAGTTTGAAGGTATGCGAAGGTTAAATAAGTGTTGCAGTCTTATGTGGGATCTATTATAGGTCCATGCTGACCTATTTCAAGTTGTGGGTTTTAAACCTTGGTGTGAAGTGTGTGTGAAAAGGATTAAGCCGACAAGTTATGTTTTGAATTAGGCCGACCTAATCAATGTTATGCTAGAAGTGGATAATATGTTAGATCTGTTTTAGTGTTTTGAGGCATGTGATGAATGTTGTGAATGTCCTACATACAAATATTATCAAAGCAGTGCAAATTTAAGTTGTGAATGTTGATTAGAAGATTAAAGTGTTGTGAATGCAGAGGAAAGCAGAGTGTTAGATCAGAATCAAATGAAGTGTGTAAAGTTAGTTTATTGAGCTTCATTGGAATAATATTTCATGCATATGATAGATGCAATTGTAACAGTTCAAAGTAGGTTGTGAGCTACAATATCTCTTCTATCTTTTTCTCTATGGATAGTGAGTCCACTTGGATAGTGATTCCACCTACCGTGACTACTTTTATAAATATACTATAACTAGTTATAATATATTGATGAGCTAATCCTCACCGTGGTTTTCCCCATTTTGGTTTTTCTACATAAAAATCTTGGTGTTCATGTGTTATGTGGTGTTGATGATGTTTCACGCTTTCTTTCTATATTGCAGTTGAATATGCTTTGGTAATTGGATGTTTAATTTTTGAATGGTTTAAGAGAATACCAATTCACCCCCCTCTCAATATTCTGGGTATCCAACAATATGGACCCCCTTTTTTGCTTTAGGTTAGGCTTTTGTTCACTTGATTTTGTTTTATTATTAGAACATAATGTTATTAGGGTTCATACCCTTATAAAATTTAATACTTTTTCTAATATAAGGTTATAAAACCTTACATATTATATAATTTGTTAAGCATATCCAATTTAAAATAATTATAGTCTAATAACTATTAGATTATTAATTATTTATGAATGGTGACTATTGAATAGGTGTGACTAATACCCCTTCATGTATTTTTCCATCCTTTCTCCTATATTTAAAGAGGTTCTCGCTCATTTGAGAGGGAGTGAATTTGGAGATTCATAGTGAATTATATCGCTTTGCACAAGAGCTATTATTAGCCATGTGGAAGTATGCAGAGGAGTATCCCTAGGTTCAGTCTATTCATTTAATAGATTATTTTTATAATTTTTTATTAAAATGATTCTTTATGGGGTTTTTTACCTAAAAGGGTTTCCCTCATGTATATCTTGTGTAATATATAAAATATATACTTATATGTTTCTTATTTCTTTATTTTATATTTTTTTATAATGATTAGTATCTTAAGATCTTAATTTATATTTTTTCACTCTCTTTGTTCTAAATTTAGTGTGCTTTCAAGTAAAATATTGGATAAATTTCACATATGTTAAGTATGAGTTTATTTATAAAAGCTTTGGATTGTTTTCCTTAGTAAAATTTTTAATTCTATTTTTTGTGGGATTACAAAGTCTCGAAGGACTATTTGTTGGAGAATTCCAAGATTAGAGAGCTCGAATTGATAACCTTCCACAAGTTAAATAATAAATATAATAGGATATATCATATAAAATGAAGAGTGTAAATATAATGAGTTCAACCTTGCATATATATGCAAGATAGATAAGGTAGGAAGGTAGGATTGAACAATTGACTAACCCTCCAAATGTGCAACATTTGTGATCTCACTTGACAAGTGTGTGAGAAAGTGGAAAGTATGCATGTAATAGGTGTCTCAAGTGATGAAGACACATGTCTCAATGTTATGAAGTGATACAAAAGTGTGAAAAAATTAAGTGAAGTTAAGTTATGAGCGTGAATAGGTCAATCATAGAAAGGTGATATCCTAACTATATGGATAAAGACACTATTTACACTAACACCCCCCTTAAGTGCAACTTAGGGAGTAATATATGCACTAATTATGAGTCATGGTTACTAGGCCATGTTAGGTACTCATGTACAATTTTTTTATAAAGTGGAGTAAAGGAGAAAACTTGGTGGGAAATAAAACTCCTCTCTAAAAGAGAAATTATGCAAATGTAATTAAATGTACAAATGAATAAGATAAGTGTTAGATGGAGAACTCATGATGACCCCCCAAGGACAACTTATAGCACAAAGTACAATGGATGTTCCCTCCATAGGATAGAAAATAGAGAAGGTTTATGTGACCCCCATAGAAAATTTGAAGTAATGAACTCTATGTGAGGAAATTCTTCCTCCTAAAACTGATAGGAGAAGAGAAACCATGTTGCCTCCCCTCAAAAATGATTCCTATAGTGATATTTGATGCTCAACACTGGATGCTTAAGATGATCCATGATCATTGAACAACATTTCTCCCCTTGGGAAGAAAAACACCACAAATATGTGCAAGATGACTTCACATTCCATATAGGAATATGTAGGAAGTAAGATGAATGTCTTTGAATTATGTGTATGATCTAAAGACTGATATATGAAGCCCATGATTTCTTCAAATGAAAGGGTTTCTAATCCAAATATGAAGTGTGATGGATGATGATAACATGGATTGGGTACCATATGTGATTCAAGAATAGGGACCATGGATGTATGGTGATAATTGGACCAATGAGAATCTAGTACTGCTATAGATAATCATGACTGAGTGAGATAGGTCAACTCATGAATGTCTACACAATCTGTCACGATAGAAGTGGATGTAGGTAAGGCAATAGAAATATCCAAAGATGGCAACGGTGATGCAACTTCCTTGAATATGATATCATGATAGAGAAGATGAATATCCGAGCAACAATGTTATCCAAATCTACAAGGTGGGATTCTACAAATAGATATGTGATGTCTAATAGACATACATCTCAATGTGGTGAATTTGGAATGATGATAGCAATATCCTAATGCAAAGAATCACTAGAACTCATGGATGATTCAATGATGAATTTAGATGTAGCAACATGTGTTTCAACTTTTGTGATCTTGAAAAGGAGTTGGATGAGAGAATGTGAGGTATGAGGATAAAACTCATCCCCATGTTTATTACTCCCACAATATGTGCACTTCAATTTACAATTTCTAGACATGTTCTAATTATTTACAAATATCAACGTGAAATGTAAGTACACCCCCCTAAAATGACTAGTGTTGAAGCATAGACCCCCTAGAACAATGTGTAAGATAATTATAATTTGTGTGAATATTAGATGTCAAATTGATCATTTATAATGCATGGTGTTTTTTACAATTTATGAAAAAGGGCAATCCAAATCTTCAAATTACAAGAAAATTTGAATTCTTTATGAAATTTTGATAGAAATAAAAAAAAATTGTGTAATTTTGATAAGCGGGGTAAAAGTTATGCCCCGTCAAAATTTGCTTATAATAGTGGCTTTAGAGGGGAAAATATGCTAATAAACAACATAATTTCCAAATCGTCTTCATGCTAAAGTCTCTATCACAGAAAGAGATGTCTATTGACTATTCACACTTGAAAAATGGACTCCTCATTCGCTCCCCTTTGAAAACACTTTTGATCAATTGACGTTTAATTGTGACCAACAATGGTCAGCATAGAATATCTAAATTACTTGAAATATTAACATAAAATGTTAATAGACCATGTTAGTGTTAAAAGGTTAAGGAGTGGTGGTAGTTGATGCTACTATGAGGTTTGAATTTGGTCTATGTGCCAAATGTGGCATATCAAAGGGAGTAAGAATTATATCAAATACAATTTCTCTGCTACAATGAAATCACACGCCTGTATTACAAGGAGATTATTGCCAAGTGTCAAGCAAGATTGAAGTAGCTATGTCTCTTCCTTTAATACACCCATATAGAGGTGCAAATCTGTTGATTTTTGTAGCTCAAAAGGTGGGATGTGGAGTTGTTTTAAAGCAACTCGAGTTGGATATGCTTTAAATCACTTTAAAGCAACTCAAGTTAGATATGCTTTAAAGCAATTCGAGTTGGATTTTCAGGAACAATAGTTTTTTATTCTTTAATAGAATGTTTCCAAGTTTGTGAGGATAAGATAAATCCAAGAGTGATTTTATGTGTAATTAAAGCCAAAGAAAGCAAGGAAAGATTATTTTCTTGCACGCTAAGTAAAGCAGCTAGGCTATATAAATGTAAGATTGTTGTAGCAAACACATATTGTATTTTCGAAAGAAAAGTTTGTTGTTAGACTGAATAGAAGATCCAACATTTGCAGGTTTTTCCCCTCATTGGGGTTTCCTGGGTAATTTTGTGTTATTGTCTTTTTGTGATTGGCTTCTTGTTATTTTTGCTTCCGTTGTTATTAGCTGTTAATTAACCCAGTTGTATTAATTGTTATAAATCAGATATTTGATTATATTCTGTGAATTTATTGAGCAATTAATCTGTTGATGGGTTATAGAAATTAACATGGTATCAGAACTCTAAACTCTGAATACGAAGCCAAGATTTGTGATGCAGATTTCAAGAAAAAAAAATCATATTTTCGTCTCCAGTTCTTTTGTGGCTATGGCAACCAGTGTTCGATACGAGGACAGACTTGAGGGTGCGTCTAACTTCTTGCAATGGAAGGTTTGGATTACATTTGTTCTCAAGGAGAACATGCTATGGATCTATGCTAGTACAGAAGTGACACCACCAAAAAATGATCTTGTTGCCTTAGATTCACATGAAGTCAAAGAGGCCAAGGCTCAGAGGATTATCCTAGATGGAGTAAGAGATCATTTAATTCCTCATTTATCAGGGAAAGACACCGCCAAGGAGATGTGGGATACGCTCACAAAAATTTATCAGAGCGACTATCAGAGTCATAAGATGATGCTCAAGGACAAATTGCATAATACCAAGATGTCCAAAGGTGAGAGTGTGACCTCTTACTTTTCCAAGATGACACAAGTCAGGGATGAGCTTGCTGATGTTGGAGAGACGATTGATGAAGATGAGTTGGTGCGTATAGCCTTGAATGGTTTTTTGAAGCACTGGGAAGTGTTTGTCAAGTGTGTTGTCGGCAGAGATCGGCTACCTGATTGGGCAAGACTTTGGGTTGATTTTGTTCAGGAGGAGATCCGTGAAGGTGCTCATCGGGGAGATCAGATGAAGAAGGGTCAAGATGAAGAAAATCTTGCTCTTGCAAGAAAGGGTAAGAAGAAGTCCAATAAAGAGAAATCGGAAGGTTCTTCTTCCAAGAGTGGGAAGAAGAAAGATCTGAGCAAGATTAAATGTTTTTGCTGCCATCAGATGGGTCACTATGCCAATCAATGTCCGAATAAGAAAAATAAGGACAAGCAAAAGAAGCATTTTGCTGCTACAGCAGAGGTGGACGAGTTTGCATCACGATTTGAGAATGAGTTTTCACTCATTTCCTGTCTCTCAAGTTCAATTGCCAACAGGGTATGGTATATTGACAGTGGGGCTTCTCGCCACATGATGGGAGTCAAATAATGTTTCACCAAGTTGGAGGAGAAGAAGTTGGATTTCTATATTGAGCTCAGAGACAATGCCAAGTACCATGCAACTGGTATTGGCACCGTCAAGTTTCAGAGGGAGTCTGAAAAACCTTTGTTGGTGGAGGATGTGTTGTATGTCCCTGGCATGACAAAGAATTTAATCTCAGTTTTTGCTTTGGAAGACAAGGGTTACATCGTGACCTTTGAGAGGGTAAAAGTCTATATTCGTCCCAAAGATTCCAAGATTGCAAAAGTGATTGGAGTCAGGCATGGCAGCTTGTTTCAGTTACAGTTTGAGCCAGCACATGTGTTGGTTAGTAGTTGTAAAGGGATAGGAGAATTGTGGCACAGGAGGATGGCTCACCTTCACCATGGAGCACTTAATATTCTTAAGGAAATAGTGACGGGACTACCTGAGATGAAGACAAAAAAGCATGAGGTGTGCAAGGGTTGTGCTCTTGGGAAATATGCCAAGACCAGTTTTCCAAGCAGTGACACTAGATCCGAAGGGATTTTGGATCTTGTACATTCAGATGTGTGTGGGCCCATGTCAACAACATCCTTGAATGGATATGAGTATTATGTTACCTTCATTGATGATTTCTCTAGGAAGACGTGGATATATTTCATGAAGAATAAAGATGAGGTCTTCAGTAGGTTCAAAGAGTTTAAGGCTCTCGTGGAGAACCAAACAGGGAGGAAGATCAAGATATTGAGGTTTGATAATGGAGGCGAGTATACCTCGAATGCCTTCAAATATTTTTGCTCTTAGGAAGGTATCAAGAAAGAGTTGATAGTTTCGTACAACCCTCAACAGAATGGGGTTGTTGAACGGAAGAACAGGGCTATAGTTGGAGCATCCAAGGCCATGCTTCATGATCAGGATCTGCCTTGGTTCTCACGGGCAAAAGCTTGCAATACAGCTGTGTATTTGCAGAATAGGAGCCCTCACAAAGTATTGGGCAAGTTGACTCCAGAAGAGGCATTCACTAGTAAGAAACTAGATTTGGGGCACATTCGCATCTTTGGATGCCTTGTGTATTGTCACATTCCTGTTGAAAAGAGAACCAAGTTGGAACCTACTACAGAGAAGGGTATCCTTGTTGGGTATAGTGAAACTTCTAAGGCTTATCGGGTTTACATTCCTACTCTCAGGAAAATAGTGGTTCGCAGAGATGTGAAGTTCGAGGAAGAGAGGGATCTTCAAAAGTCAAGCAACTTGATGAATGAGGAGGAACACTCACCCATGGTTGAGGTAGCACAAATTCCTCAAACTTCAGTCACGCAAGCTGGAGAGCAGAGCAAGCAGGCTGAGCAGGATGATCAAATAGAGGAACAAATAATTCATCAGCCTCAGATTCCTATTACTGAGAAGAGGAGAAATAGGGCAGCTGAGCAAACATTGAGAGAGGCTCAAGAATATGTAGGTGATCCTCAAGATTCAGTCAGACAGAGAAGGGCTCCCAAACGTTATTCTGAGTATGTGCCACATATAAGTGAATTAATTGAAGTAGATCCTTCCAACTTTCAAGAGGCTTCCAAACACCAAGTATGGAGGGATGCCATGGTGGAAGAGTATTCTTCCATCATGAAGAATATTGTGTGGGAGGTAGTACCGCGACCAGAAGATAAGTTTGTGGTGGACTCAAGATGGTTGTATAAGATTAAGCATGTTGTAGATGGTAGTGTGGAGAAGTTCAAAGCCTAGTTTGTGGCTAAGGGGTTTTCTCAGAAGGAAGGAGTCAACTATGACGATAATTTTGCTCCAATAGACAGGTACTCATCCATAAGAGCTATCATTTCTGTAGCAGCACAAATGGGTTGGAGGATTCACCAGATGGATGTAAAGATGGCCTTTCTCAATGGAATGATTAAGAGATTTACATAGAGCAGCCAGAAGGATTTGAAGCAAATGGGAGGGATTCTCATGTATGCAGGTTGAAAAGAGCATTGTATGGACTCAAGCAGGCTCCCAGGGCATGGTATTCATGTATTGACAGTCACTTGCAGAGTGTGGGCTTCATCAATAGTGAGGCAGATCCGAACCTGTACTATGCTTAGGTGAAGGGTGAACTTCTCATATTGGTGTTATATGTTGATGACCTATTTCTCACAAGGTCAGAGGAGATCATAGTACACTGCAAGTGGGATCTTGTAGGAGAGTTTGAGATGAAGGACTTGGGGTTGATGCATTACTTTCTGGGATTGGAGTTGTGGTAGAAAGAGGGAGAGATCTTCCTTGGACAAGGGAAGTACTTAATTGATATCTTGAAGCGATTCAGGATGGAAAACTGCAAGCCTATGTCAACACCACTTGTGACCAATTGGAAGAAGATTGATGCTTCTAGATCAGAGGCAGTGGACCCGAATTTATACAGACAGTTGGTAGGCTCTCTTATGTATCTGGTCAACACCAAGCCAGACATTTGTTTTGCAGTGAACTCACTCAGTTAGTTTATGGTGGAACCTAAATGTGTGCACTGGATAGCTATGAAGCATGTTTTGAGATATCTCTGAGGCACAGTTGATTATGGGCTGAAGTATGTTCAGCAGGATGGAGTGAAGCTCGAGGGGTTTACCAATGCAGATTGGGTAGGCAGTACAGCTGATCGAAAGAGCACTTTAGGGTGCAGTTTCAGTTTGGGATCAGGAGCAGTCTCTTGGTACAACAGGAAATAGAAGTCAGTTGCACTGAGTTCTGTAGAGGCCGAGTATATGGCAGCCAGTATGGCTACATGTGAGGCTATCTGGCTTCAGAAACTTCTAGCTAGGCTCTCTGATCAGGAGCTAGATCCTACAGTCATTTACTGTGATAATCAGAGTTGTATCAAACTCTCTAAGAATCTAGTGTTTCATGACAAGTCAAAGCACATTGAGATCAAGTATCACTTCATCATAGATTGTGTGGAGAAGGGGATAGTGAAGCTCATTTACATTCCTATGGACGAATAGATAGCAGATATTCTAACGAAGGCCTTGATGAAGAGCAAGTTTGAATTCTTCAGGGACAAGTTGGGTGTAGTGCAGAACACCTTCCTCGCTAAGAGGGAGTGTTGATTTTTTTAGCTCGAAAGGTGGGATGTGGAGTTGTTTTAAAGTAACTTGAGTTGGATATGCTTTAAATCACTTTAAAGCAACTCGAGTTAGATATGATTTAAAGCAATTCGAGTTGGATTTTTAGCAACAATAGTTTTTTATTCTTTAATAGAATGTTTCCGAGTTTTTGAGGATAAGATGAATCCAAGAGTGATTTTATGTGTAATTAAAGCCAAAGAAAGCAAGGAAAGATTCTTTTCTTGCATGCTAAGTAAAGCATCTAGGCTCTATAAATGTAAGATTGTTGTAGCAAACTCGTATTGTATTTTTGAAAGAAAATTTTATTGTTAGGTTGAATAGAAGATCCAGCATTTGTAGGTTTTTCCCCTCATTGGGGTTTCCTGGGTAATTCTATGTTATTGTCTTTTTGTGATTGGATTCTTGTTATTTTTTCTTCTGTTGTTATTAGCTGTTAATTAAACCATTTGTATTAATTGTTATAAATCAGATATTTGATTATATTTTGTGAATTTATTGAGCAATTAATCTATTGTTGGGTTATAGAAATTAACAAAATCCACCCTGTAAATGTTCCCCTCTAATCACAAAAACCCAAAAAAATACACAAAACCAAATTGTGGAATGAATAAACCAGACCGGAATCATGGAGTGCAGGCTACGTGGGATTTTATGAGGTGATGTTGAATGGCGTCGAGTAAAAACCCACACAATAGAGGTGTGCAAATATCTGTAACACCTCATCTTTAGATAAACACAATGTTGGATGTGCAAGCTACTAAAAATGTTGATGCCAAGGTAAAAAAGTTCTTGAAAGCTATGGCCAAAGGTTAGATGATATTGACTTGTGTCTATGAGCTCCTCCTTCTTGTGTGTGACTGCAGACACTAATCACACAAAGTGGAGGCCACGATCAATAATCTCTACAAACTATGATGGTAGATCACAATAGAAGATGAGGTCACTGGTTTGGAGGTCGATGCATAGATATATGTTGACTCATAAATATGGGTGCCTTTGGAGGGCATGACTAGAATGAGCGCTCTTGATTGAAGTATGTTGTGTGATGAGTTCAAAACTCTTCACATATTTAATCTTCACAAATAGAAACAGTTGGTTTTCCTTTGGATCTATGGAAAAAAAAAGTTTTTTTTTTAACAAATTTTATGTATGGTACAATAAGTACAAGAAATTTAAAATTTGTAAGTAAATGAAAGTTATCAAAATTAACGAAATGAAATGTATTTCTTCATTTTTTGGGTCTTCCAAACGTAATGGTAGTGTTTTTTTTTGGTTCCATGACGCTCTATTGATAGAGCTATGTGTGAGAGTCACTTTGATGTGGGAAGGAACACACTCTCATGGATTTGATACCATTTTGGAGAATTCCAAGATCAAAGAGCTCAAATTGATAACCATTCACAAGTGAAATGATAAACACAAAAGTATATCTATCATATAAAATGGAGAGTGTGTAAATACAATAAGAAACCTTGCCTATATAGGCAAGGTAGATGAGGTAGGAAGGTAGAACTAAACAACTTACTAACCTTCCAAATGTGCAATAATTGTGAGCTCACTTGACAAGTGTGTGAGCAGGTGACAAGTATCCATGTAATAGGTGTCTCCAATGATGAGGACACATCTCAATATTATGGAATGAGACAAAAGTATGAAAAACCTAAGTAAACTTAAGTTATGAGTGTGAATAGGTCAATCATAGAAAGGTGATATCCTAACTAGATGGATAAATACACTATTTACACTAACACTATTAAACTTCTACACACTATTGTCTAAATCTCCCAAAGTGTCATCACTTTCCATAAATTTTCTCCCTCGGTTGTTTTAAGTGATTGAAAAACATGATCAAATTAATTAAAAGATTCTCAATACACTACTATACATCTAACATATCTTAACCTTTTCTACAAATTTCCCTAAGCTTTCTCATTTGTTCAAGACTAATGATAAGGTCAATTTTGTGGGATATTAATTTACATTCAAATATTTATTATCATGTCCATACCTCTTGGTGTAAAGTTAATTCTGGTAAAGTCTTTTAGGTAATTGGTATAAAGTGTTTATGTTTCTTTATGTGTGAGATTACAAAGTTCAAAAGGACTAGTTCCATTTGTCCAATATTCTAGCATCCTTTACTTATTATAATCGTCACAAATATATCTACATATGATCTTATCTTTTCACCAACCTTTCCTTTGCGTTAATGGTTGCACAAATTTTTCTTAGGAAGACTATAGACTAAGTTAGATTGGTTATTAACCATTATTCTTTCAAATATGCATTCCTTAGTTTCAAAAATATTTAAGTGTTAAAAATCTCCCATCCTCAATCAAATTCCCATAAAATTAATTTAAAAACTGCAATACATCCTTTTTTAGCAAGTTGTGAGATTATAATGAAAAATAGACTTTACCTCTTATAATTTGAGAGTTCAAAACTCTCCTCCTTTTCCACACAAAATGTTTGCAAAAGGTTAGTTTATAGCTTAATAAAGAAATCCTTGAAAAAATATAAAGTTACAATATTTCAATGGAGAATCAAAGTTTTTTCCTTATGACTAACTTCTAAAAGTCCTTTGAATTTTTACACTTGAAATTAACAAAGGCAAAAAGTGAAGATCGATAACTTAGTGAAATTCTTGAGAAACATGCTCTAGTGGGATTCTAGTGGACTAAAGGAACTCTCATTCAAATGTTCTAACCTCCATAAATTTACTATGGATTTTAGTTAAATAAGGAATTCATAATGATCTTGATTAACATTTTTTTTTGGAGTTGGACCCAACTTATGGACATCATATTTAATATCCTATAACCTAGTAGTCCTCTCAACTTCTATATTTCTTTTAAAATAATACATTTTTAATTAAATTCTACCACTTTCTCGCAAACATTGAAGCATTGAAGCAAAGGCACCAAAAATAGAGAAACTAAATTTGCAAACTTTTGCTCAACTTTTGGACACCTAAAAATTGACAAATTCTTCCTAATCACATATTTTTTGAAAATTGAAATATTTATTAGACATGGTTGTTTTTAGAATTAGTTCTTACTTTCAAACTTCCATACTAAGTTCATTTTCCTTCATCTAGATATCCAAATAATTCACATAAAATTTAAGAAAGTGGAATATTGATCATCGAAACCAAACCTCTCATCCTATTCCACCTTCCCATAAAATTTGAAGTTTAATAAAATATGAAATTATGGAGTCTAACTTGACTATTGGACATACTTTTTCCAAACCTTTCAAATTCCAACACTCCATCAAATTCTAGCATTATTTTTCAAAACAATGTCAATTTATGAAGTTAGTTCTTACTTTTGAACTTTTATGGGGGTAAAAATTTGCATGTAGCAAGCCCATTAGATGGGTAAATTTGGAGGTGATAGTCATGGCCAACATTATTGATAATAATTTTAAGTATTTTGATGATAATTTCATTATATTCCTTAGCTTTACCATTACCTTTAGGATGATATGGAGTAGACCATTTGTGCTTTATATATAATTAAATGGAGTAGACCATTTGTGCTTTATATATAATTAAATTGTGTAAAGAGTTTAAACTTTGGAATTTTTTAATGATTTTCCATTATCGGTGATGATGGAGGCAAGATTCCATACCAACAAATGATGTGGTTGAGGGTGAATTTGGATTATTTTTTATCGATCACATAAGTGAGTGGAATTACTTTGATCTAATTTATGACTTGTATTTGATAGCACTAATGATGTGTTTATGACCATCAAACAAGGTAGGACTGATTTTTACCAATTATATTGAGGCCTCAAGTGGAGAATGGCCATATCAAGCTTAAGTGAAGTGCATCCATATCACAAAAAAATCAAGATCCTTACCCAACACATGATCAAACTTGTCCATAGCCAAATCAAGGTCAAAATTCTCACATGATCCCATTGACCCTATCCAAGCGTAAAAATCATATCAGGCACCAATAAACCCCATCAAAGAAATGGCATCCTATTCATTGGACCCAACCACCTTTGTCCAGTTTGATTTCCTCATAAACAAGCAATTTAAAAATTATAATAGCTCTGAATCATCTAATAGTATATTTGTGTATAGCTTCTAAAATAACACATATCCTATCACAAATCAAATGTGAAAAATGATGCAGAGTCAGGGGATTCACAATTCAACATAAAGGGAATATATTTCACAACAATGGGTTTCAACCCATTCACCCATCCTACAAGGTAACTTTCCTTATCAAATTCTTGATTCTTAGCATCAAATCTGAGAATAAGGCCAAATAACCACTTGTAGAATCTCTAAAACATCTCATCAACATAAAAATGACTGATTCATTCCCAACTACAAACTTGACTTCACAAAAAATGTGAACTTCCAAAAGTTGACTGTCCAAATCAGCAAATAGGTCTATCTAGACACAACAAAGAGAAACTTTACATTTCCAAGTTCATTCTTCCATTCTTATGCTAAAAAAAATGTAAAAGGATATGCACAACCATATTATAACTTCTTCCAAACAGTATTCATGAAATTTCAACAAACACACACATTGGACCTTCAATTTAGTCTTCCTAATTGGACTGATACAACTCTGCCAACGCAGGACAGTCAACTTAAAAAGGTATCAAACTTGTTTAAGCACCAATCCCTATCAGAAAATGGTTCTAGATACATCCTTACACCTTTCCATAACAATATTCCTCAAGAAGATCTATTACTTTTCAATCAAAACTCTTAAATCCTCACTGTGCTCTGATTTTTCCGGAATTTCAAGCAATTTCAAGACCTAGGGCAACGTAGAAACCTGTTCAAACCTCATCTTTAGCCACTGAAATTTTGTAAACATTTAGAATACATTTTAAACTCTCTACACACCAATTTTTAGGAAGATTCACCGGATAGAAAGAAAGTTATGCACTTTTAATGACTCACTGTAACCCTAGGTAAGGGTTTTAGCCCGTTTTTACTAAACTTGCCATATCTCGGTCAAATCTTCATGAAAATGAGTGAAATAAAAACTAAAATTCAGTAGACACATATAAATATCAAATCAGATGACTTCCCCTTGAAAATATTGAAGTATATATCCGTACAAGTCTCTGCAACTTCTGTTTTCTCAGAAAAAAATCAGAAAAATGGAGGTTTTTATTGATTTTCAATAACAAAACTTCAAATATCATTCCTCCTCCCCTGCCTCCTGATGTGTGAGGCTTATTTATGCATTTCAATCCATAACTACTCAATCTAATCGACCAAAACCACCTTCTAACTGATTGACTCCTTAAACTTGCCTTTTTGCCCTTTTTTTGTCAATTTTGCATAATTTGCACTTGACCCCTTAAGGACTCCCAATTGCATAAAATATGGTCTTGCATGACCTTTACAAACTCTAAAAAAATAACCATTACATGAAATACCCCTTCTCCTTTCATTACAAGCCATTTTTACATCTTTTGCATTTTTTTGCATCCTTTTAGCAAATATGACCAATTAAGACAAAATGACACCAAACACCCCTTAACCTATATAAAACACCTAAAAAATGACATGAACGCCTCAAAATGGTCTTGAGAGACCTCATTCAATAACCCCCTAACAATCCTAAATCAATGATGTACAAGTAGGCCTCATGGAGGCTTGAAAACAAACTGGTGCGCCTGCACCAAAAAATCATAAACTATCAAGGCAAAGGATTATGCCTTAATAAACAAATAATTCTCAAAACCCATTCATCTTTATGTAAATCAAGGATTCTAGGGCATTGAATACCAATCAATTAATAAGTAGAATAAGGATGTTACTCCCATGAGCCCTAGGGTAACTTCTTCCAACACTAAAATGGTTCCCTCTTACCATTCCTCCAAGGAAGTTGTTGTCACCAATCCTTTCATTAACACTATCACCCCCATCACTAACCTCTTCATTGATCCCATCACCAACCCTTTCATCAACCCCATCACCAACCCTTTCATCAACCTTATTGCCCCCATCACCAACCCTTTCATCAACCCCATCACAAATCCTTTGGTCAACCACATCACCAACCTCACCTATCCACCCCCTAAATCCATCACCTTGGATCAACGAAATCACACGCCATTCAACATCTTCCATAATCATGAATATATTACTCTCTTCATGGGACTTCAAGATAAAACCTCCCTAAGGGATCATAACATGGGATTTGAAATAGACTAGGATGCATTAACATATCCCAAGGAAAAAGCAGAAATTTCCCACCCTCCCCACCCAAAGGCTAAAGGTCCAAAGATCTACATGGATCCAAAATATTGATTAAGGTAAACCCTCTAAATTGAAAAATCCAAAATCTTAATATCTAAAGTCCCCAATATCCAAATATCTCAAGATCTAGAGTTTGGATTCTGAAATCCAATCTTACAAATCCAAGAACCTTAAAGAAAAATGATGAATCTAAAACCAAAAGATTTCAATTCACATTCTCAAAGATCCCACAATTGGAAATCCATTTGGATCCCCAAATCTACCTCTCCCAAAACTTATCAACCCAAATATCAAAGCAAAAATATCACAAAGCATAAAAAAAATTCATTTGGGTCCCAAAAGTTGGCAATATAGATACTCAATCCAATGGCCAAAGTCCCAACATATAAAGCCACAATACTTGGGGAAAACAAGTCCCAAATTGTAAAATCAAAAAATCACCATCACATCCAACAAACAAGACATTCTCATAAGCCAACATGGTGTGTGAACCTATTGGTCCTAATTCCCCTCAATCCCATGATATTTACACATCCCCCCATCATCTCACCCTTCTATATGCCCCTTTTATCCATCCCAATATATTATCTCACATACCTCCATCACCACATCCCTTTCATCCAAACACTTGCATAAACATAAATCATTCATCCTACCTACCTTTCACTCCATATTCCTTGGTAGCACCTTGAGAGAAACCAACCTAACAATCATAGATGCTCATAATGACAGTTGTTTAGTGCAACACTCATATTGTGATCCACCTAAAATAGCTATGTACACTAGTATCTTATCAATTTATCATAGAAACAAATGCTTGAGTCCAAAAATAAATTAAAAATTAAAAAATGCAAATCAAAATAATAGATCTAAAAAAGCATCCAATGGTGAAAACCAATCTCTATAGTGCCTTAGGAAAGCTCCATTACGAAAACCCACTTGGAAGCAACAAGCATATTGTTATGAGTAGTAAGCTTGTGGCTACCTTAACTCTTAATTAAGTTATATTATAATTAGTATATTGTTATTTAGTTATTTAGGTTGGCCTAAGGCTTATATAAGGTTATCTAGGTCATCCTAGGTGATATCCTAGGCATAATTATGGTATATATAGGACGCATAAGTAGGTTATTATTATCATGTTGAGTATTGTGTTCTTATTGAATAATATTGGACGTATGCCCCTTGAAGTGGATTAGGAGGTTTCCCCCTCGAAGTGGCATATTATTATCAAGTATTTGCAACATGTTTTCTATCATATTCTTCTATTGTGTAAGTTATTTCATTACAAGTGGTATCAGAGCATGATCTTGGTACCGTGATGACAAGACATTTTTCAATTTTGAAGGTCATTTTGTGAAACGCATGTATACCATATTTGGGTGATTTTTTATTTTTAAAGGGTTTTTTAACAAAATATTCAAGCAGCTACAGTCCATATTTGAGAGGAATAAGCACATAATTGCATGATTTATTGTAGAATTAGGGTTTTTGCCTAATTTATTTGGAAAATGCATATCTTCCTAATCTTGATAAGTTCCTTCCTAATATTTAGTGGGTTTTTGAAGCAATAAGAGATGAGCCTAGAATAAAAATTTCAGAGTAGTTGGATCATAATTAAGTGATTTATTGTAGAATTGGGGTTTCTAAAAAATTTACTCTCAAGGTTGTAAAACACCTCATTTTTTAGAGATTTTCTAGAAAAGTGCAACCTAGGCCTTGGTAAGTTACATAAATCATTTTAGAGTATTTTTACTTCATTTGTGTGATTCATTACAAAATTATCTTTCTAAAACTTCTTCACAACAAAAGTAGCCACATAAAAGAACAAGAGAAAGAACAAGTAGAACAAGAAAAAGAAAAAGAGAGAGAAAGAGAATGGAAAAGATAAAGAAAGAGAGCAAGAGAAAGAGAAAGAGAAAGATAAATATCAAAAGAAAGAGTAGGAACAAGAGCAAGAACAAGAAGAAGAACAACAAAAGCAACAATAGAAAAAGAAGCAGAAGTAAAAAAGGATATGAAGAAGAAGATGAAAAAAAAGTTAGCATTGAGGACAATACATTTGTAAAGAGGAGAGAAATTTCATGCCCTTACCCTTATAGCATGTATAGTGTTATGAGTAGTCTGCTTGTGACTACCTTACCTCTTAATTAAGTCATATTATCATTAGTATATTGTTATTTAGTTATTTAGGTTAGCCTAAGGCTTATAAAGCATTATCTAGGTCCACTTGGGTGATATCCTAGGCATAAGTATGGTATATAGGAGGTATAAGTAGGTTATTATCATGTTGAGTATTGTGTTCTTATTAAAGAATATTGGAGGTATCCCCCTCGAAGTGGATTAGGAGGTTTCCCCCTCAAAGTGGTATAGTATTATCAATTATTTTTAGCATATTTCCTATTATATTCTTCTATTGTGAAATTTATTTCATTACAAGTGGTATCAAAGCATGATCTTGGCATCATGACAGTAAGATAGTTTTCAATTTTGGAGCTCATTTTGTGAAACACATTATCCCATATTTTGGTGAATTTTCAAGTTTTATTTTTAAAGGGTTTTTGAAGAGAATATTCAAATAGGTACATTCCATATTTGAGAGGAATAGGAGTAGAATTGCATGAATTATTGAAGAATTAGAGTTTCTACCTAATTTATTTGGAAAGTGCATATCTTCCTAATCCTAATGAATTTATTCCTAATATTTAGTGGGTTTTTTAAGAAGAGAGGATTGTACAATAAAAATTTTAGAGTAATTGGAGCATAATTAAGTGATTTATTGCAAAATTGGGGTTTCTAACAAATTCTCGCTCAAGGCTGTAAAACACCTCATTTATAGAAAAGTGCAACCTAGGCCTTGATAAGTTACATAAAAAATTTCAAAGTATTTTGACTTCATTTGTGTGATTTAATACAAAATTATCTTTCTAGAACTTCTTCACAACAAAAAGTAGGCACATAAAAGAAGAACAAGAGAAAGAGAAAGTAGAACAAGAAAAAGAGAAAGAAAAAGAAAAAGAACAAGAACAAGAACAAGAGCAAAATCAAGAGAAAGATAAAGATCGCAAGAAAGAGAAGGAATAAGAAGAACAACGAGAAGCAGTAGTAGAAAAAGAAGCATAAGTAAAAAAGGAGATGAAGAAGAAGAAAAAGAAAAAGAAAAAAGTTAGCATTGAGGACAATGCTTTTGAAAAGAGGAGGGAAATGTTATGCCCCTACCCTTATAGTGTGTATAGTGTTATGAGTAGTCGGCTTGTGGCTACCTTAACTCTTAATTAAGTCATATTATCATTAGTAAATTGTTATTTAGTTATTTAGGTTGACCTAAGGCTTATATAGCATTATCTAGGTCAGTTTGGGTGATTTCCTAGGCATAAGTATGGTATATATAGGAGGTATAAGTAGGTTATTATCATCATGTTGAATATTATGTTCTTATTAAAGAATATTGGAGGTATCCCACTCGAAGTGGATTAGGAGGTTTCCCCTCGAAGTGGTATATTATTATCAAGTATTTGCAGCATATTTCCTATCATATTCTTCTATTGTGCAAGTTATTTTATAACATAAATTTATTTCCCATATGTACTAGGTACACTTGGGGGAAAGCCTCTTCCACCTACTCATCCCCTCTATCCTTTGCAGCCATTATCCAACCATCCATATCATACCATTGCATCATTCCAATCATCACATCTTCATCCCCATGTCATTATTTCTATTCTCAATCCCCACTTTTGACCTTGATTAGGAAGTGGACAAGATCTAGAAACATGTTTTGGTAATCCCTTCATTTTTGCAAGCATAAGCATCATGAACAAAAACATAACCAAGTGGGGCATATCATCCCTATGTCACACTGTCCTTGGAAACCACATTCTATATCTCCTCCCCATCTCCATCTCAAATTACATCCCTCATCATTATCCATAATTATATATTTCCATCCAACCCCCTCATTTGTGGTGCTAGAATGGGTTTTCTCTTTATTAGTTTGAATGTTAGCCAATATTAAACCCACTGCATAATAAATTCAATTTTGACACCAAACCTAAACTCCAAAAGTTCAAACTTTCAAACTTAGGATCCCCTACCTAGTATCCAAATCCAATACGTGTCTAATCCAGAAAGACGCAAGTTCTCACTATCTAACAAACCACACCAACAACATGTCAAATCTTGTCAAATCTAGCCAAGAATCTTAGCATACATCTAATAGCACCCATAAGCTTCATCCTTAGTCTTGATGAAATCCAAGCCTTTCTTAAATTGTTCAATTATTTTCATCAAGATATAATGTTCTCAATCCTCATATTGTTATTGGGATATATCATTCCCACATCAACAATATTATCAACATCATCTAATCACTTAATTGTTGACTTTTAGCTTGATTAGGGGAAAAACTTATTTGGTTTTTCTTTATATGTCCATACTTTCTTGCTTTCTTGTGTGTATTTTGTTTGTTGCTTGTGAGTTAATCTTTGGAGAACATCATACCAACATCATCATGGTCTTCCATATCATGGTGCAGCAAGACATATGTCTCTATAGATATTAGTCCCTCACAAAATTGACCCATGATTGTCACCCTAGTCCTTACACCTTGGTACATAATGTCAAGTTATGCAATAAATACAAGTTTCTCATCATAAAATAACATATAACTGTTGGAAATAAGCGTTGTCATTGATGTCAACTCAATATGATTTGTCATTGATGTCAAATCTGTATGTTGAAGTGTGCATATACTCTAGAGATAGTTGTTGTATAGTTTATATGTGTTGGTGCTAGTTTGCAATGTTGTATGAGGAAAATGGTGATCTAAGTGTGGTGAAGAGGTTGAAACACATGTTATGATATTCTTACAACATGTTTACATATCATCCTTGTTTGGTGTACCACACATAATGATAAGTTGCAAAACCTTTACTATGGTATTCATTGTGACAGAGTCATGGCTTTTTGGTTTGCATCCTTCTGCAAAATCAGTTTTTATCTTACGATTCAAAATATAGGATGATCGAGATATGAATTTGTTATATCCATGGTCTCAAGTCATCACACCTTCTACAGTGAAAGTTATATGTGACAATGTTTCGGCTTGTGCTCTGGTAGTGTAAAGTATTGATGGACTTTGGGATGCTCCACATTCCTCCGATGAGACAGTTGTGACCATGCAGACTTGGGGATATGTTCACAAAGGTATATGGATTCTTCCTTGAAAGTCTCAAGTATTTTAGTGATTCAAAAGATGAGATTTCAAATGATAGTTTGCTAAACTTTGTTTGGATTGCCCTATTCTTGTGTTTTCAGGGGGTTTCTTTAGTTGCGCCAACATTTGATAATTAGAGACTTCAAGAGAAGATTGAATAAATATTGTGCATGAACTAAAATGCCTGTATCTTGGTCCACATGATGCTTTTGGTCTCTCCCTAGTAGTGTAAAGTAAAACAGTTGACAGTTATGATGGTGTTGTCATTTATTGGGTCGACAAGGTTTGGTTCCTTCATTTGCAGTTGGATTTGATTAAGTTTGATTTGGAGGGTGTGTTGAGATTTCTTTTGGTCTTGTTTTTCTGTGTGTTGATCCACAACCCTTTTCTTTTCATATTGTATATGTTTGAAGCCGACCTATTTGATATCATACGTTTCTTCTAAAGAGTCATCTTTGAACTGACTTCATTAATATTTTTTGTTGCTGTGGAAGATATAAATGGAAGGAACAATTCATTTGTGAAGGTGAAAAAGCATGAAAGAATTGTGAATGAGCAATATGTTGAAGATGAAGTGTGTGAAGTCTGTATGAAGAGCTAATTGTGTGAAAAGGGACTGCAACATCATCATATATTGGATGCTTCTTCACAGTAGTTCATATTCATATTCTCATTATAATTTTCATGCATCCTGCTCTAATACAATGAGTCTTATCAGGTCCTTTGTATCTTTCCCTAAGGTTGTACACCTTATTCTGCAAGTGGGTGATCCGATAATAGTGGGTTACACTTTTTGGCCAAACTTGACATTGAAATGAACATTTTGAACTAAATCTTCACTTTCAGACACCTATAGTTGCAAAAATGTGAGGAATTTGAAGATGATGCAAACTAGTGATTTGTGAAATTTTGTTTGTAGATTCAAATATATTTAAAAAAAAAAAATTGGAATCAAATTGCATTTCTTTTTCGATGTCCTTTGATAACTAGTTTTTAACAGTAAACACCATTTTCAAAGAGTGATGTGTACTTGCTAACACAACTTTTTTTCCATGAAGAATAAAATTCTATTTTTTTCAAATTTAGATTTGTAACTATGATATCTAGGGCATGCGTTTGGTTTCATAGTGTTTTATTGAATATTTTTTTCTTAGTTAAATTTTGAAGTCAAACCCATTACAATTTAGACATAGGTTTACTTGCTAACACAACTTTTTTTGTATGTATCGAAATTCTTTTTTTTGTTGGATCAAGGACATTAATATCAAAGGCATAGATATTTTTCAAAAAAAATTGATAATATACTATTTTTCCACATGTGTATAATAGAGAGCTTGATTTTTGATGAAAAACCTATGTTTAATTAAACTAAAAAAATACATAATAAAACCAAAATATATTAAAATTATACTTGATGGAGAGCTCTTTTCGAGGACTATAATCATCCAAATGGGTTTGTCAAGTTGATTCCATTTTCATCCTCAACCTGAGCCTCAAAACCCAAAATTTTGTAGAAAATTGCACATGGAGAGGGTGAAGGGAAAAAAGGGGGGATTCTAGCGAAACCCCCTTCACTAGAAGGGGGGTTCTAGCGAACCCCACTTCACTAGAAGGGGGTTCGCTAGAAGGGGGGTTCTAGCAAACCTCCTTTTAAATAATATTAAAAAAAGAAAATCCCATTAAAGGGGGCTTCACTAGAACCCTTCCCCCCTTCTAGCAAACCCCCCTAAAGTTTTTTCCCTTCCTCAAACTAATTGTAACCCACTATTATGGGATCACCCAAGTCCATAGTCAAGGAGCCTTAAACAACATTGTAATTTGTGTTAACAGTGAGCTACATATATTGTGAGTTAATCCTCACTGTGGTTTTTCACTCATTGGGTTTTCCACGTAAAAATCCTGGTGTCTTTTGTGTGGTGCATGTTGTCTCTTCTACTCTTCTTTCAATTTATTTGATGTGATGTTTAATGTGTAAATGGAAATGGTTAATTTTTAATGTGTTGATTCATCACCCCACCTCTCAGCACTACATTGTGTTCTACAATTGGTATTAGATCTGAGTGCCTTTGAGAAGCTTAACAGCTGAGGTAGATCTTGCACTTGAGCACTTGGGATCTATAGCAAAGATCAATGATATATTCATTCTAGAACCGGACCTAGAAGCAATCGAACCTAAAGGTTGGGACATCAATCTAGATGATTGTGAAGTTTATTTTAAAGGAGAACTCCAGTTTTCTCTTGAAGATCTAGATGAAGCAAGATTGCAAAACATCAATATGAGTGCATGTTAGAAAAATCAAAAGAGAAAATTGACAAACTAAAGGAAAAAGCTAGAGAATCAAAAGAAGAAATTGGAAAATTGAAATCTCAAGTAGAAGGATTAAATGGATGTGAAATTAAATTCAAGGAGGCGGAAGTTGTGATCTCTAACATAAAATTTAAGATTGAGGAAGGCAAAAGAATTGAATATTGTTTGAATACCAAGCTAAAAGATAAATTTGTTGAATGAGCAAAGCTTGAGGAAGAAATTGTCACTCTGAGGAAAGAACTTGAAAAAGCAAGAGAGCAAATTGATAAGGGTCTAAAACTAAAAGGAGGCTTTGAAATACTTGATGAGTTGATTAACTCTTTAAAACCATCTAAAGAGGAATTTGGACTTGGTTTTAAAAAATCCAAAAGTCCCATAATCAATGCATCTGCAAATCTGTATGATAACTTCAAAGTAGAAGGAAAGTCTAATACAAAGGAGGAAAATGTTAACACTAAATAATCTACAAGGAATGCCTCTAGAAATGCAAAGATAGATCAAGACAAAAAGAGAGAAGGTGGATTCACTCATGTCTGGAACAAGAAGAATTTCAAAAAACCTACTCCTAAACAAACTACTCCTACCAAGTTCAATGGAAATTGTTATGCTTGTAATAAGTTTGGTCATAAGGTTGTTGAATGTAGAAGCAAAATGAATCAGAATTCATTTAGGCCTCCAAGGTACAATTCTATGAACTCTAAATCATTCCATGGTCAGTGTTATGCTTACAAGAAATCTGGTCATAAGGCTAATGAATGCAGAAGTAAAATGATAAGGAATAGTAATTCTATGACCTCTTATTCCTTCTGTGGCTATTGCTGCACATGCAATAAGGTTAGTCATAGGGCTACAAATTGTAGATCCAAGTAAGAAGTAATTTTCCTCCACAAGTTAGTATCATCTGCTACATTGCAATAAACCAGGACACGTTGCATGATTCTGCAAAGGAAATATTGTAAGGTCTTTTTCTCCTAAGAAGAATTCTGACATTGGTCAACAAAAGAAGAAAATGGATATGGTTTTTTCTGCTCAAAATTTTGTGGGCGATTGCTATATATGATTATGAATCTTTGTGATATCTCAAACAATAAAAAGTTGTTAAGTGTCAAGAACAAATAAAGGAATTTACTGTGGAGTGACTAGGGTTTGTGTGAGGTATATTTAGTTTCTATTTGATCAAAATTTAATTCATTCGAAGGATATCAAGTGTATGTAAGTGTTGAGGAAGAGTAGAAGAATTTAAGTGTGTTGTGTACAAATCCTAACAACATTTTTCATAGGTATTGTCTGCTTTTTCTTGTAAAACCCTCATATCAGAAAGTGTTATTATGGCTACACCAACTATCATTGATGTTGTTGAGAGGCCAAGGCCCAAATACAAGAAGTTTCCATTCAAAGCAATGGAGGTGGACAAAGATGGTGCATTTTCAAAAGTTCTGACAGATGTTGTGTATTGCAAGGATATAAGGATTTACATCCATGCCCACTTGAATCAAATTAAACATACATCTTCTTTTGAAATGGTCTAACATGAGATGCTAAATGAGAATGGAGTATACAAGCCAAAGTATGTGAATATTGTTGCAAAAGGGTTGGACATCTGGAAAGATTTTCCAAACTTTTGTGAAAGCAAGGAATGGGTAAGAATTATCTTAAGCCGCATTCATGGGGATTTTATTTGGATTGAAAAACCCTATATGATCACAAAGGATGCAATTAGGGATGTTACTGGTCTTTGTGCCTTTGGACCAGTCTCAATGCTAAAATTTATGAAAAATGAAATGGTTGTGGAGCTCACCAGTGCTAAATTTGATAAGAGATCCCTAATAGTTAATGATATCATTGATCCTAGTGTTTGATATGCATCAATGGGAATTGCATATAAAATCTACTTCACAAACAAAGAGGGGTTAGCCACTGCCACTACAATTCACACCACACATCAAATGGTAAAACAAGGTGCCAACTTTGATCTATGTGAGTTGTTAAGAGAGCAACTAATGGAGAACCTGAGGAAAACAAAAGAAATAAATTATAATTTCAAGCTTGGTTATTTGATTATATGCCTTACTTTCCTCTTTTTGAATGGGTTACCTAGTTTTAAGGGTAAAATATGGGACAAATTCACTCTGGTACAACACACAGATTAAACAACATTTGAAAAAAATTTAGAATGAGAAAGCTTTCACTTCCTTTTATTGTGGATTTTTCAATAACTTGAAAAATGAGATGCAAAGCAGATATAAGATACCATCTAGTTTAGTCCAAAAATATGAAAATGAGATAACTTTCATGGTAAACAAGGATCATTGTTTTATGGAAGCAGTGGAACCTAGAACCTCACAGTTATCTAAGTTTCCCTATGAGGTTGAGAATGAATATGTATAAGGTTATGTATATATTTTGTTTCCAAAACCAAAGGATCCCAAGGTAAAAATATTAGGCACATACAGAGAAATCATGGATGAAATTTACAAGAAGGAGAGAGAGGAAGTCACTAAAAAGAAAGTGGAAAAGGTGCTTAAGGAGATAGGTGCTCCATGGTACTTAAAAATAAAATATAAAGATGAGCTTCACAAGATTTCAGGAACTTCCTTAAAGACTATATCAGATAGCCCTGCAAAGGTTTCCATTGCCAAATCTTCTCTTTTGAAATATAGACAAGGTCTGAGGAGATCACGTAGATCTTCCTCTATTGTTACATATGCTCTACAACCCTCTAAGTCAACAAAAACATCTAGCAGTAAAAGGAAAGCTACATCTGCAATACCTCCAAAGAAAAAGGACACTAAAGTTGGACATGTCAAGCCTAAATAAAAAGAAAAGAGAGAAGAGAAATGAGGAATAGTCATATGATGTTGAAGAAGTTGAAAAAGATGTCTCCATGAAAAAGAAGAAATTGAAGAATATTGCAAAAGAGGATGTTGAACAAACCCCTCTGATTACACATGAACCACTTGATTTTGGGGCCATATTGAATGAAATTCTTGAGTATATAGTCTACTAGATGATACAATGGAGCTATATGTGGATGTCCCTTTTGAAGACAAGAACACAATTAAGAAGGAAGTCATTGAATATATGCTCATGTAGAACATTCCCTTCAATAATATTATTGACAAAGCCCCGGATAGCCTAGCTAAGGCTTTGAGACAAAGAAGAGAAGAATCTATCAAGGAAGATGGAGAAATGAAACAACAAGCAACTGACAAGTCTAGGGTCTTAGTCTCTTAGGAAGAAAAATAGAAGATTGTCCAAAGGAAAGACAAGGAGCTCCACACCAAAAGGATAATAGATTTGCTGATGAGCCTAGATGAAAATGTCAAAAAGATCCATCTAATGAAACTAAAGAAATCACAAAGAAATTCATTAATGATCTACAAAGTGAAGTTGATCTGCAAGTACCCAATCCATAAATCACAAATGAGAAAAACATATATGGTCAGAAAGAAGTGCAAGGACCCTCCAGAGTAGGTGTCTCTAGTGTGCATGAAGTGCAAATAGTCTTTGGTATGGAGATAGAAAAAGAAGAAGAGAAAGGGTCAAATGAAAAGACAACCAAGATCCTTAAATAAATGAAGATGGTTGAGGTGACTTCTGAGGATAATATTTTGCAAGATATACCTAATATGTCTACTCAAGACATAGATCTATCAGTTTTTGAAGGCAACGAGATTGATGGTGATGAAAAGGAAAAAGATAAGAAAAATGAGGAGACTACTCCTCCAATAAACACTAATGCACCAGGCACAAAAATTCAAGTTGGTGCCCCACCTCTAGAACATAATATTTCTCCTCCAGAGAATTCAGGGAATAATGTGGAAGATAATCTTGAGATAGTTCAAGATGTAAAAGAGAAGGTAGCTAAGAATAAAAATGCTTTTTTAGGTCAAGGTTCTTCTACATCAAATGTAGTTCAACCTATGGTAACACCTTAGCTTGTACCAATTCCCACCCTTGAGGGAAAGGTTGATTTTTCTAACATTTCTCCCCTCCATAAGCTATAGCTTGGAGACATCCTGCATGCTTCTACAAGGAAGGAGATTCTACAAGAGCATGTAAAGAAGAAGGAATTGATTGAAGATGTTGTGAAGACCATTCAGGAGGGTTTACCAAAGGTAAACATTGATGCTTCCTTTCCTATAGAACAAAAGTTAAAAATTTTAATGGATTCATTTAAAGATCATTCCTCTCACTTGGAGCAAAAGGTAGAGCAAGAGGCCCTGAGAAATATAAAAGATAAAAGGATGGAAGATGCATCTGACTGGCGTGCCAATGCACACAATAATTTGCAAGATAACATAAAGATGTTTAAAGAATGTGTGGATGAAGTTACTACTCTATATCAATTTTGTTTGAAATGGCCTATTTCCACTAAGAGTGTCAAGGATCATATTGACTCCATTGAGTCATAAATCACTCAAATGGACAGGATGTATGATGTATCAAAAGATAAGGATGGATCCACTAGAGCTCAATAGGAAAATCTTCATGTGTAGATGTCTCTACTTCAGGATTAAAGAGATCAACTAAAGAAACAATTTGGTCAGTTGAGGGAAGTAGTCAACTTGAGAGTGGCTTCACTATCCAAGATGCTTGTGAAAGCAAAAGAGACTGCTCTGAAGATGGAGGCTCCAAGCAATATAGATGAAGTTGAGAATATGTGCATAAATTTGAATGCTAGAATAATATTCTCTCTTCAGCAAAAAGAAGAATGGGTTGCAACTTTGGCGCAAATCAAAGAAATGCACAAGAATATCTTTCCTTCTAAGGAAGGTACAAAGGTATAATTAAGACAATTTTGGTCTTTGTTGAAGATATTTTTGTACATAGCATTAGTTTTGAGGCATTTTCATCGTAGAGGGGGTATTGATTGAATAAATCATACAGTAAGGGGGAGTTTTTATAGTATTTGGGTGGGTTGATGAAAGTAGAAGATATTATTCCCTTTTCCCTTGATGTCAAAGGGGGAGAGAAGATCTATAATAAATAAGTGTTGTCATCAATGACAAAGGGGGAGATTGTTGGTAGTAAGTGTTTTCATTGATGTCAACTCAATATGAGTTGTCATTGATGTCAAATGTGTATGTTGAAGTGTGTATATACTCAAATATAGTTGTTGTATAGTTGATATGTGTTGGTGCTAGTTTGAAATGTTGTATGAGGAAAATGGTGACCTAAGTGTGATGCGGAGATTGGAACACATGCTTTGATATGTTTACAACATGTTTACATTGATATCATCCTTGTTTTGTGTACCACACATAATGATAAGTTGCAAAAGCTTTACTATAGTATTCACTGTGACAAAGTCATGGCTTTTTGGTTCACATCCTTCTGCAAAATAAGTTTTTGTCTTGTGGTTCAAAAGATAGGATGGTTGAGATGTGAAGGTGTTATATCCATGGTCTCAAGTCATCACACCTTCTACAATGAAAGTTATATGTGATAGTGTTCCAGCTTGTGCTCTGGCAGTATAAAGTGTCAATGAAGGACTTTTAGGATGCTTTGCATTCCTCGGGTGAGATAGATAGATGTGAGTGTGTGGACTTGGGGACATCTTTACAAAGGTATGTGGATTCTTCCTTTCAAGTCTCAAGTTTTTTTGTGATCCGAAAGATCAACTTTCAAATGATAGATTGTTTGGATTGCCTTATTCCTGTGTTTTTAGTGGGTTTCTTTAGTTGTACCAACATTTGATAATTAGATACTTTAGGAAGAGGTTGAAGAAATATTTTGCATGAACTAAAATTCTTGTATCTTGGTCCTCATGATGCTTTTGGTCTCTCCCCGATAGTGGAAGTAGAAAAGTTGGTAGTTTTGATGGTGTTGTCATTTATTGGGCTGAAAAGGTTTGGTTTCTTCATCTATGATTGGATTTAATTAATTAATTTTTCTTTGGAGGGTGTGTTGAGATGTCTTTTTGTCCTGTTGTGTCGTGTGTTGATCCACAACTCTTTTCTTTTCATATTCTATATGTTTGAAGCTGGCCTATGTGATATCATGCGTTTCTTCTAAAGAGTCATATTGGACCTGAATTAATTAAGATTTTGTGTTGTTGCAAAAGATATATATAGAAGGATAAATTCATTTGTGAAGGTGAAAAAAGTGTGAAGGAATTGTGACTGAGCAGTATGTTGAAGATGAAGTGTGCAAAGTCTCTATAAAGGGCTAATGTGAAAAAGGGACTGCAACATCAGCATATGTTAGATGCTTCTTCATAGTAGTTCATATTCATGTTTCTCATTATAATTTTCTTGTATCTTCCTCTGAGACAATGAGTCTCATTAGGTCATTTTTATCTTGCCCTAAGGTTGTACACTTTAGTCTACAAGTCCATAGGCAGTGATCCTTAAACAACATTGTAATTCTTGTTAGCAGTGAGCTACATATATTGTGAGTTAATCCTCACCATGTTTTTTCCCTCATTGGGTTTTCCACGTAAAAATACTGGTGTCTTTTATGTGGTGCATGTTGTCTCTTTTTCTCTTTTATCAATTTATGTGATGTGATGTTCAATCTGCAAATGGAAATGGTTAAGTTTTAATATTGGTTGATTCATCCCCCCTCTCAGCACTGCATTGTGTTGACAATAACCACATTGAGTATTTATAAAATCCAACATCCGTATCATCTCTTCTATAATTCTTTTCATCCTCATCATATCCTTTTCCAATATCGTTTCATCTCGTCCCCATCCCAATCTTCATATATGTAACCATCTCCCACCTTTTATCCATTTATCATCCCTCTAGACCTCATTCTCCTTTTGAGAGGCTATTAGAGTCCTTTCTGTTGAAGTGATCAACCCAAGATCTTCAATCTGCAACACCAAATAACATCCACAAGAGATAGAGAGAAGCAACAATGGAAGATGCTATTCCACCAAACAAGGATTGCAATATGATACAATATGATCAATGCAATACAATACAATACAATACAATGCAAAATATGCTAGAGATGCCTTGCTTATAAAGGCAAGGATGAGAGATAGGATAAGACAAGATCATGACAAGTGTCTTAATCCTATCACATGAGACAACTAACTCATAACTACCTAGGAAAGTGTAAAGTCTAGATAAGACAACTAAGACTTCTAGAAGATACAACTAATATCCTAAGTAAACTTAACATGTGAATTAAGTCCCCTAAGTCCCTAGTAAAGGAATAAACTAGGTACAAGACTTATTCACGCCAACACTTTCAACCCATCTACTCTTTTGATGGGGCATCTCTAACCCATTTTCTAACTCCCATTCATCCAAATATTTAGGCATCCTACAAGCAACTCTATTACTTTCAAAAATTGTCATATTTTAATTTTCTTTGAAATGGAATTACTTCTTCTAGTCACAAGGTTGTCTTAGAAAAGCTGAAAATGTAGACAACTAAAATCAACCACATCTTAATGACACATCTAACATCACCACTTTTTTGACACTTTCAACATCAAATCTATCCTACATACTCATCTTATCATTCTTCTAGCATAAATTGAATAAACTACCTCATTTATTCAATTAATTTAGCCAACCCATCTTGCTTATCCATCTAATTGTTCCTCTAGTACTTTCGACATCAAATCTATCCCGCATACCCATCTAATTGTTCTTCTAACATTAATTCAATAAATTACCTTTATTTATTCAACTAATTTAACCAACCCATGTTTCTTATGTGTATAACTCTTCCTCTAACATTAGTTAAATAAATTAGGACAAGCTAGGTAATTAATCAAGTATTTCACCATTTTCCTAATATCCAACCTTAAATAAATAAATTCAACATTTATTTATTTAAGTTCATCACTCCCATTCCAAATGAATTAAATAAATACAACCTATTTATTTATATCCTATTTTTGTCTCAAAACGTTAGCTAACTAAATTAATTAGTTAACTAGTTGATTATTTGCATGATCCAAATTGTGATTTGCCAAGGAAATCTTGTGCATGGCTCAATTCAAAGCATAAGACTCCCAAAAAATGGATCTCCACCCTTCATTTTATCCAAAATAATATTAGCCCTTCAAATCCATTAGATCATGGGCCTCTTCAAGTGCACTTATCACAAAGTGTCACCGGGAGGCTTCTCGTGCATCTAATCCTCTCAATGAACCATAGTCAATGCTCCTCCATCCTCCAAATCTATAAATAGCTCATCATATGGGCCCATTTTACGAGGAATCCCTTGAATGAAAAGTTATGTTCCTACTTTGAGCACCTGACATCCTTCTCTCAACCACAAAAATCCACTTTGAGCACAACCATCATTGGTGCAACAAAGGGCTTGTGGGTGAGAAATTTCTTGTTTTTCTCCATCCTTTCATGCAAGTTCTTTAGCTTAATATTGAGGTGGCATTTAGCTATGTATAGAGTTTGGATTTTGGTTTTTGAATCATGCATTTATGTTTCACATTGACTTGCCCATGCTCATGCTTTAACCCTAACTTTTATGGATGTATCTAGGGTTTCTAGGTTATGTGATGATGCTCTACAACTAAAGATTGATGGTATTTTCTCCTTTTATTCATGGTTTATCTAATAAGAAGTGGCATGTTAATCATTTGATTTGTGGTATTTTTCCTAATGCTACAAATGATTATCATTATTCTCTACTATTGAATGTTTTTGATAAAATAAGTAGCATTTATAGGGTATCAAACCCTTTACACAAGAAGCCCAAAGGGCCAAAAGGAAGCTAGTTCAAACCAAGAATGAACTAGGAAAAGAGGACAAACTACACACAGAAACAACTGACAGACAATTGTTGAACCACAGAAGAGGACTAGACAACCCCAATATATAAGGGGACTAATCTGACTCCCTTAACCGAAGGTCGCGAAGATGCAACAGATCGAGGGAGTCCCTTCTTCTTTCTCAGCACAACAGACCAGGAAGACTCGGGATCTAAGTCCACTGAGCGAGGCGAGAGAAGTGGAACCACAGTAGCCACCATGGGCAAAGAGTCACCACGCAGCGAGGGAGACAACAACATAGGAGAGGAGACATGATCGATCGATGGACCAACAAAGGCAATCGACAAGGTTCGAACAGGCTCATAATGAATAGCATCAGTAGATCGAGCCAACAATGGCTCCACGGAAGGGATAGCTGGAAGAGGGTCTTGGCAAGACATAGGCTCCCAAGAAGACTCAATAGGGTCATCCTCCTTAGAAGAGCCTTCCGAGGGAGGAGAACCCACCGTGAGATGATCCGAGAGAGCATCCTTCCACCAAGTAGTAGTGCCCTTATAGCGGGTAAGTGGGCAACCAGAGGCCAAGTGATCCATAGAGAAACATCTCCTACACCGAAAAGGGAAACCCTCATAATCCAAGAGTTGTTTCCAAGGTCTGTCCTTCACCAACAAAACAACATCACCATGGAGAGGTTTGGAGATGTCCAAATCGACTAATAAACAAGCTACCATAGTATGCCCCATCTCTCGGGTCATAGAGTCCACCATCAAAAAGTGTCCAATGGTGTTTCCAATAGCTTCATAACATGAATCCTCCCAAAACTAAAGAGGGAGATTCGGCAGTCGGACCCAAACTGGTCTGGTATTCAACGGTTCTGTAAGGGGATTGAAAGAACGAGACCAAGGCCTGATGGATAGAGAATGAATACCCCACATCCACCCCCTATCCAACACACAGTCTTGCTCCACAGATGAGGCGAAGGTTGCTATAAAGAAACCCCTTGCGTTGGGATAGAGCTCAATCTGCCCAAAGACCAACGACATCCAAGAGACGAAGATCCAGCCATGTAGATCGGGAAGGGAGGGCCACAAGCCATTAAACCTGCTGACCACACCCAACTTCAAGTAATAATCCACGTTCTTAGCAACCTCAAGTCCACAGACCACTATAGGGGAATCACGAGCACAGGGCAGAGGCCTAACTCGAGCTTGAGCAGGAAGCTAAGCACCCGCTTTAGCAGCCTTAGAGAAGGACTTCACCCAGTGCGAAGAAGGAAAGCCCCCAACAACCGAAGCAGGAGGAGGGACATCCACCCTCGTAGCATCACCAGGAATAGAGCCCAAAATAGCCCTCGTAGCATCTAAGCCCCTGTCAGAGCCACACCTAGCCTGTAGCTCACAACCAATCACAGAACCAAGGGTCGCGTCCATATCAAGCGCACAGGTCGCGTCCACAGGAACATCGACCCTCCCACCCGCAGGAGACGCAAGGGCACCCTCAACAATTGCAACCACAGGAAGCATGACAACCTTCTCATCCGCAGAAGACCATTGCAGGATAGTCTTCTTTTTCCTGCTAAGACACATTTCAAAAAAAGTTATATTCCTTTGAATTAATGTTACCTTCTCTACTATTGAATGTTAATGATATTCATGTTGAAAATATATATACATGTGCTTTAACAAATTATTTCTTTTAGTCCTAATAAGTGCTTGCATTATCATTCTAATCTTTCAACATCAAGAGGTTGGCATGCAATGCCATAGACTTCCCACTATTCAATATGAATAACCACATGAGCATGAAGTTACACATTTTGTTCACACTACTAACCATGAGAATATACCCCACAACAAGACATCAAATAAATTTCACTAAATAGATGAATTCTCCATATTAAATGTCGAATCAACTTTTTTCAAGCATGAATTGTTGTTGTCTCCTACTAAAAACCCATTGATTCATCAAGACATGTGCAAAAGAATCATATTGCCTATGACTATTGTGTTTGTCACTAAATATCATATGATGTTTTATATCGCAATGATGATATGTTCTTTGTGCACATATTTATAGAGGCTTTGGTTGATGAAGCTTTCATATGGTTCGATTTGATCATGTCATATACTTCTTTTATAGACCTTGCACATGCTTTAACAAAATATTTCTTTTAGTCCTAGTAAGTGCTTGCATTATCATACTAATCTTTCAACATCAAGAGATTGCCATGCAATGTCATAGACATCCCACTATTCAATATGAATAACCACATGAGCATGAAGTTACACATTTTGTTCACACTACTAACTATGAGCATATACCCCACCACAGGTAAGGCATCAAAGAAAGTTCACTAAATAGGTGAATTCTCTGTATTAAATGTTGAATCAACTTTTGCAAGCATGGCTTATTTTTGTCTCCTACTAAAACCCATTGATCCATCAAGACATACCAAATAATCATATTGCCTATGACTATTGTGTTTACATACTATGAGTAGATGTATGACATTAAAGCATAACATTCAAAATCTTATTGACAAAAAGGTGATCCAAACTAAGGATATTTAATGGCTATGTAGGATTATCTTTGATAGTTCATATCATAATAGAGAGAATTCTTCCAAGGATGATAACAAAGTGTTCACATCTAGCACATGTGACACGCATTACAAAGAGAGAGATAAACTTTACATCCAAACATACATCTATGGAACTATATATGGCGGTATGCTTACCAAGGTAGATAATGACAATTCAAATGAGTTAAAGTTGGAAATAATAAATCTCAAGAGCAAGAAAATGTGAGATCTTCAAAGATTCCATCACTACATGATGTTTTTGTTCATAATGAAATGTTAGTGGATCATAATTCATTTGTATATCATGATGCTAAAGAAAATGGTCACATTGGGGACAATGATTTAAATGATACATTTTGTGAATTTATTTAATATGCATTTCTTTATATTTTTCATTCACACATTATTTTATATTCTTCTATGTTTTTCACTTGACCTTGCCACTAGGGGGCAAGGTAAATGTTTCTTTTTGTAGGTAGCATGCCCTCATGATTGTCCTAATTGGGGACATCTTCCATCCTTCTTACAAAGTTAAATATCTCAAATATGCATATCTAGTTTTTTGCCAATTTTCTCTATATTTTTATGCTAATGTTTCTCATGTTTATGCTCCATGTTCATTTGATCATACTTAAGATTCATTTCTATATACATTATCATGTTATCATGCTTAGTGTTTATACACTTTCTCTTGTTGATTTGTGTGTACACCATGAGAGCACACACAAAATCAAGGAGTATGTCAATAATAAACATTCTCAAAGATTGTGTTGTTTTTGACTTATTCCTACTTTATTATCACTATTATACTTCCAATTGTGTTGTTTTTCACTTATTCAAGTAGCTCAATGATGTTAAATGTGAGATACTTCAGCATGAGATATCCATCCACTATCATAGATTGTTTTTGTTCATAATGAAATGTTAGTGGATCATAATTCATTTGTATATCATGATGCTAAAGAAAATGGTCACATTGGGGACAATGATTTAAATGATACATTTTGTGAATTTATTTAATATGCATTTCTTTATATTTTTCATTCACACATTATTTTATATTCTTCTATGTTTTTCACTTGACCTTGCCACTAGGGGGCAAGGTAAATGTTTCTTTTTGTAGGTAGCATGCCCTCATGATTGTCCTAATTGGGGACATCTTCCATCCTTCTTACAAAGTTAAATATCTCAAATATGCATATCTAGTTTTTTGCCAATTTTCTCTATATTTTTATGCTAATGTTTCTCATGTTTATGCTCCATGTTCATTTGATCATACTTAAGATTCATTTCTATATACATTATCATGTTATCATGCTTAGTGTTTATACACTTTCTCTTGTTGATTTGTGTGTACACCATGAGAGCACACACAAAATCAAGGAGTATGTCAATAATAAACATTCTCAAAGATTGTGTTGTTTTTGACTTATTCCTACTTTATTATCACTATTATACTTCCAATTGTGTTGTTTTTCACTTATTCCTACTTTAGTATGCTTGCTCATATAGATTTGTATGCATGTTAAAGTGGGTGGAAAATATAAGAGTTTAAAACATTTTCCAAAGGTGTTCTAAATACTCAATCTTAGCATGACTTTGATTAATTCAATGCCCCCTTATAACCCAAATTATCATCCAACTATCAAAAATAGAACTAAACCCCTTTATTAGCTCCCACACTATCAAACTATCAATTCTTCTCCCAAGTTCAATTGTATACCACATTTTGATTTGATATATTTTTGTGTCCATGAATTTGATCCTAAGTGCTAAATTTAAATTTAGTCATGGGCCCAAGCTAACCCCCCTTCCAGCTAATTGTTGCACGTCAATTCTCACTTCAAAACTTCAAATTGTGTTTATGTCAAGTATAGAAGAATATTACCCCTAGCTCATTTCATCATCTATCCTCTAAGATCTAGCACCCAACATTCATCTATCATCCAAACTCATGAAGGGTTATCTAATTGGCTTGGTCTTAAAATTACTTCCGTATCTATCATACAACATCATATTGTATCAACATATTCTAATTACATACCCTCTTTGATAACAAATTTCTAAAACCCGAAGTTCATATTAAACCTTTGCATTATGTATCAAGTTTCAAGTTGTTTTTATTAAGACAGCGCTTAATGCATTTATTAAGCATTATATCTTCATCGCTTTTATCAAAAACTATTGATTAGGATCCAAGGGATTGTCACAACAAGAATATTCTCACATAGCAAGTTCTCACAGATGTTTCTCAACATGCCAAAATTTATTGTACACCCAAACACCAAGACCAATGTTTGTTTGCAAGTACAAGAGGTCTACAATTCTGCAATCAAAGTTCATTTCCACAAATAAGTCCACTTTGTAGGCACAAATATTCACCTCGTAAGCTCAAAATCGACCCAAGTTTACACAAATTAAAAAATAATAATGACAATCGGCTCATCTCATATCCAATTCGAAAATCTAACAGCAATTTTCTGTCAAGGTATAGTCTTTGTCAATTTCATTTGATTTTCAAATCCAATCATGTGAATTATCTAAATAAATTGTTTACTTATTGCTTTAACGTAACTTATATATTTATGAAAGGTGGCGTTTTATTGCAGCCATTTACAGGTTTACATGATTCACAAAATTCGATGGGATTTTACTTTACCATTGTTTCCAAAATGGTTTCTTTTCATGCTGTCTAGCAATAATTGTTTCTTTCAATTTTATACACCACCTATTAAATCTCGACGTTACAACTCTTGCGTTGAATTTTTCCAACCCGCAAAAATGAGAGCAAGAAATAATAAAAAAAATTAAAAGAACTTTGCTGTCACTAATTTTGTCAGTGCTTTTATATTGTAGATGTCAAATCATATGGGTTAGATATATTATCAGAAGTACCCACATCAAAGAAAGGGCTTTATTTATGCTTTTAGAACTATCACTAGTGTACATTTTGGAGGTGACTCCTTGAAAACGATTAGAACTTATTAGCGTCTTTGATTACATCATCTGCTTGCTGTTACATTCCAACTATCTTATGTGTTCCTAAGAATGTAGATAAGTAACCTGATTTTGTAGATAGTGGACTGCGTGTGGATGCAACAGAGAACCTTCAACATCAGACATCAAAGTCAATTCGGGCCTAAAATCTGTTTGACCCTTTTTCCAAGTAACAACCAGATAATCAAAATCATGAAGGTGAATAATCTAAGAAAACAGGCAGAAATTTATACCAAAAAAGATAAAGAATTATGTTTTGCACATCATATCAGCTAAGCAATTATTTCCAAACAAAGCACGTTCAATGCTAATTAACATTTAAAATAATTATACAAATTTCCTTGAATTCCCGGTACACTCTTTAGTTTATAGCAATCAGACCGTGTGCTAACGGTATAAATATTTTGTATGGGAGGCAGTCTTGAAAAAATATTATTATCTGCCAGTCTATTTTTCTCACAGGAGAGATACAAAGATATGAACCAGCAGAAGTACGTCCACAAAGATATGCATTCAATCAACAAATATACATGAGATTTACCATGACAAACAAGAACCCCAACATTGATCAACAATGATCAGAAAGAAGTCATATAATTAATTAGTTTCAAATTGTCCACCAGATGATTGTGTGCTCTCCTTTGTGAGTCCACTGAATGATATTGTGCCCTCCTTTGTCAATATTCCTTGCAGATTCTTCACTGCTTTGTCATAGTTTACAAAACCCATGAACCAAAACTCGTGGTTATCAGTGGAAACGATCTGAATGTATTTCTCTAATGGTTTGGTTTTGTTTGCTGAAGCATTAACAGCTTTCAGTTGATTAAGAGGTAGAACCACCTATCCATAACAAAAGAAAACAAGAGTCAAATCTTTCACTGCATCTATACATGTCACTTCCTGCACTATTTTCCCTTAAGTCATTTAAAAAGAAATTGATTAATTTATCATATAATACAAATAATCTCAACTAAGTTGTATTCTTGATGTTACTGAGGAATAAAATGCATAAGATAATTAAATATGACAAAAGAGACAAAAAGGTAAAGGTTTATTCTTTAACTGGCATTCTTTAATAGGATGGCAAATGCAAATAAGTATTGAGATCCATCTGTGAGTATCAGGATAAGTAAATCTTGCAGAAGGTTTTCACAGATTTGACCCACAATATTAGATAAAGGATTCGACTAAGTTGCATGGCTTCCATGGACTATAGCAATCAAAACGTATTATAGCATATCAGTGCTCCATTTTTTTTTGAAAGATACCTCTCTGAGTAGGCAGGCTCTTGATTCTAACTTCCAAAATTTTCCTACTTTGGTTGCATTAATTACTTACCCACATTTCTCTTTTCCATCATCATTATTTAACTCGTCTACTATACGACAATATTTTACAGAGATTTTATCAGATTACTCAAATTTTTAAAATTTGTTTCAACGTGTATTTAGGCACAATAATATTTTTCTAAAGATTGGAGATAATGCTACAATGGTACTTCACAAAATTTAAGAACATGAATTATATCAATCAAAATCCATATTAAATAGTGAAGTTAAAAACAAGATACTAACAAGATTCAAAAGATTCACAAAATTTAAGAACATGAATTATATCAATCAAAATCCATGTTAAATAGTGAAGTTAAAAACAAGATACTAACAAGATTCAAAAGAGCAACAAAAAGAAGTTAAAAACAAGATAATGCATTTGCCCAAGTGAAAGGCATACGATTCTGTCACACCTTTTAGGGGGGTGTTACTATCAGTGGCCAAAACTATCAACTACAAACATAGCATCAAAGGATGTCAAGATTGGGCATATAGAGAAAGAAAGAGATGTTCTCCGTTCAAGGTACTGAATATATGATCCCAATCTAAGGAGAATAAACAACATACCTAAATGAAAAATATTTAAATACAAAAAGCATTTTTAGCAAATTAAGCAAAAACACACACACAAACGAATGATGATTTCATGATTAAAACAAATGGTTAAGCCCTTGTATGACATCTTAATATCTACATCAAATCCACAACCAAGTAATCATCATGTTCTGTCATTAACACAAAAATCCAATGAAACTGATATCAAGGACTTTGATTGGATGCCAAACATCTTTGAGTGAAATAATATGAAACCCAATTTTTGAAATGGCCATTATGTACAAAATACCCATAGAACATTGGATTTTCACTGAACCTCAATGCTGAGAATACTTCTCAACTAAATGCATAGTTCCATGGAGTTCCAGAGTGGGGACACCGGGAGGAACAAAGACCTCAATTTGGGAGCAGTGAAGTGACGGGGTGGGGCACAGCAATGCACATAATATATAACAATAATAACAATTATTTGAATATAATTAGTGATAAATTATAATATATAATGTATAACCCCATTCAAGGGTCAATAGATAAACAAGCTGATAAAAGAGAGCAAAACATAATAATTTTGAATAATCGAGTGTTAAGTAAGAAGTGGGTTCCCCTGCAACATAACTGTGTAAAGTTAAAATTTCTATGGAGCCTCATGGAGTCATCCTGGCCCCTGGGAATGCAGGAGGTGGTCTTGTTCTCAGACACTCAAAAGGGAGTTTAAGTATGGGATCCCTATTTTCAGGGATCCAAATGAACGATGAAGCTGTGTGGGAAGTAGCAGTTGCAGGGTTGGTGGTAGCAGCTTCTCAAAATTTGAAAAATCTGATTGTGGAGGGCGATTCAAGATAGTGGATATTAATAATTTAATATTCTTCAGAAGGAAAGAAATCTGAATTGGAAACTAAATCATTATGTAGAAAAGGCATTGGTGTATACTTATGCAGAAAAGCAAGGTAAGATGAGAATTCAACACTGTAGGCACTCTTTGAACTCTATGGCAGACTTGTTGGCTAACCATGGTATAAAATATAAATAAAGCTCCTGTTACTGCTATTTACAGTCATCTCCCAAGGGAAGGGTTGGAGCCCTTTTTGAATTATGTGCCTTCTTAAAATGTCTATCAAAGGCTGGCAGAGCTCTTTTATCATTCTTGTTTAGTTTTGTGTGAAATTCATGTGGTTTTAAGACTTATGGGCAGCATAATGATGACACCATAGTGTATAGTTTGTTGTTGATGGTGGATTCTAATTTGGCATAAGGTTGGTTGCCAACAGAATTGAGGTAGCCTGGGTTTGTATGCATGAGGCTGAGATGCATTTTATTTGGCATGTGTGAGGCTTTTATTTGTTGCCCTTGGTGGAGTGCTGTTCTGTTGTAATGTGTTGGAGTGTTTTGGTAAGGGGTTTGGCTGGTGCTGGCTGCATGTTCATTTTCTTCGGTTCTCTACACATGTGATGGTGCATAGTCTAGCAAGAAGGCTGATCAGGATACCAATTGAAAGGGGATTGTTTCTGATAGGTGCCAGGGATCAATTTTTAACTATAATTCTAATGCTGCCCTGGACTTTGTAAAGGCTCTTCTGGAAAAGGAAGGATTGGGTGCTCTCAGTTCTCCATGTTCCAAAGCAATGGTTCATTAATCCTTTGATTCTCCCCTGGCTGCTTTTGTACCAGATGCTGCTATTCAAGTGTGGCTTCTTCAATGCTCCTCCCAGATAATTTTAAGGGCTTGTATGTATTCTCATCAGAGCTAGCCAAGGGTAGTGCTTGAAAGAAAGTTGAAGAGTTTGGGGAGGCAAGGGGAGAGAGAAGATGGTAGTGCTGGATGAGAAAGTTCTCTCCCTAGAGAAGGAGGTGTGAGTGATTAGTGAATACTGTGCAGATATGGGAAAGTTGATGCATGGTCTCTTGGTTACGCATAGCAAAGTGCCATTGGAGGCAACTAGTGATCATGCTCTGCCTATGTTCCATGGTCACTCTGTGCATAGAGCTAAATTATGGGAGTAAGTCATTCATGATGTGCATGGAGTGGAAGAAATAGTAGAAAGAGAAGTTGTAGCCTTGGGTGTTGGTCACTCAGGGATATACAAATGAAAGTTAGTGTGGCCAACTGGTTTTTGGTGCTATGAGGGTGGTTTTCGGAGCAGTACAAGATGGCAATTGGCGTCACTGTTGCTGGTTGAGATTATTGAAGGAACTACCAGGTTCTTATTAGTAGCATCCATACAAGAAGTAGCAGCATGGAGCTTGTTTTTGGCTTATGGGTGCTGGCTCTACCCCAGGGTAACAAGGCATTTTGTATAGCAACAATTTAATTGGTTTTTCATTTCTTTTTTGCTCAGTTGGCATCTTAGCTGTTCATACTTGGAAGTTTAAATCTTTGATATAATGCTGTTGCTTATTTTCCCACCGGAGGGAGGGAAGCAAGCAAGGGTGCAGAGGGGCCTATAAAACTGCCCAGCTATATTATCTAAATATATATATATATATTAATTTTAACAATAATAAATATATTAAAAAATTGATTTATAATATATGAAATTTCATATATTTAATAATGCTAATAAATAATATTTATTATACAAATATTTTAATATAGTTAAAATTTAATGTATGATATATTTATTTATTAAATAATAAACTAATAAAGATCAAACAACATATAAAATGCAGTCTCCAAAAAGCCAGCAAAAGACACAAAATGGTTTGATTTTACAAAATTCCAAAATACTTATGATTTTAAAAAATTCAAAATAGGATTACCATAAACAAACAGTGTGTATCTTTCATCATTTTAAAATCATAATTAGATTGGAATTGCCATAGACAAAATCGCAAAACAATGGCGGTTAAACATCAGACTGGCAAGCAGACTCCATATTGATATATTGAATCACAAAGCAGTAAAAAATTAGGGATGCGCACCCAAGCTCAACTAGTTACAAGTCCCATACAAAATTGTCATGGGTTACACATCACTAGGCCGAACAAGATGGCCACCATATGGCATAAACAAATACAAGAATCTTATTTGATTTATGAGTTGTTTTCAAACCCTTGCCATTTTGGGGATGTCAGGGTATCTTTGAGCCATCCCCAATAGGGGGTACCATCCCAGAGACATCCCCTGCTTCTGCAAGGTATCCCTGGGCCATTTCTCCTCTACTAGTGGTAGTGTGGGGACAGGGGGCAGCAAGAGGATGTCTCCCTGGCATTTTAACATTCCAAGGACATATTTCTCCTCTACTAGTGTTAGTGTGGGGGCAGGGGGCAGCAAGGGGATGTCTCCCTGGCATTTTAACATCCCAAGGACATCCCAGGGGGGTGCATCCCCATGGAACACTAACCAAATGGCAGAAGACTAAATTTAGGCAGGAAAAGCAACTCCATTACAACAATTGCATTCTCATGTAGAAGGCATGTTGATTTGTGTAACACGTCTCCTGACATTTTTAACTCTCATTCTGTTAAGGACCACTGAGAGTTATAAAATGTCAGCAATCCCACATTACTTACAAGTGAGTAACCATGGGTAGAAAGAGCAAGTGGAGTGGGAGTTATCAATTTCAAAAATCCAATATTCCTTACATGAGGAATATTTTCACATTATAATGAGACACAAGTGATGTTGGTGAAAATCACACACCACACCATTCACTTTAAGTAAATTTATTATTCTGAAGGAAACATAACATATTAGGATCACCAATGACCTAAAAAAACTCAAGGAAAGATTAATTCCTTATATAATGCTATGTTATCCTAGTCTCACTTTTAACCTACACTTTTTTCCTAACCACAAACACAAAATCTTGTCAAACCACCAAAGTATTGTGGACTTAGTCAACCTTATTCCCTCAACAACTTAGTACTTTAGAGAGCTACTAATTCATTTTATCAATTATCATACCAAATTACCACCTTGTTGATTTTCTTCACTCAAGAACTTGGCAATTTAGCAAATCATTAAACTGCTTAACCAATTACTCAATTTTCTTCAGTTGGCAAATTGGCACTTCAATGGACTGAAAACAACCCATTTTCATTGTCACCCAAATTTTATAGGTGTCATTTTTTGTAAATATACTTGAGTTTCCTTTACACGCAGTTCAAGCAGCTTTGTTAAACTTAAAACCCTCTTATGCTTTTCGCCCAAAGGTAACTTTTGCAAGTCAATACAATGCTTCAAAAGGTTTTTAATATTTTTATCTGAAGACAATGATGAGTTATCACACAACACATGGATTATATGCTCTATTTTTTTTAAATCTGTTTTCAGGCTCAAGGAACATGCAGGCACTCCTCATTTTGAAAATAAGTCTTCAACTACTCATAAAGCCTGTTTCCTGTGAAAATTTGCTACTGCATTTTGCCAACTAAACTCAAATGAGCATTCACATTTTTGCATCTCCATTTCCAAAATCAATCTTCCATAATTGCATCACAAATGCCCAAAGCCCACAAGAGTTGGAACTCACATTAATAGCATAAAGTTTAAACACAAATAAGCCAACATAATTTTGCATTTTCCCTCCTCTCTGTTTCATGAAATCAAGGCTTAAATTGAACTTATGTCATTACTGAATATAGATACCCAAAGGTCACAATTTGAACCTAATACTCTAGAAAAAATGGTAGCAAAAATGTTCAAAATGACAACTTGCCAATCCAAGAGCTGGGTGTAATACTGTCATTTACCCATAATTACCTGGAGATGAGAGAGGTCTTGTGTATGACAAATAGGGACTGGGACAAGAACTCCACTATTTTAAGAAACTTCAACATGAAATTTCCCAATTTTCAATGGACACCTTCTGAAGATGCGCAGAGATCCCATAAATCTCAATTGAAGTCCCCCACGATGGCAACACACGAGTTCCATGGGTCAAGGTGCAAATCTTCAGACGTTTACACATGATTTACCCCCATCAAAGTTGCAAATGGAAATCTCCTTAGTCACCCTTTCAATTATGTGATTCTCTCCTTGCATGACTCTATTAGGTTCCCCTCTATCTAGGCAAAAGGGCTTCCCCACCATGTCTTTTCAACATGGCTTCTTTCATTTTATGGCACATATAGGTCTTCTTCATTCTCATATTGGTCACTTTCTCCTCTATTTTCCATTGATTGAATAAGAGCAACTCAAGTCCTATTCATGGTTGCAGTATCATGATGTATCTGGTTCATGGTCTCAACTCTGCTTTAATTCACCCAATGAACCAGTGATCTTACACCACAGATATTGCCACTTCAGATTTCCAGTCTTCCCCAACTTGGATGACTGAAACTGGAGCAATTTTGGTACCGTTGATTATTTTTGTTGTTGAAAACAAAGAAAAATCACACCTGTGTTGTTATGTGCATGCCCTAGGGAATCAAAGACAGATTTACGAGCTAAAAAAGTTTTTACTATTCTGGGCAGGTTTTTTTAACAAACACATCAGGTACATCTTGATCTGGCTATCCCTGGGATGGTCAAGGATATCTCAGACATCCCCAGTTGTACTAGGGACATATGGATGTCCAAGTGACATATGACCTTTGATTTTGCTATTTTCAGGGTACCTGGCCATCCTCTGCCCCATCTCAAAGTCCAATGGTACAATGGGGGGATAGGAATGCAGGTCTGGGGGTAAAGAATGCATCTCTGTATAACATAGATAATGACACATTTTGGACAATATGCAAATCCTAAAATCTGACAGCCTCCATTAGATTTTTTCAATGTCTTTCTTCCCATCTACGTGTTCTCTTTCAGCTAACTTTTGCTCTCCTTCAGCACTCCTTTAGTTCAATGAAAATTTATAACCATTCCTGTTGTCATTTGCTTTTTGGCAAACTGGTCCATGTGCTTTTCTATTGTGATAGAGCTTCATCGTAGATAACATTTAAGCTATGCCTAATTTCTCAACATCTGAGCTTCTTGTTTTAGGCTTTGCATCAGAATCTGAAAGCATTGTACTCCAAGGAAACTATTATATATAGATCCCAAAAGAGAACATTTCATTTCCATCTATGCATTCTATTTCAGCTAGCTTTTTCTCTCCTTCAGCACTCCTTTAGTTCAATGAACTTTTATAACCGTTCCTGTTGTCATTTGCTTTTTGGAAAATTGATCCATGTGCTTTGCTATTGTGATAGAGCTTCATCATAGAGAACATTTAAGTTATGCCTAATCTCTCAACATCCGAGCTTCTTGTTTTAGGCTTCACATCAGAATCTGAAAGCATTGTACTCCAAAGAATCTATCATATAAATCCCAAAAGAGAATATATCATTTCAGTTTATCCATCTGCAAAAATTTCTTAGAATGCTTGGAATGCTCAGTTACATTCACGAAGGTATATTTTTCTTTAATATTTAATCACTTTACAATTTTGGCAATAATCTTAAGATATGATTTTCTAATTTCCTTAAGATATCGTAGATTTTATACAGAAAGCCAGTATTTCTCAAATTAAAAAACTGAAAAATTTGAGGGGAATTTTCAATTTCAATTAATGAATATTTTTGCAAATTTTTCACAAAAATATTCAATTGGCAAAAACTCACAAAAAAAATTCACCTGGGTTCTAACTAAAGCATTCAGGTATATCAGGGAGTCGGGTAGGGATCACCAAGAGACTCTAATATAAATGTATGTACATGTATGCATAGATATACATACACACACATATGCATGTGTGTGTGTAGTCACCGACAGACTCTAATATAGTGACAAGGACCACATCCTTGTCCCTGTACCAGCATCTTGTGATGACTATTTCTTTGCTCTTGGAGTCTGTATTTTCTGGGCATAGATGGGTTTTCCTTTCTTTATTCTTGCATCCCCATGCATTAAAAAGGTCAAGGAAAATTAAAACATATTGTTAATTTACTATCGTTTCTGTGCATAATCCAGTTTTATATTGCTGAGTTCAACTTAGAAATGAAAAAGCTAGCCAATTGGCAAAAACTCGCAAACAATTCACCTGGGTTCTAACTAATGCACTCAGGTATATTGGGGAGTTGGGGAGGGATCACCAAGAGACTCTAATATATATGTATGCATATGTGTGTAGTATATTTGTACACATATATGCATAGATATACATACACCCACATATGCATGTGTGATGTGTGTGAGTGTAGTCACCAACAGACTTTAATATAGCCACAAGCACCACATCCTTGTCCCTGTACCAGCATCTAGTAATGACTATTTCTTTGCTCTTGGAGTCTCTATTTTCTGGGCACAGATGGGTTTTCCTTTCTTTATTCTTGCATCCCCATGCATTAAAAAGGTCAAGGAAAATTAAAAAATATTGTTGAATTACTATCATTTCTGTGCATAATCCAGTTTCGTGTTGCTGAGTTCAACTTAGAAACAAAAAAGCTAGTCAAGGTATCATACCTTGTAAAAACTCCATTCAGTCTTATCTGAATTGACCTTATAAGAAAGGGGGTTGTCACTACAGAAAGCAATCTTCATGTTGGTCAAATATAGTGTTCCTATGACAGGCCCAGCAGAGGTTGACAAATAGCAAGCATATGTCTTCAGTAGTTTTTCTTCGGGGAGAGAATCAAAGCTCTGACGGAAAATCTTTTCATAGCCTCCTTCTGTAAGCACTTTGGTCCCTTGAGCAATCCTCTCCATAGCTGTGTCTGCAAGATTAGGACCTGTTTTCACTGAAAGAAAAACAAAGGAATAAAAGAGTCATTCGTTTGGACACATCAAGACAAAATCACCAGTTGTTTCATACTAGCAAATCCAAAATTATTTAATTTCTTGTAATTACACAAACTCACAGGGTGATTAATTTGGTAGAAAAAACCTCAACATCACACAAGGTGGTTTGGAATTGATAATGACAACACCACAAATTTCAGTGATTGCATAGCAGATCAAGATAGTCATTTATTGCACCGCTAATGAAATTTGCATTCACCTTACTAGCTGAGATTAGTGCACTGAATTTAGAGAGCCATTCAGGCCCATTAGGCAAGGGGAAAATACAGTCCTATACAAAATTGCATATCAGAACCAAGTTTGTTAACATCAACAATATATAACAGCCCAATGGATCTATATCCAGGATAAGTATCCAATCCCCAAACACAGGCTGCTCCTTGAACAGTAGCAAATTCACTATGAAAGTAATATCAGAAACAGAACATGAAATATCAGATGCTTTTCTATGTTCCCAAAGCCTCAACGTTATCATATATTTGACATAAAAATGAACAGTAGCAAATTGGAACCACTATAAAGAAAGTAATATCAGAAACAGAACATGAAATATCATCGATGCTTTTCTATGTTCCCAAAGCCTCAACGTTATCATATATTTGACATAAAAATGGCTATTTACAATTACCTGTCATATAAAGGTTTCTTAGAGAGAAGAATGCATCAATCAGTTATAAGAAAATATAAGAAAACATGCTTTAATCGGTCCCCTCCACTGATAAAGATATTTAGTTTAACACATCAAACATAATAATCATCCAGTCATTTATTTGCAGACTCTGCTCATTCTAGCATAGCTAGTCATAACCTATACGGATTAATTCAAAACATGCAAGATCAAGAAATGAGATTAAATGTAAGACTCACAATGCTGCCAAACATTTCCAGCTATCTCCCCTGTCATTTTTGTGGCCTCACCAACCTTCTTCCCCCATTTGCCTAAGGTATCACGAACTGTATCCATGGAACCTGGATTCAAAAAAAAATTAAGAAGGAAACGTGAGGCCAGCTGAATCCAGACTGACAAGCCTTAAAACTAAACATAATATATTCCTTTAATATACAAGCAATGAGCTTTTCAAATTGTTTTGCTGAATTATGAATACATATTAATGTCTAGAAATATTTCCCATTCAAGAGCATTTAAATACACATACTGAAGAATTCCCTACGTTTAATATGTGTAACAGTTTTGCATTTGCAGTGGCATAAGAATAGGAAGGCATCACAAAAAAACACAAAAAACAATTTATAAAATATGCAGTGTGCCCCAGGGACACATCCCCTGTGAAAATCCAGCTGAAAGTAATGCTTCAAATACTTCATAATAATTGAGAACAACAAGCCACTTTGAGGGGGCAAACCTCCAAATATCTCCAATGAGAACACAATTCACAATATGATGATGAAATAAGACTCACTACCTCCTATATATACCTATTTATGCCGAGGATATCACCCAGACCAACTTTGATAACCCTATATAAGACTTAGGCCAACCTAATCAATTAAATAACAATATAATAATGACCTAATCAATTAAATAACAATCTAATAATGATAATATGACTTAAGTAAGAGTTAAGATAGCCACAAACCGACTATTCATAACCCGATGTACTCTAATATTAGGGGCGTAGCATACCTTCCCATGAAAGTTTGTTTCTTATTTTGTTGTTTAGATTTTCTAACTTTTTGAATTTTTCTAGGATATTGTATTCAGTTAAGAGTGGCAAATTCTGAATATATATTTTGTTTTCTTATAATTTATCTCTTAAGATTAATGTATGCAATGCCCCATAGTTTTAAAAAGAAATGTACCAGTTGAGTTTCCTTCCAATACAGATCACAATTCAGTAGCTACTGCAATATGAATCCACTAAATTTGCAGTTTTTATGATAGTAAAAGCAAAGCTTTTTTTCGGCCACTGTCAAGGAAGCCACCAATTTGACATATGGGACCGCACTTATAAAAGCATTCCACAAGGGAATCACTTTTCCTATTGATGTATTTCCAATTTTGTTTTGAGGCATACAAATTTGTTCTACAGAAACGAATATCTATGTTTCCTGTGATAAATTATTTAATATGTATAGATTATATTCTGTTTTGCTGTACTGTAAATCCATTGAACAGAAACATCTTCTGCTAGTTCTTTTGCCCAAACAGATGGGCACATAACACTGTCAAAATAAAGTTAAAACACATATCGAAGGATGTTGTGCAAGCTCAATTTATAATAGAAAATAAAATTTCTACCAGTATTACAGTCTGACAAATTAATAGAACATCCAAAATAATCTGAAAATCCGTGGTAGGAACCCTAGCTCCTTATAGCCACTGAAGAATGTGCATCTTTCTTCCCAGAGATGGGGCAAAGGTTAGAATTCATGGAGAACAAGATGTTAAACCCAGTTCAAACCCAATCTGTAATGCTTTGTTGTTTGGATAGAGCAAACTTAAAAGTATGTGAACCAAGCAGTCATAAGGTTGCAAGTGTTATTTTACGTCTGTTCTACTTTTCTTTGTTTTTTATCTTGTTTTTAAAAGGCCACTGGTAGGGCCCGTGTTGTTTTTTCATTTTGGGCTTGGGGATTCCAAAGACAAGTGTTTTTACTCAATGATTTTAGGATACATGCAGCTTCAAGTTTAACTGGTCATGAGATGGTAGGAGATGAACAAAGACTTTTGGTCATCTACAGGAGTACTTGAGAAACAACTTCTCTCACTCTAAGAGGCATCTCAAATCACATCTCCAAGACATGTCACTACTTCTGGGGTGTGTCTCAAAATGGAATCTCTTTTTGATATGATTAAAATAAACGAAGGTATATGTACTGTGTACAATCACATCATATCTCTCCACTCGTGAAAGCATAATTCAATTATTATTAAAGCAATCTTATTTATTCTTTATGTAGGTATATTACAGAGAGAAATATCCACTTCAAATGAGCATACTCCCAAAACAGCAAAAACCACCAATATTAGATTTGATAAATACCAATATCAGGTATGCACTATACACACAAACAAGAAAACCAAACACACATTCTTCGTCATAAATGTAAACATCCTTGTAGATCAAGAATCATTCAAAACCTTAGCCAGAGAGAAATTCACAACCCTCGTGAAATATTTCTCAACTGAGCAGTTATATTATCAATATATAAACAATCACCCCAAAACAAATAAAAATATTATGTAAGAGAAACGATATCGCATAAGAAAATTCTGATATGCCATAATTAAACAAAACTTGACTCTGAAATAGTACTATCCACGTAGAAAATCAAAGGAGAGGGGAAATTACTCGTGTGAGCCCTTAAATGATTATCTTGTCTGCAAAAAAGTAACCTAAACTCTTGTTCAAGGAAGCGTATGTAAGAATTTGTAGGCCGAGAAGCACTTGGCTTTGTTTCTGTGATAACAATATCAATTATTTTTTATTTGAAGCAAACCTGGGCATAAACTATATTATCTGAATTTTTTAACTGGACATAATGACAACTTTAAAAGCTTATGATCAAACCGGTGCACAAGACCTACCAAAGTGTGTCTATTTATACGATGATCGTTTATAAGTTTGTTAAGCTAAATTAATGGTGCACAGAAATTACAGACAATTTGTTTTGTTGTCTTGATTTAAGATTCCATGAGTTATTTTATGATTGCAAATATCTGACTAATGAAACCTAGCCAAAGGAAAGTTATTGAATGTTTTATTGTAAAAAGCGGCAAGCTTTACTGATCCAGAAATGCAAGCCTGGCCCAATACTGCTATACAGAGGACAAGCTAGTAGAAAATTGCTCCAATTGGTTAAAATTGCATAACCTAGTATTTTTTAAGAATATAATGAAGTGCAATTCTGATCCTGTGCTACCCAGCCAACAAAGGGAATCTATGAATTCAACAAAGCTTAGGATAAAACAGAAAAGAAAGCATACTCTTTGACGCAGCAGGGGCGGGCGTGGTGGCCACATAGGGATTGTTCTGTGGAAGGGCGTTGAGTTGTTCCTGTTGGGGATGAGGTTGAGGAGCAGAAGAAGAAGAAGAAAGATGGTCCCCTGCAACCCAAGTGGCAGCCTGCTGATTGACGGGATGGGAGTTTGGATTTGCAGGCGATCCCATCATGGACGTTCCGCCGTGGGGATTCACTCCCACTCCCATTCCCTCTTCATCTTCCACATTCAATTTGGGGTAGGGAGCGTAGTCCTCGCTGTGCCCTCCTGAAAGCGGCACCTGTACATATGATCCATGCTCTTCTTGCTCCTCCTTTTTCTGACTGCTCTGATCCATGCTCGTCCTGCTCTTCCCTTTTCCAACTATTCTTAATATTCTCTGCAAGTATTCTACTGATTGATATCACTCCGCTCGCTGCACCTTCGAACAAACAGTAACGGTAATTTGTGTAGAATGATTTTTAGTAATTGACGACCTTTCTGTATTGTTAATAAATTCGGGTTACCCCGTATTATAGAGAAGGAGCAGACGTGGGTCTGAGTCGGAGTCGGTGCCTTCGTCGCGAGGTTACCGTTACGCGGGATGAACGCTTGTACTAACTTTATTTGTTGTTTTACTGTATATTTTATATTCTTGAAGAGCGAGCTGGCAAGCCACGACTTTGTTTTTGTTCACATATGTAATTTGCTAGACGATTCTATCGAGGGTCCCATCTATTATTCAGTTGGTAATAAACTTTATATGATATGTTCATTATTATTAATAATTAATTAGGTTGCATTTAAAGAAGAATGTTAGGTGGGGAAATTTAATTGGATATTGGGTTTACGTGTATTAATTATTAATTTGACCTTTAAGGTGTAAAGGGAAGGAGCGGTAGATAAGTTTTTCTTAATATATTCTTATCTATGTAATGAGTCGATAAGTTTTATAAATAAAATATGGGAAAATAATGTTACTTTTGGTCTTAACATAGAAGAAAAGGAAGCAATCTTATTGAAGTTATTGATGAAGGGATGAGACTAATATCTATTTGTTTTTCTAAAATATTAGTTTAGGTATATATATAGATTTATATAATTATTGTATAGAGATTTTAATGTATATTAAGGTGTCATGAGATCATGTTAGCAAAATGAAACGCATCATTATTATAATAGAAAATATTATATTCGTTAATTGTATTTCTAATGATATTTGCATAGTAGATTTGTATAGAGTTGAAAAATTAAGAATTCCTTCATCTGTCGAAGGGCTCTTAGTTTAATGACAAGGTCATTGTTGTAGGCACTTACATGATGTTGAGTTCAAATCTTCCTCAATACAAAGTAAAAATAGAATTCCTTCATATCATTTTTTATCTCAATTTCATGATCTTACATTAGATGTAAATAACTATTATTCGTTTGTATTTATATATTAAATAGTAACCTTAAGTGTGATTGTACATCAACTTACCTCAACTTGTCTAGTGGTCATGTATGCTTGTATATATTGATTATTGCCTCTTGCAATGAATTTCTCTTACATAATTAGACTCCTTGCATGTGACCCAAAAATAATTAATGATATTTTTTGTTGACAAGAATTTGTAAACTAGCAATCGCACATCAATGTGCAATGGGTATGCCGAAGAGATGTGGAAGGTCAATTAGGGGAAAAAAATAGTCTATTTTTTGTATATATTTTTGCAATACATGAGGTCAATTGTTAGGCCATTTAGAAAATAATGTTGTTTGTAGGTCTCAGTGGCTCGAAGTGTCACCTATGCTTCCACTTTTAGCTAGGAAAATCCTGCAGCAGAGGTCTCAGTGGCTTCGAAGTGATTATCTTCTATGTCATCGCCTGATATGCTTTCCACTATCCACGTAGAAAATCACTCGTGTGAGCCCTTAAATGATTATCTTGTCTGCAAAAAAGTAACCTAAATCAAGGAAGCTAAGAATTTGTAGGCCGAGAAGCACTTGGCTTTGTTTCTGTGATAACAATATCAATTATTTTTTATTTGAAGCAAACCTGGGCATAAACTATATTATCTGAATTTTTTAACTGGACATAATGACAACTTTAAAAGCTTATGATCAAACCGGTGCACAAGACCTACCAAAGTGTGTCTATTTATACGATGATCGTTTCTAAGTTTGCTAAGCTAAATTAATGGTGCACAGAAATTACAGACAATTTGTTTTGTTGTCTTGATTTAAGATTCCATGAGTTATTTTATGATTGCAAATGTCTGACTAATGAAACCTAGCCAAAGGAAAGTTATTGAATGTTTTATTGTAAAAAGCGGCAAGCTTTACTGATCCAGAAATGCAAGCCTGGCCCAATACTGCTATACAGAGGACAAGCTAGTAGAAAATTGCTCCAATTGGTTAAAATTGCATAACCTAGTATTTTTTTAGAATATAATGAAGTGCAATTCTGATCCTGTGCTACCCAGCCAACAAAGGGAATCTATGAATTCAACAAAGCTTAGGATAAAACAGAAAAGAAAGCATACTCTTTGACGCAGCAGGGGCGGGCGTGGTGGCCACATAGGGATTGTTCTGTGGAAGGGCGTTGAGTTGTTCCTGTTGGGGATGAGGTTGAGGAGCAGAAGAAGAAGAAGAAAGATGGTCCCCTGCAACCCAAGTGGCAGCCTGCTGATTGACGGGATGGGAGTTTGGATTTGCAGGCGATCCCATCATGGACGTTCCGCCGTGGGGATTCACTCCCACTCCCATTCCCTCTTCATCTTCCACATTCAATTTGGGGTAGGGAGCGTAGTCCTCGCTGTGCCCTCCTGAAAGCGGCACCTGTACATATGATCCATGCTCTTCTTGCTCCTCCTTTTTCTGACTGCTCTGATCCATGCTCGTCCTGCTCTTCCCTTTTCCAACTATTCTTAATATTCTCTGCAAGTATTCTACTGATTGATATCACTCCGCTCGCTGCACCTTCGAACAAACAGTAACGGTAATTTGTGTAGAATGATTTTTAGTAATTGACGACCTTTCTGTATTGTTAATAAATTCGGGTTACCCCGTATTATAGAGAAGGAGCAGACGTGGGTCTGAGTCGGAGTCGGTGCCTTCGTCGCGAGGTTACCGTTACGCGGGATGAACGCTTGTACTAACTTTATTTGTTGTTTTACTGTATATTTTATATTCTTGAAGAGCGAGCTGGCAAGCCACGACTTTGTTTTTGTTCACATATGTAATTTGCTAGACGATTCTATCGAGGGTCCCATCTATTATTCAGTTGGTAATAAACTTTATATGATATGTTCATTATTATTAATAATTAATTAGGTTGCATTTAAAGAAGAATGTTAGGTGGGGAAATTTAATTGGATATTGGGTTTACGTGTATTAATTATTAATTTGACCTTTAAGGTGTAAAGGGAAGGAGCGGTAGATAAGTTTTTCTTAATATATTCTTATCTATGTAATGAGTTGATAAGTTTTATAAATAAAATATGGGAAAATAATGTTACTTTTGGTCTTAACATAGAAGAAAAGGAAGCAATCTTATTGAAGTTATTGATGAAGTTATTTTTTCCTCTTCTCACTGAATCCGAAACGTATTGACACAGTCGAATCCAAAAGCTTAAATCTTCTATCTTCATGGAGCTAATCTTATTGAAGTTATTGATGAAGGGATGAGACTAATATCTATTTGTTTTTCTAAAATATTAGTTTAGGTATATATATAGATTTATATAATTATTGTATAGAGATTTTAATGTATATTAAGGTGTCATGAGATCATGTTAGCAAAATGAAATGCATTATTATTATAATAGAAAATATTATATTCGTTAATTGTATTTCTAATGATATTTGCATAGTAGATTTGTATAGAGTTGAAAAATTAAGAATTCCTTTATGTGTCAAAGGGCTCTTAGTTTAATGACAAGGTCATTGTTGTAGGCACTTACATGATGTTGAGTTCAAATCTTCCTCAATACAAAGTAAAAATAGAATTCCTTCATATCATTTTTTATCTCAATTTCATGATCTTACATTAGATGTAAATAACTATTATTCGTTTGTATTTATATATTAAGTAGTAACCTTAAGTGTGATTGTACATCAACTTACCTCAACTTGTCTAGTGGTCATGTATGCTTGTATATATTGATTATTACCTCTTGCAATGAATTTCTCTTACATTATTAGACTCCTTGCATGTGACCCAAAAATAATTAATGATATTTTTTGTTGACAAGAATTTGTAAACTAGCAATCGCACATCAGTGTGCAATGGGTATGTCGAAGAGACGTGGAAGGTCAATTAGGGAAAAAAAATAGTCTATTTTTTGTATATATTTTTGCAATACATGAGGTCAATTGTTAGGCCATTTAGAAAATAATGTTGTTTGTGCAACAAAGGTCTCAGTGGCTCAAAGTGATATCTTCAAATCAACTATGCTTCCACTTACAGGGATCCAAAGATGGCTGAAACAAAACCTCTAAATCATGAAGATTTTTAGGCTCCATTACCAAAAGGCTCATGTTATTTTTGCAACAGGGTGAAAGGGAGAGAGACAGAGAGGGGGGGGGGGAGAGAGGGAGAGATAGAGGGAGAGAGAGGGAAAGACAAGAGGGGGAAGAGAGAGAGGGGGGGTAAGAAGATAGAGATAGGGGATATAGAGATGGAGATGGAGATGGAGATGGAGATGAAAGAGAGGGATATGGAGAGGAGAGGGAGAGATAGAGAGAGATATATAGATATATAGAGAGAAGAGATACAGTCGATCGATCGAAGAGATCAGAGAGATCAGATATCCGGAGTAGAGATGGAGAGGAAGAGATGTGTAAATAGAGAGAGAGAGAGAGAGAAATTGAGAGAGGATAGAGAAGTAGAGATGTAAGGAGAGATAAGGAGATAGAGATAGAGACAAGGGAGAGATGGAGAGGAAGATAATACAATATAATATTGTCTTATTGTATAATAATATAATATATAACATATATGTACTTTTATATCATATCATAATATAATATAGTATAGTATATTTACTGTATTAAACTATATTATAATATATAATAAAATAAAATATTGTCTTATTATATAATAAGATATATATAATATCATACTATATTTATATAAATACATAATATAATATTGTATAATATATATATAATTGAAATATTAAAGTTGAAGTGTAGTAAAGATATGTGGTTAGATTATGATGCATGTATTTCATGTCAATAAGTTTATATAAATGCTTCTTTTCTTTTTTTTCATACATTTAATTACATCTCCTCAATCTATTTACAACTATATTATTTCATGTTACCTCATTGGATAGAGGATTAAATTATTATAATGATTTTCATTCAATAGGAATAAATTCTCAATTGGGAGTTTACTAGATTAATGAAGCCTTTTGTATTCTCGATAATAAATAGATATTTTGTATTAAATATGTGCAACACTTCAATATATAGGGTTTCTTCTCATTAGCATCATTGATAGGACAACACAATCTGTGCAAAATCAATCTTCCTATGGTTATTGTGTCTATCTATTTATAATAAATGATTGTCAACACTTCTTGTGAAAAATTATGTGGAGAAAAATAAACAACAAAAATTTGAAGGTTGATATCATTTGAATCATCGTGCATCGTATGCAGACAATATCAGTCGTTGATCACCCAACTTAGTTTGATCAAGCTCACATAAGGAATGCCTTTGGCGTAATTAGTTAGAGGGATTGAGTTTTATTGGTCAATGTAATTTTTTTCCAAGGCTTTGACCTACAAATATTATTGGAAAAATTATATGTCAAAATCGAATGACTATTTGATTCTAATGAATTAAATGAAAGGTTTATAAAAATATATTTATATATTTTTTATATGTTGTCTTAAAATATTTCAATGCACAAGTATGCAAGATAATTTTCATTTAGTCATAAATAATTGCTTTCATAATAAAATGCACATTGTATGTCTAAAAAAATCAGTTCTAAAAACAATGTCTTATACAAGAAAATATAATTTAAACATTGAAGTGCTTTCACTTTATAGAAAAAATCATTCCTTATTAATAGAAAAAAAAAAAAAACACTTTTGATTAGCATGTGTACATAATTATGATCATCAAACCCACTACACTTCATTAGAGTGCAACTACACTTCTTTATAGTGTTGGTGCTAGTATTGCAATGGTGAAAATTTGAACTTATGAAATAAAGCTAAGATGGAGGAAATGTTTCCTACTCTAATTTATGAGGAGAGATAATGCAAAGAGGCAATAGATCTAAAAATTTGGGATAAGAAAACAACACATGCATTAACATGCATTGACATGTAAGTGACACGCAACTCACAAAAACCTAGTTGATTTAATATTACCTTGAGAAAATCCTTTTGGAAAAAATCTCAACCTCCAAAAAAGAACCAATTATATTATTAGCAACTATAATGATTACAATACAAATTTAAGCTCTAGCTTGAACATAGGCAAACATACAAATCAATATACTATTGGATAATTTTCAGCAACATAACAAATACTACAAAACCTTCACATAATACCTCCAACTAGAGCACTTAATATATAGGCATGTACAAAACCACAAACCATGAATAGTTTATAAAACCATGTGCTAGAAACCACTAGCTAATTTTGGCATATAAATCCATGCACAAATCCCAATGCTCAATTCAAGCTTTGCTAATTAACGACAAATTAGAAACTACTAATACCAAACTTGGTTGCTCAAGCAATTTTATCCCACCTTTTCTATAACTACTCCATGACTTTCTCCAAGTCCACAATTTACTCCCTCTCATCATGTGGTTTCCTTTTCACCAATTCTTATACACCTTGCAATTTTTCATAATTGCAATTAGAAACTTTCATGACACTAAGTGAGTCTTACACTTGCTAAAACATAAACTACAAGTGACACCAAGTGTCACTCCAAGTGGGATGCCCCAAATATGTGGGTGCAAAAAATTAATTAAATATGTCAAACATTAGAATATTGCAAGGTGTATGGAACATATCCCAACATTCATACCATTTTTCCTTATGGTTTGATCTTATTGTGATTAGTGTCCTAAATGCAATAATTAGTTTACAAGTGGCATAATTATGCATGAAATCAGCTCATGATATCCCATATCCTAATCGCTTCCATTAACTAAACCATATATTTTCATTTCAAATCCCTATATCCATTATTCAACACCTTGGATCAAATCAATAGGTGTAGGTTTCATCTAGGTCACTTTTACACATGCATGAATCTAAATCCTTTAATTTGTAAATTAAAATTTGAATTCACATCATGTCAACCTTTCAATAGAGTTCTTGTGAGATGACTTAGTGCAGATATAATTTGTGTGTGGCTATAATATTGAGGGATGTTCATTTTCTTAATTTAAAATATCTAAGACAACATATGGCTTATTTAATATTTTTCATAGAGCATTATGAGAGCACTATAGTAGAACTACCAGAGTACTTACACCATACAATAGCATCATAGTTGCATGCTTGCTTGTAGTCCTTGATCACTTCACTTAATTTCATAAATTCAACCCACTAGGGATCTTTGTTATATTCCTTTCTAGAATGAATTGTTTGGATAAATTAAATATCAAATATAAATACTTAAAAATGGGAACACAATGAATAATATTGCATTGATATGATAGAATAACATTACAATATATCACTAGCCTTTTGAGGGGGCAACATCCTTTAAGAAATTCCAAATACAATATAGTTCATGGACAACCTATTCTTCAATCTAAACCCTCTATTTAAACTAATGGTACATCACATCATAATTTATCAATGGGATTTTAAGGATGCAACATCCTTTGAGAAATACCCAGTACAATATCATTAATGGATAGCTCATTCTTTCATCTAAACCCTCTATTTCAACTTATATTACATCGCATTATAATATATCATTGGCCTTGTATGGAGGCAACATTCTTTAGGAAAACCATAATACAATATAATTAATGGATAACTCGTTCTTCTATCTTAATCCTTTATTTAAACTAATGCTACATCACATTAAAATATATCACTAGCCTTTTGAGGTAGAAAAATCCTTTGAGAAATGCCCAATACAACATAATTCATGCATAGCTCATTCTTCTATATAAAATTTCTATTTAAAATAATGGTACCCAATAGAACTATACTACTTCTCATGCATGTGGGATAAATATACTTAATAAATGGGAAAATTGGCAAAGCATATGCATTTGTTGTTTTTAGTAAAAGGATGAATATTATTGGTGATTTGAGTTATAGGTCTCAAATCCCTAAGGTTTCATAATCTTCCAGGTGCTAGGGGGATCAATCCTAGGAAGATCACCACAAACCTATCTTCAAGTTGGGAATCTAAGGACCAATTATTGAGGTGGGTAATACCTCCTTCACTTTTGACTTTGCAATACCAAGGAGGGTTTCCGTAAGATGATGGATGATGATTAAAAGAGTTAAACACTCCCTTACAAAAAGCTATACCTATTGCATAGTGTATCCCAGTACTGGTGTCACAATATACCTATATATTGGCTTGGAAATGTAAGGCTAAACACCTTATTAAACAAATAATTTATCATATACTCATCAATGAGTGAGATTTTATGATAATCCCTATAAGCTATTACAAGCATTCATACATGACAACAAATTGTACATATTGAGGAAAAATGAAGATGTTTTAAATGGTTGATTCTAAGTCTATTGAGGATGATAGGGAAAGAAAGAAAATGACAAAACAAATCCTTTTATCTAGTTGGGAAATAGAGTATGTATGTTCATAAAAAAATTGTAACAACTGAAACAAAGGTGATGCATTAATCAACACACCACAAAAGACTAAGATTCTTCAAATGAAGAAGCAAGTTGGGCTCTACACATACATTTATAAAATTCAAAGATAGTTGTAGATTATTAAAAGAGTCTACTTAGTAATCTAGAAGTATGCACATACATTCCTTTTATTATGCTAGAAAGATACCTTACAAAGGTTTTGAAAGGATTTTGCAGTCTTCTTCCTGGCCAACTAAACAACACACATCTAAAAATATATAACATATGCATGGAGACACTCAATGAAGGTTGATTCTACCTTTAATCAGTCAATCTACAAAGGTTACAAGTTTTGTCAAAAAATTTGGGATAAACTCAAATCTTTACAATGCAAAATATTTATACGTAGAACTAGAAGTTGAAACATTATAGCTTCTTATGAACATCTCTCTTATTTGGCTATGTAATTGCTTTTGTCTATGAGAGTTATGCTTTGATCTTCACATTTAAAAAATGGACGCCAAGACAAATATACCCATGGAAAGGAAGTCTACAAAATGTCAAAAGATCGTGCCAAATGGGAAACCCTTGTCATAATCTCATACAATTTTTGGATGACATGATTCCTTTGTAAAATTTATTTGATGGAGAGGAAATGTGAAAGAACATTCCTTGACCCACGTCATACATTTGCATTGATAAATTATAGGATTGAGTGCAAGCAACAAAAAAAATCCATGAAATCCACTAAAAATGGCATCTTAGAAGTGCAACATGATAGAAAATGTCTTAAAATGATTAATGATACATGGAAATTTCTTTCTTCATTGAATTTTCACCAATAACCATTTAAAATATTTTACAAGTCACTACATATCAAATCAAGCAACTAGAATAGTGGTTGAATCATCAATGACAGTAATTGAGAGCCAATCCTTCTATTTTTATGTCTTGTATAAATTCTACCCTCTATGGGATGCAAAAATTTGACTTGGATTAGAAGTTGGTAAGATAATCAGACCTGTAGAAAATATTGCATCGATATATGGCAAAAAATCTAGCCCAATATGCCTCTGGCGAGAGTTTGGGCCCCTTCCAGATATAGCTAGACGATATTTCCTTTCCTACAAGGTCTTGATGACCTTCAAACCTGTACAAAACTCCACACTTAAGATATTGGCTTCAATTTGTCACTTGTAGTAAATATACCACTAGAGAGCTTGTGTGAGAAGTTCATCTACAAGTGAATTGACATCCAAGAGATGTATCAAGTTCACATGGAAATATTTACAATCCATTTATATAGCAAATCATTCTTCAACAACTTTATATTTGTCGAGAGGCTTTGTCGGGTCATTGTAGATAATTGGCCTCTAAGTAGAATGGGCAGACAAACCAAGTACATTTTCCATGTTCAACACATCTATCTATCAAACAGGAATTCATGTAAGTGATGTCAAAAAATATGATGTTAGCGTGGGGTCATTACAGAAGAGAGATGGATTGGGAATGTTCAAATAATGTGACGTCAACATGATGTAGGCAAGGTAGGATGATGTCAACATGACATCATCCAAGTATAAAAAAGTGAAGTGGATTAGGGTTGTGAAAAGGATTGATGTGGGGAAAATAAAGTGAACTGAACAAGGGCACATGAAATGAGAAGTTCACATGAAAAGAATCATAGAAGAGAAAATGGAATCATTAGGGTGAGTGTAGGAAAATGAGCTCTATACATTGATAAAACCTTTACTTAGCCAATTTTAAAAATAACTGTGAGCGCAAGAGAAAGACCTACAAATAGAATTTATGTGAAATCCATCGAGATGTGGAATGATCAGGTTCACATGAGAAATCCTGCAAAACTAGATGGGGTGAACTTTCCTACAAAGCAAAAAAATCCAAGTGAACTGAACAAATGGGCGAAGTTCATATGGAAGATGGATTTTCAAATTTTTAACACTTAAGAGCTTTACAAGAAAATCAAATGGAACTATAAATTTGCAAGGAAATCCAATAGGACAGGATATTGCGAGTTGGAAGGACTAAACTGAATGGAGGGAAAAAACATGCATGAGCATAACTTTCAATCCTTAGCATATTTTGTAAAACTTCAAAAGGAAACTAGGCTTAATTTTTCATCCTCTATCCATTGGTGCGAAGGAATTTTTATAGAAATGACCCATGATTGATATCTCAAATCAGTTGTAATTTTGGCAAAACATGGCTAAGGCATAAAATAAGACACAAAATTTTAGAGGTGCCAACAAATACAAAAGAAAATAATTAGGAATAAATAGGTAGGACAATGCGTTCCAACATTCCCCTACAAAATTCATCAAAGATTGAGATGAATATTGTTTTATCACAATTGGAAGAGGGGTTCTCACATTGCATCTTATAGTTGCATGTCATGTCATTGGATGAAGACCCTAGTAATTTGGGGTTGTTGCACAATTAGTGTGATAATCTATTGAAGATAGACTCGGGTGTTAGGAGAATATATACTTTAATATCTAGCTTTGGTAATGTAGATTAGGATCAAACCTATTAGCCAAGATCCCTTTTCAAAAACTATAGAAAATAGGATGGATCATTGAGGGGGTAGGAAGATCCAAAACATATACAACTGAATCAATTTATTACAAAATTTTATAGGGCTTGTAAAACTTAGCTACTAGTTTTTGATGATCCTTCATCTTCAAGAAAAAATATTTGTATAGTTGTAGGGAAAGGAAGACCATATCACTAACAAAAATGTGTACTCTAGATGATGGTAATTGGCATGTCTCTTCATGAAATTATGGTATGTACAAGTTATCCTTGAGGGTGTAGAGAATAGTGTCATGTATTCTAAGGGTAAAATCTACTATGTGCATCTTGGAACTACCTGATATATTTTTTAGAGAGAGAGATCAATCATACATGAATTTATATAGTTTCATCTTGGCTATTGAGTAATAAATGGTATTATACCACCATTCTACCAATGGTAACCATTTGGTCCAATGATGTTGATGATTTTAAGAAAAGTCATGTAAATAGGTCTCCAAGCACTTATTGACAATTTTGGTTTATTCATATATTTGTGGGTGCTACACAAAGCCCATTTTAAGCTAGACACCACAACATTAGAAAATTTCTCACTAGAAGTGACCAATGAAAAAATAATCATGATCACTAATGATGGATATGGGTATGCCATGGAGGTGAAAATTGGGTCAATGAAGGTCTAGGAAATATCAAGGAAGAATATGGATAGGCTAGGTCACAAATATGGTTATATTAGAGTTTCCCTACCACTTTCATAATGATTTATTTCCTTACATACTTTATAAGTCCTTCAATGAATTTTATTTTAATGACAGTCCACATATAAATCAAAAGTGGCAATAGTTGGAGCTAGCTCAAGATGTAAATAGTTTCACCTTTGTTGCATTGACAAATCTCACATCCTCCACAAACTATTTAATGTTTGTTTTATACCTTCCTAAAAAATTATGGCAAATTTGTTCATACATTTTGACAAGCTTATAGTGACCACCAGATAGTGTGACATGGAACTTAGATCAAAGTTTCTATTGCAAAATTGATTGGGAGGAAAACACCAGATGACCCTTATACCACAAATGGGATCCATCACATGAATAATTTAGCTTTTAGGTGGGGTGATTAGATACCTATTTTATGAGATATTGACTGTGACTATCTTACTAACATTATTGGTACAAGTAATTCAACTAAGCAAGGGTGGGCAATGATAAAGCACTCAAAGTTGGATGCTCTTAAAATTGATGTGATAAAACATCCTTCACAAAATTATATTTCCCTTTTTTGAAGGTGGTCTCATAGTAATAACCCAAAAAATTAGTGACTTGCTTCTATTTCTATGAGGAAGAGAAATGTTGTTCGAAAAATACTTGAGCCTATGATGGCTAGTTTTAATGTAGAAATGTGATTTGACAAGGTATGGATGTTATTTTTTGACTCAATGAAGAATGGTTAGCATCTCCTTCTCATAGGTGGGTGGAATGGGTTAGATTTTATTGATTAAGGTCTTACTTTTGAAGAAAAAGGGGTAACCATTATTACATGCAAACAACAACCAAACTAGTGTCTAAAGTGTCACTTTCAATAACAAAGGTTATGGAAAAGTTAGGTAGAGTAAGAATTGGTGTAGTTCACCTAGATTATTTGAGTATATAAAATGTTGCCTCTACAATTCTAGACTACTTTAATTAATATTTTTTCAATATGACTACAAGGGGGTTGTAGTTTTTCCATAATCCTTAAAAAATCTATAATAATATATCTAGTGAAGCCTAAGTAATTATGAAGGCTCTATATTATTTTATGTTTTAGATAGATATTCATGGCTTCATTTTTTCTAGATTCACCTTAGTACCTTATTCAAAAATAATGTGACGTAGGTGTTCATTTTTTTTTGGCCAAAGGATCATTTCAAGTGTTTGGCACATAATTATTTAACAAGAAAGGATTTGAACCTACCCTTTCTAGGTGTAATAGGTACTTGTCCCATTTCTAACTATAAATAAATATATTATCAAAGAAGACTAAGATGAACTTCTAAAGAAATGGGAAAAAAATATTATCCATAAAACTCTAAATTGTAGATGGTGCATTTGTGAGGCCAAATGACATGACAAGAAAGTCATGATGACCATCATATGTGTGAAAGGTTTTCTTTGGAATATCATCTTCTATGATGAAATTCTAATGATAACATGATCATAAATCCAATTTGGAGAAGAAGTGGGCCCCATGGAGATCATCTAATTGTTGATCAACCACTAGAATCATAAATTATGTGTGAAAGGTTATTTTTGGAATGTCATCTTCTATGATGCAATTCTAATGATAGCATGTTCATAAATCTAACTTGGAGAAGAAGTGGGCCACATGGAGATTATCTATTTTTTTATCAACCACTAGAAAGGGAAATTATCTTTGATGGTGATTTGTTTACCTCTCAAAAATTGATGCAAAGGCACCAAGACCCATATTTTTTATAGATCAATAGGGATAGTGAAGAATAAGGGTTTGTGCTTGGATGAATAACCCTTTGTTGTAGTAGTTACTGGGTTAGTTTCTATCTATATCATTTGTAGAAATGAGTGCTAGTAGGGGAAAATTTGGAAGTGTACTATCAAGAAAATTTTGAATTACATGATATTTTATGTGGTATAGTTGCAAGCAAGTTGGTTCTTGAAAGATAAGTAAATGGCAAGACAAATTGTCATATAGATCCTTAGGTTGCGTTGAAGCAATGAAGTCCTAGAGCCAAATAGTATAAATTTATGTAGTAATCCCATAAGACCCCATTTTAAGTAATTTTTTGTGTGATGAGAACTAATGAGACTAACTCATCTAAGAATTATTTCTCATAAGGTGTGTTTTTTGCCATTATTTATGAAGCACATCCATGATTCTAAAAATTCCCACAAGATAGGATTACAAGTGTGGAGCCATTATGCTTCCAAAACAATGTCACAATCTCCCATAGGTAGGAAAAATATATTAGATTTGAGAGTGTAGTCCCCCATTTGAGATGTGAATATTGATCACTTACCCAAGTTACAAGGTATGGCTCCTCAATTGTCTTTATTAATTTAAAGCTAGAATGGGGGTGAACAAAACAATCTACTTGTTTGGACAATTTTGGGTCAAAATAATTATGATTTTCATTTGAATTGATGAAACATATGAGAGAATTTCTTATAATTCCCCTTAACATTCATTATCTGGGAAGTGATGATTGTGGTCAATGGATGCACATATATTTTAGAAGGAAGATCTAAATTTGAATTCTTAGTTGGTGGTTTCTCCTATTCCTAGGTATCATGCACATTCCCCCCATTCCTCTACCTTCAATGAGGATTCCATATCAAGTAAATACAACTTATATTCTATAAAGTGATGACTAGGTATTATTTTTTTATGGTCATAATTGTAACATAACATATTTTCTGATGGACACATATTTTTTGATGGACTCATATATTTTCTTAGTGAGATGTTTGATATGGGTGGAGCAAGGTTTGGGGGTTGTGATAAGATAATTCAATATAGAGGCCTTGAATGGAGTAAATAGGGAGAATCAACACTAATCTATGAGTGTATCATAAATAAGTTTCACCAAACTCGTGGTTATCATCATATCCTTAGGTTTGAACATTTTGACCTTGTCCTTTGGCCACATATGAAATAACTAGTAAATAATTCATCTATCAATCCTTTAGTTTATTTGGAAAGTTTATCAAATTTAGTTTGATAGTCACGAATAGAACCAATTTTCCTTTATTTTTATCTCTCGTAAAGTCTTCATATGTATCATGGCCAAATTGAACCAAGAGAAGATTTATAAATTTATTCAAACTAGGTTAAAGATTAGAATTCTAGCAATATTTTTAGCATTTAATTAGTTATTTTTTCATGAATTATGTAATATGGATTGTGTCCCCCCAAGGAATATTATGGAGAGTAAAACATTGTTCCATGTGGTAGATCTAATTAGCATGGTTTGCACCATCAAATTTAGGAAAATCAAGTTTTAGACCAAGAGACATTCAATTGGAGGAAAAATGGATTCAAGGTTATTTAAGAAAATATGAGAGGGGTCATAACAAGTTAATTGATTAAGATATTCCAATATTTGTGCTTTTCCATCACTAAGAGAGAAGATGGGAGTCAAATTCTTCCAATTTAGTAGTTATTGATCCACCCATTTCCTTAGATTAGGTTTTCACCATCATAGAAGGGATCCCAAGTGGCTAATTTTTTTGTCAAAGTTATACACCAAAATAATCATCTCAAAGAGAGGACCATAATAGGACAATCAATTAGATGAGGTAAAAATTGGTCCCAAACTCGTCCTAGGTTTTTCTAAAATTTTAGATCCTTTGGATTGAATATTAAATCAATTTGATCTATTTGTAATTGGATCATGGTTTATATGAAGTGGAATGTCTATATTTTTAAATTATCATATGCAAATATGGTGCATAGAAGAAAATCCCATCAATCATTATACTTTTGGAAACTACATTATATAAATGTTGAGCATGATAGGCACTGGTGGTCATGTTCTCCAACTTCAAAAAGGATAGGTTTGGAAGATATGATAGTAAAATGAAGGGTTTTATGGGTAGAATCTAGTTCATGAGTCAACAAATATATATATATATATATATATCCTAGCATATCAAGTATATATGAGTAACTTCCTAGGACTAATTATGTACCAGCATACCACAAATGACAGATGGATGGATGCTTCCTTAGGCTAGGTTTAAAAAAAGAGATTATTTTGATATATTCAAGGGTACATGGAAGCATAAGGCCTTGTGTAGAGGTTATGTAAGGCCTAGGTACTAGAGTATACACCCTTCTTAGTTCACCATATCATATATGTGGATTCTAGGTTATAAATGTATCTCTTATGATATTTTAAACCCCCTACACAAATTTTCTAGTCTAAAATCAAAAACAACTAATAGAAAGGGTAAAATAATTGGTAGATTTTAGGCACATGATACTTAGTGTTGTTACTTTTCTAACCAATTTTTAATGACAAATATCCCACAATGGCAAGGTGACAACATATGGTGGACAATCACATGTGGCCCTCAATAAAATATATTGCAATAGAAGATGGTCCTAGAAATAGCTCTGATACTAGATGTTATATTCCTTTTTGTAACATATTAGCCAAATAAATGAAATACACACAATGAATGCTTGAAAATGATAACACAATGAGCCATAGATTTAAGGTAAAGATGATGTACAAGATGATTTTGATGAGCTTAGAAATTGTCCCCACTTTCTGTTTTTAATTTTCATATTTCTCATGACATTCCTAAACATTTCTAAGACATTATCCATACTTTCCTATTTATCAAAAGTATTAAAGCATTGAGGACATGGTATATGTTATATTATTGAATGGTTGTATGAATTTATGAATGTTTAAATTAAAACATGATTTAATTTTTTATATTAGTTATGGTAATTTATGATGTGGAGATATTGTTGAGAAAAACTAACCCTTGTGCACAACAAAGGGCCAATCACCCACAACAAAGGTTATTTTTCAACCCACAACCAAAAGAGTGTTCATCTATAGGAAAAGACACAACCACCCACAATTGAAGGAATACATAGTTGAAAACTGTGGGAGTGGTTTAGTTATAAATCATTCTCTTTATCATTGATTTTGTCACCAACAATGAAGATATATATGAAGATAAGACAGTAGTAGATCATGGTTCATAAATGTGGATTATGCTATGTTCTACACATTTTCATTTACAACTTTCTTCTTTATGATGAATATTTATAATAGGAATAGATACTCAAACCTTTACATGATTAGTTTCCTCTTTATGTTTTGATTAGGATAGGAATAAGTCCTCTCCCTATGTTTATGGATGATTTGACATTTTTTGTTAAGTTGTTTAGAGTCCAGAATAATCATCTACTTTTTGGATCATGTATACATCACAAATATTGTATGAGTTGAAGATCTAGTAGATATTTTTATCAACACTCTTGTTATTAATAATTTTGTTATCAAATTTGAGTTACAATTCTAGAATGCAATAAAGAAAATGGATTTAGTCAAATAGATGAATTCTTGAGTTGAGATTTGATTAGATATTGTGAGATTGTAGTCACCCAAGCAAGGGCCACTTGAGGTAATTATGCAATACTCTTCGTAGTTTAGATTGTTTATTAATGATTTGTTAAATAGATTGTTAATAGTTGTGTTTATTAATTTGATTTAAATTGTTAGTATTATTATTAACAACAATTTTTTTCATAGCTGCATCAACAAATAATTATGGCATAGTTTAAAGTGTTTGGTTACTATCCCAACATTATTATCTACTTGTAGCAACTATCAATAATTAGAGTTTATAAGATAGATTTTACTTTCACTCAAGTTTTCTATATACAACCTCTAGGAAAACTTGGAAATACTTAATTGTACATACAATATGGGTACAATCCAAGAAGAATGCAATTCCCTAGTTTGACATAGTTAAATGCAACACACTTAATTCAGTAAGTTTCTTATTGGTCCATTGATTCAATGCATGCCTCTTCTACATCAATTTATTAGACATAAATGGAGTTAGACAAATTCTATGAAGATGAAGCAATAACAAAGGATGTAGAAATGGAAAAATAATGTTTTGAGGCTAGGGTTGAATGGCTATAAATTCTTAATATTATCATAACAACAAGCTTACAAGGCTTTCTTATAAACTTGCAAAGTAGTTTTTTGATTCTTCATATTGCACAAAGCATAGAAGAAGAGAATAAAATTACTCATATACATGCTTACAATCTCTATTCAAAGTGTCAAATGACTCTGAGAATATCTTATTTATAGGACTAAAATGACCTAAGTATTAGGTAATATATAATCTTACCTATACTACCAATTAAATCAATAAAGAAAAAAAGAGGACTATTGTGCCAAATGGTTGATATTATCCTTCCTTTACTTTATTAAAATTAGTTTTTATGGAGAGATTATGTCATTGCTATCAAATGAGGATAGTTCTAGATGTCTATCCTAGTATGGGGTCCAAAAAAAATTCACTCAAATTCATCAAAAAAACATCTTCTCTATTTGGTTATATCAAAGAGCTCTTAATTGGAAATGATGTAAATTCTAATCAATATCATCATTTATATACAAGGCTACAATAAGGAATGATTCCCAACTAAGCCTTATTTTGATAATGATTGAGACAACCAATTGTTTTTTTATTATATAAGCAACATTTACAAGGTATTGTACCCTTTACACGAAAAGCCCTTAGGGTCAAAAAGAAAGCAAGTTCACCAAACCATCAAAAAAATACTTAACCAAAAACAACAGAAATAAGACACAGACATAGCAAAACTCTAGCACTAGAGACAACCATTTGTTGTAAAAAATCATGTTTTGGATTTATCATTGCAGGACCACTATTTTTAACAAATTCATAAAGATGAGGTGTATTGTGAGCTATAATAGAAAATTTCCATTTAAAATGAGGTCTTTTGATATGATCGAAACTTTAAATAGGATAAGTCTATCTACATCCTTAGATTATGAATTTTTCTCTATTTATCCCTTGAAATATTGGAGGAGTTATGAAACCAACAAATTATAGGTCTCTTAATACTTGTTTAAAAAAGGTGGTGTATCAAGGAATAATCCCCATCCTAATAATTTAAGATTGTGCTAGCCTTTGAATAGTACTAACCATTTATATTAACCATTCTAAAATAATTAAAGCCAAGAGGAGGTGCATTGGATGATTAAAGGTCTTTGCATGTTTGTACATGGATAATCTCTACTTGACTGGTTCACAACATTGTCTTTTCCAAGAATATGTTTAGCAATGTAATTGAATTGGTTAAAGTATAATTGCCACCAAATCTATTTTTCCGCATCTATATTTTCTTATATGGTTCACTTATTTATATGTGAGGAATCTAGAGCAATTTGTTTTAATCGTAAAATGTTTCAAAGACATCAATCTTAAAAGAAAACTTTTCAATGTATTTTCAACACCATATATTTCTTTGTTAGAAGAGCTCCATTTTTTTATCTTCTACAAAAAATCTATTGTCATATTTCATAATAGATTAGAAGTGATCAAACCATATGTACAATCATAATCATCAATGTATAAAGCAAAGTTAGAAGTGATCAAAACATGAAGGACTAGAAGATTGTTTAAATTTCTTTTCATGTTGTTGACTGTTGTTGTATGCTCATCTTCTCATTTGAGTTGTTTTTCTATAATAATTGTTGGAGATGTTCTATGCCATATCTTAAACCAGGGTAGAAACTATTTACATAATTTAATATGCCCAAAAAACTTGAAGCTTTTTCTTATTGAAATGGTATTCAAAACCTAATACTATCTTTTATATGAAGTTGAATCTCAAGAGCCTAAAACTATTGTCACACCATTGTATCTCATTATAAATAACATGATACTAGAATTAGTGGCTAACTCATAAAAAATAGATGAAAATAATGGTCACTACAATATTGATTAAAAATTAAAATGTCATCACTACAAATACATAAAAATTTGGAATATCCCTTAGAAATTTTATCCATGTTCCCTTATAAATAATATAGAGCATTCATCAATCCAAAAGGAGAATCAAAAGCAGTCTTATGTTGATCTTGTTTTTTCTCTTGAACATATACTTGCAATAAAAGTATGAGAAATACTTTGAACTTTTGTAGTAAATATTATTTAAAATGGGATAAGGAAAAGGTTATGTAATTCCATTCAAAAGTTTATAATTTATAACAATCCTTTTCTTACCTCTTTTCTATTTAGAATATTGTTTACCATGAAAGCATAACAACAAAATGGAGATTTTGAAGGCTTTATGAATCCTTCCTCTTCAAGTTCCTTAATCATTTGTTACATGTCAAGATAGTCTTTACCAGAGATGGGAATCATTTTCCCTCTTTACTTCTCTTGTCCTTTTGGATATTTATCTCCATTTTAAGCATCACTTTAGACCAAAATTTTTGAGGATCTTTTAAATATATATCTTCTATTTTGTGTTTCATCTTAGGAAACTACAAATGATTGTTAGATTTTTTTTTTTTAGATTGCAGGAATCGGTCAGGTATCTGCCCCCCTATAAACTACAGTGTGCCTGGTAATTTTTTTTTACATGACCGGTGGCATTAACGCGACACACCCTCCGGTATCACGGGTTTGGGGGGAGACTAGACCTCGTGACCTCTTGCCTGTAATAGGATGCTTTAGCCAATCGAGCTAGGCCCCCCACCCCAAATGATTGTTAGACTAACTAATCATTGTAGTTGGATAATTTTCTAAGGTATATACCAACCTAGGTGCTTTTAATATTTCTCCACCAAGAATGAATAAAACATGCTTGTGTGTGCTTCCATGTGGATAGTAAGTATCTATAAAATTACCTCCTAAAAGTGTATCTATTGACATATTGTTCAATTCAAAAAAATCAAATTTAAATTTAATTTCTTCACTGAAGAGAGGTTCTCGATGTTTATATCTATCATAGGTGAAAACTTGGCCTTAGACATCTATACTCTTATATTTTGAATTTTCTTGAACATTTGTTCCCAATATTTAAGAATAGGGAATTTACAAAAAGATAAAGAGGATCTAGTATATATCTATGCATCAAATTTTTTTTTATTAATTTTAATTGAAATAAAGTGTGTATACCTCCCGTGGATTAGAGCTACTATATGTTCTAGCTTTGATAGTGGCTCAAGAGGTGGTAGATTGGACATTACCAATTTACAATTTGTTGGGTTTAGAGAATGTAATATCTACAACTTAGATAAAAAATTATGTTCTTTTATCTAGATAAATTTTATTTTTTCTTTTGTAGGTTATTTTTCTAATTTTTTCTCTTCAAAATTCAAATTTATGGCATGTTGACTATTGCATCCAACATCAAATATTTCAATTTTTTTTTTATCAAATTCTAGTTCATACCCCTTAGAGGTTTCAAATATAGGCTTTTGAAAAGAATCCCACTTTTTATCTTTTAATTTTTTTTTAAGAAATTTTCATTAATCCATTCATTAGAAATTTACACTTATTTTATATAAATGGGAGTAGAAGGCCTAATAGGTAGGAACTGTGATAAATCATGGAGGAAAATGTTATAAAAAAATCTCTTCCTCTATTTTTTTTGAAGCATACGAGGGTCATTTTCCTCTTCATTTTGTTTCTTGATAGGGCATGTTCATCATTTTAGTTGGCATATATATTCTTTAAGTTTGAACCTACTAAACTTTCCAGGTTACCAAATTCTTCATTATTAATAAGTTATTCTAGCACAAGTAAAAAAAATCACCATGTAGGTACAAACCATATTCATCAATTACATCCCACCATATTATTGTGTTAGTGGTATAAAAAAATTTAATTACTGGACTTTTACATGAACACTGAGGTGCAATATGACTAGGTTTGTTACAAATAGAGTAGATGATAAGCTTGATGTTTGTTAAATTTGTGCACATAATGTTGGTCATTAATGAAGGTTAGAACTAGTTCTACCAACCTTTATGAGGTCTGTTATAGTGCATCCTATAATATTTGCTCATTTAGTGCTTAAATAATCATTGGCTTTAATATAGATGCCATAAGGAAGTACTTCAATTAATTTTATCTCAATAAGGATACTATCAACAATATTTGACCTATAGCATTTAATTCCTTGAAGCACAAAGCTTAATTTTCAAATTCTTCTAAATTATAAAGTTTCATCTAACATAATATTTTGATATTTGTTTCACTTTTGCTACTTGAAGGAAGACAAAATTCTATGAAAAATAGATTCATGAGGCTATTAATGGGATCTTGAGTAAATTATATTTCCCTATTCTTGGTATTTGTGTTATTTATTCACTGCCATTGTTTAATGATCACATTACAATATATCATGTACGAGAAGATGATTGAAAAATATACAAGAAGATGGTCTTAGTCTTCCCATTGACCCAACCCAACCCTCGTGGTTGGTGAAAAGGCTATGAAGCTTACAATTCCTTTAAATTTTGAAGAAAAAGAATAAATTCTTTCATTGCTACCTCTAACAAAATTATGCATGCATCTTAAGTGGTACACCTTCATGCTAATTGTGGAGATTAGATAGGGGGAGGTTGTTATAGAAGTGAGAGGAACTAATGATTTGGAGCCAAATGTTGAAAAAGGCTTGGATGCAATTTAAGCAAAATTTGACCAACCAATGGGAGGTTAGAGCACTTCCAAAATTAGCCAGTTCTATAAAATTCTTGTTCATATAATGAGGGAAGCTTAAAATATTGAAGTTAATAATGGAATTCAACTTAGTCAATAGTTTCAAATTACCACTACAAATGATTACATGAAGCTATTAATAGAGCACAAGGAAAGGAAGAAAGAAATCAAGCAACTAAAACAAATAAATATATAACAAATTGAGGGAAAGACAACAAGAATTGTCGCTAGAGAAGTGAAAGAATAATAAAATTTGGAAAGAGTACTACAACACCATGTCAATAAAAACAAAAAATAGCAAATGAAAGAGAAGGAATGAAAAGAGCAAGATAGGATACAATGAGAACAAGATCAAAAAGAAAGAGAGCTTGAAAGTGTAAATAAGAAATTGGAGAGGTAATGATATTTAAGAAATCCATTAAATCCTTTTCTTGAACAACATACTCTATTTAGGGAGATGAAAAGTATTCATTACCCTTGGTATTCTACTTGAATGAATTTTGTAGGGGTTACCCAAGGTCATTCCACTGAAAAACCAAGTTCTCTTATAGTAAGCAGGGCCAAGCATATGGATGGGAAATCTATGACAAGAAACAATACAACACCAAACTCCATGACATCTTCATGATTCTTCTTTCCGTCATGGTTTCAATGAAAAATATTACCTTCATATAAGTTTCAACTTATAGTTCTAAATTCTAGTAGAGATTTGAGTGTTTAGAAGTGAAGGTAAAACAAGTATGTTGTTTAAATTTTGGGAGGCATGTATTTCATTTTGTTTATAAAAATGAAGATAACTTGCAATTTATGTCTTGACAAGCATGCATTCAATTTTGTTCAATTGATTGAAAAATTATGTAACCAACATACTATGTAATTATATACTTTTTCATATTAATGGCATTGAAATTTAAAAAATGGATGTTCAAATTAGAACCTGTAATATTTGTCATCATGCTTAGTTGTAAAGTATTGATTACAAAGTTGTTAAGCTTCTGAATTGAGAAAACCCAACACAAGAAAACAAGAAAGAAATAAACTCAAAATCTTAAACTTCAAGAATACAAGACAATAGAAATATTAAACAGTAGAATAGTGACATATCTATGCAATAATAATAGATTATCAAACTACTGAATTTCACCACTTACTAGCACTTGAGGATAGAAAAATATATTGTAGATGTCAATGAACAATAAAAATAAGAAATAAATAATTAAATAAATAGATTGTTGTCTTAATGAGGTATGAAAACAACCTCACCATCCTTACATAGTTAGATCTTGTGTATGTTGTATACTTCTAAATATTTTGTAGGATAGACATTAATATTTATTGTGGGCATAGTCAATGGATAATAAACGAATAAGAAAAAAATAAAAAAATAAATGGATTATTACATTAATGAGGTAGGAAAACAACCTTGCCTTCCCTACATAGTTAGAACTTATGTATGTTGAGTAACCATGCCCATAAAAAATATTAATTTCTACCCTACAAAATATTTAAGAGTATACAACATACAAAAAATTACATAGGTTCAATTTATTGAATTTCCATTTATATTGACTATGTTAAAAAACACAAATTAGTAGAATTTATGTAGAGAAGAACATGGTTTCTTTCAATGCCAAGTACAAAAACCCAAAGTCATTTGGTAGGAGATGTTTTAGGCTACCACTTTTAAAGTGTCTTTTGACTATAGAACACTATAAGAAATATAATGTTATAAAAAATACTTCAATTACAAGTTTGACACCATAATGAAGAATAATAGATAATAAAATTGGAAGTGGAGAAGGAGCTTGACCTCTATTAAGTACTAGTTCCCATTGTTAAAATGCCTGAGAATGGGGAAGATTGACTAGTTCTGATAGAGATGTAGCCAACAATATGCACTTTGTTTTGTTCATAGAGAAGTCAATTATTTTAATGATTTCCTTGAGTTGAGTATGTAAAAGATGAGCAACACTAGTACGGACTTGGTGGAAAATGTGGATAAGTGATTTGCACCAAACATTGGCTTATTCTGCTCAAGCAACTTGTATCCCCTCAACCACTAACGAATTTATAGATGAAGCATAACAAAAATTATATGTCATGGTGAAATTTGTATACCCAATTCAAGTAGGCAAAAAATGGTTTGTTATTCTAATGATACAAGTTGAATTTCACTATTGACACAAAACTAAATCTTGAAATTAAATGAGTACACCCTCTAGTCCACAAAAGTAGACGAGGGATAAGTAGGTTGTTTTAGACTTATATTTTCTCTAGATGATGATACGAGGTAGCATTGGAGGATAACTTGGGGGAAGGATAACATTGGTCTACTTCTGGCATTTCAGTTAGTTGCCTCAGATTCATGGTAGGAATGATGGGTAGATTCAAGTTTTTGTATCTACTTTGTAGGCATTTGAAGTAGTAAAATCCCTAAACACAAATTAAAATATAATAAAACTTACAATAAATTTTAACGTGAAAAAAGTTTATCAATAGGATTTGTGAGACTAAATATTATCTTGTGCAAATGTTGAACTAAATAAGGCCGACTTTTAGATGGAGAATGCACAAATGAAACCAAAATGTGAACATTTTGAACCCCATACATTGCTCAAGCCTAGTGTCATGTCTTAACAATGTGTTCATGCTATCAAATGTAACAATCATTATAAAAAACATATCAAGGGACATCTTAGTAATGCATAATAATGTTTTATTAATAACATCCAAATGTAATGTATGCAAATCCACTAGTTCATTAATTGACACACATAACATCAAGTTCTAATACTTTTTAATTTTTAAATATATGTTAATATTGAAATTGAATATCGACCACTTTCAAATAATAATATAATAGAAATAAATATATAGAATTAATGAAAATACCAACGCATGCAACTACACAATTTTTTGCTAACATGTCATATAGATGGAAGATATAGAATTAATGAAAATATCAACACATGCAACTACACGACTTTGTATATTTAAGGTGCCCCAGTACCACCATTAGACCCTATGCCCCAAGTATACAATATTTTATTTTCCATATATCAGCTAAAATAGCATAAAGAGAGTCAACGTTAATGTATTAAATGCAAGGAAGAAGTGATTAAAAGCAAAGCCTGAGCGATGAGTACGCGGAGTTCCTCGCCATGGACGCGCAATTCATCAAATACTTAACTAAGGCTTTTTTATTTGCTTTTTTTTTAAAAGAGTTGCGTTTGCATGCAGTTGGAACACCTATAAGATGTTATTTTCCTTTCAGCCGTCTTGCACTGAAAGCTTTTGGGGCAACAGAAACTTGGTCCATTTCTGAGAATTTGAAGGAAGGCGATAAAAAGAAAGGAAGCGGAGGGCGAAAATGGGACACCATCACCACCATCATGAGCACCACGAGGTGAGCCCTGTAGGTGAAGTACTGGTGGCCTGCATTTGCTGCCCCTGTTATTTTGTCACTTCTCTGTTCCGTGGCGTAGGGCAATGTTTATATGCAATATTTTATCCTTTCATACGGTGCCTTGGTCTTGATCATGATCACCACCACCATCACCATCACCACTACAGTCACCTTCATTGACAGGTACTGGAACGCAATAATTCACAATTATGTTGGACTCATTGAATTTAGGTTATTCATTGCTTAGGTCATTGTAATAAGCCACGTTTGTGCAATGATTTGTTACCGATTGGAACAAATGTTTTGTCGGTCTTTGATTGGTTCTTTCAAGTTTTTTCTTCAAATCAAATCAGAATGTGCGGCAAGTTTGCCAATTTGTCTCTGTGACAGATGCGATTTTGACCTCCTTTCGGGGGTCATTATTGGAAATAATGGAACTTATGATGTTCACATATCTTGCATTAGTTGTTAATTTGTTAACTTTAATGATTGTTTTTTTTCCTTAATTCTACAGTGTGTTTACTTTCTCGATCATTATGCTTGGCTTGTTAATCGGTAGTTTGTAAATTGCAGTAAATGGGGGTTCACCTTGAAGACCTAATTTTGGGAATACCACTTCCAAAACCTAATTTTTGGACTGAAACTTATCTCCAGAACCTCATTGTTGGAATCTATTGATTTTATTAATAATAAAAATATTGTACAAACTTTCCCATCTGTCACAGGGCAGCTTCACTCGCATAATCAAATAAAATATGCAAAATAAGTTTTAATTTTCTTTCTGCTGTTTCATTCTGAAAAGATGCTTTACATAGAAAGAAAATAAGGTTAATTATAAAGAAAATGATATTATTTATATGTGTGTTATAGGTATCTAGGAGTTACGAGGAGATCAGATTTTTGTTTGGTTTTTTTTATGTGAGTTTAGGTTCCACCTTCTTCGGCATGCGATTTTAGCTACAGTATTATTTTTTGTAATTCCACTTTTAAAAGCACTTTCTTCAAAATCATTTTTCAGATATTGTAAATGGCAAATTTTCTTCCTCACTTTTGTTGGGGGCATCTTCTGTTCTATTCAATGTTTAATAAATTTAATTTTTCTTGGTCTTATGTGTCCAAAAAATAGGTAAAATGGGAGGGGACATATATTTCCCCTTGAAATATCTTGCATGTTATCAACTTACTTGTCCAAATAAAGCATACACATTGTGATTGAACAATGATATATGCTTGATTACCCACTATTGTTTGAATCACCTAGCAATAGAGTGTGCTAGCTTGAGTGATCCAAATCTTTTTGAGTAACCAAGCAATAGAGTACACTAGTTTGAGTGATTTGTTTTACCAATCATTTTAATGATGCTTAGTGATAGAGTAAGCTAGACCTCGAGTCATATCATTCTAATAAAAATACTTTCTCCTCATTCTATTACACTTCATTTCTCTTCATCAAATTGCACATTCTCTTTGATTCATTTTCTCTTCTTTTCATTCTTCTTGTTGTGTTAGATTTATTTTATTATTATTACTTTCATGATAGAATGACATTTGTTTTTGTAGGATTATGATTTTTGAGATTGTGATCTTGTAGGGTTGTGGTCTCTAACACTTATATTTTATAGATTCTTAAATTGGGGGCATGATTCCCTTGCTTGAAGAATTGTTGTGTTTGTTGTACAATATCCTTTTGAGTAACCTTTTTAAAATTAGCTCAACTAGTTCTTGGATGAGTAATTTGAGATGTGTACTCTCAAAATTTGAAGATACGATAAGAATAAAAATTGTAGTACTTTAAACGTAGTTTCTAAACTACTAAACGTGAAGAAGGTGAAATGTTGAGTGCACACAATTTTTTTCCTATCTTCATCACTAAAATATAATGGCGTTTGACTTGCATGTCCCCTATTTTTTTTGCAATAGGTATTTTTGAAATTGTTTGATAGAAATATAACCAAGAGTAAGTACTCTACAAGTTGTTTATTTTTAATTTTATTTTTATAATTTTTCAAAGTGGATGCATCTTGAAAAAATTCATTAAATGTGCATGTTACATAACTTGTAGAATAAATGTATTTAAATTTTAAATGTATGTAGAATGAAGTATAAAATAATCCTATATAATTTTAAAAAATTGCACAAGCACATCAAAAGTTATAAAGAAAAATCAATACATATATATGAGGAATACAAAGACACTATTCAAAGAAAATGAAAATAAATATATTAACCTATTAAATATATTAACAAATTTATATGGCTAGAAAGCTAAGAAGCGACTCATCATTTTGGTGGTGGTTTCATCATTTTTTTATTATAAATAAATAAATTTGATGATTTTGAATTTTTTAAATGTTGTTGAAATGGAAAATGTATCTTTACAAGGTATCATAGAGGTCCAATCCTTAGGCTTGGTTATCCAATCTTGAAATGGCAAGACTAAAATTTGAATAAATGATAGAAGCATGTTATGTAACATGCTTGTGATAACATAACACACATGTGTTATGGACATCAGGTCTACAAGTGAGATAAATAAACAAATCATATTGTAACTGTAGTGTCGTAAATTGTCACCCTTGATAATTTCACACTATGTTTTTCTCCCCCTAAATTATTGAGAAATTGCAAACATTGAACAAATGCATTCATTTAATGTCTTACCCTGACACCCTAAGTCCTATATTATAATGTTTTTTAATTTAAAATTATATAATAAAATATTTAATATATTATAATATTATATTATATTATAATACTTATATAGTATTAACTAGCAATTGCACCTTGGTGTGCAATGGGTACGCCAAAGTGTTGTGGAAGGTCAATTAGGGTAAATTTTGATCTATTTTTTTGCAATTTGTTGTGTACATGAGGTCAATTGGTATAGAGAGATACAAAGACAGATAGAGGGAAGGAGATGGAGAGATAATGAGTTAGAGATAGAGGGGGATATGGAAGAAGAAATATGGAGAGATAGAGATAGAGAGGAAAATAGATATCAATATAGAGGTCCGAGAAGAGATAAAGGGAAAAAGAGAGGGATAGAGAGATGGATGGATAGAGAGGAGACATCCACGTTGTATGAAATTTATTGCATGATGGATGCTTGCACTATATTTCACCACATCAATATAATGCTCATGTTCATGCTCGTATTCATGTTCATGGTCATTATTGCATGATTATGGTTATGGCCATGGTGATGTTCATGATCATGATCATGGTTGTGATTATGCTTATGATTGTGATCATGACCATGATTTGTGAAATATTTTGGTCATTGTTTGTGTTTGAATTCTATTATGATTTCATTTGTTTTTCATACTTGAATGTATTGGTTTGCATATTTATAATATTATTATTATAAATATTATTAAATTAAAGTTAGCTTCAAAAGTATATTATATTATAGTTATATAATACTATAATATATTTATATTATAATGTATAACTTGAAGATTATATCTAATTATTAATTTATTACTATTAATAACTATATAGATTTAATATTGTTTTATATTATTTTATTAAATTAATATATTTAATCTATGTATAATCTTATAGTTATATGATTTTATTGTGTATATATAATATGTTTGTAAATTTTATGATTATGTTTCATTATAATATCAAATTTAAAAATAGCTCCAAAAGAATGCTCTGATTATTGCATATTTATGATAATGCATTATATTTCCTATTATCTTATAAATTACGTTTTAAAGAAAGTAGTTGGTTAAAGTTAGCTTCAAAAAATCCAAACCAATGGAAATGTATATTACACTGAGGGCTTATTATACCCCCAATTGTCCTCATCTTTGGGAGGAGGGAAAAAAATAGCATCTTGGGATTGTATAGAGCAAAACAGAGTCTCAGTCTTCTCATCTACATTTAAGGAGGTTGCAATAATCTCCTTTGATAAGGCTTTCCACATAGAAGTACTACTTGCAAGATTACAAAACACGAGACTATACCCACACAGACATTTGGTGTTAGATGAAGGAACCTTATTGAAAACTAGATCAATTTAGTTGAACAAGAAGAAACTATGACACTTATTTGGGTGTAGTAATGATAGAGAACCATTGCATCCCTTCATCTCCAACAATCTTGGAAACCACACGAAATCTAGGTACACTGAAGAGGTAGCCGACCATCTCTAAACTTATAATATATAGTACAATCCAGAGCTCATAAAGGTTGGTGACCTAAAATGATGCAATTTTCCCTTTCTCCAGTCTTTGTTTCACTTTCCTCTAATGAAAATGGTCATGGCATGGCCAAATCTCATAAAACTTTAAAAAAATCACAAGATGAATCTATAAGCATTAGTTATCACCATAGATTATGATTAAAATGCATTATTAAAAATGAAACTAAAACAGATCCAGCCATAAAGCATTGATGATATGTGTTCAAAGGATCATATATTTTGTGTTTGTTAATAAATCATAACTTCAAACTGAATTAAAAAACATCAACAATAGATCTTTTAAGTTCATCATGATTTCATCAAGGCAAAACCACAAGGTTAGAACATCAATGGAGAGATATAGAGAGAAGCCAAAAAATATTGAAGCAAAAAGGCTTGTCTTTCCAGCATGAAGGAGTACACCTGCGGCATAGCCAAGATCATAGCAATATGTAGCATCAAAATTTGTTGGAAGCCCACACCTTCCTTCATAGTTGCATGCAAGCATATCAAAAAATTGATTACAAAACATGAACATCAATTGTTGTGCTTATGATACCAAATAAATACAAGACACAAAAAAACTGCTTTTACTGTCACTTGATGTAATGATCTTAGAGGGTACCTAATAATAACAATAAAATTTTCATTCATAAGGTTGATAATAAACTGAAAATAACAGCTTACTTGTCCAACAAAAAGTGATAGAAAAGCATCATATTTCAATGTAACGAAAATATTTAGCATAAAGAGAAAAAGAGAAGTAAAATTGAAGTATCTGGTGTTTAAACGAAACAAAGACTTCAAAATAACAACTGGTTAGAAAATTCAGCTTATGTAGTGGCAGAATGTCACGAGCTTTCATTACTATCAGGGCTTAAATTTGACGGTCGACCTTGCCTGT
>VDFB02000008.1:176559895-176602395 GCA_007258455.2 Sequoia sempervirens | reverse complement strand
ATAAAGAAATATCAATACATATAGATGAGGAATACAAAGACACTATTCAAAGAAAATGAAAATAAATATATTAACCTGTTGAATATATATTAACAAATTTATATGGCTAGAAAGCTAAAAAGCGACTCATCATTTTGGTGGTGGTTTCATCATTTTTTATTATAAATAAATAAATTTGATGATTTTGAATTTTTTAAATGTTGTTGAAATGGAAAATGTATCTTTACAAGGTATCATAGAGGTCCAATCCATAGGCTTGGTAATCCAATCTTGAAATGGAAAGACTAAAATTTGAATAAATGATAGAATCATGTTATTTAACATGCTTGTGATAACATAACACACATGTGTTATGGACATCACCTACAAGTTAGATAAATAAACAAATCATATTGTAACTGTAGCATCGTAAATTGTCACCCTTGTCAATTTCACACTATGTTTTGCTCCCTAAATTATGCACCTAATTAAGCACCTAATTTCGTAAATTATGCATTCTATAGCCCATTTTTACCATTTTTTTAGAAAGTGCAAACATTGGAAAAATGCATTCATTTAATGTCTTACCCCGACACCCTAAGTCCTAGACAATAGGACCAAGACTGGGACACCCTTGGGCATCCCAGTCCCCCTATTTTGTTGGGATCCAAATTTGAATATGTTGGTGTTGGCATTGAAACATTCAAATTTCAACTTGCAAAGGTCGACTATCGAGATCCAATATTCGGGAAATTGAATAAATGCCTATAAATACCTAGTTATTGCATCATTTCAAATCTAAGGAGAATTGATGAGAAATTATTATTGTCAAGAGCAACATTTCAAAGCTTTATTGTAGCAATTCAAGATCCTAACATCATGTCAAATATTATGTGAGTTTATATGTGTTTATGTTGTCATTGTTTGTGAAGGCTAACCCTTATTGTAGGTCTCCAAGAAATTCAAGTGATCGAGCAAGCAAGATCCAATACCTTGAAGTGATGTGCATGACTTCAGTCCTTCAAGGAAGTCATTGAAGGGTGGTGAATTGCAACACTTTGTGATTTCACCATTCCTTCCTATCAATTATCATTTTGTCATTGCCATTGCCATTGTGGAAGTGGAAACACTAACACGTGGTTTGACTAAGGAAATCCCCTAAATGGCCCAACATTTCTTCTCTTTATGAATGCATAGATTTTAGGTTTAGAGAGGATTTAAGGGAGTTTGAAGATCATTTATCCATTGTTGCATTCAAAACCCTACAAGACCTTGAAGGAAAGTGTAACAAGTGAGACCCAAGAAAAATGAATTTAAACCCCAATCAAATATGAAAATACGATATGCATTAAGACAATTAGATCTAAAACTAGGTAAATAAAAGAAGGATAAACATTAAGGCCAAAACCATAGGTCATGTGAGAAGGTCAAGTTCACCAAAAATATAATTTGAAAGCATGCCACCTACATAAAATTAACTAAGCTAATTAAATAGTGTAATCAATTGCACACACAATTAGCTTAAATTTAAATGGGTTGGACTAAATATGATAAATATTGAAAAATGCAGGAAATAAATATGATACGTTGTTAGATTCTGAAAGGGGAAAATGAACCTAAAGAGGAATTGATTGATCACAATACTAGATTTTTAGGACCAATCATGTAGGTGTCTCAAATCTACAAACTAACTATATTTTGCTTAGATTCACCTTAGATATGAATCTATACTTGATCTCTACAAGTCTAAATCTAAATTGTAAGTTGTGAGTGAATTGGTAGAAAATAGACTATCAAGTTTCAATCACCTCATTTTTTGATGTTTGAATATGAGTAAATATGGTTCATATTTAGGAAGACCTTTGGGAATTCACCAAATTGTGAGGGTCACATTCTCCTCAGTTAAACCCGTAGTTGGATCAATTCAACAACTTTGGAACAAGAAATTAAGGAAAATGAGTGAGTGTGCAATGAACCAAGGATGATGCATGATGATGTAATGATTTGATAATATTGATATGTTGCTCTCATAAATGCTTTATGATGATTATTTAATAACCCTCATAGATGATTTTAGAATGAATAAATAAATGTCTTTAAATATAAACATAGAAAACAAAGCAACACAAATTTATGTTAGGTGAACTTATAAGGGTGAGTAAGAGGGAGTCAACAAGATTTATTTTGAATTTGAATTTTAAAAGTTTGTGATTCAAATTTGCAACTATGAAGTGACTTGGGTCAAGTTCACAACTACATAAGGGTGAGTAAGAGGGAGTCAACAAGATTTATTTTGAATTTGAATTTTAAAAGTTTGTGATTCAAATTTGCAACTATGAAGTGACTTGGGTCAAGTTCACAACTAAATATTTGATCCAGGGTGATGTCTAAAAAATCTAGGGATTAAGACCAAAATCTCTACAAATGAGTGATAATGGGATAGAGATGTGTTGATGTTGTGACCTAAATTAACTCAAGAATATGCCACTAATTGACTAGTTATTGCATTTAGAACACTTTAATCAAAGTGGCACAAAACATAAGAGAAAAGAGCATGGATATGCAATTTTCACCATTAAAATATTTTACACATAAAATGATGTGTATATAAAATACCCTACTTCTTGTGTTTGATACATTTGAAATTTTTAGGCCAAATTCAATCTTATTAAGTCAAAAAATAGGTACATGTGACCTTATTCCCCAATATTAACTTAAATTGTCCAAACCTACAAACACAATAGCCCAAGGAAAATTTAAACCTTGGTAGTGATAACACCACATTTTTTTTGAATAGTACATATATTACCAATTAGAAGACAATGTTACACATATTCACAAAAAAAGGTGGGTGAATGCAGTCACACTTCGAGGGTCCAAATGGGGCTATAGCCCGAAACAAAAAACAGCATAATTATGAATGACCTCTAAGCAGTGAGAGCAATAATAGAAGGGGGAAGTGGTGGGTCTTGGTCATCTTGCTTACCCCATACATCAGTAGGATCCAAAGGGTCCACGAGAGAGCTCCAACCATCATTACAATCTTTATCATCATCACATTTTAACTATGACACGATAATGACATAATTCAAAGTACTTACATAAGTTCCTCACATTTTCCCTTCTTCACACCTAATAGTTTTTTAAATTCACAAGTCTCCTTGAGGGAGAAAAAAACACAAAAAACTAACTGCTTTCTCATACATTGACATGGTTTACCAAAATCAGATGTTACGTATGTATTCTTTTAGCTCCATCCAGTTCAATCTTCCTTTGGAATGGTCGATTTTCCCTCTCCTTTGAAAGGCACAGGAATGGCCTTCATATCTTCCTTGAAAAGTAAGCTGTTACTTTCATGGCGGCGTCTAAAAGGGGCCTCATTGCCTGAACCACTGTAGGATTCAGACATTAACAGAGGACGAGAACGCCCTCTAGCTGTCATGGTAGATCGATATTTTCGGACCCTTTCCGGTGCTGCAATGGTATAATCGGCCTTCAATTCATGGAGGCTTGGCGATCCTGATCTCAGAGACCTCACCCAGTCAAAATCTTTGTCCAAGCTCACTCTTTGGAACTTCTTTTCTGAATCATTTCTTTCTGCCATTTTAGCCGGTCTCTTCAAATGCTTCCCCCCGCCTGTAACAGCAGGACTCTTTGCATTTACTGATTTAGTAGTGCTCTGATATACTTCTGCTTGGGCTTCCTGGCGAGCATGGAGCTCTGCAAGCCTGTGAGTAAGACGATTGATATTGTACTTCATTTCTTCTTCCAAATCCTTCTCAATTTCCTTCTCCAGTTCAGCTCTGATCTTCGCTTCTTCTTCACTTATAGTCATCCTGTTATCAGAAAACTCCAGTGATTTATTTGATCACTGCACTCCCACAGTGAGAAGCAATGAGGCACCGAACTGCTTATAAAATGACAGAATTGATTTGCTCAAAGTTGATAAATTTGACAGATCAACAGTTAAACAAGGTTTCACAGAGAGCGGCTAATTCAAATTAGGGAAAATGAGTTATATTGAGATTTCATTACTCCAAATTTATATTGACCGTTAGGATTTAGTGGCGCTGGCCTTGATCTGCATCAACTTTTTCAGGCCGTTATGCAGATCTCAATCAGTTCAAGACATCTCATCACTGAACTGATTGGAGAGGAAATCGAATGGCACAGAAAGATGAGATTTTTGTTCACAAGGTGCCTACAAATTTTGAGCAACATTAGGATTGGAGGGGATATCTTAAATGAGTTCGAATTTGACAAAAAACGTTTTAACTGAGCAAATTTAGGGAGCTTACAATTGGGGTTCCAGTTAGATTTTCCAAATCTGAAAAGTTAACAAAGCCTGTTTTCCTCTGTCACAAAACTTTTACAGAGTGATTTTATTGCCTTTTTTTTGTCCAGATCTACTTGCCTATCAATAGCGTTGGGTTTAACCGTAGATGGCACTATCCAAGTATCTCTTATTTTGTATTTTGAACCATATATATATATATATATATATATATATATATATATATATATATATATATATATATATATATATATATATATAACTTGATCATTTATTGATAAATAATATATAATAAAATAGAATATTACTATAAGATATTTTAAGTATATTTTTTTAGATTGTAGAAATTGGGTAGTCTTTTTGTAAACTGCATGTTTTTTTCCGATCGATGCACAGCACACCTTCTAATACCACGGGGATGGGGGAAAGTGAACCTCATGACCTCTTGCCTGCGACATGATGTTTTAGCCAATGGAACCAAGGTCCCTGCTCAAGATTCTAAGAATATCTCTAAAAAATATTCAAAGATATTGTTTTGAGTTATTTTATTTATTTAAGAGTTTATTTAATGTTGTTTTAGAACTATTATATATCTATACCTTCATTATTTTGTAATTTTTTTCGTTTTTCTTTTATTTTGAAAAGTATCATAAATATTACATACATGTACATGTTTGTTTTTAATAGTTTCATTTGTAAACATTCATATATATATATATATATTTAAAAATATGTCTTTATACTTGAAAATTAAATATGGATTCTAAGTAGTTTTTCTTAAATAATTTTTTATGTTTATGAGATCATTGATAGTTTAAGTGATAATTGACTTAATCAATTTTTTTTTGTATTGCTAATCTTGAGCTATTTATTTTGATGATATACTCACTTGCTTTGTTAACTTTCTCCACTTTGAACAAATCTTATAAAAAAAATGTTTTTGCTAAAGCACTACACAATTGGTCTAAATGTCATTGTAAGCTTCAGACTTTAAAATAAAGTATTTCTCCAACTCAACTGCCCTAGCTATGGAAAAGACATATACCTTCTCTTCACATTCTTATTTTGAAATCTTCCATCTCCTTATAGGTCCTTGAAAGGAAGTCGAGTCTATGGAAGTTGCTTCCTACACCAATATAAGAAAGAGAAAGTTGCAAAAAATTATTTTTAGCCCTTAAACTGTTACAACTACAAATTCAAATGCACATTCAAAACATTAAAAATAAATAAATAATACAATACCATAACATTTGATTACGTGGGAAAAACCTTTGGCAAAAAAACCCACTCCGAACACACTACTCAATTGTATTATTTAGCAACAAAGAGTTACAATACAATAATAAAGCCAATGCTCCTCAGCTTACACAAAAACAAAATCTTGTAGAATTTTGACAACATAATGACGTCTAAAAAAAATCAACCTATCATTACAAAATGCACTAACATAGCCTATATTTATAAACAACCAAGATAAGCACCAAAGACAACCATGTGTGATCTCTACATTCACTACATGCATGCAACTATAGAAGGAAAAAGATACACAAGTCTAAATTGCTACCTGCTATGTCAATTTTAGTCTTCTCAACATGCAAGGCACATGCAACATGCAAACTAAACATTGAATGCAATGCACCTACATGCATAACTCCACTTGTCTTGGTAACTTCCAAAATTGACTTCTCCTTGGAAATAGAATTTGTCACTAGTAACTGACAATCTAACATGAGTTAACTATCACCAATAACTTCAATCAACTCATACAAAGTGAGATGCCTACCTTCCTAAAAAATAGGAGCCATGTCACCCATGCCACTTCACATATTTGAAGACAACTCAACTTGCCACTCCAACAAGTGTCATCATCAACCTGTACACATAAAATTAATTAACATAGGCAAATAAAATATAGGATAAATTAAATAAATAACTATCAAATAAATGCAAAGGTTGAGACACCTTAATCCCAATAGTCCCCACTAAATGAATGATGCATTACCACACACAATCAAATAGTTAGGATTTAACTTTCCAATCAATTATAAAAGCTCCAAACACAACCAATACCAATAGGTATACATATAATTCCTAAAGGGAGTATTATGAAGGTTGACAAGAGGGATAATGTAAACTACATGAATTTTTTACAAGAAACATAATACCAATATGAATTTGACTCTTGAAAAGCTCAAAATTTTAATTATTTTGTATCATGCAAGTCATTCAAACTCTAAAAATAAATTTGTAATGTGATTTTATTATTATTTTGTGTATAATCTAGAACATTAAAAAATTATCTTGTTAGATTCCTATAATAATTTATCATTGACTTTGATATTTTATTTTTTATGAAAGAAAAAATCATAACTTTATTTCAAGAAAGAGGAAGTTGCATTTTGTAGATGTACAAGACATTACAAATATGTTATATGAAGTATACATAACTCTAGCACAAAGAAAGGAATACATAACAGGCCATGAAAATACAAAATATATCAATAAGCCCCAATACATCCATTACCCAAACCCAACACAAATAGAGTGTCAAAACAAACTAAAAAATAGTCTAAAGATCATATATAGAGAATTGAATAAGAGGCAATGCAAATCCAATTAAGGTTTCAATCGTCACTAATTGTCTCAACATAAAAAAAACCCATCTTTAGACTATTTATCTATAATGATGTTTAATTCACAATAAACATGTTTGTATGAAACAAAAGTAAAGACTTCAACCAACTAATTAATATGTATAAATATTAGTGTCAAAACAAGGCTCTCTATCCTATACAATTTCTAAAGCCAATTAACAATGATATAATCATTGATTGTAGTCTACCATTAAATTATACATAATATGTTACACAAATGTGTAATTTGGATCTTATATATATTAATTTAGGGCCTTAATTGACTAAACTACCTTTGTATAATTATTAATATTATATGTAATAAAAATAACACATAGAATCATTAAGTTTTGTTTAATTCAAAATATCTTTTAATCCAATTATAGATTTAAGCTTTGCCTTATACTTACATATTTTATTATTTATTCAATTATATATCTATATTATTAATTTCATATAGAATCAAAATTAAGGATTAAAACTCCCTATATTGGGATCTTTGATTGTTGATAAGGTGCACAAAAGTGTGGCAATATCTCACTTTGTGTTGGGTTACAATCTATCTCTTTTGTTAAAATTGTTTTTTAAAGGAAATAATAAATTTAATAAGATCATAGGAAATATTTTGTAAGTATAAATATGTTTTTTCTTGTAAAGTTTTAGAAAACATAAATTTGTTTGAAAAAAAATTCATAGAACTCTCCCATCAAAACATTGTGTTCCTGTATAGAATAGTTATCATTGCTAAAAAAATTTGGAAGCTAATTTTTATTCACTAAAAAATCTTTATTTAATTATTAGTTTATTATCAAATTCATAGTTGAATTTAAATTTTTTAATCATTAACACTCTTTTAATATTATTGAGAGCAACAAATGATTTATTTAGTATATTGATTTATAATTAATTTCAATATTTTTATCATTTTAGATTATTAGTTTATAATTATTTCATGTTTTGAACATGAATTTTTAAATATTTTATATTTTAGATCTTGCACACAAGATTGGTTGCTTAGAGTTATGGGAATATTTTTTTTTTTAAAATTATTCAATATATGTAATTAATAAATTCTTAATTATCCCTTTAATTTTTGAAATATACCACCATATATTTGTTAACCCTTCTATACCCTTGTTTTTATTAAAGCAATTATGTAAAAATTATAAGCAAAACATTATATATACCACTTTAGTTAGGTGTTCACCTTGTACTTAAAGTGATCAATTTTTTTTCATGTTTCTACGAAGTTTCAACATTTTTCTCATTACAGTTAGCAAAGTGTTGTTTAGCATTTTCAAGTATGGGTTACTAGTTGAAGACTATTCAAAGAAGGTCTACAATGCAGTAGGAGCCCCTACCAAATGCTGAAAGGGGAAGACATCAATTAAGGAGGCTATGTATAAGATTCCAAAGCAATACATAATATAATTATGAACCTATTACAACATTAAATAAAAATGAAACTAGCAATGGATTAGATGCTAGAGAAATATATAATATAATTATGGATCTATTACAAAATTAAATAGAGTAAAAGTAGACCAAGTTGCATATCTATATGATTCAAAATGTGATTAAATTTTGAATCACTAATTATTATTTCATTCCAAATTACATTACAATGATTTTGTTTAACAAAGTGTTGCTTCATAATGTTGGAGCCATTGATTGAACCATTTATTGCATGCATGTGCAGGTTTTAGGAAGAATCTTTACATCATTTCATTACCCTCTTTGTATTGAACAACTGTGTTATGTAAGGACTACTTGAATTTAGTTTTTAGTGGCAGGTTTAGAATAATAGTTGTGTCCATTGCAATTGAGCCTATAGCAAAAAGTGCAAAGATGATTTTTCTTTGTCATGTTATGATGTAACATACAAAAGACAACTTTATTATGCTATCACAAAAGAGAAAAGTAAGAAGCATTTGAGGTTGATCTTTTGTAATAAAAGGACTACAAGTGTGAAAAAAATTAATTGACCTATAGGAAGGTGCAGAAATCAATGGCGCAACACACCTAAATGTCTATTTTGTTTCTCTGTAAAGTAGTCCTAGCTCTGGGACAATTGAGTCCTTGAAATGACCAACATCATATGCTTTGTTAGAATGCTTGGAATGAAAAAGATATTGATAGAAGAAAACTAATAGGAGGAAAAAAAATCATTAGCTATATACACTCTTGATTGTAGGATAACCTATATAATTCATCACATGGATAGGAATATAAAACATTTATCAAAGGAAAAAAAAACATTGATTTTGCATTGTAGTCAATTAAACTGAATAAGCAAGAAAATATTACAGGTAACCATCAAATATCTGATATGAAGCCAATACATAATTCTGGCACAGAGTTGCAACATTACAAGTTATGCATGGATGAATAGACTTGCAAGATTACCCATTTGGAGCCAAGGAGAAATAAACCAACAATACAAAAATTACTCTTAAATGCCATGACTCACTGACCTGATGAAGAGCTCGAGCAACTAAAGATTCTATAACTGGGCCTCTTTTATCATTCAACATATGTACTTCATCAATAATCAAAATTTTAACAAGAATTGATAGTGACATGTCACTGCTCTTGCATCTGATCACATCCCAAGCTTCTATAACTGGGCCTCTTTCATCCTTCAACATATGCACTTCATCAATTATCAAAATTTTAACAAGAATTGATAGTGACATGTCACTGCTCTTTGTTAGTTTTATGATTAGATTAGAGCACAAAAAATTAATTCAATATTCAACACAATAACACAACAGATACCTTGGGAAAGCCCTCCTCTTGAGGGTAAAAAACCTAACAACAATATATCACTTATATATTGATTGTTAACAATAATTGTCTCCTTTACAATAGGCCAATATGAAGGCCAATTATATGCACCACAATCTGATGCAACACAGATACAAAATGAAGCAATTTGTTGATAAAGATCTTAGCCTTGTATAGAATCAATGATCTACTCTTGAGACAAACTCGCACTTAAGCAACTCAAACTTGTTGAACTACAAACTGAATGCAACCACAATAACAATGTGATACAAACTGCAGATAATAACTTCAACCTTCTATAGAAAACTTGATCTGACATTCTACAAAATTTGCACAATGATAGATGACTTATGCTAAACAATGATGGGAATGAATGAGTGAGAGGAAAAGAAGGGCATCGATCATATATACAAGTGAGTGGATAGGTTGTGTCTCTTCAAGACAAGTTGACCTATATAGAAGAGTGTGTCTCTCCAATAGATCATGTCCAATGAAAAGTATGACTCTTCAAGAAGTCGGCCTCATAAAAAATTGAGTCTCCTTACATTAAATAAATATTAATCATCATTTAATAAGTGACGCATCATTTCATGAAATTGCCATCATCAATGAAATAGCCGATAGGCTACAATTTAATTGACATCTTTATTTGATCTAGGATGGAAGAGATGACCAACACTGCATGAACATCAACACTCCCTCTCAGCTAGGGAAGATACTTCCAGTTGCATAAGACATATCACCTTATCGTTATGTCAACCACAATGTCTGCACCCATATGTAGAAAAGGAAAGATATCACCTCATTGTGATATCAACCATCATGGCTACACCCATGTATAGAAAATAAATATATCACCTCATCGTGATATCAACCATCATGGCTACACCCATGGATGGTAAAGAAAGATATCACTTCATTGTGATATCAACCATCATGGCTACACCCATGGATGGTAAAGAAAGATATCACCTCATCGTGATATTAACCATCATGGCTACACCCATGGATGGTAAAGAAAGATATCACCTCATAGTGATATCAACCATCATGGCTACACCAATGGATGGTATGTATAAGTGCTCATCACTCAACGTGATGTTGTCACCTCATCATGACGTTCACCATGGCTCTCCCAGAGGGTGAAAACACAAGTACAAGAAAATCATCATGGACTCTCTCACGTGATGTTGTCATGGAATCACACACATGACATCCACCATGGCTCTCCCAGAGGGTGGAAACAAGGGCTTTCACCTCAAATCTCAAAGAGAAATGCATTAACAAGGGCTTGCACCTCAAATCTCTCTCAAAGAGAAATGCATTAAAGAGGATCACTAATACTGAGACTCCTTCTTAGCTAGGGCTTCATTCTCCACCATACCAAGCTTGTCCGAAAGTACACAAACTTTATCTTGGAGAGAAGCTTGGTGAGAATGTCTGTCGTCTGCTCATCAATGCTGATATACCTCAACTGAATTGCTTTCCTCAATACCATATCTTTGATATAATGGAATTTGATCTCCACATGCTTAGTTTTGTCATGAAACATAGGGTTGACAAAAAGCTTCACACAACTCTGGTTATCACAATGAATGATAGTAGGCTCCATTGATTGCCCAAACAATCCTGCAAGGAGCTTACAAAGCCACACTTCTTCTCAAGCTACCACACAAGTTGCAATATACTCAGCCTCTGTTGTACTCAATGCTACAGATGACTGCTTCCTGCTGCACCAGGATATCATCACAGACCCCAAACTGAAGCAATATCCAAAGGTGCTCTTCTGATCATTGACACGCCCTGCCCAATCAGAATCAGTATAACCAAGCAACTTCAAATCCACATTTGAAGAATATCTTAGCCCATATCCAACTATGCCATACAAGTATCTCAAGATATGTTTTGCTGCAACTGCCTGGGTTCACATATGAACTGACTGAGTGCACTCACTGCATAATAGATATCTGGTCTAATATTGACTAGATACATCAACAATCCAATCAATTGTGTATATAGAGGATCCACCATATCTGAACTAACTGTAGCCTCCTTAAACATCTTCTTCAAGTTCAGTAGGCTCCCTCTGAATCTTCAATTACTTGCATCAACCTTTTGACCTCTTCGTCCAAGATTTCCTACAACACTTGCCTTAGATAAATGTTTTCCAGCACACACCTCTAGTACTATAGAGAGTTCAAGATTGTCCTCCTTGACCTCATCCCAGGTCACTCTATTCTAAATAGGTTTGTGGATCTACCAATGTCAAATATAGATGACTATTTCGAGCAATTCTAATCTCAACAGCTGAAGGGATCCTCTAAGGATTTAGCACTTAGCCTTGCAATACAATAATCTTCACTTCTCAGTGAGTTAGAAAACTCCCTCTTGATCCCTACTTCATAGATTGCAAAGAAGACTTTTGGAAGTGGAATCCCTCTAGCCACCGACTTAGTCCCATGGCTACAAGTTGTAATTTCATCCTTGATCATTTCTTTGGTCAGCATGACTTCCTCTCAAGATGCCTCAAGATTTTCAACACTAAGCAATCTATCATCACCTTCTAGCTCCTAGAACTGTCCTGAAAGAATTTTAGAGAGATATTATTAACAGTTTATAACTATCCAAAGAAATATCAAGGCTAGAATCATACAAGGTTTACTATTTCAAGTTATAGCATGAATACATAAGAATTTATGAACAATATTAAAACATAAATAAAAAAATCAACCTATAAGAGAAATATATATCAAAATATCAAAATGAAGGGATAAAGAAACTTATCTTTATTGAATTATGATATAACTCTTCCTTCCATCTTTTACTCCTCTCAAGAGTGCTAAACTCAACACAACAAAAGATAATCTGCACAACTACAGATTTCTTGAATGCATTATGCAGTTAGCATGTAGAACCAAATCTCTCCAAGAGTTCAAGGCTCTATCACAGTTCATGCATTAGAGAATGATATCAATGTGACCAACTAAACAACATCGAAATTGCAATTCTCTTTTTATTTCAGAGTCACACTCAGAAATCTTCACAACTAGCATGAAATAACTTGCAATAAATGAAATCTTCAAAGGATCTTATGCTAGTGAACACAATTCAAGAGAAACCACTATCTCTCTTTACTAATTACAAGATCCAACTAAATGATATAACTCAACAAACAAAGAATACTTATCTCTTTAAATATTTTGATGGATGCAAATACTAGACACAGTAAGATACACTGCTCTTGCACTCAAATCAGCACACAACCTTCACGGCTTGAATACAGGCCCATGAATTTAGAATAGAAATTCCCTAGAATCCTTCTGAGGAGAGATCTCATCTACATTCGCAAATGAAGCATGCTGATTAGGCCTGGTTGGGAAATCCTTTGCATAGTGACCAAACTTGTCACAACGAAAAACATTGGACTTTGGAGAGGTCCCTCTTCTTCTTGAATGCGAGAGCACCATCAACTCCTTTATCTCTATTCCTCTTGAAGTATCCTTTCTTTCCATCTTTACCTTTCTTCTTCAAGGATTGAGCGGAAAGAACATGAATATCTTCATTTGAAGAGCTTCGACCAATACCTCTTGCAGCCAACCTAGACTCTTCTTGAATACAATCTGCCCTCAAACGATCAAACTTGGGAAGTTTCGATCTTGCACTGATTCCTTGAATGTAAGACTCCCAAGATGAAGGAAGACCATTAAGAGCCAACATGGTCAAATCCTTGACATCAACAATATGACCAATGGTAGAGAGCTGATCTCTCAATTCAAAAATCGTCATGAAGTAAGCGATGACAGATTCTCCTTCCACCATCTTAACATGGTTTGCTTTAATGCAAGTGCATGACTTGTGTTGTTGATTTCGTACATCTCCTCCAAATTTTTAAACATCTCTCTTGCTGACTTCAACTTTGAGACGATAGGAACAATATGATCCTTCACAGAATCAACTAACATCTTATTCGCCCTAGTATCTTTCTTCTTCCATTGAATCTTCTCTTCCTCATCAGTAGGATCGGAAACTTTGCTCTCCACGAACTCAACCAATTCATTTTCCTCCAAGGTGATCATAATTTTGAATCTCCAAGATGTGAAATTTATTGCTCCCTCAAGTCTGTCCCCGATCTTGAGTATGTTCACCATCTTGATGAAGAGATAGGAGTAATCAACGATGAGAAAGAGAATAAAGAGTATCACTATAATACTAAATCTGATCAAGATCTTCTTCAAACCCGCTTTGATACCATGTTAGTTTTATGATCATATTAGAGAACAAAAAATTAATTCAAAATTCAACACAATAACACAGTAGATACCCTGGGAAAACCCTCCTCTTGAGGGAGAAAAACCCAACAACAATATATCACTTATATATTGAATGTTAACAATAATTGTCTCCTTTACAATAGGCCAATATGAAGGCCAATTATATGCACCACAATCTGATGCAACACAGATACATAATGAAGCAATCTGCTAATAAAGATCTCAACCTTCTACAGAATCAATGATCTACTCTTGAAACAAACTCGCACTTGAGCAACTGGAACTTGATGAACTACAAACTGAATGAAACCACGATAATAATGTGATACAAATTGTAGATAATAACTTCATCCTTCTATAGAAAAATCAATCTGACCTTCTACAGAATTCGCACAATGATAGATGACTTATGATGAACAATGATGAGAATGAATGAGTGAGAGGCAAAGAAGGGCATCGATCATATATACAAGTGAGTGGATAGGTCGTGTCTCTTCAAGACAAGTCAGCCTGTATAGAAGAGTGTGTCTCTCCAATAAATCATGTCCAATGAAAAGTATGCGACTCTTCAAGAAGTCGACCTCGTAACAAACCGAGTCTCCTTACATTAAATAAATATTAATCATCATTTAATAAGTGATACATCATTTCATGAAATCGCTATCATCAATTAAATAGCCGATAGGTTACAATTTAATTGACATCTTTATTCGATCTGGGCTGGAAGAGATGGCCGACACTGCATGAACATCAACATATGCACTTTATCAATAATCAAAATTTTAACAAAAATTGATAGTGACATGTCACTGCTCTTGCATCTGATCACATCCCAAGCTTCTATAACTGGGCCTCTTTCATCATTCAACATATGCACTTCATCAATAATCAAAACTTTAACAAGAACTGATAGTGACATGTCACTGCTCTTGCATCTGATCACATCCCATTTTTCAGGTGTTGTGACAATCATCTACCAAAAAGCATACATAAGATACATGATTTTGGGAAAACCAAAAACACAATGTTACTTTATTTGATGATAAAAAAAAATCATTGGTTAAAAGAAAAATAGAAATGCACCTATGTCTCTTCAAGCTCATTTTTACTAAGTTGCATATCACTTGCAATTTATTTCAGGTTTATGTTTAAGGGAGATAAGCAACGACTAAAGGCTATTCTCACCTCTTCTGCCAACACATGTAGGAAATAATTCATTATAATAATGTTAACCATATAAAAATTTAATGTACTCAATTGAGAGTTAAGTTGAAAATTTTACCTTCAAAATCAATGGCCTAAATTAGGTGCCTATATTCAACATGGAATAACCCATTTCACATCACTTAACATTTTCTAGATATAGAATGTAAACCATGTTGCACATTGGTACATAATAAATATCTTATTGTTGATGTCCAGTAATGGCGTGACTATAGAAATGTTGAGAATTGGACACAAATAATATAATTAATAGTGCCGTTGCTTGCAGATTTATAATAGTAGAATGTGAAACAAAGAAAAATGAAAATATAAATTGGTGACGACATTAATAAAGAAGACTATTGGAAATCAATACAAACCCTGTAGATTTCAATTTCAAGGAGTGCAAAAAGCCTTATGCAATAGACACATTCCTCCATACATGTCCACCAAGGAACCCTTGAAATAGACTTGCAACCCATTACAAAGACACGTCTACAATGCCCAAACAATTATAAACCCATCAAATATTTTCCTCTATTCATTTTTACCTCATATTTTGCTAGGGATTTTTAATTTTTAATTTTTTACAAAAATAGAGAAAATTGAGAAAAAATCCATTTTAAAAATCAAAGAGCTATAGACCATAGGGAAACCCAACTTCTCTTGTGTTGGTTTCATTTCAAAGAAAGATAGTATTTGCATTTATTAAAGCAAAAACACAAGTCTCCATCTCTATAGATAGGGACTAATATATGAATCACCAAATACAAAGGTAAATATCCTTCTACTAAATATTCTCGTAGACCTATTGTGGATCTCCTTGCCAGAAGTAATGAGGAGGAAGTAAATCTCTAAAAAAATGTGAAGAAACAAAATAATTATTTATAGAACAAACCCTTAATCAGGATAGGCATGTGACAAAATTCCAATATCCATTATTATTGATGCATATCGATGCCATGTTTCAAAGCTCTCATTTTGGCATAAGCTGAAGGATCATTTATAGAACAAACCCTTATGCAAAAATGGTGGCTTAGAAAGAGGCTATGGAGTTTCATCAAAGCATAAAGGGAGAAAAAAATGAGAAGTGGCAACATAAAACCTCTTGTTCTTCATTTCCCATTGTCAACAATATATGTGGCTATAAATTTCCCTAGAGGTAAATCTACAAAAACCAATTTTCTGAGAAGGCTTGGATAGTTTTAACCAAATGCAATTAACAAGTACAAAGTCAAGCTCTAAATCCTTTAGACAATATCCTTGTTGCCTATACCAAAATGGTGGCATAGGAAGAGCTTATGGAGTTCAATCAAAGAATAAAGGGATCACACATAAAAGAACATATAGCTAACAAGAAGAACAAAAGAGCACATAAACTAAGGAGCAATAGTGCAAATGTGGGCATACATACATACAAAAGCATAGTGGCCACTCCAAGATCTAGCAACCTTTTCCACAACTCGCGACCCTACTTTTATGCATAGAATATTCATGTTGAGTTCATTAAAATGTGACAAGAAAAGGATGATGATTATCAAACTCTGAGAAATTGGACATATGAAGGAGTGCAAGAAACCTTACACAACAAAAATATGCCTCCATACATGCCCAACAAGGAACCCTCAAAACAAACTCATAGCTCATTATGAAGACACGTCCATAGTGTCCAAAATATTAGAAATCCATCAAATATTTTCCTTTGGTCATTTTTTATTTGTTAGATATTTTTCTCTAATTTTGTAAATTGAAATATTTTCCTTTGCTCATTTTTTATTTGTTAGATCTTTTTCTCTAATTTTGTAAATTGGAAAAGAAAAAGAACCTTGGAAAAATATGAGTGAATAAGAAAAAAGAGATAAGCCAACAAAAATTCCATTATAATAATCAAAGCATTGTAGACCATAGGAAAACCCTATTTCCCCTATGATGGTGTAATTTCCAAGAAAGACAACTTGTATTTAGTTGAGTGAAAACATAAGTCTTCGCCTATAGAGGTAGTGACTAAAAATAAAATTAGTTTGATTTATTCTCAAGAATTAGACTTGAGTTCATGAGTTTGTTCATCCCACTTCCAAAAGAGTTTGTGCCCACATAGTCCTAGTTCTATCATGTGATAGTCCCCCCAAGAGGCAAGAGGTAGGAATGTTGATTAGTGGTGATGAAACATATGATAGATCCTTTGAAGAAAATAATAGACTGATATTTCTACCATATTTAATTAAATAATAAATTGTATTCCTTTATTAAGAATTTGGATGTGCATGCCTTTTGTGGAAGGTAGAGGTTTGCTTTTAGTTTGTTCAACTCCTTTATTCATGTATGGAGAAACAATCATTTCCATCTTTAAGAAAAAGGATAGAGAAGTATCAAGTATGACATTTGTTAGAGTAATAGGTTAATCACCTAATTAATTAATTCATATTGATTAATTAATTAGGTCCCTTTTGCTTTACTCACTTAAGCTAAACTTAGGATTTTCTTTTTTGCATTATTAAATTAGCTTATGTTATCTCATTGCATAGGATTGTGATACTTGTCATAGGCTGATTTAATCCTCTCCTAGGGTTTCACTACTAGGGCTTGTATCTCATTTTCATAAGGATTGATTCATTATTGTAATTATTCATTCAGGTTATTTTGCATCAATTCATTCTCTAGTTGTTGAGCACTATTTTTTTTATCTCCTCTTTTGTGATAGGATATTTGCTTGTAGGTGATTTCTAGGTTATGTGGAGTTGATTTTGCAACTTCATCATGGTATCAGAGCTCCAAATCTGCAAATTTTTGTTCAAAATTTGAGGGATCCGACCTTGAGTGAATTTTTGGTACATCTCAGAGCAAAAATACCCTTTCCATTGAGTCCACAATGGCTGAAAATCTATAGATCGACTATTGTTTCACAAAAAAATAGAGAAGTTGAAATTTGGGGGTGAATTTTTGGAGGGTAGGTTTTATGAAGTGAAAAAATACATACAGTTCTATAGATCCATACATCCCCATACAATTGTATGCCATACTGGTATGGTACCATTAATTTATGTGGCTTGGCTTCAAAGAAATTTTTGCAGTGTTTAAAAAAAATTCAGGAAAAAAAGAGCAGTGGCTATTTTTTTTTTATTTTGGCACCCGATAAGTGTTTTTTAAGAAATCTGGTGGCATCTTTTTGAATATTCCTTAAGAATATTCCATAGAATATTTTGAGCGATTTGTTGCTCCCGCCGCTCCTCTTGGTCACACTGCCTCCTCCTGGCCACACCGCCACTGCCACCTCCGCTCAACCCAATGGTGTCACTCCCTTTCGTAGCCCAACTCCTTACCCACAACCATATTTGAAACCAAGGGTTAGGGCATACTACTAGCATCCAATAGTAAGCCCCTTGGTCCGCGATAGGACCAAGCGCTGATTTTTTTAGCCCCTAGTTCCTTCTACAAGGAAAATTGTGCAAGTTTCACATAATCGGGTATATCTTGGGTGTCAGTGGTCCATTTTTTGAAAATTAATATCATCAAAAAGTTGATTCCGAGCTTGGTCCAATGGTGTAGATATTTTTTCCTAATTCCATCTTAAAATTTTTTAGAGTCAATTGAAGTTAGTTCTTCTTTTTTGCACTTTTGAGGGCATAACTTGGGCATACAAGCTCTATTTTCTGCAAACGAATAGGCATAAGAGAGGTGATTCAGTGCTCTATCTAGATCTGCAAACCTTCTTCCCAGAAAGCTCTCCATGTACATAGAGAATTGTATGAAGTGACTTTTAAAAAAAAAAAAATTATCTTTTTTGCTCTTAGAGTTGCAATGGGGTTTGGTTTTTGATGTTGTGGGGGGTATTTTTCTTTCTTTCCATATCTACATACATTAGAGAACAAAAAAAGCTTCCAAAACATTATTTTGAAAACCTTAAACACCATGGCAGACACCTCTTCAGTTGAACATCTTATGCCACAAAACTATCACATCTGGAAGGCTCATATGACCAGATTGCTCATGTCTAAGGGTTTATGGTCCACTTTGGATCAAGTACAACCAACATTGACTTGTTAGCTTGAGATTATTCAACATTGGAACAAGTTGGATGAGGCCATATGATGATTTCATTGTATGTTTTAGATAGTTTCTTGTTTCATCTTGAGTCTTGCACTACTCCTAGGGCTATTGGAACAAAGTTCAGTGATATTTTTGGCACCATTAATGAGTTTCAAGCAATCTAGATTGATTAAGAGTTGACTTCCTTGGTACCTAATTCCTTCTCCTCCATTGAGGATTTTCTGGTTAAATTTAAGTTCCTTAGATCACTTTTATAGGGTTGTGGAAAGAATAAAACTGACACATAGTGCATTTACCTAATATTGTCTAAGCTTTGATGCCCATTTCAAGTCTTTTCTTCCACATTTTATTCTACCATGGATGTTTTGGTTAATGCTTTTACCGTGCTTATCTTTGAGATTTTTTGTGAGTGTTTGACATGGGAAAAATCAAAGTTGGTTTAGTTGGGTGCTCTTTCAAGTTTGAAAAACCATACCTTGGTAGCTCAACCATCTAAAGGGAAACAAAAGAAGAAACAAAAGCCTAAGAAAAATTCATCAAGCAGTGAGAATCCCTCCAAGCCACCTCCAAATTCAAAACAAGAACCACATTCTAATCCCAAGCGTGATAAGTCTTTTAAGCCAGGTGAGTCTTCCTCCAAGACAAAGAAGAAATCAAGTGAGCCTTGTAGTTTTTGTGGCAAGGAAGGACATCTAGTTACTAGATGTTGGAAGAGATTAGAGACTTTAGAGGAGGCCATGCAACAACATAACATCTCATCACCTCAGTCTTCCTCCACACATATAGGGAAAGGTCATACTCTTTTTGCACGAGCCTTACCTTCAACGTCTACACATATACTTGATTTTGGTGTTTCTCACCACTTGACACATACCCAGGATTTTGTTACCACTCTTTCACATTGTGGTACTTCACAAATTGTAGTTGGTGACTCCACTCAAATTTCAATTTTGGATTCAAGTACTATCCCACTGGAAGGTGGTTGTATTCAAGATGTTCTTGTTGTTCCTAACATTTCAACCAACCTCCTTTCAATTTATCATATTTGTCATTCTGGCACTAGTAGGACAATTGAGTTCTCACCACATGATGTGGTTATTCGAGACCTCCATGATCCTGATCTTGTCCTGGATACTAGGAGTGTTGATTGTGCATCACAACTATACATATTTGATGGATTTGAAAGCTTGGCTAATTCTGGTTCATCTCTCATAGCACATGCAAATTCAGTGAGTAAGCTTTGGAATGAACATTTTGGTCCTGTCAATTACATATATCTCCAACAGATGAGTACACATGCATTAATGTTTGGGCTTCCTAAGATTTCCTATATTAATGGTTTTTTTTTAGGATGTGTTCTTGGAAAACATCATTGGGATTCTTTTCCTACGGGTAGAGCTGCATGTGCTAAGGCACCCTAAAATTTGGTACATAGTGACCTCATGTCATTTCCAACTCCTTCATTTTTAGGGGCCAAATATGTGCTCACATTTATTGATGACATCTCCAGGAGTACATGGGTGTACTTTATTAAGTACAAGAGTGATGTATTTGATTCCTTCAGTATCTTCAAGGCATTCATGGAGAAGCAATCTGGTCTTTCTATTAGGCAGATGTACACAGATAGTGGGGGTAGTATGTCAATCAGGCTCTCAAGGATTTATACGAAATGACATCTTGACACATCGTAGGTGGCTTGATATTTTTCCTTATCTATATGGAATCATACCTACACCAAACACATTAGGGAGTTTATCGACATGGGTATTATCAGTGATCATGTTATAGGTGTTATATGTTCTAGTGTTGATCTTGAGACTGTGTGTTGTATCAAACATTGATTGTCCCCACACAATTTGGGAACACTTTGGGAGATCCGTGGAGACCCTCATATCTCTCCATACCCAAAGGATCTTGTTGTATATTGTCTCATTCCTCTTGCAGATGCAAATTCCACACCCTTTGATGATGATACTTTAGAGGAGCTTAAGTATATCACAGGTCTTGCATGTTCTGATGGTTCAAAGACTTGTCTTCATGTTGTTACTCTTGATATCAAGACTACATCATCATCTTCTGTTGTTCTTGATCAGCTTGGCATCACCACATCTTTGGCCTCTATTGGTTCAATGCAGCAAGACATTCATATTTCAAACATAGCTACTTGGGATTCATATCTTATAGACATATCATCCTTGTTTATAGAGTCTCAGATTATAGATTAGGAGGATTACTTTGAAGAAATTCATCTCCTCTTTTTTGACAACCACATCATTGATGTTAGCCCACCATCTTCATCACCTTTTCAATTTGTTCTCCATCGGTCTTCACAAGATTCTAGATTGACATCATCTCTTTCTAACATGTGGACACATGAGCACTTTTCAAAGGCACAAATCATTTGGATTTGGATTCCTGATTCACCCATCTCTTTGGATTAACTTCTGCAATCACCAATGGATCTATTTCTTCCTAAGGGGAGAAATGTTGTTTGCAGGCAATGGATCACATTCTATCTTTAGGTGTTCATCATTGGCACAAGAGCTCTTTCTTTATGGGGGATTCATATCCTCTTTTTCTCTCTCCTATCGAGGGACATCTATTGTACTTGTGTGACAAAAGCAATCCTTGGGGGGTCAAATTGAGTCCCCCTTCTATCCATCTTTCACTAGTGCAATCATTTCTTTTTCTCTCTTTTGGAGAGGAGTTTTTCCCATGTGGTTTTCTCCTTTTCTTTGGTTATGAAGAACCAAAAAAATAGCCATAAAGGACATAAGATCAATTCTCACTAGAAGTGATACTAGAAACCAACAATAAAAAATAAACCAAGAACCAAAAAAACAAGGATCAACACCATACTAGTAGACAACTACTAGTTACCCAACAAATTCAGGTCTATTATGGCCTTACATTCCTTGTTAAAAAATGCAAGCTTCTCCATGAAAGATAGCTCATTGGACTCTTGCACACCATGTTAGTAGGGATATTTTGGTTAGCATTCTGAGTGATAAATTTTTATTTACCTTTAGCCTTCCTATTGTTGGAGGCATTCACACCAATAGAGGGAGGGGCCTAAAAACCAATCACGTATTGCTTGTCCAACTTCCTCTTCTCCAACTCATGCTAGAGGATTTTGACAGTAGTGACATTGTTATTTTATTAATATTAAGCTAAGTAAGAAAAGCTAACATTTTATTTAAAAGGTTAAAAAAATAATTTTAAAAAATAAGAGAGAAGAGGAAAGGTAACAAATGAAAGTAAAAAAATAAGTGAAAGAAATTATTATTGTTTAAAACTTTAAAAAGGTAGGTGAAAGAAATTATTACTATTAAAATAAGTGGTTGCGAGAAGTCTAGGAAAACACCATAGTTTAATAAAAACAAGAGAATTCCTTATCAACATCATATTTAGAGTTACATTGAACCAATTTCATATTCTCAAAATTTATTTATGAAGCACAAATCTATGTTTTTCTTGGTAGTGATACCAGTAAGTAAAGGTATTAATAAAATTATGGAGAAATAACATTGTTTAAATTTCTCCTTTTGATTAATACTTGATTTCTTAACAATTTCCAATTGGGGTTTGCATTTAAATATAATTGGCTCCCTATTATTGAGCAACTGGTGAGTGCTTGGGATATTAGAAAATCCTCATAGAAATTATTTTACACTTAGGGGTGATTGAGTAGAACCCTAGTCTGATAGCTTGTTAAAAGAAAATTAATTAATATGTGTGCGAGCCAGATGTTTACAAGCAGCAAGAAATAATAGCACAATTTCCTCCATGCCCAACTAGGTTTATGCATTTTTTCTTAATGACATTATTTCATCTTACACATTACATGGGAGCATGTGTGCAAACAAAGGAAATGCATTTATCTATACTTCCCACTACCGATACTAGTGCTAATTGTACCTACGTGAATTTATGATTTGCATTGGAACCCATATTTTATTATATTATGTTGAATATATGTCCTTATGATCAGCATTGAAGGTTATATTTTATTATGTGGAGTATATGTACTCATGATCAACATTGAAACTTACATATTATTATGTTCAATATATGTGCTCATGACCACCATTGGAACTTGTATCATATTATATTGATTTATGTATCATGTGTGTGTAAATAAACATTGCTGATGGTTTACTTGCAAACACAAATAAAAGAAGGTTAGACATTACTACACAAGAAAATCTATTAAAACCTATATAGTATAATCTCTTCACCATAGTTATTTATTTTGTGAATGATACATTGTTTGAAATAATTAACTAATTTATTCATAAAAAATTAGTGGTGACAGTGTTTACATGTTGATTTATGTATATTGGTTAAGTCATAAAGCATCGACAACATAATGATTCGTCTCAAATGACTATATTTCACATAAATGAAATGTTCTAGGAGGTGTTATTAAGTGACTTCCAAGTTAAACTTGAGTAAAAGAATGCTCTGGCCAAAGCTATTAATTCAAATTATTAGTAATAAATTGCTTGAATTAATTTAAGTTACTGCATAGATATTTGTTGCTTGTGAGCATTAAGAATTGCATATGTCAAACACATCACGATTGTATGAGATTTTAGATATGTCAATCATGGATTGCTAGACTCTTCATGATGGGTCGAGTTCCTCTCAAAAGCACGAGGAAGTCTATAGCTTCATGGTATGGTGGAATTCATTCTAGTGATGTTATCTCTTCTTATATTTTGAAGAAGGAAACATAAGAGATTTTATTATGAAAAATATAAATGTGATTATCTATTCTATGATGTATGAACTTTGAGAAAAATAGGTAATTCTCATTTTGTTGGTTTTACTTATGAATTGCAATATTGTAGCTTTGGTATTGCTGTTAAAGATCATGATTGTTATGATTAATGTTGTTATCATATGCTTTCATCTTATATTGTGTAGTGTAGGAAATTGTATACCTTTACAATTTCACACAATGCTTGGGTCCCTTAATTTATTGGACTTAATTAAACGTCTAATTTTCCAAATTATGCATTCGAAAGCCTTATTTTTCCTATTTTTTGAAAGGGAAAATGACATTTAATTAAGAAAGTAATTAAATCACATTGGAGCATGTGTGTCCTAGACTTATAGGCCAAGACCCATTCACCCAAGGGAAAATGGGTCCCCTTTAAGTCTCGGGACCCATTTTTAAATATGTTTTTGGTGGCATTTTATTGATTCAAATTCAATTTACAATTGTCGGCTTTTGGAATCTATTTTTTGGGAAATTAGATAAACACCTATAAATACAATATTTTTATCATTTGAAATCTAAGCATCCTAACACACTTTGTGAGAGCAATCTTATTGAGCAAATATTATTGTCAAGAAAGTTCAAGAGCAGATTTATCAATCATTTGTTGCAACAATCAAGATCCTAACATCATGTTCAAGTCTGTGTGTTCATGTCATCTTGTGAAGGCTAATATGCATTGTTGATCCTAAAGCATCCAAGCATTTCAAGTATCCAAATCCATCAAGCAAAGCAAGATCAAGTTCCTTGGAGAGATGTGTTTGTCTTCAGTCCTCTAAGGGAAGCCATTGAAGGGTTGGTGAGTTGTAGCAAGCATTGTTCATTCATCATTTCCTTCTCCATTGTCATTATCTTTCTATCAAGGTTTAATTAAACCAAACTTGGGGTTTGACTAAGGCAAACCCCCATTCAAACAAAACATTTTTTCTCTTTGTGTATGTGCAAATTACAGGTTGAAGAAGGAATTGAAGAAATCTTGAAGAGCAATAAATTGCATTGTTGCATAAGTTGGAATCATTGTTGCCAAGCCATAGAAACTAGGTTGCAAACTTTATTTCTGACTTTCCAACATTAGGACTTGTGCCAAACAAAAATCAAAATCCGACATCAAAGGATTGTCAAAAGCGTTTTTAGAAGCCCTAACCAAGACCCATTCGCCCAGGGGCAAACCAGTCCTTCAGAAAGTCTCAAAACCAACTTTTGGTGACAGGTACATGTGTCCAAACCCTTCTCAAATCTTCTTGCAAACTGTCATTTCAGTTTCTTACTTTTGAGAATTTGCATTTCATGTATTAGATCTTATTGTTCATTTAGTTTTAGTGATTCAAATCATTTCAATTAGTTTCAAATCTTACCTATTGTCCTAAGGGCTAAGATATAGGTTTGATTGATTCAACATTGACGTTGAAAGTCAATCTTTATGCCTTGCGATCTCTTTCCTAATGAAATGCCCTTAGGGAAAGACACATATTAAGATCCTTATAAGTTCTACACAAATAAGACCCCTTATTATTTAGGATCTCCTTTCCCAACATTTCATATTGTACTAAAAATGATGCAATAATACATGTTATTTATTAAAAAAATTGACATCAGATTTTTGATGTGTAAATATCATATTTTTGTATTGAATTTATGATGATTGAAATCTTATATATTAAATATTTTTATTGTGAATTATATACCTAATTGATATTACACAAAGAATCAATCTAATTTTTCATATTCACATAAAAAATAAAATGAATGTATTTATTCTCATTAGAATCAATAAAACTAATACATTTGTCTAAACACTAGAATACAACCTCTCATTGTCTGGACCCTCAATAAATAATTGACAAAAAAAATGCAATTCCATTGTCATCCTTTTCAATTTAAATAAACAACTAAATTTGATCCCAAAGATCTCATATCTATCTATTAAAAAATTAAACAAAATCATCATTCAATTTTTATTTTATTTTTGCAACAACCACCATGCATAGTCCAATAGAAAAAGAAGCAGCTAATATCTATAAAATTTCAAAACATTATTTGCATATATATGATCTACCTCATTCCCACCTATTTATGGATCCACTACACACTTTAGATAGTTTAAATGGAATGCTTGGTTTGAAGGCCCTTCACACATTACAAGAAAGCAAAGCAATTATTTCCTACTACTACCTTCCAATATAGATACTAAAATAATTTGATCCATCTCCATTTAGCACTTTAGGTGACAAGTGTATTAGGAACTTAACAAAAATCAAAGTTACTCATTTCTTATAGATAATTTATGGTACGAGAAAAGTTGTTTGGAAATACATATATTATCAAATATAAATACAACAAAATTTTAAGTTCCTTTGCGATTAATATATTCAATTATTTATATATCTAAGAATATAGAACATATATATATGGTTAGACATGACAATTATTAAAATAGACATATATTCAATTATTTATATATTTAAGGACATAAAACATAACTTTTATAAAAATATATGTTATATATATGTATGTATGTAGGTTGATGGAGATGTCAAATGTGACAAACATCCCTTAAGTTAGTTATGTAGACAATTTGTACAATGAGTAGCCCTACATGGACTTAATGGTCTACCCCTTCATTATGTTATTAGCAGGAGGTCTTATAAATAAGGTGAATATAATTTTATGGATATGTGAATAATATAGTATTGTGTTTGAGATCTCTTAGAGATATAGTACAAAGTGGTTTTATTTATAAGGAGTATTATATGGTACTATCCTACTTTGAGGTTTTATCTATTTTCTACATATATTGGATATCAAGGCATCTTGGCCCACAAATATCTCTTGTGGTGTGTGTTCTATGTATTATATTATTGTCATTATTATATGTGTGGATCTTATCAAGTGGTATCAAAGCTATGATTTGGGAAAAGATGAGGATAAAACTCTATTTTAAAAATATTTTTCTATATCTCACAAATAATTGTGAATTTTTGTGCAATATTTTACCTCAAGTTGAAGAATCATATAAGAAATTTGTGAAACATTTTTTTCTCCACCTTAGTTTTTTAATCTTTGGCTTCTTGTTTTTGGATTCTGAGATGTCTGGGTTTATACAAGGTCGGTCGGAAAGACGGGCAATGTGCCACGTGGTGGTTGCATGGATTTCTTGTATGGGCCTAGGACACACGTCAGTTTGGCGAAAGTTTTCTCCAAAACATTTTTTGTAAAACATAAGATCTCCGCCTATGTGACATGTCCTCTCTTCGCTATAGGAGGACTGTGCCTTTGGTAGGATAATATCTTTTGGGAATCTGTCAGAGCTTGTTGGCTATTCTTTTCTTGGTTTCTAGGAATGGAAGTTTTGAGTCGATGCCTCCATGTAATGTGATTGGTCAACATAACCCCTTTTTTAAGGATGTTCTTAGGATTCGATCATTTACGAGCCTCCATCTTTGTTAAATATCTAAAAGGACATTAATGCAGTGGCTGAGAATTAATGAGCAAAGATCTTTTGTGGCCTAACCTAGGATCTATGATTAGAGTGCAAGCTATCAAGTATCAACATCTGGTAGCAATTACTTCTGTATTGAGGCGGTGTTTCCTTCTTTTGGTGGCTATAAGAGGAGAGCGACGACATAATGGGGGGTTGGATTCCAAGTTGTAGTTTCTTTGTTAAGAAAATTTTCTTTTGTTTTCTTGGGGTTTTAGAATTGTTTTCAGAAACAAGTTGCAGAACTACTTTACTCTGGCATGTTATATCTATTAAGGTTTAAACTATTGTCAGATTGGCATCCAACCTTTGTTTCAAAGTTTATTTGATATTTAAAAGCACGAACTATTGAGAAGAATTTGTTGAGATTGTGCATGTATGGCCTTTTTCAAGTTTTCTTTCTTTATATTATCGTTCTGAATGAAACATTGTGTCTTGCAAGTTGGATCTAGATAGTTTAAGTAGCGGATTTCTATGTTGTATGCTTGTGTGGTAGAGTAATAGCTTAGGAAAATTGGACTATGTCATTGGAATTCTCTGTTTTTCTAAAAGTTGTTATTTTATTGTACTATGTTGTATTAGGAGGAAGAGTTCATGTGATTTTTGAGATATTGTTATGATAATCGTACGAAGACTTTATGTTTGATCAGACCTTAATGAACATTGCCTGTGAAAAGATTTGAAAGTTTGCACTATGATTGAAGTTAGCCTTTGTTGTTCATTCTCTTGTTAGAATCCAAGATCACCTGCATGCAAGATGGATACCTGTCACATGCAAAAGATATGAAGAACCAAAAAGATGTTCTCTGAACCTCAAAGTGTAAAATGCATTTTAGAGAATCAATTATTACAAAGTGATCAATCCTTATGAAGGAGATCAAGAAACCCTAAAAGGGAAACCCTAGTGTGCACACTTAATAATTAATAATTAATTAATTATTAATGTGCCTAAGTTTAGCTTAAGTAATAAAGAGGAATAAGTGACTTAATTAATTAATCAATGTGATGTAATTAATTAAGCATAATAACTTATTACTCTAACACCCCCCCTTAAGATGAACTTAGGAAGAAGCTAAAACACTAGAATAAGATGCATGAAAGCAAAGATGGGTCCCGCAACTAGGCCTGATCAGGTACCCATTTACAAATGCAATAAAGAGTAAGAGAAGGAAAAACCCAGTGGGACAAAACCCCCTTACAATGAGATAACATGCTGCAAAGAAGCACTGGAAGAACTCTGTAGAGTAACACTGGAACTTGATATAGGCAAGCAAGGAAATATTCTTCTGTATACTACTGAAACCGGATGAGAGTCACTGATTGACTCAAGGAATCATGATAAAGCAACAGAAAACCCGATGCCACGGAACACTCGAAAACTCCAAACGGGAACAACTCTGGAATCTATGAAGTAGCAAGCAATTATTGAATGATGTATTACTGAAAACGAAGTGCAAAGATGCAAGATGCACTCTCCCAACTGCCAAAACATCCAAGTAATCGCCAAACAACCCATCAGGCCAAATCTGGACTAACTGATAAACCTGGGATAGATATAGAAAAAGTGCATGGACAGCAACCTAGAGCTCCTCAATACCTTTCGACGCTTCAAACGAGGCAAAAAAGAGATCGTGGCAAAAAGTTATGAGCTCGGAAGCATAAAAAGTACATCTGACTTCAAACAGCAATAAATGTAGGAAAATAGTAAAATACTGAAAAATAAATAGCACTACTAGAAAGTGCTCAGAACCAGCTTTCCGGTGATATCTCGTTTGCCCGATTTTGATACCGTATGCCCAAGTTATGGCCAAAAGAAAAAAACTGCTCTTTTAGAAGAAACTAGGGTTAGGAGGGGCAAAGAGGGCCGTACGGACGCTGATGTCATGCTGACGTCAGCGGTTCACAAGCTTAAAATTGACGGCCGTCTGGCCGTCGCCGCAAAAAATACAAAATGAAAAAAATTTCCCTGGTCCTATGGGTGACCAGGGCTGGATCGGAGCTGGAGGCCGCGGTTCTCCATATGACCACGGAGCGGAGGGGGCTGGCCGGGGCGGATCTAAGGCCGCAATATGACCGGGCTGCTTGGCAGGGGCTATGAGGGGTGGATAGTCCACTGGTAGTGGCGGTGGCACCGGTGAAATATTTTGCAGGCGCCGGCCCGAATCCCAAAAACCACATTTTTAAAAAATTAATTTTGAGCCTCGATCTGTGTCTGGGGAGGCCGTAGCCCCTCAGACAAAATTTTTTTGCCTCCCGGATCAACTGCACCAAAATGGACGATTTGGAGGCATTTCTAGGGTTTTGGGACCTGCGAACGCGATGGCGATCCGTTTGAGCCCATAGTGTCCCAAAAAAATAGCTACCCCCAGATCTTGCAGAAAAGATGCCTGTGGAAACCCTTGCACTTGAAACTCACAGAGAGGCCATATCTTCAGATCACGAACAAGTAGCTGCAGGTCTGGAGCTCTGATACCATGTTAGAATCCAAGATCACCTACATGCAAGATGGATACCTGTCACATGCAAAAGATATGAAGAACCAAAAAGATGTTCTCTGTAAACCTCTCAGTAAAAATGCATTAAGAGAATCAATTATTACAAAGTGATCAATCCTTATGAAGGAGATCAAGAAACCCTAAAAGGGAAACCCTAAATGAAACCCTAGTGTGCACACTTAATAATTAATAATTAATTAATTATTAATGTGCCTAAGTTTAGCTTAAGTAATAAAGAGGAATAAGTGACTTAATTAATTAATCAATGTGATGTAATTAATTAAGCATAATAACTTATTACTCTAACATCTCTTTCCAACAATGAAGGGTTATGTTGTTCTGTCTATTTATATCACTCATAGGAATGATTTGGGTTTGAAATGTTGTAAAAGCTTTGGCGCATAGCCTTTTATGTTTTATGTTTACATTTCCTTCTCTTCTTATCTCAAAACCCCCCCAAAGAAGAGCCAACTTTCTATAAAAATCCCAAAGGTATTCAGTGAGGTGCAATTTGTCCCCCACTCGTTGAATTTCCCATAAGACTATTGGAGAGGCCCAAGCTTTGATGATCAAAAGTTCTTTTTCTGGCATGCCCGGTGGGACCGAAGTTTTCCAAATGCTTGAATAGAAGTCAGAAATATTTCTTAAATCAGGCTAAGGAAGGAAACTAGAAGTTTCATGCCCAAAGTCCAAACAAGAGCATCTTTGAGAGGTCACTTCCAATACTCTCAATTACCTGCCTCGACCCTTAGGAGGAGAAGACTTACAAGTTCTGTATCACCTGTAAGGAGCAATAGAGTAAGAAGTGAGAGCCCAGTATCTAGAGCTTTATCTACTCCACCCAGAGGCTTAAATTTCCAAATTAGAATACCCATATATCTTATTCATAGGAATCTTTTCTCTATGGCTCACAGCCCTCCTTTGGCTCCTAGGAATTTCATAACATGGGATAGTGGTAGTCTATTACGACCACCCACATCCACAGATGTATGGCCTTCCATACCCACTAATTCCCTCAAGGCTATCCCTAAATTCTCCTGAGAAGATTTCAAAACCCCTTCCGAAGGCCAACAAACGAGATCTGCAAACCAGATAGTTCCAGTCACCATGCCTCTTTAGACAGTAAAGGACAACCAAAGAAGAGAGATGATATCAAGCTAGAACAATTTGGCGGAAGAGGAAAATGTATGGTGCTTCCCGTACAACGATAGCCATATGCTCCAAAATTGCCAGAGGGGGAATATGCAACAAAAGATAGTGAAACAAAGAGGCAAACATGTACTTCCAAGTGCAGACAAATACAGGTCTTCTAAAATGGAGAATGCTCGTGTTAAAGCACAAATGCAAGGGATACCCCTAGAACAAGTGATGGACACTTCACCCGATCAAGCACTCTTTTCATGGATGGAGGAAGAAGATGTGATATTCACAAATGAATCTCCTACGACTAGTGCTCCATAAGTACAATCAGATTATAACACGAGATCTAAAAGAAGGCTCATCAGAGAGTACGTGCAACAACCTCTACCATGACCTCAGCCATGTCAACCATCGTTGCAAGAGAAGCAAGTTTTACCACTTATCGTCCAGCCTATCTCGCAATCACATAACCTACCATAACCCGAGAAAAGGATGAGTGAAACACTAAGCCCAATAATGTCAGAAATTTTTCTTCCAAAAATAAGAGAAATAACATCGTTTAAGCCCAAGGACCAAATAGTCGGGACACTCAACATGGTCGAGCAATTGAAGAAGGTGCCCACCAATGTATCATTATGGGATGTCATATCTATCCCTGAACAAAAGACTTTTCTTTGGGAAGCATTAAAGAAAGAGGAGCAACTGCCTCGGATGGGAGTAGCTCCTATATGCGATCAAGAAAAGACAAGGTACCTGCGCCATAACCTCAAGTGCCAAACACTGTAGTGTATGCAATCGACGTGGATAATGCAAAGGAGAAAGAGGTAAGCAAGCCAAAGCCCACCCCTTTTTTTTAACACTTATTATGGGAGATAAGCTTTTGCATAACAATATGATCAATTCAGGAGCCAACACAACCGTCATGCCAAAACAAGTGGCGGATGCCTTGAAGCTTAAGTATGAACCTCTCAAAAAGGGAATCATGCAACTGGACGAGAAGAAGGTTCCGATCGTTGGCCGGATAAAGGACTTACCTTTGACCCTTTTCTCATGCCCAAGCCAAACAGTCACGCAATAAGTAGTAGTGATAGACATTCCACTAGTCTTTGGAATGTTTCTATCAAGATATTTCACCACCAACCTTGGCGGATATCTAGCACTCGACTGGTCTCACCTCATATTGAGAACCAAGCACGGGGAAAAAATAAAAATTCTTTTTGAATCTATACATCTCGAACATGTTGCGGACAATGCAGTCTTATGCTTTGTAGCTGCACATACTTCCATCTCTCAACAGGAGAAATATTGCATAGAAATGCTAGAAGATGAAGAGGATACAAGCGAGTGGACTCCAGAAGAAGAAGTGTTGCTCAACCAATTCATCGATTCTGATCCATTCAAAAATTTCCATGCAAAAGGGCTATGCACCTATGTAATTTTCGACAGAGATCAAGCTTTTTCAAAACTTATGAAGGATCGGGAGGAATCTAATGATCCATCTGATAACTGTCTATGGACCCTATATTTTGACGATGCCAAGTGTAAAGCCAGCTCCGGAGTGGGTGTCCGATTACTATCCCCGATAGGATCTGAGACTCTCAAAGCTTACCATTTTCTATTTTTATGCTTGAATAATGATGTTGAATATGAGGCTTTGGTTCATGGTCTAATCCTTGTTGAAAGGATGGGTGTAAAGAGAGTACAAGTTTTCAGAGATTTAGAACTAGTGGTGAGTGGTCGCGCCCACAAAAGGATATTAAAATCACAGCAAAACCTATCCTGGGAATTGGACATTCCAGCAGGCGACTAATACCTCTTCGTGGTCGTTCATTTACTTGTCAAACCAGGGAATGTATGCTTTAAATGGAGCGGCACTATATGTGCACTAAGAACTAGTTTCAGTCACAACCGATTGAAAATAAATACTTGGAAAGAAATTCTACCTATGCTACAGGAAGGTAATGAAAAGTTCTCTTAACTAACCAAAGCAGAAATCATAACAGCTACAACTGAGAGACAAACTATAAACTGGCCTTATGCTGCAGGAACAAACACAGGGATGGATTCCCGATGCTGTAGGAACAGTATAAGACTGAGCTTATGCTGAAACTTTCTAAAATGAAATCTAACTTGAATTAGCAAAGGATAAACAACTACTCTCCTACATATACTTACTAAGTGGGCCCCTTAGCAAGCATCAACTAATTTACACAGAAGATTGTGCTCAGAACTCCATCAACTTTTATTCATAACTTGAAATCATTTACATTGATTGTTCTGCTTCAGAAAACTAACAAAAACTCTGATTCATATTATAACTCTAACTCTTACATAATCTGCTTCTCTATCTATCTTTTTTCTTTCCTTACTACTTGTTCACCTGTGCAGGAGGAACACTTATTTAAATCAGGAAAACAACTAACTAACTAATCCCTAACAGAGAAAGACGTGGATGTAAAATGTATCCCGAAATCGAGGAACAGACTTCATAAATGAGTTTATCCTTTCAACCCAATCCAAAAAGAATCTAGCACTCCACTCTTTCCAGATTAAATGACATTTAAAATCCTTCCCAATAGTTTCGGTAAAAGAGTCTTCGCCAGAGCTTCCTCGAAGTCGTGCAGGAAATGGACTTTACTGCAAGGCCGAGATTGGCTGTGCTTGACTCGATCATACTTTCTTCAACAACCTACGAAACACAAGGTAACAGATGCAAAAGAAAAGATGCATGGCACATACACAATATCCATTCATTAATCACATATTTAAATCTATTTCATCATTCAAAAACTACATGCGTTATACTAGTCATTTGGGAAGTCAAACAGGGTAATAAATATAGATATGTCAACATGATAGGCTGCAGGAACATGAAAGTGTATTGCTACAAGATATCCCCCAATAAAAGGTTTCAGAAGAGTAAAACAACCGTGAACAACAAAAGTAAAGGTATTAAAAGTACACCATGATATCCAAATTATGAGCATATTTTGGGCTCATCAGTGAGCCAAGTCCACAGCAAATTAGCTACAAAGAACACCCTAATGAAGTCATATAGACATCGAATTTGGGATTTGATCGAGAGTTTCAAAGCCTTCAACATACAAGTTATTCTTCGATCTCAAAATAGTGTCGCTGATTGGATGACATCTATCGAGTCACAATTCAAATTAGTTTCTGACTCAACCAAGCAAAATGCAGTGCAAGTTGTCGTCTGACCCTCAATTCACAACAATGATGAAAATTGGAAAGTATTTAATGATGAAACTCAGATTGCTACCTTCATACAAAAGGCAGGAATGGATCTCGACTATTTTCCCCCAGGAGTAGATTTTTTTGAAGGGCAAGTCATCCAATTGAAAGGGAACAAGCTTCCCAGAGGTCTGATTTCCCTCGAGAACCTTTTTGACTGTGAAGATGCTAGAAATGGTAAGCAAAGGTTCACTGCAGATGAAAGAGATTACGAGGAGCTTGATGTTGGAAGCGACAAAAAGTTAAAGGTTGAAAAAGAGGTTCCTCAAAAGGATAAAGAAATATTAAGGGATTTTTGCTATGAGTGCGATGGAGTTATGGCCTAGACCTATGATGATCTCAGAGGTTATGACCCAGGTATAATCCAGCATACCATTGATTTGGAGGAAGGGTCCAAGCCCTTTTGACAGAAGCAAAGGTCAGTCAACCCGAAGGTTGAAGCCTTGATGGCACAGGAGCTCACCAAGTTGGTTGAATCAAGAATCACATATTTGATCAAATATTCCACCTAGGTGTCAAATGTGGTACCCATCTGAAAAAAGAATGGCGACATCAGACTTTGTGTCAATTTTAGGGATGAAGGACCATTACCCCCTATTTTCAATGGAGAAAATTTTGCATACAGTAGCTAGATCTGAAATGTTCTCACTGCTTGATGGATTTTCAGGATATAACTAGGTATATGTAAAGGAGAGCGACCAACACAAGATGACTTTCATCACCAAATGGGGAACGTTCACATATGCCAATATGTCATTCAAAATGTTGAATGTTGGTGCAACCTTTCAACGAGCAATGGATATTGCTTTAAGAGGTTTAATCAACCTGACTATTTGATATATCTAGATGACCTAACGGTCTTTTCAAAATCAAAGGATGATCATTTTGATCATCTAGAAAAGGTCTTCCAGAAATGCCAACAGTTTGGGATTTCTTTAAATCCCAAAAAATGTGTTTTTGGAGTACCTCAAGGAAAGCTACTTAGATTTGTAGTGTTTAAAGAGGGAATAGCAATAGATCCTGAAATGGTTAGATCTATAATGGAATTACCCCTGCCAGTAAACTAGAAAGGACTTCAGTATTGTAAGGCCTATCAAAGAAGGACTTTGTCGGTATTGTAAGGCCTATCACACTAATGCTCAAAAAGAAAGTGTTGTTCAAATGAACCTCTGAAGGAAAAGAAGTTTTTGAGCAAATAAATATGGCAATTTCCACTGCTCCAATCTTGGTTAATCCAGATTTTTCCAAAGATTTCTTACTTAAACAAGTTTTTTCCATAGTTAAAAGATTAAAAAAGTTCTGACACTTGGTGTCGGCCAATGGGATCACTATCCTTGTAACGCACCCCAATGTGAGGGAATACATTACAAAAGGTGAGATCACTGAAAAAATAGCTAATTGGATCACTAAGATTCTACAATATGATGTGGACATCAAACCAACCAAGCGAGTTCGGGGAAGATTCTTGCGTGAATATATCACACAGGAAATGAGTCTTGTTGCTGAAAAAGACACTGATCAAGTCTAGTCAAACCAATTTGAGTTTGAACAATCCTGGGTGGCTAATCAAACTCAGTACATGCTGAAGGGTTATTACCCAACCAACCTTCCATCCAAAAAAAGGAGATACTACCGATTGCAAGGTGCTAGGTATGTATTAATTGAGGATGTACTATTCAAGAGAAATTATGATGGTGTGTTGCTCTGATGTCTCAAAAACCTATAGGTGGAAAGAGTTCTTAATGGATTTCATCACAGTCCTGAGGGTGGACACTTTTCTGCCAAGACTACCACTTTAAAGATAATGTGGGCAGGATATTATTGGCCCTCTATGTTTGCAGAAGCACATTGTCTGGTGCAGAAGTGTACACAGTGCCAATACTTTGTTGGAAAAAGAAAGAATGTCGCTTTAACCTTGAGCATGATTGTAACTAAAGAACCCTTTGTACACTGGGGTTTGGATTTTATTGGCATGATAGATCCTATTTCCAGCACTGGAGATAAGTGGATCCTCATGGCGACTGATTATTTTACAAGGTGGATGGAGGCCGTAGCCCTAAAGAATGCAACAAAAGGAGAAAATGTCAATTTCCTTGAAGAAATAGTGGCCAGATTTGGCCCATCCAAAACCATCATATCTGTTAATGCTCAGGATATTTTTTGGACAGGGATGTCAAATTTTGCTAGCAGACATGGGATTTTCCTCAAAACGTCATCAAATTATTATCCACAAGGGAACAAGTTAGAGAGTCCACCAACAAAAACCTAATTGGGTTAATCAAATGTATAGGGCCAGAACGATAAAGAGATTGGCACAAGCATTTGTGAGTTGCTCTGTGGGCGGACCGAATTACCCCTAAGCAAATCCTAAAGACATCTCCTTATGAGTTGGTGTACGAAAAAGAGGTAGTGATACCCATTTCCATAGAAATTCCTGCTTTACAACTACTAAAAGCCTTGGAGGTTGAAGAAAACGATGGAATGGAAGTACGGTTGGTAGAATTCCTCAAACTGGAGGAAGATAGAGAAAAGGCCCATGGAGCCATGATCAATCACCAACAAACAGTCAAGAGATGGTTTGACAAAAAGACTTCTAGCCTAGAATTCAAAGAAGGGAGCTTAGTGCTAAAGTACAATGAGCATAATGCAAATGTTGGAATCATGTGCCTCAATCTCACAGGCTGGAACTTCTGGAGGAGCAATGTCGGTGTGACATTTGGGTGGTCTAGCCGACTGGCAGTTTGTGAACCCTGTGAAATGCTCTAGTTGCTGTGACCTTGTTTATATCTCATTGAAGGAATCTATCGATGTGACAAGAAGCTTTTGGCGTGACCTCTTACCGCTCGTGGAGAACTCTGGCCGATAGGCCTTTCTATCGTGTATCAGGAGGACCCTTGGCCGAAAGATTCTATTCGTTGTAATTTCTAGGTGATGTGTTGAAGTCTCGCCGATAGTATGTTAAAAGGTGTGGTCTTCGGCGTATCTCATAGTCTATCAGTAAGATGTCTTACCAATGTGGAGATGTCTCGGCGACAATGTTAGGGGTCATCGGTATGACTCTTGGCGAACTGTGGTTTTGGGCTAACACTTGGGGTCTTCGGAGTGACTCAAAGACTTCGATATGAAGTCCCAGCGACAATGGAATGTCTCACCGATGGGTGTACTTTTGGCGTCTTCGCGGTAACTCAAAGGCTTCGCTATGAAGTCTTACCGACGGTGGGTTCTCTCGCCGATAGGTGTGAACATCGCTGTAACCTCTTGGCGATAGAGAGAAGTCTTGTCAACTGAGTTTGGTGCTCGGTATAACATAAAGATCTCAGTGTGAACTCTTGGCGAAGAGTTTTGGTCTTGCCGATAGGTGAAAGGCTTCAGAGTAACATAAGGCTGTCGGCAGAAAGTCTTGGTGAGATCGACATGTCTTGCTGAAAGGAATAACTCATCGCTGTGACTGAAGACTTCGATATGAGTCTCTCCGAAAAGCGAATGTCTCGCCGAATGGAAACCTCATCGGTGTGACTTGTGAACTCGACATGACATCTTGGCGAAAGACGAATGTCTTGCCGATTGAGATGTCTTCGGTGTGACTCTCAGCGAACTGAAGTCTTCGGGGTGAAATGTAAATATCTCTGTAACCTCTTGGTGATAGAGGGATGTCTTTCCGACAATAGTATCTATATGTCACAAAGAGCTCGGTGTAATGTCTCATCCAATGGCGATTGTCTTGTCGATGAGCATGATGAGATCGATATAACCTCTTGTCGTTAGCATGGACTCTTGGTGATATCGATTGCTGGCTAGGTTGGCATCGGGGAGACACTGTTAGTGTCTCACCGACATGCCAACACAGGTTGAATGCCCTTGACCATTTGGATGACTGTCTGACGTGGTGCGATATGGACAAATCAGAGAAAGCAGAATGTGAATCATTTTTCTGAGTTGGATGATTCGACAGTTGTAATCTAACAATTGGATCCAAACCGTTTTCATAGAGTCAAAGCCAAAGAGAGGAAGTGAGAGACAGAGTGAAAAACAGGTGAAGGCCGAGAGTGGCTGGCGAGAAGGCTGGAGCCATGAGGCCGTAACAGGTGACTCGAAGAGCTGATGAGATGTTAAGGCTGAGTGTGGCTGGCTGGAAGGTCGAGGCCATGAGGCTGAAATAGAGGAAGTAAGAGGCAGAGTTATATTGTCGATTTCTCTCCTAATCAAGGATTGAATGCCATGGTTGATCTCTTGTGTTGATCAGTACTGTATACCGTGTGAGAGTATTGCAACAGTACGAAGATTGTTTGGTTTGAGAGGTTGATCAGGAAATGTACAGAGGGAGAGCTGATTACCAGATAGTATCTAGAATGAACAAGATGTAAACTCTGAAAAGGCTAAGAGCCTAGATTTGTATTGTAACCATTATGTTGCTGAATAATACAATGGCTCGATCTTTGGAGTGTGGGGTTTTTTATCCGAAAGGATTTTCCCCACGTAAATCTTTGTGTTGTGATTTTTCTATTTCATCTTTCATGTCTGTTGGGTTAATGCTTGTTGTTGAATTTACATGTGTTTCTCTCAGATGGATCAATGTAGGAAATAAACTGTGTCTGTTCCGCATTTGGACATAGTTGTCTGTGTCTTTGAGGTAACCTAATCGAAATAAAAGTTACCGAAGGAACTACTGCATGGAGTTTTCATAAAATATGCTCCTAGATTTCCTTACAAGTGGTATCAAAGACTTCTTTTGGTTGCTGATTTTGGGTATTTCTCCTGTGAAGATTTCTTAGTTTGATTGGCTGGAGGAAATTTGGAGGAATAGACTGATTAATTGATCCTTTGTTGAGTGGAAGCCTTGTGGTATTCTAAGACAACATGCAGCTTGAAGGATGGTCAATATGGAAAAGGGAGTTGATCATGTTGTGATCTGTTTCTCCTGGCTGGTAGAGGTTTAACCTTGGATTCTGAGGTGGATTTTCTTACTCTATGGTTGTGTAGTAGTAAAGCTTTCATATTGGTGTCTATGTGACAGGCTCCTGGGTGATATGAAGAAGCCTAGATTGTTTCTTAGTCATGGAAGAGAGTGTTTATGCTAGGTGGAGGTCCTAGTGTTGGAAGGAACTGTTTCCTGTTAACCTCGAATGCTTGAAGGCTATGGAGTTAATCATTAGATGATTTGCAAGCTTCTGAAATAGCCTTTTTGTCTTTCTCGGATGCATGTACATGGTGGTAGTTTAAAGTTGGCCTGAAAGGGGCCTGGATTCTCTTGAACTGCTGTTTTCTTTCTAAGGATGATTTGTACTTGCATGGCTCTGTGGTTTTGCAGGTTTTACACGGTTAAGTAAAACTTGTGATCATGTGGAGTTGTTGTTAAGCTATTGTCTAGACACTGGCCTTTTCGGGTGTTGTTGGATGAGATAGTTGCAGGTTTGCATGCATGCTTGGTGCATGGTTTTGAGGAGGTATGATTCTTTCTCTACATGAGAGTGTTGGTAAGTGTTTTGTCACTCAGCATTCTTGTGGTAATGCTTGTGGGGTCCTTGATTATGGTGCTCGTTGTGGACATGATTGGAAAATCAGATCTGGCATGATTTGATGTTTGAGTCATGTTGTCTACATGGTTATTCTCTTTGATATCTCAGTGTTGCAGTTTTCAATGTGATAACGGTTTTGCATCTTTGATGTTTGTGATCTACGAGTTATGCGGTTGGTGGATTAGCTACCCATTGGCTGTAATGAGATAACTTGGATGTGGATTGTCTTTATCCACGAGGTTGATTCATTGGTGGTGTAGATTTGTTAGCTGGCCTTGTCTGTGGTCACTTGTACATTGGTGTGATTGTTTTGAGATGAGAGGATGGATATTCTTGAGTACTTGAATAGTTAGTTATGGGAACCTGAAATAGTTGGTCATGATGCTTGGAAAGCTCGGGTGTCACGTTTCAGTGGGAGCTCTAGCAGTGACTATGGATTCATCACTTGGTGGTGAATGGTCTTCTATAGTGTTGCAGGATGGTTCTTATATTTTTTGCTTTTGCATGGACATTATTTGAAGATGTGCAACATCTTGGAACCATGGAGGACGCATAGATTCTTTGGCTGATGTGTTGGTGGTGCTTGACAGGTGATGTTGTTTTGAGTTTATTTGCTTTATGTCATGGTATACTCTTGGTTGTGCACTGGAGTTTTGGCATTGTGCATTGTACTTGAGACAATGGTGGAGTCACTTGAAGCATGGTATCTCCTATGGGGATGTGTAGATCATGGTGTCATGATAAGTTCCTGATTCAGATGATTGGAGCTTTGACAGTGGTCTGGTAATTCTTTGTGTATTGGGTGCTTTTGATTACTTTCTTGATACTTCATGATAGTGCAGTAATGCAGATGGAGTTTAGCATGAGATGGTCGGTTGCTAGTACTCATGGATACATGAAGAATAAGGTGAGGCTGTCTTTCTCTTGTGAGAGAATTGTTCCTGCTTGTTACTCTTGTTAAAGTTTATTAGCAGAAAGTCCGAGAAGCCTACACCTAGGTTGAACGTGAGTTCAATAAGAGACCTATGAGGAGATTGCTCTTGGATTAGTCATAATGGCTTATATATCTTGAAGGAGTTTTCTTTTACCCACTCTTGGTCTACTCGGCAGTTTATCTGAGAGGTATTTGGCTCATTATATCTTTCAGATGTATTTTAAGTTCACTTTCATGATATGGATCTTGAATTATTTGGTTCTGAAGGATTCATAGTGGAAGTTGTACAACTTGATTATCTCCTTGAGCTTTTATGTTATGTTATTTACTAATGAGAATTGGTAGGAGATAATGTATGGGCTAATTTCCTGAAATGGGGAATAAACTAGCTTAATCTTCTTTGAGATGCTTACATCCATGTTTCTTAAAGATGGTTTGATCTTGGTGATTGAACGAATGGATGTTATTAAGGTTTGTCTCTTGGGATGTGAAGAAGATCATTCTTGACACAGTTGGCTGTTAGAAGTGTATGTAGGAGGATGTTTTGCAGGAAGATGATGTGCAAAGTTTCTCTCTGTGGCCGTGAAGGTTTGTGGTGAGAGAAATGTTCCTTGTAGCAGGTTGTTGCGGGTTGTGCATGTCATTGTGGATATTTCCTTGGTACTACATGGTTACTTTTTCTATGTGCTGGTATTGGTAGGCTTACGATGCCTTTTGATCTTTCAGATCTGGATTACTCAGGAAGTGGGAGTTCCTGTATGTGTCTTGTCTTCTTCGACTAGTTGACACTAGAACTTGTATTTGCTGTTAATTGATTGGCAGAAGTTTACTAATGAGGTATGTGAGATTGGATGGAATAGAACGAGTTGTGGGTGCTATTTGCAGTTGCGTGGGGTTTATCAGTTGGACGGAAGCGGTCAGTATGATTATTGTTCTAACTGGTGATGTTTTGTTTCTTGTTTCTAGAGAATGACTTCACTATTGTGTTCTGTTTGAAGCCTTGAAGTTGATATTGCTTCTATATGGCATTTGAGCACAGTGAAGTGGTAGTAGTATCTTGTTGAAGATGTCACTGGAATCTTTTGCTTGTGTACGTTGGAATAGTGCTTATGCACCTTGGCGATGTATCTTTCTTCCACATGTGGAAGATGATAGGATTGTTGCTTGAATGGTGGATATCTTGGATGTTGGAGCAGAGTTATTAATGGAGCATGAGAACATGTTGAGATCTATGTGGTTTCCTGGTTGGCTGGGATTGGTTGTTTTTGTTGGATAGTGAGTTGCAGTTGGATGCCCGATCTTTGTTGCAAATTGTCTTGTGGACTATTATTTGTGGAATCTTGTTGATTGGGTGTTTTGAGTATTGCAAGGTTTGAGCTGGTGGAGCTAGTGTGGTTCTAATTTTTGGGTGCTTTGGAGGTGCCTATGTGATCTTCGTCAAGTGGGAGATTGTTGGAATCATGTGCCTCAATCTCAAAGGTTGGAACTTCTGGAGGAGCAATGTCGGTGTGACATTTGGGTGGTATGGCCGAATGGCAGTTTGTGAACCCTGTGAAATGCTCTAGTCACTGTGACCTTGTTTATATCTCACCAAAGGAATCTATCATTGTGACAAGAAGCTTTCAGCATGACCTCTTACCGCTCGTGGAGAACTCTGGCTGACAGGCCTTTCTATCGTGTATCGGGAG
>VDFB02000008.1:176413692-176559795 GCA_007258455.2 Sequoia sempervirens | reverse complement strand
TGCAACTTCTTGTTCAAAATTTGAGGGATCTGACCTTGAGTGAATTTTTGGTACATCTCAGAGCAAAAATACCCTTTCCATTGAGTCCACAATGGCTGAAAATCTATAGATCGACTATTGTTTCACAAAAAAATAGAGAAGTTGAAATTTGGGGGTGAATTTTTGGAGGGCACGTTTTATGAAGTGAAAAAATCCATACAGTTCTATAGATCCATACATCCCTATACAATTGTATGCCATACTGGTATGGTACCATTAATTTATGTGGCTTGGCTTCAAAGAAATTTTTGCAGTGTTTACAAAATTCAGGAAAAAAAGAGCAGTGGCTATTTTTTTTATTTTGGCACCCGATAAGTGTTTTTTAAGAAATTTGGTGGCAGTTGTTTTTTAAGAAATCTGGTGGCATCTTTTTGAATATTCCATAGAATATTTTGAGCGACCAGTTGCTCCCGCTGCTCCTCTTGGTCACACTGCCTCCTCCTGGTCACACCGCCACTGCCACCTCTGCTCAACCCAATGGTGTCACTCCCTTTCGTAGCCCAACTCCTTACCCACAACCATATTTGAAACCAAGGGTTAGGGCATACTACTAGCATCCAATAGTAAGCCCCTTGGTCCGCGATAGGACCAAGCGCTGATTTTTTTAGCCCCTAGTTCCTTCTACAAGGAAAATTGTGCAAGTTTCACATAATCGGGTATATCTTGGGTGTCAGTGGTCCATTTTTTGAAAATTAATATCATCAAAAAGTTGATTCCGAGCTTGGTCCAATGGTGTAGATATTTTTTCCTAATTCCATCTTAAAATTTTTTAGAGTCAATTGAAGTTAGTTCTTCTTTTTTGCACTTTTGAGGGCATAACTTGGGCATACAAGCTCTATTTTCTGCAAACGAATAGGCATAAGAGAGGTGATTCAGTGCTCTATCTAGATCTGCAAACCTTCTTCCCAGAAAGCTCTCCATGTACATAGAGAATTGTATGAAGTGACTTTTAAAAAAAAAAAAATTATCTTTTTTGCTCTTAGAGTTGCAATGGGGTTTGGTTTTTGATGTTGTGGGGGGTATTTTTCTTTCTTTCCATATCTACATACATTAGAGAACAAAAAAAGCTTCCAAAACATTATTTTGAAAACCTTAAACACCATGGCAGACACCTCTTCAGTTGAACATCTTATGCCACAAAACTATCACATCTGGAAGGCTCATATGACCAGATTGCTCATGTCTAAGGGTTTATGGTCCACTTTGGATCAAGTACAACCAACATTGACTTGTTAGCTTGAGATTATTCAACATTGGAACAAGTTGGATGAGGCCATATGATGATTTCATTGTATGTTTTAGATAGTTTCTTGTTTCATCTTGAGTCTTGCACTACTCCTAGGGCTATTGGAACAAAGTTCAGTGATATTTTTGGCACCATTAATGAGTTTCAAGCAATCTAGATTGATTAAGAGTTGACTTCCTTGGTACCTAATTCCTTCTCCTCCATTGAGGATTTTCTGGTTAAATTTAAGTTCCTTAGATCACTTTTATAGGGTTGTGGAAAGAATAAAACTGACACATAGTGCATTTACCTAATATTGTCTAAGCTTTGATGCCCATTTCAAGTCTTTTCTTCCACATTTTATTCTACCATGGATGTTTTGGTTAATGCTTTTACCGTGCTTATCTTTGAGATTTTTTGTGAGTGTTTGACATGGGAAAAATCAAAGTTGGTTTAGTTGGGTGCTCTTTCAAGTTTGAAAAACCATACCTTGGTAGCTCAACCATCTAAAGGGAAACAAAAGAAGAAACAAAAGCCTAAGAAAAATTCATCAAGCAGTGAGAATCCCTCCAAGCCACCTCCAAATTCAAAACAAGAACCACATTCTAATCCCAAGCGTGATAAGTCTTTTAAGCCAGGTGAGTCTTCCTCCAAGACAAAGAAGAAATCAAGTGAGCCTTGTAGTTTTTGTGGCAAGGAAGGACATCTAGTTACTAGATGTTGGAAGAGATTAGAGACTTTAGAGGAGGCCATGCAACAACATAACATCTCATCACCTCAGTCTTCCTCCACACATATAGGGAAAGGTCATACTCTTTTTGCACGAGCCTTACCTTCAACGTCTACACATATACTTGATTTTGGTGTTTCTCACCACTTGACACATACCCAGGATTTTGTTACCACTCTTTCACATTGTGGTACTTCACAAATTGTAGTTGGTGACTCCACTCAAATTTCAATTTTGGATTCAAGTACTATCCCACTGGAAGGTGGTTGTATTCAAGATGTTCTTGTTGTTCCTAACATTTCAACCAACCTCCTTTCAATTTATCATATTTGTCATTCTGGCACTAGTAGGACAATTGAGTTCTCACCACATGATGTGGTTATTCGAGACCTCCATGATCCTGATCTTGTCCTGGATACTAGGAGTGTTGATTGTGCATCACAACTATACATATTTGATGGATTTGAAAGCTTGGCTAATTCTGGTTCATCTCTCATAGCACATGCAAATTCAGTGAGTAAGCTTTGGAATGAACATTTTGGTCCTGTCAATTACATATATCTCCAACAGATGAGTACACATGCATTAATGTTTGGGCTTCCTAAGATTTCCTATATTAATGGTTTTTTTTTAGGATGTGTTCTTGGAAAACATCATTGGGATTCTTTTCCTACGGGTAGAGCTGCATGTGCTAAGGCACCCTAAAATTTGGTACATAGTGACCTCATGTCATTTCCAACTCCTTCATTTTTAGGGGCCAAATATGTGCTCACATTTATTGATGACATCTCCAGGAGTACATGGGTGTACTTTATTAAGTACAAGAGTGATGTATTTGATTCCTTCAGTATCTTCAAGGCATTCATGGAGAAGCAATCTGGTCTTTCTATTAGGCAGATGTACACAGATAGTGGGGGTAGTATGTCAATCAGGCTCTCAAGGATTTATACGAAATGACATCTTGACACATCGTAGGTGGCTTGATATTTTTCCTTATCTATATGGAATCATACCTACACCAAACACATTAGGGAGTTTATCGACATGGGTATTATCAGTGATCATGTTATAGGTGTTATATGTTCTAGTGTTGATCTTGAGACTGTGTGTTGTATCAAACATTGATTGTCCCCACACAATTTGGGAACACTTTGGGAGATCCGTGGAGACCCTCATATCTCTCCATACCCAAAGGATCTTGTTGTATATTGTCTCATTCCTCTTGCAGATGCAAATTCCACACCCTTTGATGATGATACTTTAGAGGAGCTTAAGTATATCACAGGTCTTGCATGTTCTGATGGTTCAAAGACTTGTCTTCATGTTGTTACTCTTGATATCAAGACTACATCATCATCTTCTGTTGTTCTTGATCAGCTTGGCATCACCACATCTTTGGCCTCTATTGGTTCAATGCAGCAAGACATTCATATTTCAAACATAGCTACTTGGGATTCATATCTTATAGACATATCATCCTTGTTTATAGAGTCTCAGATTATAGATTAGGAGGATTACTTTGAAGAAATTCATCTCCTCTTTTTTGACAACCACATCATTGATGTTAGCCCACCATCTTCATCACCTTTTCAATTTGTTCTCCATCGGTCTTCACAAGATTCTAGATTGACATCATCTCTTTCTAACATGTGGACACATGAGCACTTTTCAAAGGCACAAATCATTTGGATTTGGATTCCTGATTCACCCATCTCTTTGGATTAACTTCTGCAATCACCAATGGATCTATTTCTTCCTAAGGGGAGAAATGTTGTTTGCAGGCAATGGATCACATTCTATCTTTAGGTGTTCATCATTGGCACAAGAGCTCTTTCTTTATGGGGGATTCATATCCTCTTTTTCTCTCTCCTATCGAGGGACATCTATTGTACTTGTGTGACAAAAGCAATCCTTGGGGGGTCAGATTGAGTCCCCCTTCTATCCTCCTTTCACTAGTGCAGTCATTTCTTTTTCTCTCTTTTGGAGAGGAGTTTTTCCCATGTGGTTTTCTCCTTTTCTCTGGTTATGAAGAACCAAAAAAATAGCCATAAAGGATAAAAGATCAATTCTCACTAGAAGTGATACTAGAAACCAACAATAAAATATAAACCAAGAACCAAAAAAACAAGGACCAACACCATACTAGTAGACAACAACTACTAGTTACCCAACAAATTCAGGTCTATTATGGCCTTACATTCCTTGTTCAAAAATCCAAGCTTCTCTATGAAAGATAGCTCATTGGACTCTTGCACACCATGTTAGTAGGGATATTTTGGTTAGCATTCTGAGTGATAAATTTTTATTTACCTTTAGCCTTCCTATTGTTGGAGGCATTCACACCAACAGAGGGAGAGGCCTAAGAACCAATCACGTATTGCTTGTCCAACTTCCTCTTCTCCAACTCATGCTAGAGGATTTTGAGAGAAGTGACATTGTTATTTTATTAATATTAAGCTAAGTAAGACAAGTTAACATTTTATTTAAAAGGTTAAAAAAATAATTTTAAAAAATAAGAGAGAAGAGGAAAGGTAACAAATGATAGTAAAAAAACAAGTGAAAGAAATTATTATTGTTTAAAACTTTAAAAAGGTAGGTGAAAAAAATTATTACTATTTAAAAAAATTAAAATAAGTGGTTGCGAGAAGTCTAGGAAAACACCATAGTTTAATAAAAACAAGAGAATTCCTTATCAACATCATATTTAGAGGTACACTGAACCAATTTCATATTCTCAAAATTTATTTATGAAGCACAAATCTATGTTTTTCTTGGTAGTGATACCAGTAAGTAAAGGTATTAATAAAATTATAGAGAAATAACATTGTTTAAATTTCTCCTTTTGATTAATACTTGATTTCTTAACAATTGCCAATTGGGATTTGCATTTAAATATAATTGGCTCCCTATTATTGAGCAACTGGTGAGTGCTTGGGATATTAGAAAATCCTCATAGAAATTATTTTACACTTAGGGGCGATTAAGTAGAACCCTAGTCTGATAGCTTGTTAAAAAAAAATTAATTAATATGTGTGCGAGCCAGATGTTTACAAGCAGCAAGAAATAAGAGCATAATTTTCTCCACGCCCAACTAGGTTTATGCATTTTTTCTTAATGACATTATTTCATCTTGCACATTACATGGGAGCACGTGTGCAAACAAAGGAAATACATTTATCTATACTTCCCACTACCGATACTAGTGCTAATTGTACCTACGTGAATTTATGATTTGCATTGGAACCTATATTTTATTATATTATGTTGAATATATGTACTTATGATCAGCATTGAAGGTTATATTTTATTATGTGGAGTATATGTACTCATGATCAACATTGAAACTTACATATTATTATGTTCAATATATGTGCTCATGACCACCATTGGAACTTGTATCATATTATGTTGATTTATGTATCATGTGTGTAAATAAACATTGTTGATGGTTTACTTGCAAACACAAATAAAAGAAGGTTAGACATTACTACACAAGAAAATCTATTAAAACCTATATAGTATAATCTCTTCACCATAGTTATTTATTTTGTGAATGATACATTGTTTGAAATAATTAACTAATTTATTCATAAAAAATTAGTGGTGACAGTGTTTACATGTTGATTTATGTATATTGGTTAAGTCATAAAGCATCGACAACATAATGATTCGTCTCAAATGACTATATTTCACATAAATGAAATGTTCTAGGAGGTGTTATTAAGTGACTTCCAAGTTAAACTTGAGTAAAAGAATGCTCTGGCCAAAGCTATTAATTCAAATTATTAGTAATAAATTGCTTGAATTAATTTAAGTTACTGCATAGATATTTGTTGCTTGTGAGCATTAAGAATTGCATATGTCAAACACATCACGATTGTATGAGATTTTAGATATGTCAATCATGGATTGCTAGACTCTTCATGATGGGTTGAGTTCCTCTCAAAAGCACAAGGAAGTCTATAGCTTCATGGTATGGTGGAATTCATTCTAGTGATGTTATCTCTTCTTATATTTTGAAGAAGGAAACATAAGAGATTTTATTATGAAAAATATAAATGTGATTATCTATTCTATGATGTATAAACTTTGAGAAAAATAGGTAATTCTCATTTTGTTGGTTTTACTTATGAATTGCAATACTGTAGCTTTGGTATTGTTGTTAAAGATCATGATTGTTATGATTAATTTTGTTATCATATGCTTTCATCTTATATTGTGTAGTGTAGGAAATTGTATACCTTTACAATTTCACATAATGCTTGGGTCCCTTAATTTATTGGACTTAATTAAACGTCTAATTTTCCAAATTATGCATTCGAAAGCCTTATTTTTCCTATTTTTTGAAAGGGAAAATGACATTTAATTAAGAAAGTTAGTAATTAAATCACATTGGAGCATGTGTGTCCTAGACTTATAGGCCAAGACCCATTCACCCAAGGGAAAATGGGTCCCCTTTAAGTCTCATGACCCATTTTTAAATATGTTTTTGGTGGCATTTTATTGATTCAAATTCAATTTACAATTGTCGGCTTTTGGAATCTAATTTTTGGGAAATTAGATAAACACCTATAAATACAATCTTTTTATCATTTGAAATCTAATCATCCTAACACACTTTGTGAGAGCAATCTTATTGAGCAAATATTATTGTCAAGAAAGTTCAAGAGCAAATTTATCAATCATTTGTTGCAACAATCAAGATCCTAACATCATGTTCAAGTCTGTGTGTTCATGTCATCTTGTGAAGGCTAATATGCATTGTTGATCCTAAAGCATCCAAGCATTTCAAGTATCCAAATCCATCAAGCAAAGAAAGATCAAGTTCCTTGGAGAGATGTGTTTGTTCCTAGTCCTCTAATGGAAGCAATTGAAGGGTTGGTGAGTTGTAGCAAGCATTGTTCATTCATCATTTCCTTCTCCATTGTCATTATCTTTCTATCAAGGTTTAATTAAACCAAACTTGGGGTTTGACTAAGGAAAACCCCCATTCAAACAAAACAATTTTTCTCTTTGTGTATGTGCAAATTACAGGTTGAAGAAGGAATTGAAGAAATCTTGAAGAGCAATAAATTGCATTGTTGCATACATTGGAATCATTGTTGCCAAGCCATAGAAACTAGGTTGCAAACTTTATTTCCAACTTTCCAACATTAGGACTTGTGCCAAACAAAAATCAAAATTCGACATCAAAGGATTGTCAAAAGTGTTTTTAGAAGCTCTAACCAAGACCCATTCATCCAGGGGAAAACTAGTCCTTCAGAAAGTCTCAAAACCAACTTTTGGTGACAGGTACATGTGTCCAAACCCTTCTCAAATCTTCTTGCAAATTGTCATTTCAGTTTCTTACTTTTGAGAATTTGCATTTCATGTATTAGGTCTTATTGTTCATTTAGTTTTAGTGATTCAAATCATTTCAATTAGTTTCAAATCTTACCTATTGTCCTAAGGGCTAAGATATAGGTTTGATTGATTCAACATTGACGTTGAAAGTCAATCTTTATGCCTTGCGATCTCTTTCCTAATGAAATGCCCTTAGGGAAAGACACATATTAAGATCCTTATAAGTTCTACACAAATAAGACCCCTTATTATTTAGGATCTCCTTTCCCAACATTTCATATTGTACTAAAAATGATGCAATAATACATGTTATTTATTAAAAAAATTGACATCAGATTTTTGATGTGTAAATATCATATTTTTGTATTGAATTTATGATGATTGAAATCTTATATATTAAATATTTTTATTGTGAATTATATACCTAATTGATATTACACAAAGAATCAATCTAATTTTTCATATTCACATAAAAAATAAAATGAATGTATTTATTCTCATTAGAATCAATAAAACTAATACATTTGTCTAAACACTAGAATACAACCTCTCATTGTCTGGACCCTCAATAAATAATTGACAAAAAAAATGCAATTCCATTGTCATCCTTTTCAATTTAAATAAACAACTAAATTTGATCCCAAAGATCTCATATCTATCTATTAAAAAATTAAACAAAATCATCATTCAATTTTTATTTTATTTTTGCAACAACCACCATGCATAGTCCAATAGAAAAAGAAGCAGCTAATATCTATAAAATTTCAAAACATTATTTGCATATATATGATCTACCTCATTCCCACCTATTTATGGATCCACTACACACTTTAGATAGTTTAAATGGAATGCTTGGTTTGAAGGCCCTTCACACATTACAAGAAAGCAAAGCAATTATTTCCTACTACTACCTTCCAATATAGATACTAAAATAATTTGATCCATCTCCATTTAGCACTTTAGGTGACAAGTGTATTAGGAACTTAACAAAAATCAAAGTTACTCATTTCTTATAGATAATTTATGGTACGAGAAAAGTTGTTTGGAAATACATATATTATCAAATATAAATACAACAAAATTTTAAGTTCCTTTGCGATTAATATATTCAATTATTTATATATCTAAGAATATAGAACATATATATATGGTTAGACATGACAATTATTAAAATAGACATATATTCAATTATTTATATATTTAAGGACATAAAACATAACTTTTATAAAAATATATGTTATATATATGTATGTATGTAGGTTGATGGAGATGTCAAATGTGACAAACATCCCTTAAGTTAGTTATGTAGACAATTTGTACAATGAGTAGCCCTACATGGACTTAATGGTCTACCCCTTCATTATGTTATTAGCAGGAGGTCTTATAAATAAGGTGAATATAATTTTATGGATATGTGAATAATATAGTATTGTGTTTGAGATCTCTTAGAGATATAGTACAAAGTGGTTTTATTTATAAGGAGTATTATATGGTACTATCCTAATTTGAGGTTTTATCTATTTTCTACATATATTGGATATCAAGGCATCTTGGCCCACAAATATCTCTTGTGGTGTGTGTTCTATGTATTATATTATTGTCATTATTATATGTGTGGATCTTATCAAGTGGTATCAAAGCTATGATTTGGGAAAAGATGAGGATAAAACTCTATTTTAAAAATATTTTTCTATATCTCACAAATAATTGTGAATTTTTGTGCAATATTTTACCTCAAGTTGAAGAATCATATAAGAAATTTGTGAAACATTTTTTTCTCCACCTTAGTTTTTTAATCTTTGGCTTCTTGTTTTTGGATTCTGAGATGTCTGGGTTTATACAAGGTCGGTCGGAAAGACGGGCAATGTGCCACGTGGTGGTTGCATGGATTTCTTGTATGGGCCTAGGACACACGTCAGTTTGGCGAAAGTTTTCTCCAAAACATTTTTTGTAAAACATAAGATCTCCGCCTATGTGACATGTCCTCTCTTCGCTATAGGAGGACTGTGCCTTTGGTAGGATAATATCTTTTGGGAATCTGTCAGAGCTTGTTGGCTATTCTTTTCTTGGTTTCTAGGAATGGAAGTTTTGAGTCGATGCCTCCATGTAATGTGATTGGTCAACATAACCCCTTTTTTAAGGATGTTCTTAGGATTCGATCATTTACGAGCCTCCATCTTTGTTAAATATCTAAAAGGACATTAATGCAGTGGCTGAGAATTAATGAGCAAAGATCTTTTGTGGCCTAACCTAGGATCTATGATTAGAGTGCAAGCTATCAAGTATCAACATCTGGTAGCAATTACTTCTGTATTGAGGCGGTGTTTCCTTCTTTTGGTGGCTATAAGAGGAGAGCGACGACATAATGGGGGGTTGGATTCCAAGTTGTAGTTTCTTTGTTAAGAAAATTTTCTTTTGTTTTCTTGGGGTTTTAGAATTGTTTTCAGAAACAAGTTGCAGAACTACTTTACTCTGGCATGTTATATCTATTAAGGTTTAAACTATTGTCAGATTGGCATCCAACCTTTGTTTCAAAGTTTATTTGATATTTAAAAGCACGAACTATTGAGAAGAATTTGTTGAGATTGTGCATGTATGGCCTTTTTCAAGTTTTCTTTCTTTATATTATCGTTCTGAATGAAACATTGTGTCTTGCAAGTTGGATCTAGATAGTTTAAGTAGCGGATTTCTATGTTGTATGCTTGTGTGGTAGAGTAATAGCTTAGGAAAATTGGACTATGTCATTGGAATTCTCTGTTTTTCTAAAAGTTGTTATTTTATTGTACTATGTTGTATTAGGAGGAAGAGTTCATGTGATTTTTGAGATATTGTTATGATAATCGTACGAAGACTTTATGTTTGATCAGACCTTAATGAACATTGCCTGTGAAAAGATTTGAAAGTTTGCACTATGATTGAAGTTAGCCTTTGTTGTTCATTCTCTTGTTAGAATCCAAGATCACCTGCATGCAAGATGGATACCTGTCACATGCAAAAGATATGAAGAACCAAAAAGATGTTCTCTGAACCTCAAAGTGTAAAATGCATTTTAGAGAATCAATTATTACAAAGTGATCAATCCTTATGAAGGAGATCAAGAAACCCTAAAAGGGAAACCCTAGTGTGCACACTTAATAATTAATAATTAATTAATTATTAATGTGCCTAAGTTTAGCTTAAGTAATAAAGAGGAATAAGTGACTTAATTAATTAATCAATGTGATGTAATTAATTAAGCATAATAACTTATTACTCTAACACCCCCTTAAGATGAACTTAGGAAGAAGCTAAAACACTAGAATAAGATGCATGAAAGCAAAGATGGGTCGGCAACTAGGCCGATCAGGTACCCATTTACAAATGCAATAAAGAGTAAGAGAAGGAAAAACCCAGTGGGACAAAACCCCCCTTACAATGAGATAACATGCTGCAAAGAAGCACTGGAAGAACTCTGTAGAGTAACACTGGAACTTGATATAGGCAAGCAAGGAAATATTCTTCTGTATACTACTGAAACCGGATGAGAGTCACTGATTGACTCAAGGAATCATGATAAAGCAACAGAAGACCCTGTGCCACGGAACACTCGAAAACTCCAAACTGGAACAACTTTGGAATCTATGAAGCAGCAAGTAATTATTGAATGATGTATTACTGAAAACGAAGTGCAAAGATGCAAGATGCACTCTCCCAACTGCCAAAACATCCAAGTAATGCCAAACCACCCATCAGGCCAAACCTAGACTAACTGATAAACCTGGGACAGATATAGAAAAAGTGCATGGACAGCAACCTAGAGCTCCTCAATACCTTTTCGACGCTTCAAATGAGGCAAAAAATAGAGATCGTGGCAAAAAGTTATGAGCTCAGAAGCATAAAAAGTACATCTGACTTAAAACAGCAATAAATGTAGGAAAATAGTAAAATACTAAAAAATAAATAGCACTACTAGAAATTACTTGGAACCAGCTTTCCGGCAATATCTCGTTTGCCCGATTTCGATATCGTATGCCCAAGTTATGGCCAAAAGAAAAAAACTGCTCTTTTAGAAGAAACTAGGGTTAGGAGGGGCAAAGAGGGCCGTACGGACGCTGATGTCATGCTGACGTCAGCGGTTCACAAGCTTAAAATTGACGGCCGTCTGGCCGTCGCCGCAAAAAATTGGCCCCCTGCAAAATGAAAAAAAATTTGGCCCCTGGTCCTATGGGTGACCAGGGGCTGGATCGGAGCTGGAGGCCGCGGTTCTCCATATGACCAGTGCGGAGCGGAGGGGGCTGGCCGGGGGCAGATCTAAGCCTCTGGTCTGCAATATGACTGGGCAGAGCTGAAAGGAGCCCGCGGGGGCTATACGCAGGCCGGTGGCGGAGGAGTGGAGGATCCCGGTGGCAGTGGCGGGTCGGTGGCCGCCGGGCGGCGGAAATCTTTTACACTGCAGGCACCGGCCCGAATCCCAAAAACCACATTTTTTAATTTTTTTTTAAATTTTTGAGCCTCGATCTGTGTGCTGGGGAGGCCGTATGGCCCCTCAGACAAAATATTTTTGCCTCCCAGATCAACTGCACCAAAATGGACGATTTGACAGGCGTTTCTAGGGTTTTGGGACGCTGCGAACGCGATGGCGACATCCGTTTGAGCCCATAGTGTCCCGAAAAAATAGCTAACCCTAGATCTTGCAGAAAAGATGCCTGTGGAAACCCTTGCACTTGAAACTCATAGAGAGGCCATATCTTCATATCAAAAACAAGTAGTTGCAGGTCTGGAGCTCTGATACCATGTTAGAATCCAAGATCACCTGCATGCAAGATGGATACCTGTCACATGCAAAAGATATGAAGAACCAAAAAGATGTTCTCTGAACCTCAAAGTGTAAAATGCATTTTAGAGAATCGATTATTACAAAGTGATCAATCCTTATGAAGGAGATCAAGAAACCCTAAAAGGGAAACCCTAGTGTTCACACTTAATAATTAATAATTAAATAATTATTAATATGCCTAAGTTTAGCTTAAGTAATAAAGAGGAATAAGTGACTTAATTAATTAATCAATGTGATGTAATTAATTAAGCATAATAACTTATTACTCTAACATCTCTTTCCAACAATGAAGGGTTATGTTGTTCTGTGTCTATTTATATCACTCATAGGAATGATTTGGGTTTGAAATGTTGTAAAAGCTTTGGCGCATAGCCTTTTATGTTTTATGTTTACATTTCCTTCTCTTCTTATCTCAAAACCCCCCCAAAGAAGAGCCAACTTTCTATAAAAATCCCAAAGGTATTCAGTGAGGTGCAATTTGTCCCCCACTCGTTGAATTTCCCATAAGACTATTGGAGAGGCCCAAGCTTTGATGATCAAAAGTTCTTTTTCTGGCATGCCCGGTGGGACCGAAGTTTTCCAAATGCTTGAATAGAAGTCAGAAATATTTCTTAAATCAGGCTAAGGAAGGAAACTAGAAGTTTCATGCCCAAAGTCCAAACAAGAGCATCTTTGAGAGGTCACTTCCAATACTCTCAATTACCTGCCTCGACCCTTAGGAGGAGAAGACTTACAAGTTCTGTATCACCTGTAAGGAGCAATAGAGTAAGAAGTGAGAGCCCAGTATCTAGAGCTTTATCTACTCCACCCAGAGGCTTAAATTTCCAAATTAGAATACCCATATATCTTATTCATAGGAATCTTTTCTCTATGGCTCACAGCCCTCCTTTGGCTCCTAGGAATTTCATAACATGGGATAGTGGTAGTCTATTACGACCACCCACATCCACAGATGTATGGCCTTCCATACCCACTAATTCCCTCAAGGCTATCCCTAAATTCTCCTGAGAAGATTTCAAAACCCCTTCCGAAGGCCAACAAACGAGATCTGCAAACCAGATAGTTCCAGTCACCATGCCTCTTTAGACAGTAAAGGACAACCAAAGAAGAGAGATGATATCAAGCTAGAACAATTTGGCGGAAGAGGAAAATGTATGGTGCTTCCCGTACAACGATAGCCATATGCTCCAAAATTGCCAGAGGGGGAATATGCAACAAAAGATAGTGAAACAAAGAGGCAAACATGTACTTCCAAGTGCAGACAAATACAGGTCTTCTAAAATGGAGAATGCTCGTGTTAAAGCACAAATGCAAGGGATACCCCTAGAACAAGTGATGGACACTTCACCCGATCAAGCACTCTTTTCATGGATGGAGGAAGAAGATGTGATATTCACAAATGAATCTCCTACGACTAGTGCTCCATAAGTACAATCAGATTATAACACGAGATCTAAAAGAAGGCTCATCAGAGAGTACGTGCAACAACCTCTACCATGACCTCAGCCATGTCAACCATCGTTGCAAGAGAAGCAAGTTTTACCACTTATCGTCCAGCCTATCTCGCAATCACATAACCTACCATAACCCGAGAAAAGGATGAGTGAAACACTAAGCCCAATAATGTCAGAAATTTTTCTTCCAAAAATAAGAGAAATAACATCGTTTAAGCCCAAGGACCAAATAGTCGGGACACTCAACATGGTCGAGCAATTGAAGAAGGTGCCCACCAATGTATCATTATGGGATGTCATATCTATCCCTGAACAAAAGACTTTTCTTTGGGAAGCATTAAAGAAAGAGGAGCAACTGCCTCGGATGGGAGTAGCTCCTATATGCGATCAAGAAAAGACAAGGTACCTGCGCCATAACCTCAAGTGCCAAACACTGTAGTGTATGCAATCGACGTGGATAATGCAAAGGAGAAAGAGGTAAGCAAGCCAAAGCCCACCCCTTTTTTTTAACACTTATTATGGGAGATAAGCTTTTGCATAACAATATGATCAATTCAGGAGCCAACACAACCGTCATGCCAAAACAAGTGGCGGATGCCTTGAAGCTTAAGTATGAACCTCTCAAAAAGGGAATCATGCAACTGGACGAGAAGAAGGTTCCGATCGTTGGCCGGATAAAGGACTTACCTTTGACCCTTTTCTCATGCCCAAGCCAAACAGTCACGCAATAAGTAGTAGTGATAGACATTCCACTAGTCTTTGGAATGTTTCTATCAAGATATTTCACCACCAACCTTGGCGGATATCTAGCACTCGACTGGTCTCACCTCATATTGAGAACCAAGCACGGGGAAAAAATAAAAATTCTTTTTGAATCTATACATCTCGAACATGTTGCGGACAATGCAGTCTTATGCTTTGTAGCTGCACATACTTCCATCTCTCAACAGGAGAAATATTGCATAGAAATGCTAGAAGATGAAGAGGATACAAGCGAGTGGACTCCAGAAGAAGAAGTGTTGCTCAACCAATTCATCGATTCTGATCCATTCAAAAATTTCCATGCAAAAGGGCTATGCACCTATGTAATTTTCGACAGAGATCAAGCTTTTTCAAAACTTATGAAGGATCGGGAGGAATCTAATGATCCATCTGATAACTGTCTATGGACCCTATATTTTGACGATGCCAAGTGTAAAGCCAGCTCCGGAGTGGGTGTCCGATTACTATCCCCGATAGGATCTGAGACTCTCAAAGCTTACCATTTTCTATTTTTATGCTTGAATAATGATGTTGAATATGAGGCTTTGGTTCATGGTCTAATCCTTGTTGAAAGGATGGGTGTAAAGAGAGTACAAGTTTTCAGAGATTTAGAACTAGTGGTGAGTGGTCGCGCCCACAAAAGGATATTAAAATCACAGCAAAACCTATCCTGGGAATTGGACATTCCAGCAGGCGACTAATACCTCTTCGTGGTCGTTCATTTACTTGTCAAACCAGGGAATGTATGCTTTAAATGGAGCGGCACTATATGTGCACTAAGAACTAGTTTCAGTCACAACCGATTGAAAATAAATACTTGGAAAGAAATTCTACCTATGCTACAGGAAGGTAATGAAAAGTTCTCTTAACTAACCAAAGCAGAAATCATAACAGCTACAACTGAGAGACAAACTATAAACTGGCCTTATGCTGCAGGAACAAACACAGGGATGGATTCCCGATGCTGTAGGAACAGTATAAGACTGAGCTTATGCTGAAACTTTCTAAAATGAAATCTAACTTGAATTAGCAAAGGATAAACAACTACTCTCCTACATATACTTACTAAGTGGGCCCCTTAGCAAGCATCAACTAATTTACACAGAAGATTGTGCTCAGAACTCCATCAACTTTTATTCATAACTTGAAATCATTTACATTGATTGTTCTGCTTCAGAAAACTAACAAAAACTCTGATTCATATTATAACTCTAACTCTTACATAATCTGCTTCTCTATCTATCTTTTTTCTTTCCTTACTACTTGTTCACCTGTGCAGGAGGAACACTTATTTAAATCAGGAAAACAACTAACTAACTAATCCCTAACAGAGAAAGACGTGGATGTAAAATGTATCCCGAAATCGAGGAACAGACTTCATAAATGAGTTTATCCTTTCAACCCAATCCAAAAAGAATCTAGCACTCCACTCTTTCCAGATTAAATGACATTTAAAATCCTTCCCAATAGTTTCGGTAAAAGAGTCTTCGCCAGAGCTTCCTCGAAGTCGTGCAGGAAATGGACTTTACTGCAAGGCCGAGATTGGCTGTGCTTGACTCGATCATACTTTCTTCAACAACCTACGAAACACAAGGTAACAGATGCAAAAGAAAAGATGCATGGCACATACACAATATCCATTCATTAATCACATATTTAAATCTATTTCATCATTCAAAAACTACATGCGTTATACTAGTCATTTGGGAAGTCAAACAGGGTAATAAATATAGATATGTCAACATGATAGGCTGCAGGAACATGAAAGTGTATTGCTACAAGATATCCCCCAATAAAAGGTTTCAGAAGAGTAAAACAACCGTGAACAACAAAAGTAAAGGTATTAAAAGTACACCATGATATCCAAATTATGAGCATATTTTGGGCTCATCAGTGAGCCAAGTCCACAGCAAATTAGCTACAAAGAACACCCTAATGAAGTCATATAGACATCGAATTTGGGATTTGATCGAGAGTTTCAAAGCCTTCAACATACAAGTTATTCTTCGATCTCAAAATAGTGTCGCTGATTGGATGACATCTATCGAGTCACAATTCAAATTAGTTTCTGACTCAACCAAGCAAAATGCAGTGCAAGTTGTCGTCTGACCCTCAATTCACAACAATGATGAAAATTGGAAAGTATTTAATGATGAAACTCAGATTGCTACCTTCATACAAAAGGCAGGAATGGATCTCGACTATTTTCCCCCAGGAGTAGATTTTTTTGAAGGGCAAGTCATCCAATTGAAAGGGAACAAGCTTCCCAGAGGTCTGATTTCCCTCGAGAACCTTTTTGACTGTGAAGATGCTAGAAATGGTAAGCAAAGGTTCACTGCAGATGAAAGAGATTACGAGGAGCTTGATGTTGGAAGCGACAAAAAGTTAAAGGTTGAAAAAGAGGTTCCTCAAAAGGATAAAGAAATATTAAGGGATTTTTGCTATGAGTGCGATGGAGTTATGGCCTAGACCTATGATGATCTCAGAGGTTATGACCCAGGTATAATCCAGCATACCATTGATTTGGAGGAAGGGTCCAAGCCCTTTTGACAGAAGCAAAGGTCAGTCAACCCGAAGGTTGAAGCCTTGATGGCACAGGAGCTCACCAAGTTGGTTGAATCAAGAATCACATATTTGATCAAATATTCCACCTAGGTGTCAAATGTGGTACCCATCTGAAAAAAGAATGGCGACATCAGACTTTGTGTCAATTTTAGGGATGAAGGACCATTACCCCCTATTTTCAATGGAGAAAATTTTGCATACAGTAGCTAGATCTGAAATGTTCTCACTGCTTGATGGATTTTCAGGATATAACTAGGTATATGTAAAGGAGAGCGACCAACACAAGATGACTTTCATCACCAAATGGGGAACGTTCACATATGCCAATATGTCATTCAAAATGTTGAATGTTGGTGCAACCTTTCAACGAGCAATGGATATTGCTTTAAGAGGTTTAATCAACCTGACTATTTGATATATCTAGATGACCTAACGGTCTTTTCAAAATCAAAGGATGATCATTTTGATCATCTAGAAAAGGTCTTCCAGAAATGCCAACAGTTTGGGATTTCTTTAAATCCCAAAAAATGTGTTTTTGGAGTACCTCAAGGAAAGCTACTTAGATTTGTAGTGTTTAAAGAGGGAATAGCAATAGATCCTGAAATGGTTAGATCTATAATGGAATTACCCCTGCCAGTAAACTAGAAAGGACTTCAGTATTGTAAGGCCTATCAAAGAAGGACTTTGTCGGTATTGTAAGGCCTATCACACTAATGCTCAAAAAGAAAGTGTTGTTCAAATGAACCTCTGAAGGAAAAGAAGTTTTTGAGCAAATAAATATGGCAATTTCCACTGCTCCAATCTTGGTTAATCCAGATTTTTCCAAAGATTTCTTACTTAAACAAGTTTTTTCCATAGTTAAAAGATTAAAAAAGTTCTGACACTTGGTGTCGGCCAATGGGATCACTATCCTTGTAACGCACCCCAATGTGAGGGAATACATTACAAAAGGTGAGATCACTGAAAAAATAGCTAATTGGATCACTAAGATTCTACAATATGATGTGGACATCAAACCAACCAAGCGAGTTCGGGGAAGATTCTTGCGTGAATATATCACACAGGAAATGAGTCTTGTTGCTGAAAAAGACACTGATCAAGTCTAGTCAAACCAATTTGAGTTTGAACAATCCTGGGTGGCTAATCAAACTCAGTACATGCTGAAGGGTTATTACCCAACCAACCTTCCATCCAAAAAAAGGAGATACTACCGATTGCAAGGTGCTAGGTATGTATTAATTGAGGATGTACTATTCAAGAGAAATTATGATGGTGTGTTGCTCTGATGTCTCAAAAACCTATAGGTGGAAAGAGTTCTTAATGGATTTCATCACAGTCCTGAGGGTGGACACTTTTCTGCCAAGACTACCACTTTAAAGATAATGTGGGCAGGATATTATTGGCCCTCTATGTTTGCAGAAGCACATTGTCTGGTGCAGAAGTGTACACAGTGCCAATACTTTGTTGGAAAAAGAAAGAATGTCGCTTTAACCTTGAGCATGATTGTAACTAAAGAACCCTTTGTACACTGGGGTTTGGATTTTATTGGCATGATAGATCCTATTTCCAGCACTGGAGATAAGTGGATCCTCATGGCGACTGATTATTTTACAAGGTGGACGGAGGCTGTAGCCCTAAAGAATGCAACAAAAGGAGAAATTGTCAATTTCCTTGAAGAAATAGTGGCCAGATTTGGCCCATCCAAAACCATCATATCTGTTAATGCTCAGGATATTTTTTGGACAGGGATGTCAAATTTTGCTAGCAGACATGGGATTTTCCTCAAAACGTCATCAAATTATTATCCACAAGGGAACAAGTTAGAGAGTCCACCAACAAAAACCTAATTGGGTTAATCAAATGTATAGGGCCAGAACGATAAAGAGATTGGCACAAGCATTTGTGAGTTGCTCTGTGGGCGGACCGAATTACCCCTAAGCAAATCCTAAAGACATCTCCTTATGAGTTGGTGTACGAAAAAGAGGTAGTGATACCCATTTCCATAGAAATTCCTGCTTTACAACTACTAAAAGCCTTGGAGGTTGAAGAAAACGATGGAATGGAAGTACGGTTGGTAGAATTCCTCAAACTGGAGGAAGATAGAGAAAAGGCCCATGGAGCCATGATCAATCACCAACAAACAGTCAAGAGATGGTTTGACAAAAAGACTTCTAGCCTAGAATTCAAAGAAGGGAGCTTAGTGCTAAAGTACAATGAGCATAATGCAAATGTTGGAATCATGTGCCTCAATCTCACAGGCTGGAACTTCTGGAGGAGCAATGTCGGTGTGACATTTGGGTGGTCTAGCCGACTGGCAGTTTGTGAACCCTGTGAAATGCTCTAGTTGCTGTGACCTTGTTTATATCTCATTGAAGGAATCTATCGATGTGACAAGAAGCTTTTGGCGTGACCTCTTACCGCTCGTGGAGAACTCTGGCCGATAGGCCTTTCTATCGTGTATCAGGAGGACCCTTGGCCGAAAGATTCTATTCGTTGTAATTTCTAGGTGATGTGTTGAAGTCTCGCCGATAGTATGTTAAAAGGTGTGGTCTTCGGCGTATCTCATAGTCTATCAGTAAGATGTCTTACCAATGTGGAGATGTCTCGGCGACAATGTTAGGGGTCATCGGTATGACTCTTGGCGAACTGTGGTTTTGGGCTAACACTTGGGGTCTTCGGAGTGACTCAAAGACTTCGATATGAAGTCCCAGCGACAATGGAATGTCTCACCGATGGGTGTACTTTTGGCGTCTTCGCGGTAACTCAAAGGCTTCGCTATGAAGTCTTACCGACGGTGGGTTCTCTCGCCGATAGGTGTGAACATCGCTGTAACCTCTTGGCGATAGAGAGAAGTCTTGTCAACTGAGTTTGGTGCTCGGTATAACATAAAGATCTCAGTGTGAACTCTTGGCGAAGAGTTTTGGTCTTGCCGATAGGTGAAAGGCTTCAGAGTAACATAAGGCTGTCGGCAGAAAGTCTTGGTGAGATCGACATGTCTTGCTGAAAGGAATAACTCATCGCTGTGACTGAAGACTTCGATATGAGTCTCTCCGAAAAGCGAATGTCTCGCCGAATGGAAACCTCATCGGTGTGACTTGTGAACTCGACATGACATCTTGGCGAAAGACGAATGTCTTGCCGATTGAGATGTCTTCGGTGTGACTCTCAGCGAACTGAAGTCTTCGGGGTGAAATGTAAATATCTCTGTAACCTCTTGGTGATAGAGGGATGTCTTTCCGACAATAGTATCTATATGTCACAAAGAGCTCGGTGTAATGTCTCATCCAATGGCGATTGTCTTGTCGATGAGCATGATGAGATCGATATAACCTCTTGTCGTTAGCATGGACTCTTGGTGATATCGATTGCTGGCTAGGTTGGCATCGGGGAGACACTGTTAGTGTCTCACCGACATGCCAACACAGGTTGAATGCCCTTGACCATTTGGATGACTGTCTGACGTGGTGCGATATGGACAAATCAGAGAAAGCAGAATGTGAATCATTTTTCTGAGTTGGATGATTCGACAGTTGTAATCTAACAATTGGATCCAAACCGTTTTCATAGAGTCAAAGCCAAAGAGAGGAAGTGAGAGACAGAGTGAAAAACAGGTGAAGGCCGAGAGTGGCTGGCGAGAAGGCTGGAGCCATGAGGCCGTAACAGGTGACTCGAAGAGCTGATGAGATGTTAAGGCTGAGTGTGGCTGGCTGGAAGGTCGAGGCCATGAGGCTGAAATAGAGGAAGTAAGAGGCAGAGTTATATTGTCGATTTCTCTCCTAATCAAGGATTGAATGCCATGGTTGATCTCTTGTGTTGATCAGTACTGTATACCGTGTGAGAGTATTGCAACAGTACGAAGATTGTTTGGTTTGAGAGGTTGATCAGGAAATGTACAGAGGGAGAGCTGATTACCAGATAGTATCTAGAATGAACAAGATGTAAACTCTGAAAAGGCTAAGAGCCTAGATTTGTATTGTAACCATTATGTTGCTGAATAATACAATGGCTCGATCTTTGGAGTGTGGGGTTTTTTATCCGAAAGGATTTTCCCCACGTAAATCTTTGTGTTGTGATTTTTCTATTTCATCTTTCATGTCTGTTGGGTTAATGCTTGTTGTTGAATTTACATGTGTTTCTCTCAGATGGATCAATGTAGGAAATAAACTGTGTCTGTTCCGCATTTGGACATAGTTGTCTGTGTCTTTGAGGTAACCTAATCGAAATAAAAGTTACCGAAGGAACTACTGCATGGAGTTTTCATAAAATATGCTCCTAGATTTCCTTACAAGTGGTATCAAAGACTTCTTTTGGTTGCTGATTTTGGGTATTTCTCCTGTGAAGATTTCTTAGTTTGATTGGCTGGAGGAAATTTGGAGGAATAGACTGATTAATTGATCCTTTGTTGAGTGGAAGCCTTGTGGTATTCTAAGACAACATGCAGCTTGAAGGATGGTCAATATGGAAAAGGGAGTTGATCATGTTGTGATCTGTTTCTCCTGGCTGGTAGAGGTTTAACCTTGGATTCTGAGGTGGATTTTCTTACTCTATGGTTGTGTAGTAGTAAAGCTTTCATATTGGTGTCTATGTGACAGGCTCCTGGGTGATATGAAGAAGCCTAGATTGTTTCTTAGTCATGGAAGAGAGTGTTTATGCTAGGTGGAGGTCCTAGTGTTGGAAGGAACTGTTTCCTGTTAACCTCGAATGCTTGAAGGCTATGGAGTTAATCATTAGATGATTTGCAAGCTTCTGAAATAGCCTTTTTGTCTTTCTCGGATGCATGTACATGGTGGTAGTTTAAAGTTGGCCTGAAAGGGGCCTGGATTCTCTTGAACTGCTGTTTTCTTTCTAAGGATGATTTGTACTTGCATGGCTCTGTGGTTTTGCAGGTTTTACACGGTTAAGTAAAACTTGTGATCATGTGGAGTTGTTGTTAAGCTATTGTCTAGACACTGGCCTTTTCGGGTGTTGTTGGATGAGATAGTTGCAGGTTTGCATGCATGCTTGGTGCATGGTTTTGAGGAGGTATGATTCTTTCTCTACATGAGAGTGTTGGTAAGTGTTTTGTCACTCAGCATTCTTGTGGTAATGCTTGTGGGGTCCTTGATTATGGTGCTCGTTGTGGACATGATTGGAAAATCAGATCTGGCATGATTTGATGTTTGAGTCATGTTGTCTACATGGTTATTCTCTTTGATATCTCAGTGTTGCAGTTTTCAATGTGATAACGGTTTTGCATCTTTGATGTTTGTGATCTACGAGTTATGCGGTTGGTGGATTAGCTACCCATTGGCTGTAATGAGATAACTTGGATGTGGATTGTCTTTATCCACGAGGTTGATTCATTGGTGGTGTAGATTTGTTAGCTGGCCTTGTCTGTGGTCACTTGTACATTGGTGTGATTGTTTTGAGATGAGAGGATGGATATTCTTGAGTACTTGAATAGTTAGTTATGGGAACCTGAAATAGTTGGTCATGATGCTTGGAAAGCTCGGGTGTCACGTTTCAGTGGGAGCTCTAGCAGTGACTATGGATTCATCACTTGGTGGTGAATGGTCTTCTATAGTGTTGCAGGATGGTTCTTATATTTTTTGCTTTTGCATGGACATTATTTGAAGATGTGCAACATCTTGGAACCATGGAGGACGCATAGATTCTTTGGCTGATGTGTTGGTGGTGCTTGACAGGTGATGTTGTTTTGAGTTTATTTGCTTTATGTCATGGTATACTCTTGGTTGTGCACTGGAGTTTTGGCATTGTGCATTGTACTTGAGACAATGGTGGAGTCACTTGAAGCATGGTATCTCCTATGGGGATGTGTAGATCATGGTGTCATGATAAGTTCCTGATTCAGATGATTGGAGCTTTGACAGTGGTCTGGTAATTCTTTGTGTATTGGGTGCTTTTGATTACTTTCTTGATACTTCATGATAGTGCAGTAATGCAGATGGAGTTTAGCATGAGATGGTCGGTTGCTAGTACTCATGGATACATGAAGAATAAGGTGAGGCTGTCTTTCTCTTGTGAGAGAATTGTTCCTGCTTGTTACTCTTGTTAAAGTTTATTAGCAGAAAGTCCGAGAAGCCTACACCTAGGTTGAACGTGAGTTCAATAAGAGACCTATGAGGAGATTGCTCTTGGATTAGTCATAATGGCTTATATATCTTGAAGGAGTTTTCTTTTACCCACTCTTGGTCTACTCGGCAGTTTATCTGAGAGGTATTTGGCTCATTATATCTTTCAGATGTATTTTAAGTTCACTTTCATGATATGGATCTTGAATTATTTGGTTCTGAAGGATTCATAGTGGAAGTTGTACAACTTGATTATCTCCTTGAGCTTTTATGTTATGTTATTTACTAATGAGAATTGGTAGGAGATAATGTATGGGCTAATTTCCTGAAATGGGGAATAAACTAGCTTAATCTTCTTTGAGATGCTTACATCCATGTTTCTTAAAGATGGTTTGATCTTGGTGATTGAACGAATGGATGTTATTAAGGTTTGTCTCTTGGGATGTGAAGAAGATCATTCTTGACACAGTTGGCTGTTAGAAGTGTATGTAGGAGGATGTTTTGCAGGAAGATGATGTGCAAAGTTTCTCTCTGTGGCCGTGAAGGTTTGTGGTGAGAGAAATGTTCCTTGTAGCAGGTTGTTGCGGGTTGTGCATGTCATTGTGGATATTTCCTTGGTACTACATGGTTACTTTTTCTATGTGCTGGTATTGGTAGGCTTACGATGCCTTTTGATCTTTCAGATCTGGATTACTCAGGAAGTGGGAGTTCCTGTATGTGTCTTGTCTTCTTCGACTAGTTGACACTAGAACTTGTATTTGCTGTTAATTGATTGGCAGAAGTTTACTAATGAGGTATGTGAGATTGGATGGAATAGAACGAGTTGTGGGTGCTATTTGCAGTTGCGTGGGGTTTATCAGTTGGACGGAAGCGGTCAGTATGATTATTGTTCTAACTGGTGATGTTTTGTTTCTTGTTTCTAGAGAATGACTTCACTATTGTGTTCTGTTTGAAGCCTTGAAGTTGATATTGCTTCTATATGGCATTTGAGCACAGTGAAGTGGTAGTAGTATCTTGTTGAAGATGTCACTGGAATCTTTTGCTTGTGTACGTTGGAATAGTGCTTATGCACCTTGGCGATGTATCTTTCTTCCACATGTGGAAGATGATAGGATTGTTGCTTGAATGGTGGATATCTTGGATGTTGGAGCAGAGTTATTAATGGAGCATGAGAACATGTTGAGATCTATGTGGTTTCCTGGTTGGCTGGGATTGGTTGTTTTTGTTGGATAGTGAGTTGCAGTTGGATGCCCGATCTTTGTTGCAAATTGTCTTGTGGACTATTATTTGTGGAATCTTGTTGATTGGGTGTTTTGAGTATTGCAAGGTTTGAGCTGGTGGAGCTAGTGTGGTTCTAATTTTTGGGTGCTTTGGAGGTGCCTATGTGATCTTCGTCAAGTGGGAGATTGTTGGAATCATGTGCCTCAATCTCAAAGGTTGGAACTTCTGGAGGAGCAATGTCGGTGTGACATTTGGGTGGTATGGCCGAATGGCAGTTTGTGAACCCTGTGAAATGCTCTAGTCGTTGTGACCTTGTTTATATCTCACCGAAGGAATCTATCACTGTGACAAGAAGCTTTCAGCGTGACCTCTTACCGCTCGTGGAGAACTCTGGCCGACAGGCCTTTCTATCGTGTATCGGGAGGACCCTTGGCTGAAAGATTATGTTCATTGTAATGTCTGGGCGATATGTTGAAGTCTCACCGATAGTATGTTACAAGGTGTGGTCTTCAGCGTATCTCATAGTCTATCGGTAAGATGTCTTACCGATGTGGAGATGTCTCGGTGATAGTGTTAGGGGTCATCGGTATGACTCTTGGTGAACTGTAGTTTTGGGCTAACACTTGGGGTCTTCGCAGTGACTCAAAGACTTTGATATGAAGTCCCAGTGACAATGGAAGGTCTCATCGATGGGTTTAATTTTGGTGTCTTCGCGGTAACTCAAAGGCTTCACTATGAAGTCTTGCCGACGGTGGGTTCTCTCGCCGATAGGTGTGAACATCGTTGTAACCTCTTGGCGATAGAGACAAGTCTTGTCGACTGAGTTTGGTGCTCGGTATAACATAAAGATCTCGGTGTGAACTCTTGGCGAAGAGTTTTGGTCTTGCCGATAGGTGAAAGGCTTCGGAGTAACATAAGGCTGTCGGCAGAAAGTCTTGGTGAGATCGGCATGTCTTGCTGAAAGGAATAACTCATCGCTGTGACTGAAGACTTCGATATGAGTCTCTCCGAAAAGCGAATGTCTTGCCAAATGGAAACCTCATCGGTGTGACTTGTGAACTCGACATGACGTCTTGGCGAAAGACGAATGTCTTGCCGATTGAGATGTCTTCGGTGTGACTCTCGGCGAACTGAAGTCTTCAGGGTGAAATGTAAATATCGCTGTAACCTCTTGGCGATAGAGGGATGTCTTTCCGATAGTAGTATCGGTATGACACAAAGAGCTTGGTGTAATGTCTCATCGAATGGTGATTGTCTCACCGATGAGCATGATGAGATTGATATAACCTCTTGTCGTTAGCATGGACTCTTGGCGATATCGATTGCTGGCTAGGTTGGCATCAGGGAGACACTGTTAGTGTCTCACTGACATGCCAACACAGGTTGAATGCCCTTGACCGTTTGGATGACTGTTCGACATGGTGTGATATGGACAAATAAGAGAAAGCAGAATGTGAATCATTTTTCTAAGCTGGATGATTCGACAATTGTAATCCGACAGTTGGATCCAAACCATTTTCATAGAGCCGAAGCCGAAGAGAGGAAGTGAGAGATAGAGCGAAAAATAGGTGAAGGCCGAGAGTGGCTGGCGAGAAGGCTGGATCCATGAGGCCGTAACAGGTGACTCGAAGAGCTGATGAGATGTTAAGGCCGAGTGTGGCTGGCTGGAAGGCTGAGGCCATGAGGCCGAAATAGAGGAAGTAAGAGGCAGAGTTATGTTGTCGATTTCTCTCCTGATCAAGGATTGAATGCCATGGTTGATCTCTTGTGTTGATCAGTACTGTATACTATGTGAGAGTATTGCAACAGTACGGAGATTTTTTTGTTTGAGAGGTTGATCAGGAAATGTACAGAGGGAGAGCTGATGAGCAGATAGTATCCAGAATGAACAAGATGTAAACTCTTGAAAGGCTACGAGCCTGGATTTGTATTGTAACCATTATTTTCCTGAATAATACAATGGCTCAATCTTTGGAGTGTGGGGTTTTTTATCCGAAAGGATTTTCCCCACGTAAATCTTTGTGTTGTGATTTTTCTGTTTCATCTTTCATGTCTATTGGGTTAATGCTTGTTGTTGAATTTACATGTGTTTCTCTCAGATGGATCAATGTAGGAAATAAACTGTGTCTGTTCTACATTTGGACATAGTTGTCTGTGTCTTTGAGGTAACCTAATCGAAATAAAAGTTACCGAAGGCACTACTGCATGGATTTTTCATAAAATACGCTCCTAGATTTCCTTACAGCAAAGCCAGGGCAACACATAAAATTTGAAGCACTATGGAAGGGACCTTTCTGAATAAGTGCATGCAAAGAAAATAATGTGTATGAACTTGAAGATATGGAAGGCAATGCTTTAGATATACCAGTTATTGATATTTATCAGAAAATTTTCCATTAAAATGCATAGTTCTTTGAAAATTTTAACAGTTATGTACCATATGTAAATTTTTTGTAAATAGTTCAAAAATTTTAAAATAAGCAACTGAAGAACACTAAAGAAACAAAAGTTTGTATTGTATTATATCTATAAAAAATTTATATATAATGCAATCCCGAGGCTTAGTTTTTCAACATAAGGCTCTTTCGAGCAAACCCAAAAGGAGTTATGGAGCCAAAAGATCAGAAGGAGAGGCAACATGAAAAAATAGTCAGGAAAAGGCCTCCAACTGTCATCCAGGAAGTTGTAAAAGCTCATCATTGGGTTTTCTTTCTTCTTCCCTTTCTTTTCTTCCTTTTCTTCTCTCTGTCTGTCAGGTTAGAAAAAGGGGGCTAGGATACAATGTAGGTTCAAGGCCTACTCATTGTGACTCTGCATGAGGAAGTCAAAATGCTTCCTCCAAAGTAGCCCCGAAATCTGTTCCACGCCATACTCTCACAATAGAAAAGTGGCCGTTGGCTGTGAAGAGTAGCGATGCATTTCAACGTCCATAGTGTAGAAATCAGAAAGAAAGGGTAACTAGGGTACATCTATGCCAAAGTCCATGTGCCTATAGAGGTCCATAGTGCTTGGAATACCAATGCTGGGGATGGCCACTTGCACTATCTCGCCAAGCCCCTCCATCAGCGAAGTATCAAACATCTCGTGACACAGTTCAATTATCATGGGTTTGGACACATTCAAGTCCACCAATGAGGCCACAAAGTGAGAAAGCACGTTGCAGTTACTCCGAAGCTGGTTCTCATTGGTGATAAAGTCTGCATCGACCACCCACTTGAACGTAGTCATGATGAGGGGGTTACATTTCTTCACCAGACACTTGATTTGATCACCAATGACCTCTCCCACAAAGCTATATTGCAGTCTCCTAGGAAGGAGCCGAATGGGAGTGCCTAAGCCAATAGAAATTCTAATAAAGCAGCAAATTATGATGAAATGGGAATAGGCAGAAGGCTAGTTAACTTAAAGAGATCATATGTTCGAATGAATGTTGCAAAAGGTGGCATAGCTATATATAGAAAAGGTGAGCCAAAAAACTTAACCAATGGAATGTTTGTTTTTGGCCAAGCGACAACGGAAAGTTTTAAGGAAAAATAGAGTAAGATAGATAAATCATATGGAGGATCAGATGGAATGTCTTGAGAAATAAATTTGGGCATTGGGAGTAAGTGCTCTCATATGTCGATTGTTGGCATGTGTCCTTTGCCATCATCAGCTCCAACTGGCTTACTAATGAGAAAAGACATGGATTAACATGCTAAAAAATCTGACAAATTAATGGTCATGTCTTTTCAGGGTGTACCTTGCATCACTTCAACGCATTCCATATAGCAAAAGGAATGCACTCCAATGTAGGGAATTTATTTTTGAAAGAGGCGACGATGAGAATGTACTAATTCCATTCTCGTGGCATTCTCAACATTCCCGAGGGATACAGATCTCATGTTCACACGAATCACCTTGGTGGTGGCATTAAATGAACTTGTCATAATAGTGTAGTTTTAACTACATGTACAAGCAGAGAATTAATTGCACTAAAAGTAGGTTTTTCCTTTTCAAGCAAAAGGAAAGTGATCATTTTTGCTAAGGAATTCTTTGCAACTTCTTGATAACAGTCATGGCGGAACCCTCAACCTCTAGAAGACCAACCACAACTTCAAGCCGGTGACCTGGATATGCCAATGTTTTTGGTCAGAAGTCATTCGCCAACACACTGACAGTGGAGGAGCGACCTTTCAAATTATGTAAGAAGGTGCCGGTGGATAAGCCTTTGAAAAGAGAGGCAGTGCAAGATATCGCCGACAAGGTTTTCGACCCTAAGTTGTTGGTTAACCCTAAAAGTCTCAAAGAAGGTTCCTTTCAGAGAAAGGAAAAGTATGGGGTGGATGGAGGTTTTTCATTTTGGCTCTGGGATTGTGGTTTACCATAGTTCATGTTGCCCATTGTGCATTAATGCCCAGAGTTAGTTGATGCATGTGCTAAAAGATTCAACGAGGAAACTGGGGTCATTTAGAATGGCAGGATTAGGGTTACTATTTTTGCTCAAGCCATACAAGATATGTTGTGCATCCCTATGGCCTAGGATGTAGAGATTTTTCATGAAGAACAGATGGATCTTTTCAGGGAGGAAAAGGCCATAACAACAAATTTTTATGAAGAAGAAACAAGGGAATGACTAGACCGAGGTCATATTTCTTTCCCTCATATGAAAAATTCAAGAGAGACATGCAATCAATGTTCTCGATACCGGCCTAGGTTTTTGGTCTTGACAAGGATGACTAGGTTCTTCCTTTTTAGTTTGGCTTAGCTTATGTGTTGAAAAGAGAAAAGAATCAGAGGCACTATGATTTTGTCAAGATAATAGCTGGAAACATGTTGATCCAGCTGAAGAATTACAGGATCGATTCCAAATTTAGGTATTCTTCTTTCTTAGCTCATTTGGTTTTGCACCAGAATCATGAATGGATGGGAAGAAATGTACCAGTGTCTAGGCTAGATGAAAGGGGCTACCTATAGCCAGTTTCTATGTGGACCCATAGACTATCTAGAATAGCAGGATATTATTGGTTTGTAGATTATTTTTTGAGGCCAGTGCTTCAAGAATTGTTGCCTTGCCCTATTGGTCGTTTCTCACCTGAGGTCCTACAATGGATGAAGATCTCATCGAACTTAGTGGATTATTTCACAGGTGCAAACTTCACATTTATCATATTCCACGACTTTCTCAATGAGTCTTTTCAACTCCCCAAATTTATGATAGATAGAGTCTTTGCATTAGAGGTGTGCTGCCAGGTGACTATGCTCGACAAGATCTACAGTGTAGGAAGAAACAAAATAAAGTTATATTCGCTTCCCCTCAGTATTGCTAACAGTCGTGTATTGCTGATGAAGTAATTTTGTGAAGAGGAGCTCAGGGATCTATTGGAATCCTTAGGTCTAGTCCTCATCTATGATAAGTGGGACTACAACCCACATGGACTTTATATTGTAAGACATGAAGAGCTGAAATACTTCGAGAGGAGGAAGAATCCGACTCGGGAAAGTGCTGAGGTGTACATTGAATTGAAACATATTCCTTTCAAATGACCAGAATGACTGAGTTTCTACACACTGAAGGTACTGTATGACAGGGACCTTCTGATAAGAAAATCTATCAATGTGCAGTTGAAGAAAAAGGGGTGGTCGAAGAGAAAGAAGGTAGACTTCTAGAGGTTTCGATAGGAGCTGCACTGCCTCACCCTTCCTGTTAGATAGTTTCAACAGGATGAGGAGTTCAAAGAAATTTATGATAAGGAGGCTGACACTGATAACAACAATCCAAAGACCAACCATGAAATTGATGAGGAAGAAGTTCCGTGTCAAGCTTCCCAAATCCGAGAATCCAATGGTCCGAGGGAGTCGAAGTGAAGAGATCCACATGCTCCATCCTCCTCCGGTGCACAAAGTAAAGGAAAGAGATCCTGACAGTCTCTGAGAGCATCATCTGCTGTAGTCGTCGAGGGCCAAGTTTCAGAAGGCTCAGTGGCCAGGAGATCGGAACATGTTAGTTCTCATCATGAGAAGAGAAGGTAGGTCCAAAATCTAGGCATATTTGACATGCCAACCCGAGGAGAAGAGGAAGTGGAGTCTGCCCTACAAGATGTGCCGACTACTACGGTCCAGGTAAGTTTCTCTCCCTCTCTTCTTCCTGTTTTTGCATCCTTGGTTACCCCCTTGCCTTCTCCCATGGAAAGGAATTTTCCATCCTCGGGCCCTGACCTGTTAATTTTGAATACACCCCCTCTTGTTTGTTATGAACCCCCTGAAATTACCCCACGACCCGAGCGAGTAGCATTCTCCTTGACCACTATTGACTCTTTGATTGCCCTATCAAGGGCCCCTCTAGAAAGACCTAAAAAATCCGTGTTAGCCCCCACTCCCGGCCCATCATCTTTCGAGCAAACAACCTTCTGCCCAACCGTGTCTCTCTTCACAACTACTAGAAAATCCCCCACTCAGTCTCAACTCGGTGTGCCACCCTTTTCCATGTTAACGCTCTCATTTTCCTCACCACATGCTCATACATCCAATAAATGCTACTCTATTACCCTTTTTGGTTTTCCTCCCAGTGCCCCTATTGCAACACAGAATGTCGATGTCCCTTAGACCCTCCCGAATCATTTCAACACAACCAAGTTGGCTCGACAAAATGGTAAACAAAGGTGGCTATTAAAGAATGCTAAATTTATGGCTACCAAGAAAATTGAGGCTTGCTACAATGAGGAGTGGAATTCTCTCCTAATTAGCACCATGACGCCGCTCTTGGAAAATCCTGAGGGGAAGATGCAGATGGAATATTATGACATCTAGACAACATGCCTAGATTTGAATGAAAATCGTCCACGCGACAAGGTGGTCTTGGCTAAGACCACCCAGTAGGTAGTATATGTAAATTATGAAAAGTTGGGTAGGAGATTGAAGAAGCGTGAGGAAGATTTGGTTAATGTCAAGAAAATAGTGGGCAGATTACAAACAAAATCAAGGCCAAGGATGTTGAGTTGGCTTGCATAATGCAGATTCAAGGTAAGCAAGGGGAAACCTCAAGATTGCTTGAAGAAGCACATAGCCAACAAGTTTGGCTACACGTTGAAATTGAGAGATTGAAAGCTTACCTTGCCATCCAACATCAAACCAACATGAAGTACAAAAGTGCTCACAAAAATCTATAGAAAGAGATAGACAATGTCCGACCCCAAGCTTCCAATAGTATCGGGAAGGCACAGGCAGAGGTAGAAAGATTGAAGTTGGAGAAACAAGAAGTTGTGTCCGCTTTGCAGACCCATAATCTGGAGATGAGAAGAATAAGCTATGAACTGGAAAATGTTCTCAAGGAGAGAGATCAAGTAGAGGAGAATGCGAGAAACAAAGAGATGCAACTTAGTCAAGAGCTAGCTGTCGCACAAAAATATGGATCTCTCCCACTACTAAAAAGATTGATATCTTCACACTGGGAGCAGATTGCAACTATAGTCCCTATTCTCCAGCCTGTCTTGCAATTTTTGAAGGATGTCTAAGAAATAAATGGAAAGATTGGTTCGATGGATGATCATATTTTGTAGACATATGACTCTAGATTGGCAAGATCACAAATTTTCATTTCCAATATTTGTGTGGCTTCCGATGAAGTTCTAAGAGATGTCAGGATTCTTGATCGAAGAGTCACTTCCATCAAAGTAAGTGAATTTTTCAACTCCCACAAGGTCATCAAAAAGTGAGAAAATTTCTAGATGGTGTTGGCAAGGAGAGTTGAAGAGATAAAAAAGGATTTCAATGTCTTGATCAATTATAGGCTACCTCCTTTTTTCTCCCTAGACGGAGATGTGCAGACAGTAGAATAGATTATGGAAGCTATCAAACAAAAGGATTGAACATCTGTAGATCTTCTAAGTTCAAGTACAACACATGCAGCCGATGAGATCGAGCGTGCAATTTTTTTCCTTTCTTGTCTTTATCATTACCTTGGAGCAGTTACTACAAAATGGCGAGTCATGCCATTCAAGGAGGTCTTCCAGCTTGACCAAGCGTACATGCTCATCCACAGTATGACCTTACCGACCAAAGCAGAATGGCAGGTGCAACACTCCTCTTTCCTTAAACTCTAGGAATTTCCAGAGATTTGGGTTCACACCTTTGCGAGTGAAGGCCCTTGTGAGCTAGAACTGTGAAACATTTTTTTCTCCACCTTAGTTTTTTGATCTTTGGCTTCTTGTTTTCAAATTCTGAGATGTCTGGGTTTATACAAGATCGGTTAGAAAGATAGGCAATGTGCTATGTGGTGGCCGCACGACTTTCTTGTATCATTTTCCTTTCAAAAGAGGGCTTGAGACACGCGTCAGTTTGACGGAAGTTTTCTCCAAAACATTTTTCGGAAAACATAAGATCTTCGCCCGCGTGATGTGTCCTCTCTTTGCTACAGGAGAACTATGCCTTCTGTACTGAGGCAATGTTTCCTTCTTTTGGCAGCTATAAGAGGAGAGCAACGACACAATGGGGAGTTGGATTCCAAGTTGCAGTTTCTTTGTTAAGAAAAAAATTCTTTAGTTTTCTTAGGGTTTTAGAATTTTTTTAGAAAAAGTTGTAGAACTACTTTACTTTGGCATGTTATATCTATTAAGGTTTAAACTATTGTCGGATTGACATCTGACCTCTATTTCAAAGTTCATTTGATATTTAAATGCACGAACTATTGAGAAGAATTTGTTGAGACTATGCATGTATGGCCTTTTTCAAGTTTTCTTTCTTTATATTATTGTTTTGAATGAAATATTGTGTCTTGCAAGCTAGATCTAGATAGTTTAAGTAGCGGATTTCTATGTTGTATGCTTGTGTGGTAGAGTAATAACTTAGGAAAATTGGACTATGTCATTGGACTTCTCTATTTTTTTGAAGTTGTTATTTTATTTTACTATGTTGTATTAGGAGGAAGAGTTCATGTGATTTCTGAGATATTGTTCTGATAATCATAAGAAGTCTTTATGTTTGATCAAACCTTAATGAACACTACCTATGGAAAGATTTGAAAGTCTGGACTGTGCTTGAAGTTAGCCTTTGTTGTTTGTTCTCTTTCCAACAATGAAGGGTTGTGGCATTCTATGTCTATTTATATCACTCATAGGAATGATTTGGGTTTGAAATGCTGTAAAAGTTTTAGCGCATTGCCTTTTATGTTTTATGTTTACATTTCCTTCTCCCTTTATCTCAAAACCCCCAAAGAAGAGCCAAATTTCTATAAAAATCCCAGAGGTATTTAGTGAGGCACAATTTGTCCTCCACTCGTTGAATTTCCCATAATACTGTCAGAAGCGCAAGCTTTGATGATCAACAAAATTTACAGTGCAAATTTCAATCTTTTATCATCAATATTGAGGAACTTATTGCAATTTTGAGTTTTTCATAAATTCACTCTACATGCCACGATTTATAGATTTTTTTGGTTAAAATTTCTTGAAAGATTGACAAAATTTATCAAGGTTAGAGTATTTTTTATTTTTGCCTTTAAGGTTGACACCATGATGCAAGAGCATCTGGGTCCACAGGCAATCCTGCATTGCCCAAAAAAATTTTAGTTTTATTTTTTTGTGTTGTGTTTGTTTTGGTTTGTGTTGGTGTTTTCAGGCATCTCTCAGTAGCAAGAACTCAAAAATTTAGTCAAAATTGCAATTTTCATGAATTTTTCGCCGGTTCATTGTTTGAGATGCTCTACAGGCAGTTTTCAAAAATTTATTCCCAAAAATTCGTAAGAGTTGGAGTAGAATCCTTTTGTAGGGATATTATTTGAGGTACCATGTAAAATATGCAAAAAAAATCAGAGTAAAATCTTTCACAGTTTGAGAGATTTTAATGTTGAAAGTTTGTAAAAAGATGTGTTAACAATTTATGAAAAATTTAAAATCTTGAGTTTTATGAAGGATGGAGCGAAACAACTTGGTGGGAGGCATCATAATGATATTACACTCATCTTGGCAAGATTTTATGCAAAAATGAGCTTCTAGATGAAAGTTAGGCAAAAAGCCAAATTTTCAGCTACTTGGCGTAAAATGGTGAAGTTGCAAAGAGTAAAATTTTCTAATGTTGCTCCATGAGGTATTATTCAAGGTAATTTAATGGTTTTATTTTATTCATTGATGCATTTAAAAATATCAAATATGTGAGGACAAAGAACCTTCATTATTTCATTGATGGTGCCATGTTTGGGAGAGTTTTTAAATATTGTTTTAATGCCTTGCTGAGTGGCATAGGAAATGGGAGGCTCCATATTAAATAGAATTTCATTTTTCCAATAGGGAAGAAAGCGTTGAGGTGAAGTAATTGTAGATTTAAAATATATATATATGATTTAATATGCAATAGCAATAAAAACACACAAAATGGGATGCCAAAGAAGGAAAATAATGCTTCTTGCCTGAGGCTGCACCAAAAATAGAGATATCTACAACAAATTAATTTAATTAGTAGTGGTCTTGTGAGAGGGAAGGCATTAAGAACAACAAATGCTCATGCTTCAAGGGCTGGTGGGGATTTTAGAGTGAAATTTTCCCATGAGAGGGGCATAGAGCAGCTTGGGAGTTGCATCCATGAATGGATGCTGAAAAAGAGTTGGAATGTGAGGAATGATGTGGGGTTTGGCAAAGGAAAGCTGCTTTATTATGTTGCAGATTTGAATTAGTCAAAAGAAAAAACTAGAGAGGGGTGGAGTGTTGTAGAGTAGAAGAGAGTTGCAGAGAAGAATCAGATGAGGTTGCTGAGTGAGAGACCATGAAAGGCCAAAGATGTAATTTTGTTGCAGATGCTTGTAGTCATTTTATTTTGATGAAGTTGAAATTAAATAAGTGTGATTTGATGTTAAGATTTTGTATAAGCTTTGTGCTGCATTTTATTGTGAAATTGAGTTTGTGGATTTGAGAAATTGTACGTAAAATTTGAGTTATGACTTGCATGTGGGAGTTTCTACTACATTACACCATTATGTAATGATCGGGTCAAAGTTAGGTCAATGATGTATGTAGTAGAAAGGTGATCTATTGATTTTTTTTTTAAACTCTAGTTTCAATGGGATGTTCTAATTTTTATGGAAGCGGAGATGCATTAAAATGACAATATCAATATAAATGAGCTTATGGTAAAATTACAATATGAAAAATATTTCTTCATCAACACTTAAAAGATAAAGCCAACCATTGGTTTGTGTGGATGAAGTGGAACAATATTTCTAAAGGAGGGGGAGGAGGAGAAGAAGAAGGAGAAGGAGAAGGAGAAGGAGAAGGAGAAGGAGAAGGAGAAGGGTTAAATTACCTATACTTTAGGTCTAAGATTTTTTTTTTAAAATTTCATAGGTGTGTTCAAAATGAAAGGGTAATTGTTGAACTATAAATCCTAGTAGCATGTATAATTTCACCAACATGAAATTATCCCAAAAACTAGGGGTACAAGCAAAGAAAATCAAGGACAAACAAATGTAGGGTAAGGAAATTTAACTTTTTGAATATTTGAATCTATTGATGGATAAATATGATTTGTATTCAAAACTTTCATGCTTTGGAAATGGATGGGTAGGATATTGTGATTGTATAATTTCATCAATATGATATTACCTAAGAAACTATAGGTACACAAAGAAAATCAAGGACGAACAAATATATAGTGTAAGAATATTCAAACTTATGAATATTTGAGTCTTACAATGGATAAATATTTGTTTCATTCAAAATTTTATGCTTTGAGTATGGTTGGGTTAAATATTATTCTCTGTTATCCTTGTTTAGAATATTTTGGGGCAGTAAACATTAATGTGTGTTAGATTCTTTGAGAAGAGAGGATCGAGCTAGAATTTGATGTCAATTGTAGATCACGTGCACTCCAATCAATAGATGATCAAAGATCAAAATAGTAGAATGGATATAGAATCTAAAAAGAGAGAAAAATAGAGATAAAGAAAGAGAATTCAAGAATATTCTCGATAATCTCACGGAGCTATAAGTGAACTAGTGAAGGTGAGAGTAGAGTGTTGTATATATAGAAAAATAAGGGCATAAACATCCAAGAGGTACATTAACTCCTACTACCCATAAAAGGTGGGAGGTTTTACCTTCTTGGTAAATGAAAAAACATGTGGAATAACCTCCTTAGGTGAAGACAAAAGAGAGGTAACGGGAGTTGGCACATAAAGCCAAAAGAGGGTGAGAAACCTAACTACCCTATAACCTACTTAGGTAAGGACAAAATAGTGGTTATGAGAGGTGGCAAAACAAGCCAAAAAAGGATGTGTAACTCAACTACCCATGTGTGGGAGAGAGTGACACATGTAGCTGATGTATTTTGCCACATGTCCTCATATTAACCACACCTAATAAACCTAAGAAAGCTTAAATAATATGTGTAGGAAAAAAGAAATACCCCTAACATAAGAAAAATATAAAACCTATACTAACACCCCCCTTAAGCATAGCTTAGGTGGGTGAAAATATGGGTCCCAAAAAAAGAAGCCTGATGAGGTACCCATGTACACAGAGATCCCCCATAAGAAGAAGCCCCCATAAGAGGAATAACCTGTTGATGGTGTTTTCTGCACAACAACAACTTAGACAGAATATGGAAATCCTATCTCTCTTGAAAGGTAAATCTCTATCAGCAAGCCTCAAGAGATAACCCCAAGGTCTCTAATGTCAGGTCTTGACAATGCAAACACAACTCAGATAATATGTGAAAATGACCAAGGTCTCTAATGCCAGGTCTTGACAATGCAAAAACAACTCAGATAATATGTGAAAACGTTGGTAATCACAAAGGGACCTTACTAACAAATACTAGATCTTAGAACTTATCAGGTTTTGCAATATGGTGATACTTCAAATCCTAAATCTAACACAAATGATAAAAGATAAGGAAAAAGATAAGGGTTTAAGAGAGATACTAAGACTAAAATTAACCCTAGAGTCAACAATGCAAATGATAAAATGCTTGAAACAGACCAATCCCTCAAAACCAATTCCTGTTTAACCCAGATTCAATCTGTAATCTCACAAGAACAGTGCAATCTTCTAAGGTAATAAAGATTGTTAGACTGTAAAGCATTCACTCAAAACAACCCAAGTTTTGCAATTGAAATGAATAAACACCCCATAATTGAACTTAGCACATTAATATAAGGTCCAGTCTAACTTTACAAAGCAACTCACAATCAGCTAGCAGCAAAAAGTATGGACCAAGGATTGCTACAAACACTTCAAGAATGAAACCATAAATAGTATTGAATCATCTAACCTTAAATCTAACATATACCAGATACTTTCAAAGAAATTCCAAAAGATAGAACCACAGGAACCATGCAAGATAAAATTAACACAAGAAGGACACCAAATCACAATGTCTTTACTTGCATTAAGTCATCCAAAGTAGCAACAATTCTAGTCTTCTGTTACAACACTTGCTCAAAATAAACTAACTCCTAACTCCTTGCTCTATCACTTAGCTCGCTTCAAAGTCTAATTTTCTAGCCCTTACAAATGAGATAGAAGGCCCTATTTATAGAGATTACATGCTATGTCGACCCAATTAGGGTAACAAGAAAAATTGGCCCCAAGATAAGGTCGGCCAAGATAGTTCTAGAATAAAACAATATTTGCATTAAATGCTCAAACTCATCCAAGTTGACCTGGGTTCTCCACTATAGCTCGGTCTAATGCATGTGAAGAATGAAGAAGGAATAATGGGAAGCACAAATTTTGATGAAGCCTTGCATTAAATTCTCCCCCCCTTATCTTTATCTCACCCCACTTTATCTTGCACCATCAAGAAAGTATTCTCCAAGTTAGCCAAAGGTGGAATAACTAATATTTTGTTCTTTCAATAGATTTAATACCCTCCCTTGCTTGCTTGACTATTTTATCCCATTCCACCTTTAGGGTTTGGTGCCTATCCATGATTGCAATGTATGTAGCCGCATCATCCAAATGGTGAACTGTGATTGGTCCATCATCTATTAGGACATAAACGTCATGCCACCATTTCCTTAACTGTTCCAAATTGAGATGCCTCAGTGTAAACTTCTTCCTGCCAGTCATGACTTCAAAAAATGAAATACATTTATTATATATGTCAATCAAGGTGCTCTATATTTTTTTCCCTGCTTATGCACTTTCTTCAATACCCTCTATTTGATCTGCAGAGCTTCATACCATTCCCAGGGTTCTGCAACTTTTGAAGAAGAAAGGATTCCATCACTTACCAACTTTTCTTCAGTGTACTCCATGATGGCCTTGGTTTTCTATAGCAGAAGATCAACATCTTCCTTGTCTTGAGCTAACACATATTTTAGCCACTCCATTGACCTGTGAGCATCTCCAGCAGTTGACAGGATCTCTTTGATTGCATCATCTCCTCTGGTTCCCACCCCATGCAACCAATCAAGTGTGACCTGAGTTGAGGTCTTCATCCTTTCAAGTTCATTGACCGCATCCTTAGGCAACAAGCCTTCAGGGGGGATTCCCTCACTTCCTACTTCCTATAGGGGTTTCATCAAATGTTGCACATATTTACACATATCATTTAGTTGTTTCTGCAACTTCTCCTTCTTTGTTGTTTCCCTATCTAGCCTTCTCAGAATGTCTTGGGAAGATTCTTGGAATTCTTCCTTCCCTTGATCTTTGCTAATGGGTCCTAGGTTCAAGGTCTGGATTTTGTATTCCTGAGGAGTAATCTCCCTTCTATCTTTCTCTGTGGCAGGGGTGGCAATGTGGATGATCCTATTATCTGCTTCATCCCTGGTAATTTTGGAGATCACCTTGTCTTTCTTCTTTGCCTTCCCCTTACCAATTTTCGCCAACAATTCATCCCAATTCGGAGGGGTATCATTTATGACCACCTGCTTACTCTTCAATCTATCATTGAGCCAACTAGGAGTAGTGGAATCTGACTACTACTCACCTTGCTTATCGTTATCTTGTTGATCTTTGGAGGAGTCCACATTTAAGTTCTGCTCAACAGAAACTTCTTCAACTTTATCCTCCTCTTCATCCTTATCTTCTTTCCTTTCTTCTGGATTTTCATCCTTTTATGTATTACATTCCTCTTCCTTATGCACTAGTGAAGGGGTCCTTACAGGTATTTCTACTTTCTCATAATACTTATCTCCTTCATCACCAACAGGTGAGTCCTCATATGTCACTAAAGGGGATTGTAGGATTCTTTCTATCTCGGCCCCGACACTATGGAGTTCACTTTCCTTGAATCCACCTACATCTTCTTCTTGATGGTCACTTTCCTTTGTGTCTTTGGAATCATGTTGTTCATCATGTGACTCATGAAGAGGAGGAGCATCTTCCTGTTGTTCCACAACAGAAAAAGCTGCGGAAACATTCTCTTTTGGTAAATTGTCTTTTGGAGAGGGAGTTCTTGATCTTCTGGTATAGACTTGTGTCCTCTCCCCAGAACTCTCCACATTCACAACTTCAAGTCCTGCTCCCTTTTCTCCCTTGGAGGGTTCATCCTTCTTCTTTGAATTTCTTGTTACTCTCCTTCTTTTTGGTATAGAGGCACTATCTTTTTCCTCTTCTTCATCAGGTTCATCTTTAGCAGTAGACTTATCTTTCTTGGAAACATTCTTCCTCTTTTTCGCTATGGGATTTCTCTTCTTTTCTACCTTTGATTCTACTTGGGCACCTTTGATTTTGATCTTAAAGGGAGAATCTACCTTATCCTTTCCCTTAAGATCTTGTTCAGTCTCCTCAGAGGTAGAATGGGAATCCAAGTCTCCCATCAAGTCATACGTGTACTATGTGCCTTTACTATCTAGCTCCCAAATCTTGTGTTTGTCCTTGAAAGATTCATAATCATGGTTCTAGATCACATCCCCATCATCATCAATTTGATTAGGGACAACTTTGACATTGTACAATCTGATCAAGTCAACTAGTAGCCTGGAGAATTTCTTCTTTCTAACCTCAAACTCATCCTTAAAATTAGCCCAGTAGTCTTCTATATCATCCTTGTGGCCGAACTCTCTACTGTCCCTCTTTTGTGCCTCACCAGTTCTATCAAACCTAGGCCTTTTGGAGTGGAAAGAAAATCCCAATGCACTCATTTCCTCCTCAGAAGAATGTGTTGAAATGATGGAAGGACATGCTTCATTGTTGCCTACCCTGAGAGGGAAGTCATTACCAAACCCAGTTCTATGTTTTTCCTTCTTCACTATAGCATCAAAGTCACATATCTGCCTTGTGACCTCCAGGAGTGTGATATGGTCTGTGGGATACCTGGGTAGTCTATAGGGAACTCTTTGACACCCATCTATCCTGATGTGGGAGAAAGTGGGAAACTATATGAACCAAGCTCCAAACTTCTTTATCAATTCTTTTGCACTATCTAAGATCCTTACATGTTCTGCACCTTGAAGCATTTTGGTGATGTACATGGTGAATGCATCATTCACCCTCCTATAGCTTGAGTTGCCCAAGTGTAATTGTGGGTAAACTTCATAGATCACATCTTGCCCGGAGACACCTCTTGTACTTAGCCCTTTGTAGGGATGGAATCTTGCAAGTGCATAGACCAAGTAGGAGGTCATGGTGAAACTTTTTGTTTGGAATACATTACACAACTGCTCATGTATCATTGCACTAATGATGCATGCCAAGTGATAATTGGTGTTTTGTTCCATCCTCACTATAACATAAAACATCCAATTCTCAAAGACTCCTTCACTTTTCAAGCCCACTACTCTACTAAGGAGTGTAATCACATCTTAATACTCAGCCTTAAACTTTTCCTTGAATAATTGTTTTGACAGTTTAGAGATGTGGGGCTTAGGATTTTCCAACCAAGAATTGATAATTTGATGAGCCTTGTTTGTATCATCCACATAGTATTTCTTGGCTACATCAAGGTCAAGACCCACCACATGAGATCTATCAAGCATATCAAAAATTTGTGCCACTGAAATAGGAGAGAAATTAGCCAACACCATGCCCTATGGACCAATCACTCTCTATGTGCCTAGATCGTAGTGCCTTGCATATTCTAGCACCATTTCATAGCATTGCGCAGTGAGAGGAAATCCAACCACATGAGCTAATCCTGAACTCACTAATCTTTTTTCCAACAGAGAAGGGTCCTTCACTGCCATTTTGGCCTTGAATTCCTCATAATCCCACTTTCCTACATTTGTATCAGTGATTTCTGACCAGATGGAAGTCAATTTACTCTTAGGAACCTTGCTTTTTATGTCCATTTTAATCCTTTTTGCTTCTGAGACCGAAGATCCTTCAACACCTTGATCCATCTACTTGCTCTTGGTTCCACCAGCAACTGTCTTATTTGATTCAGCTTGCAATCGACAAATACCACAATAAATCCTCTTTACAACATTAGAATCAAGTTCAACCAATCATAAACAACATTTTTATCATTCAACAATTCAAAATCATGATTAAAATCCCTTGAATCATCATAAGGCACAATTTCTTAGAAATCTAGGATTTTCAACCATCCGGGGAAATCAAGCCAAAGAGGAATTTTGGGGAATTCCATGTCAATTGGATTTTAACAATCATAGCACAAATATCATAAATTAATCATCCCAAATGAAGAAAAAGCATGAACCATCTCTCTAATTATTCAAATCAACCATGAGATGCCAAAATACATAACATTTAATCCATTTATCTCTCCAATTCTTCATATTGTGGGATTCTTCGAGAAAATCCGTCGGGGAAGGAAATCTGCGAGGCAGGCGTAATTCTAGATTTTTGCACATCTTTGGGAAACAAAGGGATGATGGAAAATCGGGGAATTCTGAGGGTTAATAAATTTCGCAAAGACCTTGAAATACCGAATGTTATCATTTCTTCGCGACTTTCCCAAATTGATCGAACAATCACAAATTTGGGGATTTTAGGCTTAAAGCTAGCTTGATTTGAGTCTCTTACAGATCATCTTCAAATTCTAAACTTACTTAGAAGAAAATCGATGAGAATTGGTGATGCCCTAAACTCGAAACCCTAAAATTCCACCATGAACACACAAAACTAGCTTGGATTCAACTTACTAGTTTTACTAAGTTTAAAAAAATGGATCCTTCATGGCCTACACAAGCAAGTTACTTCATAATTAAACTAGAGATACGATCACATACTCACTCGGGTTCATCAATCTATCAAACTCGAATAACCCTAAATCAAACCAAGCTGAGACAGTAACACACACAGGGTCGAGTTCAAAGGTGAAGTTGGCATTATCAAATTGAAAAGATTAACCAAGGGGGCGCACCTTCTACTTCAAGAAATCATGAAAAGATCTTGCACAACCCTAGCTTTAAAATGCTCAATGCCAAACATGCAAAATCCAGACTCCACGCATACTCAAGACGCCAAAGAATTATTCACATTCAATAATCAAAAGCAAGGCAACAAATACATACCATTGGTGAAGTGAATTCTATTATAATCAACGACTGGTAGTAAGCTTTGATGCCCTAGCAAACAACAACAACAATGATGATGCTCATGAAATTCACCACCAAATCCAAGAATTGACAAATCCAAATGCCAAATCAAGCCAAGCACTCAAGATCAAGCCCCTCAAATCAGCAGAAGACAAATGATAAAACTTCAATGGCACAAGAATCCCTCAAAATTGACTAAATACATGCCACAAAAATCATACAATCAAGCATTAATACCATTGACAAGACAACCCAAGACGTAACCCGAGAATTCGATGAGGTGTAGGAATTTCAAAAAAATCTGGTCGACACAAAGTTCTGTGAAGGACCAGAATCTTTGGATCACAATGTAAACTCCTCCTCATCGGGTCTTCAAGGAAACTGGGGAATTCTGCTAGAGGAGGAAATTCCCTAAATCAGAGGAAAACCTGGAAATAGCTTGAAACTTAAGATTTTCAATGAATAACCTAAAGGGATTATTTGTGCAAGCAAGATAAACATTCAAGTATATTCCAAAGCAACCAAATCCTCAAAACCAAAGGGCCAAAGCAACAAAAAAAGGGGTCCCTACTTTTAGTGGGGCATGTGTGCAAAAACTGCACAACATAACCCCCTAAAGAGAGAGAAAATGAAGTAATAAAAAGCCCCTCCTAAAGGAGACACCTACCACACCTTTAGAAAATCTCACAAGTGAAGGAACTTGCTTTCTATGAAGGGTTTGGTGAAGATGTCTACAATCTACTCCGATGTGGAACAATACTTAAGATCAATGATGCCTTCTTGAATCATCTCCTAGATGTAGTGCATGTGTATCTCAATTTGTTTCATCCTATGATGATGAACTTGATTCCTTGAGATTTGTATGGCACTCTGATTATCTCAACAGATGATTATAGGCTTTTAGAATGGAATGCCCAACTCAGTGAGAATATTTTGAATCCAAATAGCTTTAGTGGTGGCATTAACTACCCCTCGATACTTAGCCTCTATCGATGAAAGAGAAATTACAGACTGCTTCTTGCTCGACCAACAAATTGGACTAGAACCAAGTGAGAATCAATACCTTGAAGTAGATTTACTATCCTAAGAATCACCTGCCCAATCTAAATATGTGTGTCCCACCAATTCAATATCCATGTGGCCACTACATATTGAATCCCATAATTATGAGTACCCTAAATATAGTGAAGGATTCGCTTAGCTACTTTCCAATGCAAGTCATGTGGCTCCTGCATGAATTGAGAGACCATGCACACAACATATGAAATTTTAGGTGTCATATGAGTTAAGTAAATGAGACTCCCAACAAGTTGTCAATATAAAGTGCCATGAACCAAGGGTGAAAGAACACAGCCTCAAGTTTGACCCCTGATAGAAATGGAGTCGGTGCAGGCTTACAATTAGCCATGCAAAATATAGAGAGCATATCAAGTGCATAGTTGGGTTGACCTAGGAAGATACCAAAAGATGACTAAGTGATCTCAATCCCCAAGATGTAATGTAAAAGACCCATTTGACATCAAAAATCTATCATGCAAAGTAGTTTGATCAAAATGACATTGTGTGAACCCAACTATCAGAAGGAAGGAGTCTATCTTGGCATAAAAAGCTCAAGGAGCCTATTTGAGTCCATAGAGAGACTTTCAAAGATGACACACAAGTGAAGGAACTTGAATGAACCCTTATGGTTGCTCCATGTAGAGTTCCCCTGAAGGTCACCATGAATAAATACACTCTTCACATCCATCTAATGAACTTTCAAAAAATGGGTTGTAGCTATAGAAAGGACAAGTTAGATTGAATTCATTTTGGAAACTAGTGTAAAATTCTTAGAGTAGTTAATCCCTGAAACTTGGGAGAATCCTTTCGTAACCAAGCGAGCTTTATGCTTATCAACTAACCCATTTTTTGCAAATTTTGTTCAATAGATCTACTTGCATTGAACAAGTTTTATTCCATTAGGAAGAGGGACTAGTTCCCATGTATGATTCCTTTCTAACTTAGAACTAAAATCTTCTTGCATAGTAGCATCCCACTCGATGATACCCGAAGCTTCTTGAAATGTCTATGGATCAGAAGTTGAAGCAATGAAGAGATGTGGAGCCTGCTGAATTTGTGACCTTGTTCTTCTTGTGTTTGATGGATCACAAACCGAATCACCTATTGACTCCAATGTTTTTAGAGCGCAAAGATGTGCTAAGGTTGGAGAATCTGGAGGAGAATCATAAACCTCTGAATGATGACTAGAAGAGGAATGTGAATCCTCATCATCACTCTCACCATATGAAGTGGAGCAAGAAGAATCCTCATCAATATTAGGAGGATTTAGATCCTTTGAAGAATTGCCATCATGATGCAATATCTCCAAGGTGATGGTGGATGGAGAAGTGGTAGGAGAAGAACTGGAAGGGCTCTCCTCAAAACAAACACTCCTATCGATGAACAACTCATGAGTGGTAGGATGGAGAAGCTTATAACATTTGACATCATCTGGGTACCCAACAAATATGCAAGGATTTATTTATGAATCTATAGCCTTACATTTATCTATTGGAATGTGGGCCCATGCAAGAGAACTAAACACTCAAAAGTTCTTAATTGTGGGTTTTCGACTAGTCCAAACTTGAAAAGGAGTTACCCCCTTCACAGATTCATGAGAAACTCGATTATGGATGTAACATGCATAGCTAATGGATTATTCCTAGTACAGAGGTGCCAAAGATTTGGAGTGAATCATACAATTTTCCATCTCCTTCAAGGACTTGTTCTTGCATTCTGTGACATCATTCTATCGAGGACTACATGGAACTATGTGTTGCATGTTGATTCCTTCTAAAGAATAAAATTGTTCAAACTGATTGTTTACATACTCACCCCCATTATCAATATGCAAAATCTTGATGAACTTCCCAGATTGTTTCTCCACAAAAAATTTGAAATCTTGAAAGTGATCAAAGTCCTCAAACTTTTGTTTGAGAAAGTAAACCCAAGTGTATCTAGAAAATTCATCAATAAATATCAAGACATATCTACCCCTGTTGAAAGATGGTTGTGGAAATGATCTTGCCAAGTCATTGTGTACCAACTCTAATAGATGTGTAGCTCTCCATGATTTTCCTTTATCATATTTCTCCTTAGTATGCTTACCAAGAATGCATCCTTGGAAAAATCCATTAGAAAATCAAATAGAAGGCAACCCTGAAACCATTTCATGTTAACTAAGTTGCTACAAGTAACGGTAGTTCAAGTGGTCAAACCGTTGGTGCCACAAACAAATCACCTCATGTGCATGAGTGAGTAAGAATTTTGAAGCAAATTCAAGAACAGAGTGAGAAAACTAATATAGTCTTGATTGATGATCTAATTTTCCCACAACAACTATAGACCGATCATGCATTTCACTGATTACCACTATGTCTAGTGTGAACTCAACTTGCTTTTCTAGAACTAGTGTGAGTGATCTGATAAACAAATAGGATATTAGTTGATAAAGATGAAACACAAATAACATATTGAAATTTTCCTTCTCCCACATCAATAGAACCTCTCCAATGCACTTCAATAGGAGTGCCATCACCCATTAGTATTGTCAGCATAGAACATGGCTCTAAAGACTTAAAATCATCTTCTAAAGAAGTCATGTGGTGTGAACACCTAATTCAATGATCCAACAATTTGGTTGTGAAGCAACTACAACTACAACCTTTCCCTTTCCTTTCCCCTTACTTTTGTCTATGTCCTATAAAGACTCTTTTGATGAAGTCTGATTGACTAAATTAGGTACCTTGATATTGTTCTTTTCTAGAAGATGTGAAAGGTGATCAATTTGTTTCTTTAAACACTTATGTTCATCATGGCCAGGCCTTTTACAGTAAGAATTTTTAACCTTCTCCTTCTTAGGTTGTTCACCTTTTGATGAAGAGGCCTGATTAGTTGCATTTGTAGTAGCATTTTTTAATCTTTCTTCTTCTATCCTTGATTCTTTTGTTTCTTATCCTACTTGCTAGACACTTTATATTCTTTTGTTCCCTAATTAATAGCCAAGGCATGTGACTTACAGGGTTTAATTGTACCCATTAGAACCAATTTTTCCTACTCCCTAGTGAGTTATGTAGAAAATTCATCTAGAGAAGGCATTTTATAGGTGGAACCTAGGGCACATTTTGTAGCATAGAATGTAGAAACAAATAAAGAATAGTTAAGACCAAGCTTAGAAAGAATGCTCAAGATTAGTTGTTTATCATCCTTATTAATTATACACTATTCCAATTGTAATCTAATAGCTTTGAATTTTGTGAAGAAGTCTTGTATGGTGTCAAAATTAGGACTCAAACCTATGAGTTCATTCTCCAACTGATGATATCTCAACTCACCTTGCTTACCAAAGAGGGTTTCCAAAGTGGTCCACACTATATTTGGCATAGTGGTAGATTCAATGTGAAAAAGAAGGTCAAGAGAGACTAACATACACAGAGTACCAAAGACTTCATCATATTTATTAAACCATTTTATCTTTTTTTGTAGCATCTTGAGGTTCAGTTTCAAGTCCCATTGTAACTCGATGATATCCATGTCTTTTAAGATATACTATCATCTTATATTTTCATTCAAAATAGTTATATGGAGTTAAGAAATGAAGTGTAGATGCATACGTGAGTGTAGGAAAGTAGATTGCAAAGGAGAAAGAAAAGTATGAAAAACAAGACACTTGATGCACCCCCCTTTCCACTAGTCTCAAAAATCACCTACAGAGATTACAAATTTGGAACTTTATAATAAGGGTGACTACAAGGATTTTACCAAATTACAATGCTTTCTAGGCCTTCAATGACCAAAATTAAATTTTTTGAAACAAAATAAATCTAATAAAAGATATGGAAAAAATAACCTTGTAGTTGAGTATTAATCTTCAATACCTTTCCAACACTAATTAGTTTTTTGAAAAATGGAGCTCTAAGGTGAAAGTTATGGTTCATTGAAGAAAAAAATAAGTACCAGATTCAACCTGCAATATCTAATAAAAAAGGAATAACTTTTTTATCAAGACTTTCATGGAAGGAAATTTCTCCTTTTCATATTTCCATCAAGTATTCATTTGCAAAAATTCAACACCCAAGGAAAATGTTATGCACTTTTGAAAAAAGTGTTGAATATGTTTTTATAGAAACGACTCTTCTCACAAAATCATCTGATTCTGACTTGTTTTTTGCAAAACTTGTCATGAATATGCAAAAACCAAAAGATATTTGGATGGTTTTTCAACCCTGCAAACAAAACCCAGAAAACAATTTTCTTTCAAGCAAGTGGAAGTTGAGTTTCCGATGCAAAAATGAAAAGGGTTCTAGTGAAAAGATTTCAAATTTCAAACTCTGAATTATTACTGTGTCCTCCAATCTTTGATTTTGATGAAATAAAAGCTAGTATTGACTTTCTCAAACCTACTGGACACTCTGGAAAGGCTTAAAATACCTCTAATATTACCAAAATTCTACACTCACGCAAATTTCACAGGAACACAATAGGCAAAATAGAGTATAAAGATGCTTATTTTCCCTTCAACTATTTTCATTCTCTGGATCATCTGAGGATACAAGAGAAGAGAATACCAAGTTTTTGAGAAATATTAGATATCTATTAGTCTCAAATCTCTCAAAAAACCAAATAACAAAGTGAGCTATACCAGATAAATCTGATCTGATACTATGTTAAATTCTTCAAGAAGCGATAATTGAAATAAGATATGATGTTGATCGTAGACCACATGCACTCCAGTCAATACATGATAAAATATCAAAATAGTAGAATGGAGATAGAATCTGAAAAGAGAGAAAAATAGAGACAAAGAAAGAGAATTTGAGAATACTCTTGATACTCTCATGGAGCTATCACTGAACTAGTAAAGGTGACAGTAGAGTGTTGTATATATAGAAAAATAAGGGCATATACATCCAAGAGGTGCATTAACTCCTATCCATAAAATGTGGGAGGTTTTACCTTCTTGCTAATTGAAAAAAACATGAGGTATAACCTCCTTAGGTGAAGATAAAAAAGAGGTTATGAGAGCTGGCACATAAAGCCAAAAGAAGGTGAGAAACCCAACTACCCTATAACCTACTCAAGTATGGAAAAAATAGTGGTTATGAGAGGTAACACAACAAGCCAAAAGAGGATATGTAACTCAATTATCCATGTGTGGGAGAGAGTGACACATGTAGTTGATGTATTTCACTACGTGTCCTCATATTAACCACACCTAATAAACCTAAGAAAACTTAAATAATATGTGTAGGAAAAAATAAATACCCCTAACATAAGGAAATAAAAAACCTACACTAACAATATTCAAAATAAGTTCATGAAGCAGATTTTATGTTAAAATATGAAAGTTACATTGCATGATGTACATATAATGGAGAGTGAAGGAAAGTTAAGATAGAGCAAGTTCACAAATCTATTGAAGATTCAATAAGAGAGTTAGAAGAAAAAGAAAAATAAATAAAGATGTAGATAAAAAAGAGTAAAAGACTATTCCTCTTTATGAGCCAACGTGAAATGAGTGGCAACAAAAGATGAAGAATTAAAGAAGGCTCAAAAATAAAAAATGGTGAAATAAATAGGCATCCACATCTATGAGAGACAAGAATCGTGAAGAACACCATCATGGAGGAAGAATAATACATGGAACCAATAAGCCAATTATTAAGAATCTAGATGGAATTAAATGAGTAATTACAACAATCAATGGCATCATAGAAACTGTGAATATTCATGGAAAAAAAGGACTTCCTATGATTAGAAGTTGAATCAAATGGTTGCAAAAAAATATGGATCAAGGATGGGATCTAGGTATTGTTGTAAGGCCCTAGACATATGGGCTTTATTTTATTACTTAGTTTTGGATTTTGTTCCTAATACTTTATTATTGGTGATGTTTTACATTTCCATTGAATTTTGTTGATTGTGTTTAAGGATAAATATGTTATGATCTAATGTTCAAACCTAAAATAATGATTTAGCTTCCCTTTTTTCTGTATATGTTGATATATAATTATAATACCTAGTTCAAAATTGTGGATTTATCAGTTGCTTTATGTTTATTTTTTATTGGTGTTTGACATTTTTTCTATTGTATAGCTTATTGGCTTATATCACATTGAATGTTTGTATATTTTTTTAGCTAGATCTTGTATTTTGTAAATAGACCTAATATTTTAACTAAGTGTGTAGACACAAAAATTCCCAACAATGGTTAATTGGAGACTATTTGAATTGGGTAAATCCTTTTATATGCATTTCCCTGTATCACTTGATTTTTAGTTACAAGATGAGTGTATGTTAAACCTTGTAAAACTAAAATATGAATTGGTGTCAATTCTATATCCTTGTGTTGTGGATAAACTTGTATTGTGTATCATTACCTTCCATGTGTTTAGTCACCTCTTATGATATTTTCATTTATTTGTTTTTTAAAATGCTTGGGTTAAGTGTTGTTAGAGTTGTGATTCAAATTCACTATTTTATCTATATGTTGATATTTGATTATAGTCCTTGATTCAACATTATGGATTATAGGAGATGCTTTATGTTTATTTGTGATTCATATTTGCCACATTTTTATATTATATTGCTTATTGTCTTATATCACATTGGATGTTTCTATGATGTGTTTTGGCTATCCTATATTGTGAAAATAAGCCTAGTGTTTTAATTGAGTGTGTTGGTACAATAATTCTCCATAATGGTTAATTGGAGACCATTCAACTTGGATAAATATATTTTTATGCATTTCCCTATCTCACTCAATTTGAATTATGAGATGAATTTATGTTAAACCATAAAAAAACTAAAATTTAAATTGGTGTCAATTATAGATCCTTGTGTTACTTAATTAAACCTATAAAGTGTGTCATTACCTTGTGTGTGCTTAGTTAGCTCTTATAGTACTTGTATTTATTTGGTTTTTAAAATTATTAGATTGTGTTTTTGGAATAAAATGTATGCTTAAGTTGAAAGAGTCTATTAATTCCTTGGTAAAAAATTTCATGCATTTATATTGTTGCATGTTGAGAAGAGTTTAAAAACTATTTAAATATAATGCATTAGATTATTTGAGATGAAAATATGTTATGCATCATCTATTTAATTGCATTCCTTATAATAACTTAAGTGGAAATATTGAAATGAAATATCTAGGTGTGAAAATAGCTTGTTTAAAGTATCTTGCTTGAATGTAGGTGGGAGGGAAATATCCTAAAGGATATAGATATTTAAGAGAAAATAAAACCACTTGTTCATTTTTCTCTCTCTAGAGATAAGAAAAAGCAAAAATAAATTAGAAACACTTGTTCCTCTCTCTATCTCTCTATGCCCATGGTTGGGTGAGTTCTTTCTTCAAGTAGTGTTGTGGAATTGGAAATCTTCCTTGGATCTTGGGGTTGACTAGAAAAAACACACTTTGTGGTGTGCAAGAAAAATAATATCTTCATATTGAGCTTTGTGAATACAAGTTATTCCCTCTCTTTAGATTGTATGCACTCAAATGATTTTCTTTCTCATTTGACCATGCTCACATTAGATGGTTTCATATGGCATACTTCTATAGGATTTGTGTGATGAATCTATAGTTAGTTTGTAGATATTTCTAATTTGTAAATTGTTTCATATTTTAAAAACTACAAAATATAGCTAGTGAAATTTTAATAAAAATACATGTGATATGAAAAGTGTGATGTTGTACTTGATATGATTTTAAGGGTGTTCTTATTTTATTGAAATTTTATATTTTAAAAATTAAAGGATTTTCAAGCATTTATTAATGGTGAGTTTGGGTTTTGCAAGATCCTTGTTTTTTCAAAACTTAAAATTAAAATTTAGATTATGTTAATCATTTTTATTTTGTAGGACAAGGATTCTCCTCGTAGAAATATAATTATTTACTTTATGAATACAAGTGTCAAGGTTTTCATCCTAATTTTTTGCACATTAGTCTTTTTTGATTTTTGGACTTTGAGCCATTAGGAATGATATCTAGGAAAGGAAATGGAGTGGTCTCTAATCATCCATTTGATCAATGTAGAAAAGGGATGATAAAAAGAAGAATGTTAAAATATAAGCAAGATAAGAATAAATGGGGTTAAAACATTTGTAAACTTAATAAAGAATTAATAAATGTCTCTGGAAGGTACAAAATGATCATGTAAGACTTTAGTGTGATTCTATATGGTTGTTGAAAGTTAGAATTTAGCATGATGTTGTATGGTTGTTGAATGCTAATTTAAGGATCTCCTATTGTATATTGAAAGGAAGTCGAGTGCGCAAAAGATGCTTCCTGCACCAATCTAAATAAGAGAGAGTTACACAAATTTCTTAAACACCTTTAAACTGTTATGGGATTAGATGCACATACATATCAAAAATACATAAAACAATAAAAAATATAACACATAATTTATGTGGGAAAACCCTTTTGGAAGAAAAACCCCACACTCTAAAACATGGCTCAATTATATTATTTAACAACAATAAACAAGTTAAAATATAATTGCAGAGCTATGCTCTTGTAGGAGTCTTCACACTTCTCAATTCTAGAGTAATTTCGACAACATAATGATACTTCATCAAAAAAATCTACCACTCCAAAATACAAGCGCTCAATATATAGGAGCTTACAATGCTTTAATTAATCATTTCTAAAATTGAATGCCAAAGGATGAAGATGCAATATAGCAAGCGTCAAAACCACTACACATTCATAATAGTAAGTTTCCACATGTCACCCCATGCAATATTGCAACTGCTAATTGTCACTAAGCTTGCACCCACCAAAATATGACTGCACATCCAAAATTGACATTCCATGCAGACTCAACATGAAATACAAATTTCCTTCATACACAACTCCACCTATAAATGGAAACTTCCAACTTAACTCAAAAATAGAAATTGCAATTTGTAACTCACAAAGCAACATGGGATAGTTATCAAATATAATTTCAACATTAAATAATTAAACATGCTAAGAATAATCAAAGGTTGAGACACCTTCTTTTTCCTAACACATATGTAATCACTCTTCATCCCACATGGTCATTAAACCAATGTTCTAACATTCTAATGTTCTAGTTCTAAAGCTTACCTTTTTCTTTCTTGTTCAATTAGATTTTGTATTTGATTGGTATCCCATGCTTGTACATTAATTCACATTGATAGATCCCTCTTTCATACTTTGTTTGGTATTTTTGGTTTGAGTTGTGATTGATTGGTATGTGAGTTCAACCACTTGGTTGTCATGAGTTTTGTTGGACTAACCAATTGAAGGCCTTCTAATACAAAGGGGTAGGTCTAAGGGTTTCACATGGTTGGGTGGTTTTTGAACACCATTGGGATTGTAACATACTAAATCTTACTACAAAGTAATTACTTAGGTTTTTACCATAGAAGTAAATACAAGCATATGCTTAAAAATAAGAATGTAATTTTATTTTTCATGTTATTTATTGCACATAATTAAATATGAATGTATAAAACAAATTTCAAATTTGAACTATATTAAATTTCAACTTGAAAAATAAGATAAATTTTTCAGTTACAGATCATACGTGATAAACTATCAAGTATACAAGTTCACAAAATACAATAATATTACAAGGTCAAGTCTTCCATATTTGGTAAAGGATTTTGTTTCACAAGCCTTGACATTGTCATTTTCAAGAGGTAGAGCATCACCTGAGCACTTTACCTCCAACCAAATACAACCGGTCCCTTGGAAACCTTCCAACTAGAAGTGGCCCTACCGTTCACAAAGAGTATAGACTAAGGAGCCCACAAGTATGCCATTTGAGTATCTAGTGTTGTGTCCTACATAACTAATCAGCCATACAACTTTAGAAATCTCCAATTATGACCAATCTGATTGGATATGCAATCTAGATCCTAGTGAACTGACTAATTCAAGCAAAGACTTTTGCATTACTTTGGCCACAGTTTTGAATCATATCAAACACTTCCTTAGGAATTGAAGTCATAAGTTCACACACCTCTAACTCAACTTGGAAACCACCTTGACGTAGGGTTTAACGCATAACTAACTATTTGAATTACTTATTTGACCTTTCATAAGGATACTCAATCATAAATAATAACTCATTAAGCCAGTAAATGACTAGAATGGATATGCTTTCCTGACTTTGAATGCCCATGTTACGTTCTCATAACAACTTGGGACTTGGTAACTGCCACTTGTTCAAGTACTTGCGTTCAAACCTGAGAGTAAACTACTCTCCTATTTTCATTCACATATGATTTATAATGATAACACATTATCATTGATTTGAGACACTTTATCTCACATTTAAGGTATTGACTACTTGTCAAATAAGTAAAATATAATAATATTGAACAATGATAAAAGAACACTTCTTCATTAAAATGGTTTAGAATTTTTAGTGTTTTTCCTTATGGTTATATGCTCAAGAATACAATAACATTTCTAGTAAAAATATAATATAAATACCAACTTACTTTGTTCAAAGGAATACTATGTTCAATTGTTTGAAAATTCTTCAGCAAATCAGTTTATAAAGCTTGGTTTAATCAATTAACTCATCTGAGAAGCCATCAAGCTTATTTCTTAATTTCATAATCGCATATCATAAATTATATTTTACATAAACTTATATAAATATCTATATATAGAAATATATATTATTGTATATATTTCGTTATGAATGAATATACACATATCGATAAATATAAATATTTATATCATAAACTGGAATTATTTTCTTTTAGAGAAAATGGAATAAATCTTTCCAAATAACACAACAAAGAAATTGGGAATGAAAAGAATATTGTTTGTTGGGAAAATGTTTGGTTTAATGGTCCTCCACTTTCTTCTTTTAATAACCTTCTTTCTTCAATTAAAAGAAAGGTTGATTAGAATTAATGGTAAATAGATTCAGGGTTATATTAACTAGGAAGGAACGAATCCTAAATGGAAAAACTTCAAAGAACAACTAAGAGGTGATAGCTATCTCAGAGGGGGAAGACAACAAAATTGGGATGCTACAAGTTGCAATCTTTAAATCAACATATTGGAGACTATATTTTTTCTCAAAGGGTATAGATGATAAATGGATATGGACTAAGATTTCTTCAAGGTGCCTTTCAATGAAATCTACTTATGTTGTGATGGAATGTCTTTGATACCTCCTAATTAATTTAATTGGAAAAGGGTTTGGATAAAAAAATTGACTCCCAAAGTGAACTATTTCTAGTGGGTTGTTGTTCACAAGAATATCCTAACCACTGATAATCTAAATTTGAAAGAGGTTTTCAATTTGTTAATAGATGATGTCTCTGTTATGAAAATTTGGAGAACATTGTGCATATATTTTTTCATTGTCTGTATCATAGAGAGGTTTGGTCCTATTTTCTTCTTCTCCTGATGCTTGATTGGGTCTTTCCTTCCTCTATTAAACAATTTGTTAAAGTTGGCAAAGATATCCTTTTTCATGTCATAATATTATAGTTGATCTTTGTTGATAGGTTGATTCTTTCATTGTGTGGGGGTTACAGAAGGAGATAAACAATATGATATTCAGGGATACCAAAAGAAGTAGTAAAGATCTATTCATGGCTATAAAACATCAGATACAAGAAAACATTAATGTGGGAGTGTATGCCTCCTCTAAACAGATTTCTTCTTTCAAAGAGATTAGAATTAAACAAATTTGGGGGCTTAAACAAGATTTAACACCAAAAGAAACATGACTTGGTCCCCTCCATAGGATGGTTGGGTGAAATTTAACTTTGATGGGTTTTTTAAGGGGGAATCCTGGTTTAGTTGGAGCAAGGGGTGTTATAAGAAATCATCAAGGGAAGATAATTGAGGGTTATGCTAAAAATATTGGATTCTATACTAATAACTTTGCTGAAGCTATGGTTGTTCGTCTTGCCAGTATGTGCAGTTGGTGTTGTCATTGATTTCAATTGTAAGAGCAAGAGATTTTTGCAAGAGTGTGAACAGTTGGTATTGAGTTATTGTTGTCTTTGATGATGCTTTGATTAGTTGAATTATGTTGTCATTAGTAAGTTATTGGTGTCAACCTCTAGTGTTTCTTTGATAAGCTTTTGTATATGGATGTATGGCTGAGTTGCAATGTTGCAGTTGGCTTGGTGGTGATGAGGAAATGAAAAATATGTTGAAGATGTGTTTTAAGTGCTTGGTTTCCAAGTGCTTTTGAGAAAATTGAATAAAAAGAGGAAACAGTGTGTTGCAGTGGTGTTTTGTGTTACAGGGTAGCGTTCTAGTTTGGCTCCACATTTCTTCTAGGTTCAAGATCTACTTGTGTAGTCTAGATATGTTGATCTGAGGTGTTTAGAGGTGTGTTCACCAATGTGTGAATTGTGTATTGCAGAGGTCTCAGGGAGAAATGTTCTTGCTCTACATTTCTTTGCATAGTGGTTTCAGGTCTTGTGGATTTGGAAGGGTGTTGATAATGTGTGAATCCTTCTTCAGATGAAGTTGTTCGTGGACTGGTGCTTCAAAAGTTAGTTTCTTGCATTGTAGTGTATGGTAGAGTTATTTGAGTGTACTGGGTGTGTAAATTCCTCAATTGAAATTTGGTGTGAGAAAATTTGTTGGATTTCAAGGTGTTTGAGGAATATTCTAGATTGTGTTAAAATTTTATGTGTTTTTGGTGAGTCTTCTTTAGATTTTTGGAAGTGTTTACTTAAATGATTGATGGTGTTAACACAAGTTCAACCAACCTTGGGTGTTTATACTAATTGTGAAGTTTCTTTGGTGTTTGTGGAAGAATAACATAGTGTGCATGAGTGGATTTAGGTCCTAGCTAAGGTGTGTTGTTGTCCACCTTCAATCCTTTCCACTTTGGGAATGTTTTGGTGTCAACCTAATTTGAATTTGCATGATTGAGATGCATAGCCGACATTGGAGAATGTTTTCAAAGTTGAAGATGGTATAAATAATTGTTGAGATGTTGAGGGATGATGAAATAGATGAGTGATGTGAGTGATACAAATTGTATATTTGTAGGGTGTGAATTTTTGAAGTGCAGTGCAAGCTTTCATGTGTTAGATTATTGAATGCAATGTGAAAAAGGTGTCTACAATTATTCTAAAAGACTGTGAAGGTGTTGATGATGTTGTGGTGGATTTTTTTTTGCTTTGAGATGGATTTCTCATTGTTACACTCCTCTATATCTTCTTTTCTATTCTGGTAGTAAGAATTTATTTATTTTGGGCATTGAGCCCTCTGGCAGTGAGCCCCATTGTATTCGATGTTGATATTACTTTATATTATGGGCTAATCCTCACCATGGTTTTTCCCATCTTAGGTTTTCCATGTAAATCTGGTGTTTATTTGTGTATGGTGTTGATTTGGTTTTATTTTTGTTTCTTTCATGATAAATCATTCTAACAGATTAAGGGTTAATTGGATTAATATGGATCTAAATGTTTGTGAGGGTTTTGAAGTCTTAAGGTGCAACTGATTCACCCCCCTCTCAGTTGTCTTGTGCTTTCAAAAATTGGAATCAAATAAAGGTTCCTTGGAAGAAAGCTTAACCACTTGAGGTAGATCTGAGATGGTGCACAAGAAAGATGTTCCTATGTTTGATGGATCAGATTATGCATTCTGGAAGACAAGGATGGAAGGTTTTCTGGTTTCTCTTGGATTTTAAATCTGGAGGTCTATTGAGAGAGGATATACTATTCCTACAAATTTTCCAAGAATTGATGATGAGATCAAGGCCTATGAAAACAATGGTAAAGCAAGGTAGGCTCTCTTAAGTGGTCTTGCCAATTTAGAATTGGTGAAAGTTATGAATGTGAAAATTTCTAGAGAAACTTGGGTAAAGTTAGAAAGAACTTATGAAGGAGATGATAAGATCAAGTAAGCTAAGATGTAGAATTTGAAGATCATATTTGAAACCCTATGAATGTTTGAATATGAAAACATCGCAAGCTACTTACAAAAAGTGGATGAACTTGTCATCGGTATCAGAGGTCTTGGTGGAGAATTGAAAGAAGTGGTAAAGAATGTTTTTAGAACTATTCCTAAAGCTTATAGTCATAAAGTTTATACTATTGAAGAATTACAAAATTTGAATCAATATGCCAGAGATCAGTTGTATGGTTCTTTAACTGCTTTTGAAATGAGATAATTTGGTACAAGTAGTGCAAACATTGAGAGTGATTTTAAGGCTAGAAAATAAAAGAAGACTATGGAATTAGATCAAGAGGATCTTGATGATGTGGAAACTAACTTTGTGAGAAGAATGAAAGAGGGTACTGGAAAATACAATGGTAAGTTTCCTTTCAAATGTTTCAGTTGTGGAAAGATGGGTCATTATGCTTCAAGATGTCCAAACAGAGCTTTGACTAACAAAAATAGGGAAAAGAAAGGTAAGATAATTATGTAAAGTTATTATGTTAGAGAAGATGCAATTATATCTGATGATGAATTTGATTATGGAGATGATAAGGATGGTGAATGCTTGTTCATGGCTTTAACCGATGAAACTAATTTTTCTAATTCTGAGAGATGTGTGAAGGAAAGGGATCCAAAAGCAAGTGCTAATACTGAGGGCACTTTGTTATCTACTTTTCATGCTAGATAGGAGAATAACTACTAGATCATTAACAATGGATGCTCTAACCATATGACCGGTGACAAGAGTAAGTTTTTTAAACTTGAAAAATATGAAGGCGGACTTGTTGCATTTGGTGATGATACACCTGCTAAGATTTGTGGAAAAGGTTCAATTAGTTTTGATGGCAAGCATAATACTGATGATGTTCTTTATGTTAAGGGTTTAAAACATAACCTCTTGAGTGTTGGAAAAATGTGTAGCAAATGATACAATCTTATGTTTCAGGATGATGGTTGTGAGATCATAAAAGGCTCTGGAATTATGATTGTTGCTGGAAGGACATATGGAAATGTTTATCAGCTCAAAGGTGTTGATGGTTATTGTTTCATGACTCAAATCAATGAGATTTGGCTATGGCATAAAATAATGTGTCACATCAATTTTGATAGCCTAGTGAGAATAAGTTCAATTCAAGTTCTGAGAGATCTGCCAAGATTACAAAGCCTATCAATGTTTTATGTAAGGAATGTCAAGTTGGAAAGCAAGCAAGAAGAAGTTTCAAATTCAAAGAACAATCTTCTACCATCTATTAGAATTGGTGCATATAGATCTTTGTGGTCATACCAGAGTAAGAAGTCTTCAAGGTGACAGGTATTTCATGCTATTAATTGATTATTCTAGAATGACATGGGTTACTTTTCTCAAAAAAAAAACAAAAGCTCTAGATAAGTTTAAAGCATTCAAATTTATGGTTGAGAATTAAATTGATATGAAAATGAAATTCTTGAGGTCTGACAAAGGTGGAGAGTTCACCTCCAATGAGTTCAATATCTTTTGTGAGAATCATGGAATAAAGAGGCATTTATCTACCCCTAGGACTCCTCATCATAATGGAGTGGTCAAAAGAAAGAATAGGATTGTTCAAGAAGCTGCAAGGACAATGATGAAAGAAGCAAATCTACTAAAATTCTATTGGAGAGAAGCAATTCATACTATTGTTTACATACTTAACAGAGTGTAAGCAAGAGAAAATAGCACAAAGACTCCTTATGAGCAATGGTATGGAAGGATTCCTACTGTCAAATACTTTAGAGCATTTGGAAGCAAATGCTATATCAAAAGGGATGAAGAAAACTTAGGATAGTTTGATGCAAGGTCTGATGAAGGTATCTTCCTTGGATATTCTACTAAAAGAAAAGCTTACTAGTGCTACAACAAGAGGCTAAGAAAGATTGTTGAAAGTGCAAGTGTCAAGGTTGATGAAGATCTATAGAAGAATTCAATGGTAATAGATGGATATGAATTAGATGAGTCTTCTTACAGAGAAGAAGAAAAATCTAAGGAAAAAGAAATGTAGATTGAAGAAGAAGAAGCTCTGAAAAAGATTCCTAAAACTCCTAAGTATGTGCAGAAGAATCATTCTGAAGAATGGATCATTGGTGATAAGACCAAAGGTGTACTGACAAGAAGGAAAGCTACTGAAGAATAGGTAAATTTATGTTTAATTTCTAAATTTAAACCAAAAATAGTGATTGAAGCATGCAAGGATGAGTATTGAATCAAGGCTATGGAAGAAGAACTAATGTAGATTAAGAAGAATCAAACTTGGGAACTAAGTGGGTATTCAAGAACAAACTGAATGAGAATGGAGAAGTGGTAAGGAACAAGGCAAGGCTTGTGTGTAAAGGCTACTCACAAGTAGAAGGAATAGACTTTGAGGAGACATTTGCTTCGATGACAAGAATGGAAGCTATCATAATGTTTTTGGATTTTTGCAACACATAAAGATTTCAAAGTTTATTAAATGGATGTGAAGTCTATTTTCTTGAATGGAGAATCAAAAGAAGTATACATAAAACAGCCAAAAGGATTTCAATTATCAAATAAACCGAATATAGTTTGCAGATTGAAGAAGGCATTATATAGGTTGAAGCAAGCTCCTAGAGCTTGGTATGCAAGGTTGGATAGGTACTTGTTATAGAAAGGATTCAATAAAGGTATCAAAGAAGGAAATCTTTACTCCAAAGTCAAAAAAAATCAACTCTTGATTGTGGTTGTGTAAATAATTTTTGGAGGAAATTAAGCTGTGTAAGAAATTTGCAGAGAAGATGAAGAAAGAATTTAAAATGTCAATGTTTGGGGAGATGAATTTCTTCCTTGGGTTACAAATCAATCAGACAAATAAAGGTATTTTAATTTCACAATCAAATTATATCAAAGAAATGTTGAAGAATTTTGGAATGGAAGATTCTAAACCAATATGTACCCTATGGTTACTAGTTGCAAGCTAAGAGAAAATGATGAATCTTCTAAGGCTAATTAGAGCAAGTATAGATCAATGATTGGAGGACTACTATATATCTAACTGTGACTAGATTGGATATCATACATGTTGTTTTTCTTGTGGCTAGATTTCAAGATCCTAGAGAATCACATGTTGCAGCAAAGAAGAGGATATTTAGATACTTGAAGGGAACTTTGAATCATAGCTTGTGGTATCCAAACGATACTAACTTTACTTTGAGTGCTACACAAATGCAAATTGGGTTGGTTGTGTAGATGCCAGGAAAAGTACAAGTGGTGGTACATTCATCCTTAGATGCAAACTCCAGTGTCATGGCTAAGCAAGAAACAAGATTCAGTGTCTTTATCTACTGCAGAGGAAAAATACATTGTAGTAGCATCTTACAGCACACAAGTTTTGTGGATGAGTAAAGCATTGAAGGATATCAAAGTGGTATATGATGAGCCAATTTATATCTTCTATGATAATACAAGTGCTATCAATATTTCAAAGAATCCAGTAATGCATTAAAGGAAAAAGCATATCTCAATCTAATATCACTTTTTGAGAGAGAAGGTTGTAGAGAATGAAGTGAAGCTAATATGTGTCTACAAAGGATAGGGTGTTGACATATTCACTAAGGCTCTTTCTAAGGATACTTTTGAGTATCTTTGAGAGAAGTTGGGGGTTATTGCCCCTCCTTCTTTGAACTAGATGCATAAGGAGATTGCATCAATCCAATAGATCTTAAGATTCATTCTTTGGTTTGGATTGATGTTGGTGGCTACCTCTCAAGGGGAGTAGGCAGTGTCATTATTGATTATTGCAATCAAGATGAATGAGAGTTGTCATTATGCAATGGTTGTTGATTGATGCAGTTTGGTGTGTGCTCCTAAGGGGGAGTATATATAGCAGTAAAGAAATGAGAGTTGCAAAGCAATGGTAAACAGTGTGATTAATGGGGAGAATGAGAGGAAAATATTTTGTCCTTTTCCATTGATGTCAAATGGGGAAAGAGAGTCATGTGAGATAGAAATTTGTTAGTTATTAGAGGGAGATAGAAAGTAATGAGTTAATTATGTATGGGGGAGAAAGTAAATAGATAGTAAGTTGGTATGGAGCAGTATGTTGGTGATAGGAGTTGTTGTGTTTGTTGTTGATGGTTTTCCACATTATGTGTTGCCATTAATAACAAAGGGGGAGATTGTTGCAAGTATGTGCAGTTGGTGTTTTCATTGATGTCAATTGTATGGGCAAGATATTTTTTGTGAGTGTGAGCAATTGGTATTGAGTCATTGTTGTCTCTAATGATGCTTTGATTAGTTACATTATGTTGTCATTATTAAGTTACTGGTGTCAACATCTAGTGTTTCTTTGATAAGCTTCTATCTATGGATGTATGGTTGAGTTGCTATGTTGCAGTTGGCTTGGTGGTGATGAGAAAATGTTGAAGATGTGTTTTGGGTGCTTGGTTTTCAAGTGCTTTTGAGAAAATTGAATAAAAAGAGGAAACAATGTGTTGCAATGGTGTTCTATGTTTTAGAGTAGCATTCTAGTTTGGCTTCACATTTCTTCTAGGTTGAAGATCTACTTGTGCAGTTCAGATTTATTGATTTGACGTGTTCAAAGGTGTTGTATTCAGAATTTGGTGTGCTGGATCATTGTATAGAGGAAGGTGTGCTCAGCAGTGTGTGAACTATGTATTGCAGAGGTGTCTAGGAGAAATGTTCTTTCTTCGCATTTCTCCACAGAGTTCTTTCAGGTCTTGTGGATCCGAAAGGGTGCTAATAATGTTTGTATCCTTCTTTAGATGAAGATTTTTATGGATTGGTGCTTCTAAAGTCAGTTTCTTTAGTTGTAGTGTATGCAAAAGTTATTTGAGTGTATTGGGTGTGTACATTCTTCAAGTGAAAATTATTGCAAAGGAATTTGTTGGATTTTAGGGTGTTTGAGGAATATTCTAGATTGTGTTAAAATGTTATGTGGTGCCTATGAGTCATCTTTGGATTTATAGAAGAACACACTTAAATGATTGATGGTGTTAACATAGGTTCGACCGACCTTGGGTGTCTACACTAATTACGAAGTTGCTTCAGTGTTTGTGGAAGCATAGCATAGCGTGTATGAGTGGATTTAGGTCCTACCTAAGGTGTTTTGCGATTCGTCTTCATTCCTTTCCACCATAGGAATGTTTTGGTACTGACTTAATTTGAATTTGCACGATTGAGGTGCATAGCCAACCTTGGAGAATATTTTCAAGGTTGAAGACGGTATAAATAAGTGTTGAGTTGTTGAGGGATGATGAGATCGATGAGTATGATGCGATTTATGTGAAGTGTAGTGTGAGATTTCATGTGTTAGATTACTGAATGTAGTGAGAAAAAGGTGTCTACAATTCTTGAAAAAGATTGCAAACGTGTTGATGATGTTGTGGTGGATTTTTCTATTTATTTGAGAGGGATTTCTCATTGTAACACTCCTCTCTATCTTCTTTCTATTCTGGCAATGAGTCTTTCTTTCTTTTGGACAGTGAGCCCTCCGACAGTGAGCCCCATTGTATTCAGTGTTGATTTTACTTTATATTGTGAGATAATCCTCACTGTGGTTTTTCTCATCTTGGGTTTTCTATATAAATATAGTGTTTCTTTGTGTATGGTGTTGATTTGGTTATGTTTATGTTATATGCTTTCATGATAAATCATTCTAATAGATTAAGGGTTAATCAAATTAATGTGGATTTGAATGTTTGTGAGGGTTTTGAAGTTTTAAGGTACACCTGATTCACCCCCTCTTAGTTGTTGTGTGCATTCAATAGTTTGGTGTGGTTTAAAAAGAATGAAAGATCTAGGTTTCACTAAAATTGTCATTAAAGGTGATTCAAAGTTAATTATTGATAATTTAAATGGGCTCGAAGCTAATGTTCCATGGGAAATAAAAGATGTGATGGATGATAGTAGAAGAATTTTATGGAGCTTCCTTCAGTCTAAATTCCAACATTCTTATAGGGAAGTGAATCAGGCTATTGACACAGTTGACAATGAGGCCTTAAAGTACCAAAATTGGGTGTATTGGGATTTTTCCTATATGTCATATCACATCAAAGAGATTATAATTAAGGAGAAATATGAGTCCTTATTTAATATCATTTTGGGTGATAATGGATGATTCATGGATCGAGGGATATATAAGAATGGACATGATATAACATGATGTTTTAATCAAGGTTATTTAAAAGGTGATTGCACGATGAAGATGATAAACAATAGCTTTAATATTATTAATGATGCTATCATTAATGATGATATTATAAGAAAAGGCTCTTCAAAAAATAAGTACAACTTAATGCATGAGATATATATGTCATATCTCGCATGTTTCATGTCATATCTTGCTATTTTCTCAAGGAGGGGCTTGATAAAAATGATTTCATTTTAAGGGAAGGTGTTACGGACAATCTCAACTTTAAAATTTTCTAGATTGTTCTTTGCTTAAGTATTATTATATGTTCAGTGTTATATTGGCTTTCAATTGTGAAAGGTTGTTGAAAAATGGTCAACGCTCCCTTTGGGATTTGTGATATGGACTAACCACCTCCCATGGATCCATTAACTCTAGCGATTGCATTAGACATTAACAAGTCGACCTTTTGGTGCAACAACAATTGTGGGGCCAACAATTGGTATCAGAGCCAAAGGTGCTAGGTTCAAATCCCCTCATCTTGTGCTAAGGGGGAGATTATTGGTAAATGGTTAGTGCTCCCCTTGGGATTCGTGGCATGGACTAACTGCCTCCCGTGGTTCTGTTAACTCTGGCAATTGTATCGAGCATTAACAGGTTGACATTTTGGTGCAAGGACAACCGTGGGGCCAACAAATTCCTGCTTTTAATACTTTCTTTGAACAATCATAGAGCTTTGTATCTTAGTTTGAAGGTGTCTTTTGAGTGTTTGGGAAGGGTTGTTGGGAGGAAGAAGGGCAGAAGCATATTTCATTTCAAGAATATAGGTGGTACTAGGAAGAGAATGAAGCTAGTTAATTGTGGCATTCTGAAGCAAAATGTGGAACTCTGGGATTTTTTTGTTAAAGCGAGGTTGTTGTCTTTCTTCCATGCCATGTGAGGTTACAATGATACCTTGACCTCTAAATTCATCAATTCTTGGCAGGGTGGTAAAGTGACTATTGGTACCATAAGTTTTGTGGTCACCCCTCAGCTGATTGTGGAGGCTACGGGGATTTCAAATGAGGGGATGAAGATTGTTAAGAAGAATAATGGTGAGTATCATAGATTTGTTGATAGTTTTTTCAAAAAAGGGGAAAAGCTTAGAAGGATCCAAAATTGGTATGCAAGACTCGACCTTCCTTCACCTTATGTTGTGGTAAGTCTTCATGCCATGTGCTACTTTACTCTAGAGGGTCATTATATGACTTTTAATGCTTACCATTTCCCTATCCTCAATCACATTAGGCATAATGAGAAAAGTAATGTTCCTTTTTACCTTTACACATCTCTACAACAAAGTATTGAAAAAGGTTCCTCCCCCCCTTTGGATCAAGGCCTTATTATGGCCTTGTATAAATACATTCTTTCTATCAACCTGCATGGTAACCCTCCTGCTTTGGGCCATGAGAACCCTAATGTGAATGCTATGCTTACCAATTTGCCTTGTGGCCAACATAATCCTCGAATACAAGACTCAAGCACACAACTCTACTTGAACAATGTTACGTACAACCACAACTCTCTGCAATGATTTTGTCCAACTCTCTTCTTTGTTAAAAACATTAAGCATAAAAAAATTTATAAGGAACAACTTCTCAATCGATGTCCTTTGCACGATAGTTTACAAGGAAATTACAGTGCAAAGTCAGAATAATAAGATAGCAACTATAGTTTGCTATTGTTTCCTTTTTCCCAAACTCACAATGGCAATGGATGCCAAAATGATAATTATCACAATCACAACACTCCTAAAAACAAATTTGTGAGAAAAACAATGAATAATGCAAAAGACTCAGAGTGATAGAAATGATTTTCTCCCTCACAACCCCGTCGCTCTTCCTTTTTCCAAGTTTCTATACCTTTGCTTAAGCCGTGGCTCCCTACTATCACGTTGGTACTAACTATTACCTTTAAGATTGGCACGACACAACAAAATAAACTACATTCTAAATATAGTATCCATCGTCCTTACAAGGCTTAGCCAAACAACTTTTATGCTCCTCTTGCCATGACTTACATGGTGGCTTATTTAAATGCATTTGAAAGTCAATTTAAACTGCCACTTAGTGGCTTTCAAAAGTAGTTGGAACTAATGCGCCACTTTGTGGCCTTAACAATGGCTTAAATTCCATTCAATTTCCCTTCTTTTAGCAATTACATTGTGTGTATTTCACCAATTATATAACTATATATAGGTATAATCGACTATATATCTATCACATCGTATATATACTTACACACATATATATGTATGTAGTGTGTGTGCGCATGCATTTCACCAATTATATAACTATATATAGGTATAATCGACTATATATCTATCATATCGTATGTATACTTACACACACACACATATATATGTATGTATGTATGTATGTATTTTATTTAATATATTTTAATGATAATCAATTTATTTTATTATAATCAAGATTGACAAATCGAAGAAACAATTTGATTCATAAACATATAAATTAGTTTATTTTTCCTTATCGATAATAAATAAGGTCAAAAATTGACTAGGTTAGACCTAACCCATCGACTCGACACAACTTAGTAAAAACACCAAAATCGACTCAATGATAGGATTAGGTTAGACCTACACGAGTGTGTGTGAAAACTCAATTGACATAACTTGTTATTTTTGAAGTATATATTCCTCTCTCTGGTGATACTCTCCCTCTCCCTCTAAAGGGCAAGAAATTAGTCATGCATTTTACTTAGAAATTGTTAGTGTTAAGTTTAATTTAGAGATAATTATTTTAGTGGTTTTATTTCTCGTACTGGGTAGTTGTTCACCTGTCACATTTTTCACGGCTTTAAAAATCTTGTACATTATGTATTCTATATCTCATCTCAATATTTTCATCTCTAGTGAGATAGCCTTGTGTTGCTTCTCTCGTTTCTGAAGATCTATTTGCAGGTTGTGATCCTAGGCTCAGTGGTTGCCCTCATCTATGACTCCTTTTTCTACAACCTCTCCATCTCCATCTGCATCTTCATCTACATCATCATCCAAACCTACATAGTCAGGGAATGCATGATTTGCAAGTGGTAAAGAAGATAAACTCTACATGGGTAAAGGACATGCATTGGTAACTTCTATAGTTCATTTTGGTCGTGAAAGATGGTTTTTGGATTCAGGAGCATCTCACCACATGGGTTTTACTCCCTATCCTTTTTTGGGTCTTCATCCTATTGATACTTCTAAGATTTTGTTGGGAGATAGTAAGCTTTTGGATGTTGCGGGGGTAGGCAATGTTGAGATTGGTGATGGTTGTTTTAGATGTGTACTATGTTTCCTGATTTGTATACAAATCTACTTTCCATCTATTAGATTACTCATGGTGAGGTACCGAACACTGTAGAGTTCACTACAAATTATGTTTTCATTAGAGAGGTTGATACTGGCAAAGTCATTGTTGTTGGTAAAGTTGGTCATGAGTCTTGTCTCTATGCCTTTTCTCATTTTGTTGATGATGATGATTATGAGCCTCACACCCCTCTTGCTAGTGTTGATAGCAATTCCTCAAGAGAGATTGGCCATTTGAACTTTGGAGTTCTTTAGACCTATGTTGATTCATCTCCTGTTGCTTTATAAGTTGGTTCTTCAGAAGAGTAGGATGTTTTTGATCCTTCAAATCATTCTTTGTGGGATAGTCACTTGACAAGTCTTGCGGAGTTGTTTTGTGAATCTCACATTTTTGATTTGGGTGATGTATTTGAGGGTATATCCCTTCTTTTTTATGACAGTATATGCACTGTTGTCAATCCATCTGTTTCTTTGGAGATTGTTGCTTTAGAATTTCCAAATGGTCTTGTCGATCCACCTTCCTTAGTTGAGGTTGCATCTGATCATGATGTGACATTTGGTTGCATGGAGGCACCTTGACAGTTTTTAGAGGCACCTTTCATGTTGATTTATCCTCTCCCTTCTCTTGTTTCAATGTTGGAGTTGTTCTTGCATCAGTGGTTGTTTCTCTCTAAAGGGAGACATGTTATTTGTAGACATGGGATATTCTTCAGATTTCTAGGATCAACACAGGAGTTTCTTCATCATGGGGGGGATCTTCAGCATTTTTAATGGGGGGGCTACATAGTCTCTCTCCTTTTGTATCTTGTTGAGATTAGTGACAAAAGTTGTCCTTGGGGGTCTTGTGAAGTCCTCCTCCTTTCACTTTTCCAGCCTTCACTTTTTTAGCTTTTTTTTTTCTCTTTTGGAGAGGATTTTCTCCCAGAAGGTTTTTCTCCTTTTCTCTGGTTATGAGAGATTGCATTGCATAGTAGTTGTGCCTAGGTACCTAAGATGGCCTAATAGCTAGGACCCATTTTTCATTTCATTTTTGCATAATAATTCTCCCTAAGTTTTCACTTAAGGGGGGTGTTAGTGTTAAGTTTAATTTAGGGATAATTATTTTAGTGGTTTTATTTCCCGTATCGAGTAGTTCTTCACCTATCACATTTTTCATGGCTTTAAAAAGCCTATACATTATGTATTCTATATCTCATCTCAATATTTTCATCTCTAGTGAAATAGTCTTGTGTTGCTTCTCTCGTTTGTGAAGATCTATTTGCAGGTTGTGATCCTGGGCTCAGTGGTTTCCACCAACAAAAATCTATCATTATTAATCACATCAATATCATAATATTGATTCAATAACAATAATAATCATCACCAAAATTAAAATACATTGCATTGCATTTAATCTCATCATAATGTTAAATACCATATAATCATCATCAGCTATCAAAATGCATTCTAACATAAATAGTTAAAAGTAATTGGTAATAGAAAATCGAGGTGTATAGGGATAGAAGGAGAACTCTTGAAAGTTCCTGTGGAAAGGCATGTTAGGATCATTCACCTTGTTACTTGCACTTTTCCATTTTGTGTTTTCTCAAAATCTTGTATGTTGGAGGTCTTGTGATCCTTGTTTAAAAATCATGAATTTTAATTTTGTGGACATTATTATTTATTTATTGGTCCATACATTCTTAAGATGGGATCTATTATGTTGCAATGTGTTGATATTACTATTTGTATTTATTTTAGATGTCATTTGTGAAGGATTTAACATGTTGGATAAGTCTCAAAACAATTGATGAGTGGGTCTAATTTAGCTTTCAATTTGAAATGAAACTTATGGATTTCTTTATGTTATCATATTTGATGCTATATTAAGATGAAACTATTAGTAGAATGATTGTCTCTCAACCCTATGAATTTAGGAGTTATTTTTATTTATGTGTTTCATGTTGTGTTGCAAGGAAATGAACTTTTTCTTGTAAGCCTTGTTCAATATTTTGAGAGTATGGCATTTTGAGTTTTATATGATATGATTTTGAAAGAATATATAATTCACTAGTAAAATCCATTCAAACCCACATTTATGTGGAAATAATTTATGTATCAAAATGTGTTTTCTAGCCTTTTGGCTGCAACTATGTTATGCTTAATTGTATATTTATTATATGTTTTTTCTATATTTTTTCTATTATAAAATTTGAAAAACCCTTGGAGGTGTTTTTATCTCTTTTTCCCCTTTCTTTTGCATATTAAAATTCCTAAAAATATTAATATTTCAACAAGTTGTGATTATTTTATTCTAGACTATTTTTGTACAATTACAACCACAAAAATGATGTGAATAATTTATTTACATTTTTGGAAAGGTTTTAACATGATCTATGAGTACTTTGGTCCATGAGTTTGTCCAATGGGGGGTCCTAGCAACCTCCCACATCGAAGATTATTTTTTCTGGTGGTAGACTTCTGAGGGAATATTCTAGTCTTTCCTTCAGTAGGGGTCTATAGTCGTCTCCCTCTTCTCCAACCTATTCAACCTAGATTCAATTTTTCTCAGAGGAGGACCTGACCTCCTATGTGGAGAATCTTGTGGGTGGTTGTCCTCCTAGTATCGCTAAAGCAAAGCATATTGTTGCTTCGCATGTTTCTTGTTCGGTGGAAGGGCTAGAAGTCTTTGTGTCAGATGATCTTCTAGAGGATGCTATTGCAGACTTGCAACGTTTCTTTCTTTCCGCAAACTATAGATCAATTTAGGAAGTGAGCTGATTTGAAATGGAAGTTGAAAGGTAGTGTGAGTATAAGTGCAATGGCTAGTGGGATTTTTCTTCTTATCTTTTTTGTGCATGAAGACATGCTCATGGTGTTAATAAAGGGTCCCTAGTCTTATGATAGTGGTTTTAAAAAAAATATTTCTCTATGTAAGTGGAAGTTGGGGTTCAACCCTTTTGTGGATCTGGGTGCAGTTGCTCCGACCTGGATTCGTCTTCTCGGTCTCCCTCTAAATTTTTGGGACTATAGGGTCTTTCAAGGGATTGCTAATTCCTTTGGAACCTTGTTGGTGGTTGAAAAAGTCACCAAAAAAAAATCTAGGATGGTCTTTGCTAGGATTTGCATGAATGTGGCAATATACTTTGTCTTGCCTACCAGTATAAATTGAAATATAGGAGATGGGTACAGCCTATTGAATATGAGAATGCCAATGTGTTTTTCCAAAACTACATGCATTTTGGTCATCTATGTGATGCTTGCAAGAATCACTCTTCTCGAAATACTAATGTCGTTTTGGATAAGAAGAAAAAACTATTGGCTATTAAAGCTAGTTCAGATGTTGTTTTCTTTTCTACTTCTAGTGCCAACTCTAAGGTGGATTCCTAGCTAGAAAAGGAACATAACAGAGAGCTCTCCAATGTGGCTCTCGATATTAAAGATAGTTCAGATGGTGTTTTCCTTTTTTCTTTTGGTGTTGACTCTAAGGTGGATTCTCAGTTGGATAAGGGAAAGAAAAATGAGCCCTCCAAAGAAGGGAATAGAACAGATATGGAAACCCTTGATGTTGGCTCTAGGGATAGAATGAAAGAGGCTAACATTGAGGAAAAGGATAAATCCTTAGTATCAAATGGGATAGATTCTCCTCCTTAGGAGGGTCAATCCAATGTTAAAAAGAATGATTCAGCTGAGCTATCTCAAGAGAAAAAATACCTCGTTAAAAGGGGAGCCCATCCTATCAAAAATCATTTAGATTTAAGGTCAAAAATGGAATAGGAAGAAATTTCTAGTAAGACTAAACTTCTACTGGAAGAAAAGGAAGAAGGTGAAGTTACTCTTAAGGAGATAGTGGATGATATTAAGACCCCTACCCAAAGAAACCTTGGGTCTAGTCAAGGGAATGAAAGGAAAGATTGGTTAGAATCAATGGAACTAATAGAATTTGGAAACCATGCTTCTCAATCTAACGCTAAGTTGTTGTTGGAGGAGTCACCAAAAGAAGAGTGGACACAATTCAATAGCAAATAGAAAAGGAAGAAAAACTTGTTGTTGGAATGGAAAACAAGCAGGGTCAACCTTCATCAAGAGACACAAGGGCTTGTGAAATAGCAAGGGATGTAGTTGTTGGGAAACATAAGACTTTGCATGGCCTATCACATGCCAAAAATAAGAAGAGATAGTTGGAGGATTCTCTAGTTTGTTTGTCTTGTATCAATGAAGATTTTGTCATGGAATATTACTGAACAGTCCTTTCAAACAACACTTGCTTAAGACTTGCTTGATGGAAAGTAAAGTGGACATTTTGTTAATTCAAGAGACGAAGATGAAAGAAGAAACCTTTGTTAAGACAATTAAATTTTTTTGGCCTACTATTAATTATTCTATTTCTGATGCTAATGGTGCTTCTTGAGGAAGTGATACCTTGTGGAATCTAGTTAGATTTAATGGGATTAAATTCTTTTGACTTAAAAATAGTCTCATAGTGGTCATGGAAGATCTTATTACATGTCATAAATGGAATCTAATAAATGTTTATGCACCTAATTCTCATGGTGCTAGAGTTAGGCTGTGGGATTCTTTGGCTTCGAAGATGTTGAGGGTGCAGAATAATTTTTGGATGCTTGGAGAAGACTTTAACTCCCTATTGTTTCCTTTTGATAAACTCAAGGTCTGGATGATTACAGTGACAGTATGTTTGAATTTGTAGATTTCATCTCCTCTACTGTCTTAATAGATATTGATTTGGTGGGGAGTCATTTTACTTGGTCAAATAGAAGACAAGGAGGTCACTTAATTTAGGTTAAGCTAGACCAGTTTCTAATTTCTAGCAATTGAGATATCTTGGCTAAGCTTTCCCTATCAACCCTTCCTAGGTTAAGTTTTGATCACAATTCTTTTCTATTATATTGGGATGATTTTGTTATTAAAGGACCCTTCCCTTTTAGATATGAGATCATGTGGACCTTTCACCCCAAGTTTTGGGGTTTAATTGAAAACCAATGGATTTCCCCTTGCAATGGTACTCCTATGTACTGCCTAACTCAAAAGCTAAAGAGGATAAAAGACGAGGTCAAGGGCTGGAATAAAATTTCTTTTGGAAATTATTTCACTAAAAAATGACCATTTATGAATGTCTTAAAGAAGTTTTGGATATTATGGAAAGAGGTGATAAAGGTATCAATATTGTTGGAGTTAAAATGACACTGAGAGGGGGGGGGTGAATCAGTTTCTTAACAGATTTGACTAATTTTCAAAAATTCAAAAACATAGCTCAGATTTGATCTCAATATTACTCTGATTAATGCATTCATGAGTTGAATGTAATCATTCATAAACAGAATTGAGAAAAGTAACAATCCCAACAATGAACTGAAACAACAACACAATAAAGCAGTGAGAACACAAAGGAACAAAGAGACAAAATTTGCTGAGTGGAAAACCCTCCTGGGGTATAAAAACCACTCCCGAAATGCCTTCCAGGCTTAATCTTTTAATCAACTGTTCACAATGCCTTATAGGCTGATTTTTGAGCACCCACTCAAGGAGCACCAACCCCTCATTTAGAGATATCTACCTCAAGGAGTACCAACCCCTCAAATTATGATTTGAACAACAATAATAACTCAGAGGATTTCTCTGTTTTCAGTTAAGCACATGTTTCTCTGTTTTCTCGTCTACATAATACCTTAATGATTCAATAATTGAATCCCTAAAATATTATATAGAGAAGAAATTTACAATATCTCTGCATCTTGTTATTCAAATTTTATTGCAGAGTTTATCCATACATTTTCATACATCCAAGGAATGATAATCTCATAATTACAACAACCGAACAGAAACATAGTTTTCTGCTTCTATTTATACATCTTTTTAGGTATCAAATCTTCAAATGAATTTCATGGTCAAAGGAGCATAGAGAAAAGATAACTCTTTGTGATGTAAATTCCAGATAAGTAACTGTCATCAGAAGTAACGGTTGAACAACCAACCTGAGAATATTCAAATTGAAGTTAACAAAGTTGTTTATAATAGAAATCTTCATCTTGTACCTAGCAAGATTATTAGTTGAGGTGAAATTGATTTCCCAATACAAGAGTCGTTTCACCCAGCTAAGAGCTGACCTCAACAAATCTGAAACGTATGTGATCATTTCACTGCTTAAAAAGCACAACCGCCCACCACAGACAAATCTGCAACTCCCATGGCTCCATCAACCACTATTGAGCTTTCAGCCAGAAATGCACCAAATAAAGCTTCCATATACCACTGATAAAGCCGTTACAGCCAGCAACAACAGAAACTAAAACTCTCATGATGGCGGCTAGGCTAGGGTTCCATACCCAACCAAAAAGAATAATCACAAAATTTTGCCCTAAACTCTCATTTCCATCAATGTAACGTTATGCTGAAGGCAACTTTATCACCGTCAGACATCCCTATGTTTGTCGCTGAGACAATTTATAATCGGGGAGACCTTATATAGAATACCTTTTCTTTTACCGAAAGCCCACTTGATACACATTAGGCGCTGTGACACATGGTTTTTCTTGCCGATGAGTCCATATGCCCTATATATGTCGTTGTAACTTCAAACTATCGGGGAGACATCTTGTAGATTGTTTTATGTCATACCGAAACACCCCAAATTCACACCTGTTCACCGAGACATCCAGATGGACCTACCGAAGGAAATTAAATCGCCAGTCATTCCCCTTAGTTATCGCTTTTGCCATGACCCAACAAAATCAGTGAGAAGTCATAACGAAAACATTATGTCATGCCGAGAGCCCCCGTGATCAAACTTGTTGCTGTAACATATCGCTCTCGAGGAGACCTCCCGCCGAAAACCCTGACTCTTACCGATACACATCCATCCACCACCGGTCGATGAGACATAACAATTTCACTATGACCTCATACCGACGGTGTAACACTTGCCGATAGACTTCCACATGCATTAGTCGGGGAGACATAACCCTTTTCGCTACGACCCTTCACCGAAGCCTTAAACTCTTGCCGATATAACCTCTGTCGCTAAGACAATAAAGATGTCATGCTGAAAACCACCTGTAGGTAAAAAATCAATTGACAAGACATAAGAAACGTCTTGCCAATAGGAAACACAGACATTTACTAGAAGAATGGATCAGGGAGACCCTGACATTCTCATGCCAATAAGTGTAAGCCCGAAAAAGAACATGTCGACTCTTAGTGTATAGAAGACTCCAAAAGGAATATATGCCATGAGAAACAACCAATACCCTTAGACAAATGAGATGTCAGAACCAAGGTAACTGTAATTCCTTCAAAAATGTGAGTTCAAAGAATGTAATCAAATGGCTTGAAATCATGTGAAATACACCCGTGGTATGCAAAGAGAACCATCCTAACAAAGAAACCATTTGTCAAGCTCTGTCAATCAAAGAAGTAGCATTCATAACATGAACCAAAAATCTCATCACCATGAATTTGAATCATAACAAATATCTTTCTGTAATAGCTAAGAGACATCAAAGAAGTGCCAAAATAAAGCATAAGGATCCAAACTGAGACGGATTATCAAAGAGAACTAACTGAAAGGGATTTTGTCATCAAGGACAAACTATAAACACAACTGAGATCCAACAAATATATGCCAAGAGGAAAGGGACCTACACGTACATTGGATGAAATTAAATAAAGAAGAGGTTTTCTAGAAACAAAATTCCAAGGTGTAGTGGTTAACTATAAACACAACTGAGATCCAACAAATATATGCCAAGAGGATTGAGGTTTTTCATCAATCGACTATGAAGCATAAAGGAAGAAATAGAATAAGGACCTTAATGAAAGAAGATGGTACCATTGTAACAGAGGATAAAGAGATAGTTAAAGTTATTGTTTCTTTCTTCTCTAATTTTCAAAACTATAACTGTTCTCAAACTTTTGGGCTGGAGGAGTTGCTTGATGTCATCCCTGAAGTTATCACTAATCAAGATCTCACTGACTTGCTAAAACCTGTTTCTCTCGAAGAAGTGAAGAATGTTGTTTTTTCCTTTGGAGCTTATAAATCCCTTGGGCCAGATGGATTCCCACCGGCTTTCTTTCAAGAATTTTGGGACCTTGTGTCACCTGACCTCCTCAATTTTTCCAAGGATTTCTTCAGATCTAGTAGTTTGCTCAAAACATCAATTCTACCTTTATATCCATCATTTCTATAAAAAAAATGTTTACACTATGCAGGACTTCTGCCCTATAATCTTATGTAACATGGTGTATAAGATTCTCTCTAAGCTTATAGTCAATAGGTTGAAATTTTTCTTAAATAAAATGATAGCTAACAATCAAAAAGGTTTTGTTAAGGGGAGACACATTCTTGATGATGTTCTTACTACTCATGAAATCATTCACTCAATGGAATCAAGCAAAAGACTGAGGATGGTCCTTAAATTGGATATTTCTAAAGCTTACGATAGGGTGTCATGGTCTTTCCTCCTGGTTGTTTTGCAGAATTTTGGGTTTAAAGGGCATTTTGTCAAATTGATTACTACTTGTGTTACCACCCCTAGTTGTTTTGTTTTGGTCGATGGGGTTCCTATGGGATTCTTCTTCTGTGGTAGAGGTTTAAGATAGGGTAATCATCTATCCCCTTACCTCTTTATCATTGTTGTTGAAGTTATTGGATGAAATATTCAAAAAATGCTAAATCAAAAGATTATAAAGGGGATTAAAGTTGCTTCTTCGCTTCCTCCTAATTCCCATCAACAATTTGTGGATGATACTATCATGTTTGGTGTTGCGTCTGTTATTGAAGCCCAACATTGGAAGACTATTTTGGAAGATTATGCCAGGGTGTTTGGTCAATTCATAAACTACAATAAATCTAATATTTACTTCTTTAATGTGGATCAGTAGATTAAAGATAAGGTCATAAATATTTTGGGGTGTCATTTTGCTATTCTTCCCACCACCTATATTGGTCTTCCTTTAATTGCTAAAAACAAAAGCAATGCATACTTGAATTAGGTTATAGAGAGGTTTCAGAATAAATTGGTGGGGTGGAAAGGTAAAATCCTAAGTCAAGCTGGGAAGCTTCAGTTACTTAAGGCTTCTTTACAAAATATTCTTGTCTACTACCTTTCATTGCTGAAAATCCCTGCTTTTATAGCTAACAAAATTGAACAGATCCAAAGGAAGTTTCTCCGGACAGGTGTTGAAGAGTGTTCTAGGATTGCCCTTGTAGGTTGGGAGAAATTTTATCTTCCTAAACAATATGGGGGTCTTGGGCTAAGGAAGCTAAAGCTTTTTAATAAGGCCCTACTCTTGAAAATTGGTTGGCAATTCCTTCAAGGAGATAAATACTAGGTGAAAATTCAAAAAAAAAAACCTTAATAATGGGGATCAAGGGTGCTTCCCTTGTGATACTGAGTTGCCTTATGGCTTGGTCATTTGGAATAACATGTTGAGAATCATAAATATCTTAAGAATGGGGGTGAGAAGAAGAGTGGGAAATGGTAGGAAAACAACTTTCTAGGATGATATTTGCATGAATGGCCCACCCTTATCCAATATACAACTTGAATAATATAAAATAGAGACTGATAAGAGCTAATGGAAATCAAGTTCATGATTATCTTATGTGGAATGGTGATAAGCCAATCTAGAAAAATTTTAAAAAACAGGTTTATGGGGGAAGGAAACTAAGAAGTGGAATACAACAAAACTGGGAGATGGCTATTCAAAACCTATATCAATGTATTGGTGATTGTATGTTTTTTCACACAAATAGGGAGGATGAATGGTTGTTTTCTTTTCATTCTTCAGGAAACCTTTCAGTTAAGTCAACTTACTCTATCTTGGAAAGGCCTCTCATTACTAATGCTAATTTTGATTGGAAGAAAGTTTGGAACCCTAAGCTTATACCTAAGGTTAACTATTTTTGGTGGATAGCTATTCATAGGAGTATATTCATAATTGATAATATTAATAGAAGGGGTTTCTATTATGTGAATAGATGTAGTATTTGCTTGAATGAATTGGAAGATATTGACCATCTATTTTTCATTGTCCTTATGCTTATGATATTTGGTCCCAAGTTCTCTCCTTCAGATTGATTGGGTTTTCCCCAAGTCTATTTTGCAATTTGTGCAAAGTTGGTTATGCTATCCTTTCTCTCATAATGTCATCATGGATCTTTGGAATCGGATCTCCCTTTTCGTTGTTTGGGATTTATGGAAAGAATGCAATAATAGAATTTTTAGACACTAAGAGAAACAATAATGAGGTTTTCCTGGCCATAAATCAACAAATTCAATAAAATAACAATGTTGGTGTTTATGGCTACTCTAAACAAATGCCTTCCTACAAAGAGCTTAGAATTAAATAGAATCAGGGAATCAAACAAGATTTAACTAAAATTAATTGGATAACTAGATTCAATAGGAAACACACTTCTTGGCTACTTCTTGACTATGGATGGGTCAAATGCAATGGTGATGGTTGTTCTAAAGGGAACCTTGGGTTGGCTGGTGTTGGGGTAGTGACTCATGATCATCAAGAGATGATGATTGAAGGTTATGCAAAAAATATTGGAACTACCTCTAACAAATTTGGTGAAGTTATGGATGTTTGGTGGGGAATCAAAAGATTGAAATATTTGGGTATCCTAGAGTGATAGTTGAAGGAGATTCAAAGCTAATAATTGATATCCTCAAAGGGAAGGTTAGAGGACCATGGGAGATCAGGGATATAATGGAGGAGTGTATTATGATCTTGGAGAGCTTTCTTCAGTCCAAGGTTGTTCACACCTATAGAGAACGTAATGGAGCTATGAATGCATCAGCAAATGAAGCTCTCAATTACCATTTTTGGGCTTCTTGGAATTCAAATAATATCTTTTTCCACATAAAATCTATTATTTTAAAGGAAAGGTGTGGGGAGAAAGGTATTTATGACACAAATGAGTGTTAATATATGTGATTTTTTTAATCTTAAGATGGCGTTTAAGATAATGATGATGGAGTATGTTGATAATCTTAAAAATATGACTAACGGAAAAGGTATGTATCTTAAGGTGGGCGAGGAAATGATTACTTTTGCTAAGGTTCATAAAAATAATCACCTCATGATTCTTAGAGTTGTCCTTTGCTTCAATGTTATTTTGTTCCTACATGTGGACTAATTACATGTTATGCTTCCCATTTAATGTGTCGAGTTTTAATATCTCTCTCACGAGTATGTTTGACATGCCTAATCTCTGTGTTCGACATAATTCCAACTCTCCACTCATTTTCATAATTATTGGTGAGCATAATAGAATGTATTTACAAATGCACAAGGCTAGATTTAGTTTTGACACCGAAGAAATTATTTTTCAATGGTTTTTAGTGTGGGTGGTAAGGGTCCTAGTGAAGATTTATTGTTGTTGCAAATGAATTATCTTTCTAACGATGGTTTAATGGGGGGGCCTAGAAAAAGGTCAGAGCCTATTAATTGTGAGTCATTTGGACCTATGGGAGTTATTTGGCAAGGTAGGATTTACATCTTTTTTCAAGCTATGTAGGGCTATAATGATGCCCTAACTTCTAAGTTCACTAACTCTTGGAGCAATGGTGAAGTTACGATTGGTGGCCTATATTTTATCATTTCTCCTAAGTTGATAGCGTAGGCAACTAGGCTGAAGTACGAAGGAAAGAAGATTGTGAAAAAGAGCTTTGGCAATTATCAAAATTTCATTAAAAATTTCTTCGAAGACAACGAGAAGCCAAAAAGGTTTCAAAATGGTTATGCCAGATTGAAACTCCCTCCTCCCTACACTCTTGTTAGCTTGCATATAATGAGATGTTTTGTTCTTGAAGGGAGTTATATGACATTTCATGGGTACCACTTCCCCATTTTGAACCATGTAAGGCATAATGATAAGATAAATCTTCTTTTTTTGTTTTCCTCCTTGCAACAAAATATTGAGCATGGAGCCAACCCTACTTTGCACTAGGGTTTGATTAGGGCTCTTTAAAAGTATTTGTTGGCTCCCACCCCCTCAAAGAAACATTTTGAACAATCTTTTATAGAACACTCCTCCCCCAACTAGATTTGTTAGGCCCGAGCTTGTTGAAATTCAACCCCGCTCCCTTGGTAGAATGCCTAAGCTAGCTAAAAATAAAATTTATCCCTCTGCCTCGACCCTTTCACTAATGACTTAAAATCACCCCAAAAAATGCAAGACCCCTGTCACCCCCAAGTCATTGAAATGGAGAAAGGTGGACTCAAAAAAGGCCAAAAAGAAAGGCCTCACTAACACAATTTCTAATGAACAAGATGCTAGCTCGGAAAGTGAAAAATTGTCTAGTGGTACTGTTCTTTTTGGAGGCCGAAGGTCTATTCGACTCGCTAATGCTTCCTCTAAGGATAAGGGAAAAAAAAAGAGTAGTTGAGGAGGAGGCTATTGAAACCTCTAAGGAAGAATTCATTCTTGAAAGTTTAGGTGAGACCAAAGAGTTGAAGGACGAGGAGGTTAGTGAGCCAAATGTTGAGGAGTTTCAAGATGAGGACTATAATCTTGATAGAGATGGTGGTAATGAGGATAGAGAGGAGAAAGATTCAGAGGAGGATGAGGTGATTGAGGTCCAAAATGTGAAGCCTGTGACTAAGGAAGAGGACACTATTATGAAGAACTCCCTTATGTAGGATACTGTTAATGATAGGGATTTTAATATCCTTGGTTCTAAGATTGAAGCCCTCAATGCTCGTATGAACCAAGTGGAAATGCGACTTGGTGTTGATACCAACTCTAAAAAGTCTGAGGAAATAGGAGATGCTATCAAAAATATCAATGTTGTTATTGATGGCATCATGACAAAAGTAGTGATGGGTACAGTTTCAGGGCAAGGAAAAATTTGGAAGTAGCAGAAGAAAAAAGGGAAGTCTCTTGGAAAGACTGAAGTGGCAAAGACTCAGAACAGGGAAAATAATGAGAGTCGATTGGATGTTGTGGCTAAGCTTCAAGGAAATTGGAGTCTTATTAAGGACTCTTAATGTTTTTTGCTTTTCTCCATGTTCTATTTTTGTCTCAAACACTTTGTCCTAAGTGCCTTCTTTAGTATGAGTATTAGATTTTTTGTTTGTCTTAGACTGGTTTAGTTTATATGCTTATAATGGAACTTTTAGTATGAATTTTCAATATGTTTTAATGACTATCTAGATTATGCTTAATGGTATGTGGCCTACATTGCTAGTTTTTTTGTTGATATTGTTTTTGGTTTTGATAAGTGGCATGCATGTTGTGATGATAATCTTATATTACCCTGTGTGCCTATACTTGATAGTCCTTTTGGTTTGGTAACTCTAGTTTAGTCCTTTGTTGTTTCTGGTTGGCTGCTCTTTTTCCAGTCTATTCTATTGGGTTTTTTTCTTTGTTGTTAGCTTTGTTTGGGATCAGGGCCCTTCCCTACTTATCTAATAAAAAACATGATCTATTGATATTTATAATATTTTAACATTTGAATGATGTTGGAGTAACTAGGAAACGGAGGAGGATGGCGATCGATGGGTTTGTGTGCCGAGCTAGGGCGTCCGTGCCCTAGCTCGTTCTCTGCGTCTGCTTGGTCCTGCGTTGGGTGGGGGACTGTGTGTGTTTTTGGGGGCATGGGATAACATTTTTTTCCCCTCTCTCTCTTCTCAGCCGCTTCTCTCTGTTCTTCCTGCGTGGGGAGATTGCTTCTTGGCACTGGGCGGCATGTGGTGAGCTGCTGGAAGCTGCACGTGTTTGGTGTGGCTCGGGCCTTAGTGCCTGGCTTTTCTCCTTCTACATGGCCTCTTCTCGGAGGTGCCTTCTTAGCACGCTTCCAACGTTTTGCTGTGAGCGTGGGGTGGGGTTTTCGAAACCTTGGTTTGGATTTGTCTCTCGAATGCTTGCATGCCCATTGTGGGTTGCGTATAATGTTGTCCGGGGAGGCCTCGGGCACTAGCCCCAAAATGGATTTTTGATCTGCAATTGGTGCGAAGTCTCCTCCACATGCTTCGAAGGTTTTCAATAATAATCTATATTTTCGGAACCTGGGCCAGATGGAGTGGGCTCGTCTAGTGGGGCTCGAATCACGAAAATCAATGGTTGTCTAGAACATTGCAAGGAGAGGCCGAAACTCGTCATCCAATTGGAGATGGTTGCGGAGGATATCGAGTATTACTCGAGGCACTCTTTTTATTGCAAGTTTTTTGGTATGCGGATATCGATGCAATTTTTGGAGTCTTGGGCCCAACGGACTTGGATGCCGGAGGGTGAGATGGATATAAAGCTCCTAGCAAATAATTATTCCATGGTTACCTTTGACTGCATGGCTGACTGCAATAAGGTATTTGAAGGGGGGCCCTATTTTTACAACCAGGTTGGTTTGTTTATTAAACCGTGGCATGCTGGTTTTAACCCTGCTGAGGAGCTTCTGACTCGAGTCCCTGTGTGGGTTTGGCTTCCACGCTTTCGAGTTGAATGTTAGCGGGATGACATCTTGCATTTGTTGGGGTCGATGCTCGGGAAGCCGGTTGGTTCTTCGCAGCAGACTCAATTTAAAAAGGTGATAACTTTTGCCCGTATTTGTGTGGAAATTGACTTAAGTAAGCCATTACCAGATTCTTTGGATATGTCGATGGGTCCTCACTCTTGGGTGCAGTCATTGGACTATGAAACTCTCCCATTTTGATGTCGTCTCTATCATGAATATGGTCACTTACAATGATGTTGTCCAAAGGCTAGGCCTATGGTGTATCTGACTTCCCAATCTGATCGCATCCCACCTAGGGAGGATAAGGGAAAGGATCCCATTCCAGGAGATGGGGTTGGTCCAGATGGCTTTGTCCCTGTAAGAAATCGTAACAGAAACCGAGGTCAAAGGAGGACCTTGAAGGAAAGACAAGATGAAGAGTCCTTTAACAGATTCAAGGTTTTGGATGATCTTGGCCAACAGGAAGTGAATCCAGGCTTGGTGAATTTGGATCAGGGTATTGTGTGTTTAGAACATGCAGATCCTCTTTTTGGGATTTCTACGGATACACAAATTACGGGAGATGTGCAAATGGTGACCGACCTACAAATGGATGGTCAGGTAGGGTTGATTCCTGCTGTTGAAATGAAGAAGAATGAGGGAGTTGGTACTATTTTGGCTTTGCATGTAGGAATGGATGTTGGGAAGAATATCAAGTCTTCTCCTTCTCCTTTGGGTCTCCATCAAAAGGATATCAAGAAAGGATTGGGGGAGAAATCTTCAAAGCTTGGAAGGAAAAAGGATATGGAAAAGATTAAGTTAGCTGGGGAAACTTTGGTGGAGTCAGGATCGGTTAAGACTCTGGATTCACACTTCTCAAGCTCGTTGAAATGATTGTATTATCATGGAATGCAAGGGGCTTGAACAGCAGCCCTCGACAAAAGGTTGTTCGTGAGTTGATTAGAAGTCAATCTCCTGATGTACTGTTCCTGCAGGAGACTAAGTTATCTGTGGAATGTATGTTTGGTTTATCTCCTAAGCTGTGGAGAAGAGGCGAATGCCAGTGCATTGGTGCTCAAGGGTCTGCGGGTGGAGTGGCTTGTCTTTGGAATCCTCGGAAGATACGCCCTCTTTGGTGGATGTCCTACAAGTCCTCTATCTCAATGATTGCCTCTTGTTCTGAGACTGGGGAGTCTATTCTCCTCTCCAATATCTATGCACCTATTGAGTTTCAAGGTAAGCAACTTTTGTGGAGTCATATTAGATTTGTTTGGAGTATGGTTCCTTTTCTTCCATGGATTATGGCTGGTGACTTTAATGCTATTTCTGAGTTGGCTGAGAAGCGAGGTGGTATTGCAAGGTTGGAGCCCTCTGCGCTGCTTCTTTAGGATAACATATCTGCTCTGAATCTAATAGATGTAAAGCCTACTAATGGTCAATTCACCTGGAACAATTGTCGGATTGGGGATGATTGCATCTCTGAAAGACTCGACCGATTTCTGGTGTCCTGTTCTTGGGTTGGTGGTTTGTGGTCTTCTAGCTCTGAAATCTTGGATTGGAGAGGGTCTGACCATTGGCCTATCAAGCTTGTTGTCTCTTCAGTTCGTGTTACCCGGTCACCCCCTTTCAAGTTCAAGATTATGTGGCTCCGTGAGCCCTCTCTTCATGACTATGTGGTTGAATGGTGGAGACATGGTAGACCCGCTTATGGCACAACAATGTATATTTTTTCTAAGCTTCTTCAATTTGTCAAATATCAGCTTAAGCGATGGAACCGTCAGTGCTTTGGGAACATTTTTCATGCTAAGGTTATTGCCCAGGCTGAGTTGGATAGTATTACGAGGGTGATCAGGGAAGACGGTGTGACTGCCAATCTACTCCAAGAGGAGGCCAGGGCACTGAAAGTGCTAGAGGAGTGTGAATTGCGGGAGGAAGTCTTTTGGAAACAAAAGGCTCGAATTGAATGGCTTCAAGAAGGGGATAAAAATACAGCCTTCTTCTTCAATTCGGTCAAAGCCAGGCACCATGGGAATTCCATCTCTGTTCTTGTTAATGACACTGGTGAGCACCTTTCCTCTTTTAAGGATATTTCATGTGAAGCTGTGCAGTATTTTACTTCCCTATTCAGGGAGGATTCTCAGGGGGTTGCGGATGAGGAGGCCCAAGTTTTGTCTTGCATCCCTTCTTTGGTTACTATGGAGATGAATGAGCATCTTATGGGTGATATCTCGATTGAAGAGCTAGAACGCACGGTGTCCCAGATGAAGAAAGGAAAAGCTCCTGGCCCTGATGGATTCCCAGTGGAGTTCTTTCAAGAATTTTGGGATATTATTAAGTTGGACTTATTGGCGGTTGTCCAGGAATCTCAGAAGAACAAGTAGATGTTAAGGGCTCTGAATTCTACCTTCTTGGCTCTCATCCCCAAATGTGATGGGGCAGATAGGATAAGCCAATTTAGACCCATTTCTCTTTGTAATGTGGTTTACAAAATTATCTCTAAAATTATTGCCGATAGACTGAAAAAATGGCTTAAAGTGCTAATTTCTGAGGAGCAGAGTGGCTTTGTGGCAGGCAGACAAATTCTGGATGGGGTGATTATTTCCACGGAGGCCATTCATTCTATGGATAGTTCCAATGATAAGGCAATGTTCATCAAGTTGGACATGGCAAAGGCGTATGACAAAGTTCGATGGTCCTTCCTTTGGAAGATCCTTGGTGCTTTTGGTTTTGGGGATGGTTGGATTCAATGGGTTAGGAGTTGTGTTACTTCAGTCTCCTTTTCTGTTTTAATTAATGGTGAGCCCTCTGAGCTTTTTGGTGCCTCTAGGGGATTGCATCAGGGCGACCCATTGTCTCCGTATCTGTTTCTACTTCTTGTTGAGAAGGAACGTTGAGAAGGTTGTTGAGGGTTTGGGAAGGTTGTTGAGAAGGAACGTGGAGAGGGGTCTCATTCAGGGATGGCGATGGGGAGGTAACATTCCCCCACAGTCTCATTTGCAGTTTGTGGATGATACTACGTTGATGAGTATGGCTACAATTAGGGAGGCTACTAGCTTGCGTGCGGTGTTGGATGTCTACTTGATTGCCTCGGGTCAATTGATTAATGAAGATAAGTCCTCCATCTTCTTCTTTAATACTCCTGGTCCCATCCAGAGGAGGATAGCCAATATCTTGCATTTTTAGGTTGGGTCCCTTCCTTTGACCTATCTTGGGATTCCTATCTCTATCAAAAGGATGCCCAGGGAGTCATATAAAAAACATTCTGGATAAGTTTCGGTCAAAGGTTAACCATTGGACCCATAGATGGTTATCCTTTGCTGGCCGGGTTCAGCTGATCAAATCTATGGTTCAAGCTCTCCCCATCTATAGGTGTATGCTCCAGGTGGCCTCGGTCAGCTTTGTTCAAGAGATGGATGCTTTAGCTAGACAATTTCTATGGGCAGGTAATATTTTGTCATCCAAATGGAGTTTGGTTAGATGGGAGCAGGTGTGTAGCCCACGACAATATGGTGGTCTTGGATTAAGGCAGTCATCTTTGTCTGGGATTGCGCTTGCTGCTAAATTGTACTGGAGATGGTGTGTGGAGCAGGATTAGACCTGGGCCAGGATCTTATCTCATAAATATTTCTCGGGGATCCCTCAGATGGATATTCTCCGCTATCCCCTAGTGGGGAAAGGATCGGTGATTTGGGGTACGCTCAAGAAGGGGGCTGCTCTAATCAAGGATGGATTATTTTGGATTTGCAAAAGTGGATTGGAGGCTCACTTTTGGTCTGATTCTTGGGATGGTTTTCCTCCCCTTGTTTCCCAGTTTCCTAACCTATTGCCCCTTTGTCATCGATTCATTGAGGCTGGTTGGAATAGGGTGAGAGACTTTAAGTTGGTGTCCTCTCATGGTCAGTTGATGGTGGCTAGGTGGAAGACTCCTGAGGAGTGGCCTGTGGTTGGTATGGAGGAGGAGTGCACGGAATTGCAGAGTATCATTTCTAGCAGGAGTTGTAGCTCCCTCCAAGATGGTGATGTTTTATCTTGGTCTCCCAACCCTAAAGGTGTTTTTACTGTTGCCTCTGGGTATCAGGTGCTTTTATCTCACAAGCTGGACGGGGTGGAGGTTCAATGGTGGAAGAGAGTTTGGAATAAGTTTTCTTGGCCAAAGTGTAACTGTTTCATGTGGACTTTGGCCTGGAACAAATGCTTGACTTGGGACAATATTCAGAAAAGGGGATTTCAGGGCCCATCCATGTGTGTTTTGTGTCGGACTGGGGAGGAGGACTTTGCTCATTTGTTTTTTCGATGCCCCTTTGCCCTGAGGCTGTGGCATTTTTGGTGGGAGGTCTGGAAACATCCTTGTGTTCATGCTTCCTCCCTAGTGGATTTCTGGAGTAGTCTGGGCAGACCTCCCACTATGGCATCTTTCTTGCAGGACGTGTGGTATGTTGGGCCTACCTTCATTCTTTGGAAAATTTGGCTTGAGCGGAATCGTAGAATCTTCCGAGGTGAAAAGATGGTTGCTCATCATATCTGGCAAAGAATTTTGGGTATGGTTCAGGATACGGTGGAAGCGAAGTGTGAGGTGGCGTATCCCTTGGAGAAAGAGGATGCTGAGAAGGTGGAGAGATTGGGACTTCGGGAGCTGTCTTTGGCCTCTACTTGTGTCCGAAGGGGCAGGCGGGCGAAAAAGAAAGTTCTTCGAGTGGGTAAATGGATTCCCCCTCCTACTGGCATTCTGAAGATTAATACTAATGGGTCCTCAAGGGGAAATCCTGGGCCAGCTGGAATTGGGGGAGTTGGTAGGGATTCTTCGGGAATGGTGGTTCTTTTCTTCTCTATTTATGAAGGGGTGCAGACTGTCAACCTTATGGAAGGTCTGGCAATCTTATCTGCCCTTGAACGGGCCTACGCTTTGGGGTGGAGAAAGGTTATCTGTGAGTCTAACTCACAGGTTTTGGTTAATTTGCTTAATGCTCGGCAGGTGGATGATGTCAGTTGGCAGTTGGCTAGAATGGTTCAACAGATTTTGCAGATTAGTTCCTTGATGGAGGTGGTTTCTTTTGTCCATATTCCGAGGGAGTGGAATAGGGCAGCTGATTGCTTGGCGAAATGGGCTTCAGAGCATCTTGATGGTTGGAAGATTGAGGTGTGGGAGCAACTTTCCCAGGAGCTCCGCCATGATTTGGAAAGGATTATTGCGGAGGATGGAGATGAGATTGGGGATGAATGATGTTGGTTCTTGCTTTTTCTATTTTTTTCTTTTGGTTTTCGTGGGCTTAGGCCCTTTGCTTTGTTGTAATGCTATTTTCTAAATCTCAATAAAGTTTTTACCCCTTTTTACAAAAAAATATATATATATTTTAACATTTGGATTTGATATCCTATATTTTCTAAGGGCATTTGTGAAATATAGTCATGTTGTCATAATTATTGTACAAGTATGTGATTAATGTGCAATTAGATTTGTAATTGTTGTGAAAGTTGGTTTCATTATATCTATGCACATATGTTTTATGGAAGGATAATCCTTAATTTTTTAAGTCTTTCACTTGTGTTATCATGCTTAGTGCACTAACATTGTGCACTTTGAGTGTAATTATTTTGTGGCTTGGCATCTCTATTGCATAGGTGTGCTTTAAAAATATTAAAGGGTTGAGGTATTTTAGAGAAAATCCAAAGCAAAAGAAAATTAGAAAATTTGTTCTCTTTCTTTGATGGGATGAAGAAAAATATAATATTAAGATAGAAGGATTAAATCTTGTGAAATGAACCTGTTTAGCACCTAATGTGTAGAATGAACATGTAATACTTTAACATGATCCTATATGGTTGTTGAAAGTCATACTTTAGCACAATCCCATGTGGTTGTTGAAAGTCAAGCATTAGCACAATCCTATGTGGTCATTGAATGCTCATGAGGATCTCCTACTATATATATGGGACTACTCATCCCACATGATTATTGAACTATTGTACTAACACTCTAGTGTTCTAGTTCTAGTACCTCATTCTTTCTTGGTCCATCATATTTTGTATACAATTGGTATCCCATGTTGAACATTGATTGGAGTTGATAGAACCCTCATGTGGACTTGGTGTATTTTGTTTGAGTTTTAATTGATTGGTATGTGTGTTCAACCACTTGAAAGGTATCATAGTACAAAGGGGTGGGCCTAAGGGGTACACAAGGTTGAATGGTATTGACCACCATTGGGCCAAAATGAATCTTGGAGATACTTGTAAAAGGACATGTTGGACTCTTGTAGCATCCTATTAGTTGCACTTCCATTTTGGGTTATTTGAATTCTTGTATATTTGGGGCCTTGTGATCCTTATTTAAAATCCATGAATTGTAATGTGGTGAATATTATTCTTTATACTTTGGTCCCACCACGTTTGGGATGAGATCCCCTATGTTTCAATGTGTTGATATTACTAATTGTGTTTATTTTATGTCATCTTGTGAAGAATTTAGCATGCTACATAAGTCTTGGAATGATTGACGAGTGCATCTAATTTAGCTTTCAAGTTGAAATTAAAATTATAGATTTCTTAATATGATCATATTTGATGTTATGTGAAGATGGAATCATTGGTAAATTATTGTCTCTCAACCCTATGAATTTAGAAGTTATGTTTATTCATGTGTTTCCTATATTATTGTAACGAAACAAACTTTTGCTTGTGAGCATTGTTCAAGCTTTTGAGAGTATGAAGTTGTGAGATTTATATGATGAAATAATATAGAATTCATGAGTAAACTCCATTCGAACTTAGATGTATAGAAAAAATTTATCCATGGAAAAAAAATTCTATCCTTGTGGATACAACTCTCTTCTACTTATTGCAGATTTATTATTTTGTTTGTTGTATGTGGTCTACTACAAATTTTTAAAATCCTCCAAGGCTTTTGTATCCCTTGTTTCCCCCTTTCTTTACATATTAGAAGTCCTAAAAATGTTGAGATTTGAGTGAGTTATGACTATTTTACTCTAGACTATTTTTGTGAGATTACAACCACAAAAATGATAATGTGAATAACCTCTTTACATTTTTTGAAAAGGCTTTAATGTGATCTATTTTTGTTTGGAAGATTATGTTTGGACTTGATCTCCTATGTTTTTTAAGGGGATTTGTGAATTTATTCATCTTGTCCTAATTGATGCACACACATGTAATTGGTATACTTGCAACTATTGTGCAAGTATATTTATAATTGTTGTACAAGAATGTGATTGCTTTGCAAGTAGATTTATAATTATTGTGCAAGTAGGTTTTGTTGTATATGTGCACATATATTTTATGAAAGGTTAAATTCCCTTAGTTTTGTCATCCTTTTGCTTGTGTTTTCATGCTTGGTGCATTGATGTTGCACATTTCAAGTGTTATGTTGTGTCATAATATATCTAGTGCCTCGATGCGCTTTGTGCCATGTTGGTGTTCTTTTGTATTGCAAGAAATTTATTTATATGTTTGTTTACATCTAATGTCTTGAGTGCAAGATTGAGGCACTATAATTGTCAAGTTAAAACCACTGCAAAGATCACTTATGGATGGTTGGATGATAATACATAGCATCATATTTGTAATGACTTGTAGTATTCTTACTAGCTGGCTTCTTCTCATTTTTCAAGGATGAAACATGTTAAGAAAGTTGAACATTAAGTTAGTTATGTAGACAACTTGTGTAATTAATTATATTAGATAATGAGCAAGCCTATATGGGTTTAGTGATTTACCCATCCATTATGTTATTAGGAGGTATCTATAAGGAAGTTGAACATGATTGTAAAGATGTATGAATAGTATGGTATTTTGTTTGGGATCTCTTTGAGATATATCATGGAGTGGCTTCTTCCAAAAGGAGTATTGTATGGTGTTATACTACCTCAAGGGTTTGTTCTATTTTCTACATATATTGGATATTAGGGCATATAGGCCAATAAACATCTCTTGTGTTGTGTGTGATCTATATTCTACATTGTCTTATTGTCATTACTATATGCTTGGAACATATCAATTTATTTATATATTTATATATTTATATATTTTAGTTTATAATATTTATTTTTTATATTATGTTTATGTCTTTAGTGATATGTGTGTACAAATTTTTATATGTTTTTTTTTGGGTATTTCTAAATGTTTGTGATAGAACTCTAAATTGAATAAGATGTTATGGTGCGAATCCAAATGTATTAGATATGCCCCAAATATAGGCTTGTATATGGATATGTCTTAATACAATATCATATATGCATCTAGGAGAATCATATTTGCATCAAGTATATGATACACAAATGCATGTATCTAGATATGGGATGGAAAGCTTTTAATAACAATAGGCATGAGAGACTATGAAGATGAATTGCCTGGTGTTTTAGAGGTTCGCCCTCCTACAATTTTGTAATTGGTTAAATTCCATACTTCAAAATTTGATCACCTTCTTATGTTGTCTTAATTATCCAAAATCCAAACTTGTTAAGAGTTCACATTGCTTGTGATGCAAGGAAAGGTTTGAGAGCCTAATTTAGGGTAGTTAGACCAAACAACTTGGCTCAAATACAATCCAACAACTCAAATCACATGGAGATATAATGGAACATAGATCTTTGTTGACATTCATACAACATGGGGCACATGTTGAATATTAACTAATAACAATGAACCATTTTATAAATTTTCAAAACTATGACAATTCTAGAAGAGAGATAATTCAATAAAAGTATGTGAATGCAATACTTAAATTTTAATTCTCACAAAACTCGTTATGTAATCACCATAGATCAAGACAACCCTTACAAAATTTATTATAATTACAAACTATCCACTCAAAGTGGATCCAAATGGCACAAATTATTTGAAACATACTAGGGACGATTGGCATCAAATAAGATCCAAGGCTACAACTATGAAATTATTTTAAAATTCGACACAAAACAAAAGATTTGAATTTGAATAACAAATTGAGCTACATATGTGTGCTAGACATTCCTCTATTTGTGTTTCTCCCTTAGATGACCCCTCTAAGGGGACACCCCCCCACCCCACTTCTCTTAGGTCCAACGATATAGAAGATAACATTTATGAGACAATTATTCAAAGGAAAAAGAAAGGTCTTCCCAAATTTTGTTCCCAATCACAAACCAAAGTTAAGGGTGTGAGTTTGAATAGGGTAGGGTTTGACATTGTGTCTAAATCTTTGGATATTGTTTTGTGTTTGACAACTTGGTTGAAATTGTGTTAGATCTTGCTTGGCAACTTGGTTGTAGTTGTATTGTTTATGTCCCATCTAGGAACTTGTTGTGTAGACTTTGAGTTGTTATATATGATGTGCAAGGCTTATGGTCTCTTCGCACCAATATCTTAATTAAAAAAAATGAGTGCCATCAATTATGCTTCCTTTGGAACATGCCTGGACTCCTCTAAGACTCAATGGTCAAGGATTCAAAGGCTATAATAGGAAAATATGAAAGGAGAAGTCCTTAATAGATGTTAATGCAAAAATAAAGTAAATTTACTATCACCCATCTCATATTGGCATCCTATGGAGAAAACTTATAGAACCTCCTAGGTGAAAGAAAGATAATGAGTCTACTTTTAGTAGAAGTGTCATGTGTAGAAACTAGGACTTGCATTGGAGGGGGTGCAAGGGTTATGCCGATAGAAAAATATAGAGAAGTAAGAGAGGGTGTGACATGCAGTTTAGCACTTGTATAAATGTGTATGTATATTTTTACAAAGTTGCATGTAATACATATTTGGAGATAAAGTCGGCCACCAGTACCAAAACAAACAAAGTTTTAATCTCACAGCAGAAAATAGAAATTATGAAAAGATAATGGGTGTATAACCATTTGTATCAGAGAATAAAGAAGTAAACATAAAATGTGTTCATTCCAACCTATTTGAATTATATAGAAAATGCCAGTAATATGTAGAGAACAACTTTGACATATTTTTCGTACTCCCAAATATATACATTTTTGTTTGAATTAAATACAAATTGCTTGTAATATATAGAGAACACCTCTAGCATGTTTTGCATATTATTTTATTATATGAAAAGAATATATATATGTGTAAACTAAGATGTAAGTATTTGCCCCTAGTTTAGGTAGTTATGAGATCACTTATAGAAAATAGAAAGGAACATCGTTTCATCAGAAAAATCTCACCTAAGAATACATCTAATTACATAGTGTACACTAGACACACATTTTGCAGTGGCCTAAATGTTCTTAGGTGGCTAAGACTTTTATGAAGTTGAGCTTTTACATGGATTTAGAGAAAATAAATAGAGTAGATACTTACAAAACTTTAAATCTTAAAAAGCAGACTTTCAATGAACTTACCACATGAAAGGCCAAACAAGTAGCCAGGATCCAATGGGCTTTTCCAGCTGAGCCAAATGGGCATATGGCCCTAGCCATCTTGGAAGCAATGTATCAATCCATGACACCTTCTCCCCTTCATGTACCACAATTTCTCTCAATCCAGAGAACAAAGCAATGGACTAGTTCTAAAACCATGATCTATTTTCAGCCACAAATGCTGTAGATTTATGATAATTATTAAAACCCAAAGGCTACAAACATGAAACTCCACCCTTGAGCTCAAGTGGGTAACCATTGATCAATCCATACTTATTTCTTAGGCTATGCAAACATTGATTAAGTAATATTGATGGTGCCTTGTAATACTGATGTGGAGGATGCAGAGATGTAGTTGAAATAGGTGTTTGACAGACAAAACGATTCAAAGAAGAGGAAGAAGAAAGCAAATGAGCCATACCCAACTACAGTTTTACAATTGAATCGGCTTTCAAATCAACCATAGTTGGTCTACTGATCTAATTGTGTCTATTAGATTTGCTCAAATCTTGCAATCTGGCAAGAAATATGTGGAATTTTGCTTGTCCCAAAGACCCAGATATTTGTAAGCATGTTGTCTATACCCTAGGAATTGTCCTATGTGCCATATGGGCCAATAAAATGCTAACACGAAGGAATTATAGTTGCAGTAGATCCCACCCTTCATAAAGATCAAATTGGGATAGTTGCACCGTACCATCGATCTTAAAGCAGGGAAAATAACTGACAGCGATTTTATCCACACGCTTATCTTGCAAAACATTCACATGGCCATAAAGGAGAACGACCAGCTCCATCAACGCACAACAAAAACAACTAGCAACTGACCATACCGTTCATAGTATTTCAGCATGAGATTGAGGACAAACCATGGTTGTTTTATGGCATGAGACTTGTTTCAGGCCAAAAGCTCATACATAATATAGCCTATTGGCTAAAAATCTTGATAAGAACGAGTACCTATTTCAGAAAAAATGGGTACTTGTTTAGGATTGGGCTCCTGAATCTAAACTCCTAGTCATATAGAATTGGTATCTCTTTTGATTTCTAAAACAAGTACCTATTTTAAATAGAAACAAGTATGTTCTTTAAAATGAAGTAGATACAAAATGAAGCGTATACCCATTTCTATTTACATCATTTATGTGTTCCTTTTTAGAACAAGTATGTATTTCAAAGTGGATATACATTTCATAAAATTTAAAATTTGAAACCCATAGTTTTGTTTTTGTTTTAGGCTTGGAAACTCAACCCTTAGCCTTGGACTTGCAAGTACAGTGCCATGAAAACAACAAAAGAAAAATTGACTTTAGCAATATGGTTAATGAATTTTTTCTTAGATTTTTTTGATGAAATTAAAACCTATTATAGATGACAATGTCTAATTTTTAAATATGTAATTTTTTTATGATTGAATATATTTTTCTATTTATTAATTAATTTTTGAAAAAAGTGGTCCATAAACTTGAAATGACAAGTATTAGTATTTTTAATAACTTTTGATTTTTTTATTTTTAAATTAAACATCATTATACACAATGAAAAATAATTTATAATTTATAATTAGTTTAACTCAAATTATGTTTGTTGTATATGAAGGGTTTTAAAATATAGCAATTGGAACCAATGATAAATTAATTAAATTTTTTAATATATAAAAAAGATCCCTACCAAACTTCACCATAATACACATCTTTTCCCAAAAGGAATTATAAATATACTTTTATTTAGGTAAAATTATGTTGGTTGTACACATGCATGTTTTCGCTCAAAACATAGGAATTTTAAAAAGTCATTTTTGTACATCTTATAAAAGAACTAACTTTTATCATTTGGGTATCAAAATAAATTACATATTTAAAAACTAAACACAAAATATTTCATTTCATATTTTTGGACCATGTTAAGATTTTATGTGTAAGTGCTTCAAATTTTTACTCCAACTTTGACAATTTGATTTTGAGGAAAAAGACTTCCACTTTTTGGCCAAGTAAACCCAACTTGTTGCACCCTCATGAATAATAGTGGCAAGAATTCCATAATAAAAACCTCTCATGTTAATGTGGTGTTATTTGAGGACCAACAAAACATGGGAAAAAGTGTAAACTTCATCTCCAACTACACATACATAAACCTACAAAATGAAGAAAAAATAAGAAAATAACACAATAGTTTTGGTTGATACGAGATTGTTGTTGGTTCAAGGATGCGCATGCATCGAAAAACATGTTCATGTGTATTGATAAGCATTGTTGGTGTAAATATTATACTTCACCTAGGATAGTGTTTATACTAAAGGTAATATTGCACCTAGTTAATTTAGTTTACTCAAGATATTAGGAATATTTAATTTCCCTCACCTAGGTAAGGTTGATTTTCTTCGCCTTGAGTTTGTGGTTGTTTAGGCCAAGTTTGTGGAATAAGACACATCTTTCCCTCAAACAAGGAGTCAAACTATTCTATCCCAATTTCATAGGGCAATCCACTTTTATACAATGAGAGGAGACTTGCCACAATAACAAAATAACTTGAATAATTGACTTGTTTTCTATGTAAATTTTCATGAAATTTTCCTTTTTTACCTTGGATGAAATTTGAGAAGGATCTATAAGGTTTACCATGACTATATTTTGACTTGAGGTACACAAGTGTCACCACTACCTCATCAATCATTGATTGATGTTAGTTAGGTGCTACCTAAGTTGTTTAGTAAAGGCTACCTCTACCTCAATTAGATTGAGTTAACTCATATCATAACTAAAAGTCAAATCATAACCTCTTGGACATGTCACTTCCTTGAATTATGCATCCAAGAGGCCTATAAATTTGTACTTTACTGGGTATAATCACAATAATGTGTTTCACTTTTTTCCCAATATGGACATTTACATCAATATTTTGAACTAAATCTTCATCTTTTGAGACCTATAGAAGCTAAACCATTAATAATTTGAAGATGATGCGAACTAGTGATTGTGGCAATTTGTGTGTATATTCCAAATATATTATTTTTTAAATTTTTTGAAATAAATCATGAATCTTTCAACATCTCCTTTAATAACTAATTTTAAACAGAAAACAACATTTTCATAAAGAAACGTTTGTGTCGTCCAACATAACTTTTTTTTATAAAGGATAAAATTCTAATTTTTGAAATATAGATTCTCAACATCAATATCTAAGGCAAAGATATTTTTTCATAATTTTTTGTTACATATATTTTTTAATTAATTTCTAATGTCACTATAATTATAATTTGGACATACGAGTGTGTCGTCCAGCTAACTTCTTGTGTATATATCGAAATCCAATTTTATTTTTTTGGTAAAACAAGGACATCAATACCTAGGGAAAGGGTATTTTTTTAATTATTTTTACAATAGTTTACTATTTTTTCATCTCTGTAGAAGGAAGAGCTTGTTGTTCAAAGAAAAACCTATGTTCAACAAAAATTGAAAATTAAATACATGATAAAATGAAAACATATCAAAACTATACTTGTTCGAAAGCTTGTTTCGAGGGCTACAATCTTGCAAAATATAATTTCTAATGGCATTATTTGATCCCTTTAAAGGTAAAGAAAAAGTGTTTTTTTGCTAGCATTTTGATAGGTGTGAAAGAGACTCCATTGTGGGTATGATTTAATACTAGAGGGGTTCTATTCAGGGGGGGTTGGGGGGTTGATCTAAGGGGGTCTTATCTATCCCTCTTCAATTAAAACCCTTTAGAGGGAACCTCTCAAGGCTTAAATCATTAGTTTTTTCTAAAAAAAAGTGATTTCAAGCAAAAATCAGCATGTCCCAAAAGTGAGACACATATGTAGCTCACTATTATACTCTTTGTAATTTACTCCATTATATTGACTATATAATATTTTATCCTCTAATTTATATTTATGATTAGCTCATAGATATCAGGTCCTAGGTAGATTTGTTATGTTCATAACAAATTCTAACATGGTATTAGAGACCACGATGTCATAAGGTTAGTCATTTATAGATAATGAGGGCAAATATATATCTAAGTCCCTTCATATATGGTGAATGGTGGAATTGCTTTGAGCTCACAATTGTGTCCAACATAGCCAAATTAGCTAGGATCCACTATATTTTTGTCTAATTTGGACAAGTGGGAGTTTGTTAATTGGTAGCTAGGACTTTGTCTTAATTTGTGCAAGTCACTTTTGTAGAACTCCTCTTGGAGAGAAACAAACCTCATCATTGAGTTTGGAAGCATCAAAAACATTAGGAATGGCTATAAACTTGATATGGTTTTAGTTTGTTCCCCTAGAACACATAGGCAATTTTCTTCAGTTTGCAAGTCAAGATTCGATATAGTTTATCAAATATGAGGTCATATTTTTCATTGTGGTTTTAAGGAGTCTAAGGTTTATTTTCAACTCGATACATACTTATTGCAATATTAAATGGCATTCATTGGTGTTTAAGGTACAAGGTATTTATTTCCCATTGCCCCTATTCACTAATCACACTTGAATAAGTATCTTAAGCCCAACACATGTACCTGGCATTCAAGATTCATCCCCAACAACATCTTTGATTGTTACCCAACATTACAGCTTCCAACATTCACCTAGTGGTATCCTACACTACAACAATTCCCTTAGTGAGTTCCTATTGTTTTCTTGTACTCTACACAATTTGGCAAGATTCCTTGGTAAGTCTAGTGATTCATTACTATCAATCGAGTACCATGCATTAAGAGCACCAAGATCTTCCATCATGCTTGTCATTTATCCAAAGCATTAACCATAAGTCAACACCTTAAATTCACATGCTACATGCAAATATTCTAGGGTGTTAAGAATATTCTAGTGTAGGTCAAATTGTTTATCTCACCCATAACTTCTTCATCTCCTTAGCACTATACACAACTATTACCTAAGAATTTTCAAGTGGGCCCCTCCATTAGCTTTTGTCTAATGTGGTATAAAAGAGGATAAGAGGCTAGCATGTGTCAGTGTTGGCATGGTGATCTTTTTCACCCCTAACCATATTGGCAACCCCTAAGAGCTTCTTTTGCCTCTTCAAGACCCATTTGGAGTATGATTCTTTGGAAAGGCATAACTTTGTTTCAATTTCAATTTTGACTCCTTATAAGCATCAAAATACTCTTTTTAAAACCTATGATCTAATGTAATGTTTTTATTTGATTTTGTTCAAATTTGATGTGCTTTCCAATTGATCTCCTTGTTACTCACAAACTTGTAATCACACCAATGATAAGATGCAAAACCTTGTACTTGTTTGGGAGACTTATGCAAATCTTTTTTGAATAAAGTTCCAAATGGGGGCTCACATAATTTTGCATTTATAGCATGCTCATGACACAATATTAGGGGGAGCTCTTATGCAATATCATCTAATGGGTTCCTTGTGCATGTACTAATACAAAGTGCCAACATTTTGGGGGTTGCTAACATATTTTTTGTCATTTCATTTTACTTTTATGTTGTCATTCTAGACAATGGAACTTATTTGTTCTAAAAAGAAAAGATAAAGAATTACTACCTTAAGCAAGATCTATTTCCCTATCTCCATGGGCTTGTTCCTAAGCCAAGTGACCATGAACATAAGCATACTTGGTTAAGTTATGACAACATGGTCTACAAATTAATGTTTTACAATTTTTGAGGCATACATTTTGTGTTCTTCCATTATTTTTCTTTATGGATTGATAAGATTTTCTATATGCATCTTTGGCCTTATTTCTTCCTAAGGGAAGGAATGTTGTTCAATGAGCATGGATCTTCATTAGTGTTCACTATCATTCTTCCATCTTTGGTGCAAGAGACATCACATGTAGGGAGGCACCTAGTCTCTCCTTTCACATTTCTCCCTCTTTTGGGGGGTTTCCCTCTCTCATTCTTTGGGGTTTTATCATTGTACATGGGCACCTACTATGGCTTCATTGTTGGAACTCATTTCCATTTCCTCCTAAGTTACACTTAAGCAGGGTGTTGGTGTGAATCTTATATTTCACTTAGTCAATTAAATTTATTTAAGATCTTACGAATATTTAATTTTTCTCACCTAGGTAGTTAATAATGACATGTGTACACCTTGACTTAAGGTGCACAAGTGCCACCTCTACCTCATTAATTATTGATTGATGGCAATTAGATGCCACATCTATTTAATCAATGTCATTTTCATCTCAATTGAACTAACTCACCTCACCTCCTAATTAAGAGCGACTCGGAGTTGCAATTAAAAGGCCTATATATTTGTACTCTACTCTTTGTAATTTGCTCCATTATATTGAATATCTTTATTCTCCAATGTAGATTTGTGGTTAACTCATAGACATTAGTTCCTAGGTGGATTTTTTGTGTTTATGACAAATTCTAACACGCATGACTCCTTTGTTGAGCTGAAAAGAAATGGTTGAAAATAAATGATTATATCACGTATGCTGGAACTTTATGGCAAGCAATAGGGGATTTGGACTTCCTCTGCAAGGAATAGTGGTAGCATGGAAGTCACAATGTAGTCACAAGTTGTAAGTCACAATTTGCAACAAAGAAATGATATAGCCTCTATAACTTGGTAAAGCACTGGTTTACTGATTTGCAAGAATAGTTTTACCATTTCAACATATTGACGTATGCATTAAGATGCACATATTGATGAGAATGTTGACAGCACTTGGATGCCGCTAAGCACCCTTCTGCAACACTTACGAAACTTTCTGTTCTTCAATAAAAAAGAATAGGCATGCAATAATGTATGCATGCCAAAATGGATTTATATAACAATCGAACTTTATTTGTTAATTGGGGAAATCTGTTTGAAAGTTGCCTTGACAAGGAATCGTAGCACTATTTTGGATAATAGTACAGGTAAATACACGGGTAGCTAATTTGCTAAGGTACATTAATTAAGATGATGACTGCCCTTGCCACTGAATTTTTAGGTGCTGGCAATCAAGGTTATCCTTGACTCTATTGAGTGCTGCGTGTCTGTGTTTAACAAGAGGAGATGCAAAATATCCTGTCTGTTCACTTACATCGTCAAGTTTCTTTGACTTACGCGATGACTTTCGAGTAAAATGCTTCCACTTCCATTCAAATCCGAATGCTGCACAAAAGATAAATACCTATATTATTAAAAAAAAGGATCCGGAAGTAACAGTTTCAGTGCCACTCTTTGCATGAGGATCCCACACTAACTAAAATGACTCAACTTCTAAGGCCGTATAATAAATTGATACTAATTTTACCTTCAGAGCGGTCTTTGAAACCCTGAACCAGGCATACACATTGCCAAGGCCTCCCTGCTCGAGATGCTTTAGCTCCACCTTTTAGTTCACCATTATGTTGCCTCAATCTGCATGGAATAGAAAAAGTAGATTTGTTTTCACAAATACAAGGTAACAGTTTTTGAGTTTCTGGAAATGTATTGAAAAACAAGCAGTTTGTTGATTAATAACTCTATCTGGAAATCTAAGAATCTTTATTAAATCTTGATCCAGATTTTGAAGGTCATATTAACAAAGCCTCAATAATTTTAGTACATATCATTTTCTTAGATGACTAATTTCAAACCACGTGTAGACCTGTATGCTATATGATTCTTGAGAATAAAGCCTTCTAATGGATTGTAATTTCTCAATCAACATGAGAAGATGAATATAACGAGATTATCAATAATAAACATCATATTTCTTGAAACGCATTTCGGTTATATTTTCAAAATGCAATTCACTATAATTTTCTGTTTTCCCCCTTATTGCATGGAAGATGACAGAGATTAAAATGAAAAAAATATTTTAAAGTTCTTGAACACAGCATCACAGTAGAGCAAGAATCTATATCACTAGTGTTAATGACTATATGGCCCAAAAACACTTCTTTTTGTACTTTTTTTTCCCCATATGATACTAGATATTGATTGATGCTTGTAACATTTCCAACGCCCAAAACCATATTCAACCCTTGGAAACTCCTGGTGCCTTCTAAGCTCTGATAACAATTGGTTTCTCAACTGAATCTCTAATGACCAATATATCTAAGATGAGCCCTGTAATGGTCCTCATCAGTGGTACACATGATAAGTGACATTCTAGATTTCAATGCCTCCAAAAGGAAAAAGCTTGTTTAAAAAGACCCTATATGATATATGTTTAAAAATCTTCTTTTGTTCATTGTAATTTGCCGAGAATTTTATTGAATTGGAGTACGAGGCTTTTGACTACATAACCCTTTTAATATTTTATGACTAGCCTACCTCGCATCATAATCTATGGATGGTTGGAATGGTAGTTTTTTCATTATCTCCACTCATCAAAACTATTAGTGTGGATTGATTATCAGTTCTAGTTTTGCATCCAAAATTCATAAATGATTATTGGAAATAGTTTTGACCAGTTTAAGTTGATAAGTAGCAATTTTTGAAAATCCCCCACTGTTTCTCGTGGTAGGTTATAATGATTCTCTGTGGAAGAAAATCAACTCCTGTACCTTATTGCAGATACTTAATCATAAGCAAATAATAACCCACAGAAGATAGTAGCAGATTCTTTCTGGTTCTCTTAATCATTTTTTTCTGTCTGACAACTTGCATTTTGTTGGGAAGCAGAGCTCTTCTGTTACAAAGGATCAAGGGGTTTGAAAAACTTTATTCTCTTCAAAGTCACCCCTGCTCAATTCTGCATTTCAGTCCGCTACACTTTGTGCATCTCATGTCTCAAGAAATTTCAGTGTCCGAGAAACAAAATGGAGCAATTGTTTCAAATGCTACAAACTACAAAGAACATCTGGATCACTTTCTGGAAGACCTTTTCCCAATGTTGTTTAATCTCCTAGTCCCTTGAGTCAACTTGTGGCTGCTCCTTTTGAAGAGATTTCCTGACTTGGGCTATTTTTTGTTCAAATTTGAAAATTTTCTTATTATTTTAGGTAATTTGACATCTCCCTATGACTTTGGTTTAAGTACAAACCCATAGCTTCTTCTAACATCTCTTATGCAAAAAGAACAGAAACAAGAAATCTGTGGATTCTCTGCTGGCTACAAGGAAAAATGTCAAACTGAAACAAAGGTCCAACCTACTGTTTGTACTCAAAGATACAGGCATGACTGAGGCTGACAAAGTGATTATCAGTCAGCCAGCTATTCAGGATGAGACTGATTGAGGACATTTCAGAAGCTTCTGAAACACCAAAAAAAAAAATTGAATGGGACTGCTGATTTTACCAAACTTCATCATAGAACCATGCCTAATGATATATCATATTACTTTGTCACAAAGAGGGGCAAATGGTTATTTAACAGATGCAATCATGGTCCACTCATCTGCAAAATGCAACTTGAATAAGATAAATTAGTCTGATACATTGTACAATAAGGTGATATTATTTAAAAAGTTGAAAGCACAGTCAAGAAGAACACAGCAGGAACATGGACAATGAAAAATGTGGACCATACAGGACAAAATTCTCCATTTTTACAATGTATGTCCATCATGTTGATTGGCCTTCCATGTCATAGTCATAAATAGAAAAAATCCGTCATTGGTCTTTCAAGAATATTCTCAAGTGCACAGGAAAAATGGCATCATCAAAACTGGAGTAACATTGCCTATTTCAAAGCAGATTCAAGCACTACCTATCCTAACTTTTTGACAAAAAAAACTTACCATGTTTGTTATATTGATGTAAAAATGCAATTATTTCATATCTGAGTAATACAACATGTATTTCTCGCCGGTATTGGCATGGTGTAATGGTTTAAAAGTGGCATTGCTGTTCTTGCCACCAAGGTTCAAACCCCGTTGGGGTGGTATTGTTGAATGGTTGTATTCCGGTTCATAGCTCCGGTCAAAAGCGTTTACCCCTTGAATAAAAAAAAAAAAAAAAATACAACATGTATTTCTCAAAAAAATGATGCAGGAGCGTCCTCCATTGGATGGCAATCCACATCAACCAAAAAAAATAACAGTAAATAAGTGTCATGTGGCCTTTTCTCATGTTCACTTTTCATCAAACATTTGGCACATATGTATTGGTTTGAGCAAACTAGGAGTTTGAACGATCTGAGGACTGAATTCTAATGGGTTTTGATTCAGATAGGGACCAGTCCTTATAGGCCAGATCCAGCTGTTGTGGAGTGGTTGAAATGGGAAATTATAACTGTTTCATTTATGTAAAAGAATATCCCAATAACCTGGCAGTTGTAATATCATAGACAGAAGTTCCAGAATAAAAATAAGGCATTTGGAAAATCATATAAGATATTGGAATATCTTGATCCACCAGCAAGGAGTAGAATCATTGAAGAGGAAAACTGCAGTTTGTTTTCTGTTAAAACAGATAAACAATACCAAAAAGTTGCCCTGCTTTGCAATTTTCAGTCATTGGATTGAAAAGAAGACACCTGACTTTTGGGTCAGTAAAATGGAAAAACACAATTTTTTGAGAGCAAAAAGAACATTTGAAAGCTCAGATGAGGTTGAATCAAATAAAATCTAGTGGGATGTTTTTAGTGAGTTTTATTGCTCTAGACATCAAAGGAAATGTGTGAAGACTAAAATTTGTATATTTTCATCTAACATGAAATATTCTTAACTTGTTTTATGCCCAGCAACAAGATCCAAGAGCAGTAGGGTCTAACCATTTCTGCACTTCTGGACCTCCATTTTGAAATCTATGATCATAAGTTTTGTGGATTTTTACTTCTCATCATTGACCATAAGAGAAATTTCAATTTAGAGCCTTCTGCATGAAGATATCATGGACTGGACTTTCAAAAACATCCAAGTTTTGGTATAAGTCATTTTAGTATGAAATTTGATGTCGTTTCTATCTGTAAGCTGCACTAGTCTTGTTTAAACTGGAAATGGTTACTCTATCTTTCTTATCTTCTGGAAGAAGTTTTATTTGAATCTATTGAAGAATACAAACCAGTAGATGATAGTGGTAATAAGCATAGCTTTTGGTATAAAAGAAAACCATAAAACCTCAGCTTGTGTTTATAACAGTTTATTGTCCTTTAATGCTGAGCTAAGATTTAAAATACAAATTGGGAGAAATGAATTTGTTTAAACCAACCTGGGCACTTTGACCTGTTGGAGATTTTCTGTGCCAGTTGAATTAGCCTTTGACCTCCCCTCATCAAAAAAGATTGATTTCTCTTTAAAGCATGTTCTTGTCCCTGCTGGCCTGGTGCACACACAGCAGATGATTGAATTCTCTTTTTGGTTTTTTTACTATGGATACCTCTAATAATAGTGTGGCCAAGGCAGACTTTCACAATTTTTGAGTATATTCTCTTTTCGGATACTTGCATTCAATAGTGTGCTTCCTCGACAAAAAGGGTGTGGAATTCAGAGAAAGATAAGGTAGATTAATTCTAGATTCTGGGAAAGGTTTGTATACAGGTGAATTGTCAGAAAACAGAACTGGCCAAAGAAGTCCTTGGTCAGTCTAGCATATTTGCTTGTAATCCAGCTTACCCTTAGCTATCAAGCTTTAAGCTTGTCCGTTAGACTATGTCCAAAAGATGGTACGCATTAAGCATTTAATTCCCTATGCCAGAGAGTTCATTAAAGATATTACAGGCCTTTTGTGAAACCCAAGATGTTATTTCAAGAAAGTGAAGATGCAATAACAAATTTTGAGCGCCCAGTTAGTAATTCATATTATAATCATATCTTCAAGTGTAAAAGGTTTTCAATTGTTTTTCAGAATTGGCTGCAGCAGTCCACAGATCACGCTCTGTGGCATTGTGTTTTAGCTTGGGACAAGAACAGAGACCAAGTGTTTTTTGGTGCACAGTAATTTTGGCTGGTCATAAACTTTGTTTTTTGGTTTTACTCACTGAATACCCTGAGTTCTACCTAAGACGGAATTCTATTACAAGAGTGGATGGGTAGCAATCTTTCTCTAGAGTATTGCATATTAAGTGATTTAAATATGGTGGGATAAGTTCAAGATAGAGAGGAAGATTCTTTGACTGAGTAGCTTTACATTGCAAAACATGCTTAAAACCATTCAATTGTTGCATGTAAATGATTCAGTTGTTAGCAAATGTACAAAGAGAAAGACAGGATTGTCTTTTTGGGCAATTAACAATGGGGAGATTTCATAATTACTAACAACCTTGAGTTGCTCAGCTAGCATTCTCACGGTGATGGCACAGCAACGACAACAGCAGATCTAGAGCTGTATGTGGCTGACAGATCAGCATGGAGAGGCCACAGTTGCGTAGCAAGTCTTCTTTGAGATTAGCACCAAGTTAACTATTTGAGAGTTTAGTGATTTTTCGATGTAACTTATTCTCAACTACTTTGATTAGGAGTTATTAGTTGCTAAACTGGGTTGATTGATTAGTCAGACTAGTTAATTCATCGGTCAAATTGAGTGTCACTCCAGTGAGTTATAAGCTTAACTTGGAGCTTCACTTGACACCTTATCTATTTTCTCTTAGTTGGATTCTTAGTGCACTTGTCTATTTAAACTTTTAAAGGCACATATTCTGATTCTAATTATGATGCATATAGTCTATTTTCTAAAATCTCATTCCAATGCAGTGTATTTTTTTCAGATTTAATGAGAAGACAGTTGCAGGTTTGAGAGTTAAATACTGTGTATTCACTGTTCATATTTTCAGTAGTATGTATTTGTAGATTAGCATATTCAAATATTATTGTTTTGATTGAAGTTTTCGTGTTTTAAGATTAAAATTTCTGAGTGCAGATTTTGCTTACCATGTTCTGAAAATTAGCATGTTATCAAAACATGTAATCTCAAATCTTCTAGATCCAAGTATGGAGTAGGCTGCTACCTGCGAAAGGGAGTTGTTGGATATTCTAGCAGGTGTGATGCCCTTGGTTCAGTGATTGAAGTAATCCAAACCTTTGAGGGGTTGTAGGGTGGAAAACCCTAAGTGCTGATCTGCACCTGTGACAGGCTGCTGGTCTGATTTATTTTTGGCTGATCTATTTGGTTTTAGCATGTTCCAAGAATTGTAGGCATGAGTAATCCCAGTCTCAGAGAGTGAATATCTAGAGGGCAGTTCCAACTTCACACCTTGGAATGCAGATTACAGCTGCTACTAGAGAAGGTTAATCTTTGGAGTTTTGTGGAGATGAAGGTTGTAGCTCGTACCAACCTTGTTTAGCTGGCCAAACATAACAAAAAGTTGGCAAAGACAAAGTGAATCACCCTAGATTTGCTGAAGAACCATTTGATCCCTCACATTGTAGAGAAGTCAGCGAAGGAGATATAAGATGCCTTGATCATTCTATACCAGAATGTAAACATTTCTCAAGATCCGGCTAAAGAAAGTAAGTATATTAATGTCCACAAATGGACAAAAGTAGCTCAATGGGACTAGTGGTTGCAAAAGTTAAAAATAGAAAGTTTAGGAAGAGAGAAACCCTAGAACCAAAACATTAAAAGTACATAAGCAAAATACAGCATTGTGCCACTAACAAATACCAATGAACTGCGAACAAGAGCCCCAAAAGCATGTGCTGATGAAAAGTGGAAGGAAATCTCATTGAATATCCCTACTTGTGTTGAAAATGAAGGAACTATGTGAGCCATCATTGATCACTGTACAAGATAATACTCATCAAGGAGTATCCAAGGCTAGAAGGCCACACTGGGATAACCTAGGAGGAATCAAAGGCCAAAGAACAAACTCAATGCCATGCCCCTGAGCAACATAGACACAGTGGCTAGTTATCTTATAAAGATCACCGAGCTTTGAGATCAGTTTGCTGCTATCATGGTGAAGGTGGCCAATGATGAGTTGATGCCCATAGCTATAAATGGGTTCTCTCCGCTTTGAGACTTATTTGTTCGGGGTGTCTATGCTTGTGAGAATCTTCCTACTTTTGAGATGTTACAACCCTCTCAAAACTCTTTACTTTTGTATTAGGTGTTATCAATAAAAGCTTGGACACATATGCTTTGTAAGTCATCCCTTTAGCTAATTATAATTATCCCACATTTATGGGAAGGGGTAGTTTCCAATATAGTTCAAATAGAGGGCTTAGGCAAGAGGTAAGATCATCCATTCACTATTTTGTATTGAGCATTGCTCAAAGGAGATTGCCCCCTTGAAGAGGCCCACAATATTTTGTAATATGATTTTGTGACTTCAATACAATATTGCTCTCTTTATTTCATTTGCAATGCATTATCTCTATAATTTTATTATTGGATTAATTTGTTGTAGGAAGGATTATAACATCTAGGATCAAAGCTCTTTCAGGCGTTGTACTCTATAGTAGCATCAAAAGTTTAGGGCTTTCTACAACTATCCACAATATGCTCTCACCTCACCCTCTTGGGATCTTGGTGATCAAAAGGTGGCTATAGAAATAATGGCACTAAACATCTTGCCCAAACTCCAATACCCAAGCCTCAATAACATATGCTCTTACTTCACCGCACCTACAAAAATAATAGCACTAAACATAATGACTATGCACCATATGCTCTCACCTCACCCTCTTGGGGTCTAGTGAAGTGAGGGGTGCTTAAACTCTAATACCCAAGCCCCAAATAACATCTATAAACAACTTTGAGCTTCCACATGCCCTGAAGTATATAGGAAGAGTGCATGAATTCTTTTTTGAAACCTAGCCCTAAGCAACCTTTAGCCATTTGAAATATGTGATTCATCAATAAGTGGTTAGCCATAGCAAGTTATTTGCATCATACCTCAAAGATGGGATAGTCGGCTATGGGATAATTTCACCCTCCATAATTAGAGATCTAAAACATTGGGCTGACACTAATTATGAATGGGATAAGTATATTTCTGAAATCAGAAACCAAACACACCCTACAGAAACCTTCCCTATTATACACTTGTCTATAATAATAGATATGGGCATATTGGGCAAATGTTAGTTGACCTACACAATGCCACATTGATCATATTTGATTTTGCTAGACATATATATATATATAGTAATCAGAAGCAATTACCAAATTTGAAGCAATTGTGTATTGGGGTTTTGGCTCCTACACAATTTGCCAATTTTCAAATTGGGAAGAATTTGACAGTTTCATCTAGAAAATTTGGGCCAATTTTACCCCATCCACACCATTGTCCCATTGAAATCCTCTCTTTGAGTTGATCATTTTGCTACCTAACTCTAGAAACCCTTTTTTGCAGCCAAGCAATTTTTCATGTCATCCATGCACCCACCCCATTGCAATCATTTTTTCACACTAATTATTTTGCCATTTAACTCAAGTACCCCTTTTAGTAACCCCAAGTGTCCACTATGGCTAGCGGTTGCAAATCCTAGGACCAATTGAAGCTTTCCTTGGAAGATAAAGTCCACCAATTGTAGTTTGATATGGAAGCAAGTTTCTCCAAGCTCAATGACTTGGACAATAGATTGGGTGCCCTTACTACTATGTATAAGAACATCACTCCAACACAATTCACATTTTGACATGGGGCAACTCTTAACACTAATGATTTGTCCAACCCTCAAAATCTTGATACATCAACATGCACCTAAACTCAACTTTCCAAATTTAAATGGTATGAACTCTACTAGTTGGTTATATAGAGTAGAGTAGTATTTTATAATCCATTAAGTCCCAATAGGTCAAAAGATTTTTATTATATTTTTCTACTTGGAGCATGATACTATTCAATGATTAGAAAAATCCCAAGCTTTTGTCCAATGGGACTTTTTGTATGGAGGCTCTCAACCATTTTGGTCCAAGCGCATATGAAGACTTCACGTGAGCCCTAACTAAATTACACACAACACATTTAATCTATGACTACCAAATCAATTTCAAAAATTAGCAAATTAGACAAATTGCCTTGATGAAAATTTCTTCAAAAGTTGTTTTATCAGTGGTCTCAAAGATGATATTCAAGCTAAAGTCTAAATATTTAAGCCTACCACATTCCAGTTTGCTCTCCAATTATCTTACTTAGCTGAAGATAAATTTGCAGCTCAAAGCCATTTGTATAAAGCTTCACGGGCTAGCATGCCCCAACATTTCATCTCATACCAGCATGGGATGCACACCCCTCACCCTCTTCTGGTGCTTGCATATCGACCATCAAGCGCCTCACCCATAAAGAAATGATTGCTCACCAAACAAAATGGTTATGTTACAATTGCAATGAAAAATATGCTTCAAGTCACTATTGTGTAGAATAGAAGTTGTATATGTTTGATGTGGAATCACCTCTAGAACTTGAAGAGTGTGAAGATACAAGGGAAGCCCAAGGGGAAGAGCAGCAAGTGAGGAACCCATGCTACAAATCTGAAATCTTTGTGCACATGTTGGCAGGTGTCACAGCTCCTCAAACAATGAAGGTCAAGGTGTCCTTAAAACACATCCTCTCACCATCCTCATCAATTCTAGCAACACACATAACTTTATCAACCCTTGATTAGCCACACAAGTCAATTGTTATGTATACCCATGTTTCAGTTTTGAAGTTATGATAGTGAATGAGGGAGCCCTCCCTTGCAAGGGAAAATGCAAAAATGTTCACATATCAATAGGGACTACAATATAAAATCAGATAATTCAATCATACATTTAAGTGGTTGTGACATAGTTCTGGGTACACACGCTTGGACAATGGCTACACACACTTGGACCTATCCTATGGAATTTTTCAAAATTATGGATGCAATTCACATATAATGGTCAGCAAAACACCTTAAAAGGACCTACTCTTAGATCAATAAGTGTCATAAGCTCTCATTGTATGAAGAAGTTGCTTAAAAAGGGATCTCAAGGAATTATTGCCCAACATTTTTCTATTTAGCTCAATGAATCATCTACTTCAACCCAACAAATGGAATTAGAAGAAATGTTGTCTCAACACACAACCATCTTCAAAGAACCAAAAGGGTTACCACTCAATGTACCAAAGATCACGTGAACTAGCTAGTGCCTGGGAGTGTACCTCCAAATATGTCCTTACTAGCACCCATTCCTCCAAAAGATTGAAATAGAAAAAATGATCCACAAACTGTTGCAAGTAGGCGTCATTCAACCAAGCATGAGTGCTTACTCTTCCCCAAAACTGCTAGTTTGGAGAAAGGATGTGTCTTGGCAACTTTGAATCGATTTTCAAGAGCTGAATAAAATTATTGGACAATTTTCCTTTTCTGGTGGCCAATGATATCTTGGGAAAATTGCATGGTGCCTACTTCTCCAAATTGGATTTAGAATCAAGGTATCATCAAATCTACATCAAGGATGAGGACATTCCTAAGACAAATTTTAGAAGTAATGACGACCATTGTGAATTTCTAGCCCTACCATTTAGCCCCACCAACACACTATCAACATTTCAAAACTTGTTGAATGAGATTTTCAGACCATTTTCTAAAAGTTAATCTTAGTCTTCTTTGATGACATCCTTGTATATAATGGAGCATGGGAAGAGCATCTAATGCACCTAGACCATACCCTCCAAATCCTTTCTAACAATAATTATGTGCCAAATGCTCCAAATTCTTATTTGGCCAAAAATAAATTGAATACCTAGGGCGCATCGTTTCCAAGGAAGGAGTTAAAGTGGATCCAAAAAAATTGAGGCTATAAAAAGTTGGCCTAAACTCAAAGTCTTCAAGAGCCTTCAAACATTTTTGGTCTTCACAGGATATTACTACAAGTTTGTCAAGGACTATGGGAAAATTGTAGCTCCACTTACAGCCATGTTGAAAAGAAAAATTCCATTGGTCAAAGGTGGCTACAATGGCCTTTGAAATTCTCAAGTAGGCTATGTGCACTACACCAATTCTTGTTATGTTGAACTTCTCCAGACCATTTTTCATTGAAAGTGATGCTTCAAGGAGCGAATTGGGCCTTGTCCTAATGAAATAAGGAAGACCCCTTGCCTTCACCAACAAAGCACTTACAAGGAAAAATCTCACCCACTCAACATACAAGAAAGAGATGCTTCCCATCCATGAAATGAACAAGTGGCACTCATACCTTGTAGAAAGACACTTCTATATTAAAACAAGTTTCTTCGCCTAAGTAACAAAAGTGGGTCACAAAGTTTATGGGCAATGACTAGGAGATTACCTACAAAAAAGGAAAGGACAATGTTGTGGAAAATGCATTATACAGCCATTTGTGCACTAGCATTACCCTTCCTCGAGTGGATGCATGAAGGCCACCCAACATCAAGTGTCCACTAGTCCTTCTAAGTCAAATTACTCGGATGGACACTATTTGTGTCACAAAGGCCATCCTATATTTGAAAGTCAACACTACAACATAAAATTTTGCTCAAACAACATGCCTCGCCATCATCCAACCACTCAGGTTTTTTAAAAACATGCAAAAGGCTCTATAGGAATTTTTTGGGAGGGCATGAACAAAACATTAAAAACTTTGTGGAAGAATGCAAGATTTGTCAATGCAATAAAGGTGAAATGGTCATATCCCAAGCATACTACAGCCATTAACTATTCCCATCAAGCTATGGACCAAAATTTTCATGGACTTATTAAAGGGCTACAAAAGTCGGACAAAAAATCAATCATTTTGTTGGTGGTAGATCACCTCTCCAAATATGCCCATTTCTATTCCCTAGCCCATCCGTACACTTCCTCCACTATCACCCAAACCTTTGTTGACCAAATATTCTACCTCCATGGCATACTTGCTTCCATTATTAGCAAAATTATCCCATTTTTACTAGTTAGTTCTAGCAAGAACTTTTCCAATGACACAATACCCGGCTTAAAATGAGCTCAACATACCATCTACAAACAAATGGCCTAACAAAAATTGTCAATAAGTGCCTGGTGAACTATTTACATTGCTTCACTTTAGATCAACTGACTCACTAGGTCAAATGGCTACTTTTTATGGGATGGTGGTATAATACCACTTATCACACTATGACTAAGATGACACCATATGAAGTTGTTTATGATCAACCTTGCTATCTCTCCTGAAATAATCCTAGGAAGTTCCAAGGTGCAAACAATTGATCCACAATCACCACACACAATAATAGTCTCTATACCCTCAAGGACGACCTACACACTGCACAAAACCAAATGAAGTTGCAAACCGGTCAACTCCATTCAAAACACACTTTCAACATTGGGAGCATGGCCTTTCCCTGACTTCAACCTTATAAACAAACATCCTTGAAGATGAAGGGTCATAAAAAACTAGCATCCAAGTTTTATGGCCTTTATAAAGTTCTATAGAAAATTGGTCCCATGGCATACAAGTTAAAGCTGCCCTCTTCTTTTTATTGGAACCTAAGTCTATCCTCAACAAGCAAAAATAATAGCTCTACACTTGCACCATAACCAAGATTCTAGTACAATGGAGTGGTAAGCAACTAGAAGAAGCAATGTGGGAATAATTACTAGAATTGCAACTATAGTTTACTCATCTAAAGTTTTGAGGTCAAATCTTTTGAAGAGGGAGGGCATGTTAGGACTCCTTTGTCCTAACTTTTTACTTTTGTATTAAGTGTTATTACTAAAAGCTTGAACTCATATGCTTTGTAAGTCATCCATTTAGCTAATTGTAATTATTCCACATGTATCGGAAATGGTAGTTCTCTTCAATACAATTAGTTTAAATAGAGAGCTTAGGCAAATGGAAAAATCATCCATTGAAATTTTGTATTCAGCATTTCTCAAAGGAGGTTTCCCCTTTGAAGAGGCCCACAATATTTTGTAATTTTTTTCTATGGCTTCAATACAATATTGCTCTCTTTATTTCATATATAGTGTATATTCTCTAATTTCTATTATTGAATTAATCTATTGCAAGAAGGGTTATAATATAGAAGCTTTGGGATAATTTTATCCAAGAGGATCCAAGACTAGAGACTTTTCAACTAGAATGGAGGAGAGTCAGAACCTAGCCCTCATTGGGAAGACAAAAAATGGTGGTAAGAAAGGAGGACTTGAGAAGGGTCAAAAGGGGAAGAGGATTTTGATTCTTCTTAATAGGGGAAGAAAGACTTCAGCCATATCAAGTGTTTCATATGCCACAAGAATGGCCACCATGCTTCTCAATGTCTTGAGAAGAATGGGAAAAGCAAGTAGCAACAGCAAAAGTAGTTTTTAGGGAGTGCACAAGCTTCAATAGTGGATAAGCTTTCATCCAAACTTGATGATAATCTTATCTATGGTGTCATGTCTATCTACTAGCACCATTTCTCATGTAGAGTGGTAGATGTGTTAGAGTCACTCAAGGACTCAAGCCTCCAGGATCACCTACAAAACCAAAAAAAGAACCTTCTACAAGAGAGAAATGAAAAAGCATAAATTTGCAATAATGGATGCAAGATAATATGTGATCAATATGCAATGCTCAAGATTGCAATGGTATTGAATTGAATGAAATGTACATATGATTCCTTGTTTATAAAAGGAAAAGTTGTGAGATAGGATTAGACAAGATCTTGACATGTGCCTTAATCTTGTACAATCAGACAACTACCTCAACATTATTAAATGACCTAGGACACAAGCATTAAATGCCATGATAAGATAAGATAAGATCACATGACACCTAAGACTTCTAGAAAGATTCCCTAGGACCTAAGTAAACTTAACATGTAAATAGGACCTATAAGTGAACTAGATAGGTAAAACACCTATTTACACCAACAAGGTGAACTATGGAGCATCATGAGGTTCAAGACCTCATGACCTTTAATAAAAAGGCTTTCAGAAAACTATACTTTAGGAACAAGAGGTAGGTGTACAAGTAGAGCTTGATGATAATGCCACATGTCCAATTACAAGGGTGGGATCTATTTCCTTCTACATGCCTTTAGGTTATGTTCTTGAGCTTCATAATGTGTTGTATGTTCATAGGTTAACTAAGAACTTATTTTCAATGTCATCCATGACAGATCTTAGGTGTGTGGTTGAGTTTGAAAATCAGCAAGTCACCATTAGAGATCGTATCCAAAAGCTTGGTTGAGTTTTGGCTAGAGTTATGTGAGGGGATGGCCTATATAGATTACTTGCTAATCCAATCAAAGACAAAGCATTGGTGTATGGCAGTGACCAACTGTCCAAGCTTTGGAACAAGCGACTTGGTCATATATAGTATGGAGTATTGTCTCTCTTAAAGGACATGGTGGAGGGATTGTCAAAATTCAAGATAAAGAAGATAGGAGTGTGCAAGGGTTGCACACTTCACAAGCATGCCGACTACTTTCTCTAGAAATGAGAGCAAATCAAGAGAGATTTTTCGTTTGATTCATTTAGATGTGTGCAAACCTACGTTATTAACTTCATTGTCAAGTAACATTTACTATGTTTCATCTATTGATGAGTCCTCTAGGAAAACCTGCATTTACTTAATGAAGACCAAAGATAAGGTCCTTGGGAAAATCCAAGAGTTCAAAGCTCTTGCGGAGAATCAAACTAGAAGGAAGATTAAGGTCTTGAGGTTTGATAATGGAGGTGAGTATACCTCCAAGGACTTTGATGCCTTTTGTAGGGATCAAAGGATCAAGAGGGAGTTGACTATGCCTTACAACCCTCAACAAAATGGGATTGTAGTTCAAGTTCATTATAGGGACAACAAAATCCATGATCCATGACCTAGTTTTGCCAATGTTTCTTTAAGCAAAGGCATGCAATTCTGTTGTCTGCATTTTGAACATTTGTCCTCACTAGGTGTTAATGGACAAGGCTCCAAAGGAATTTTTCACAAGAGAGAAGCCTAATGCTTCTCATTTTAGGTGTTTGGAGTTTTGTCTACATTCATGCACCAAAGGAGAAGAGAACAAGATTTGAATTCTCCATCTTGAAGGGTTAGATTGTGGGATAAAGTGAATCCTCCAAGGCTTACAAGGTCTATGTCTCATCCTAGCACAAGAGAGTAGTAAACTGAGATGTGAAGTTTGATGAAGAATCTTGGTCTTGTAAGTCTCAAGAGCCTCTATGGAGGTTGAGGGTGAACAGATTGTTGTTTAAGGGGCCAAACTGCAAAGTCCAACAATACCGAATGTAGTTCACAAATCTGTCATTGCCTTTTAGTATAGCTAGGAAGCTAGATGGCTTACTTAGACATTGCAGGAGGCACAGGAACAAGTAGGAGCACCAAAGGCTTATTTAAAAGCAAGTCATCCCCCTCACATGTTTATGAGTTATGTTGTATTGATGTCTGCCATCATTGATGCAAAGCCTTCCAATTTTGAGGAGGCAAGTTCAAAGGAGATGTGGCAAGACGCCACAGCAAAGGAGTATCACTCTATTATGCAAAATGACGTTTAGGAGATTGTGCCGAGACAAGAAGGGAAGTCGGTGATTGATTCTAGGTGGTCGTACAAGGTGAAGCATTTGGTAGAAAAAAATAGAGAAGTACAAGGCCAAATTCATCGCATAGGGGTTCTCCTAGAGAGAGGGAGTTGACTATGATAACAACTTTTCTCTAGTTGCACGATATACTTCTATCAGGGTGATTATGTCTCTTGCATCTTAATTCGGTTAGTCTTTATATAAGATGGATGTAAAGACAAATTTTTGAATGGAAAAATAGAGAAAGAAGTGTGTCAATCAGCCTAGGGGGTTTAAAGTGCATGAGCAAGAGACCCATTTATGCCATTTGAAGAAGGCCCTATATAGGCTGAAGTAGGCTGAAGCAAGCACCATGTGCTTGGTACTCACAAATTGATGAGTACTACTTGAATTTGGGCTTCACCAAAACTTGCAAAACCTAGCCTTACTATCTGTTTGATAAATCTTATCTGTTAGTTTTGGTCCTATATGTGGATGACCTAATCCTTACAGGGAGGAATGAGAAGCTCATAGCATGATCTAAGGGGGAGTTGGCCTTCGAGTTTGATATTAAGGAAATAGGCATTATGCAAATATTATTTGGGACTTGAGGTGTGGCAGGGTATAGGTGTGTTCTTCCTTGGTCAACGGAGGTACATAATAAAGATTCTAAAGAGATTTCAAATTATGGGTGGTAAACCCCTATCTACTCCCATGGTTTTGAATTTGAAGTTGACTATGAATCCAAATTCAGATTTGGTAGTCCTTTAGAGTACAGGTTAGTTGATAAGTTCTCTCGTGTATTTGGTGAATTCCCAACTTGATATTTGCTTTGCAATGAATGCATTGAATTAGCTCATGGTTGAGCCAAGGCAGATTCAATGGAATGCTGCAACTCAAGTGCTCTGGTACTTGAAGGGCATAATTCATTATGGATTGACGTATGTTAGAGATGAAGAGTTGATGTTGTATGGCTTTGTCAATTCAAACTGGGCAAGAGATGCTTTTTCTATGAAGAGCACTTAGGGTATTGTTTTAGATTGGGGTCAAGGATGATATCTTGGTTCAACAAGAAGCAGGTGGCAGTGACATTGAGTTCAGCAGAGGCAGTGTACATGGCAGCCTCTTCTACTAGTTGTGAGGCTATTTGGCTTCACAAGTTAATAGCATGAGTAAACAATCAGATGTTTGAGCCGATAGATGTGTACTTTGACAATCAAAGTTGCATCGGGCTCTCTGAATCTAGTGTTTCACTATCACTCCAAGCATATAGACATTTAATACCATTTTCTTAGCAACAGAGTTCAGAAGGGGCAGTGATACTTGAGTATATTCACTTGGATTCATAGGTTGCACATATTTTGATAAGAATTTAAAAAAAAATTGGGACTGTTTTTTCCAGACAGCTTTGGCTCCATATTGATTATTAATTTTACCAGACATTCCTAAAAACATACCAAAGAAATAGTAGATTCCTCACAAAATAGTGTCTGCTTCATAATAAAAATTCATCGTTTCTTGAGATTTTTTTCTTTCATCCCAGAAAGGAGGGAAAGCCAAAAACTGAGATCTCTGTTGCCACCACATTTCTCCTGTGTCTCAGAATGTGATGGCTAATTCTCTCATGTTTCAACTTTCTGCCTCTGATTAAATAGATGCCCAAGCCTTCTTGAAATATGGTCTGAAATACTGCCCAATAATTGACTTCTTTCTGCCAGAAATGGAGATTTCAGTTGCTGCTGCATTTCTCTTTTGTCTCAGAATGTGATGGCTCATTCCAATCATGTTTCTGCCACTGATGACATAAAAGCCCGAGCCTCCTTCACATGGTCTGTTACACATGGCCTGAGCCTCATTGATTTCCTCGTCACACGTACATCCATTCACAGTATAATCTAAGTATAGCAGTATCATTATAGTTTCCAGTTCCTTATCTGATTAACTACCATTAGAGCAACGGATAAAATGCTTTGCTTGGGCAGCATCATGGATTGTGTGTTGATACATAATGCAGGTTTCTGATACTTGTCTTCTAATTCACAATTAAGGTGAACAGGAGATAAAAGAATGAATTCGTCCAATTTCATTACAAGGGGCAAATTCAACATATTCAATCACTTTTTCATTTTTACAACAGTGAGCACACACAGAACAAAAGAGAGCTGCACCATGGGCATGCAGCAGAGGAGATAAAGAAAAGCAGGTAGAAAAGAACAAACTGAAGATGGGAGGCTATCTGTATGTATTTCTTACTCAGAAACAGTCATTTAAAATGCAATGAAGTAAAATGAAAGGCGAGACTTGGAAGCAAATACAATGGTCAAAGGAAAGAAAACAGAACAATAAAAGCTCCATAGAGAGATTCAAAAAAAAAAAGAAAAACTTGCATGCATATGAAATAAAATATGCAGTATACTTTAGCTAGGTTTTTCCCAATTTTTTTCTGTTCAGTGACATCTCTTAAAATAACTTTTTACTGAATGCAAAATCAAACTCAAACCTGGTTGCTCTTTTGGATTTTCTTTGTAAAGAGGATGCTTTGTAATCCAAATGCTATTAGCAGGGTAGTGGTTCAACCTAAAAATGAAGACACAATTAACTCACTTGTATGGATACAAGGTCTAGAACATACGCCAACTGTTAACCTGAAACTCCCAATTAACGGTGCCAAATGTCACAGGACCTGCGTTAAATCTTGATGGGTGTAAACTTGTTTTGAAATTGCTGTAATCTTTCTGTTCCCTGAAGTAAATCAAGATGCATTTCTCATAAATTCAGCAAAAACCCAGACTTAAATTCATGTCTAAGGAAGAATTTTTTTCTCAGAAGTATTTCTTCATTGTCATGAGTAGTAAAAACTTAGGTTGTCCTTTGAAGTTCTGCAAAAGATGGTATCCTTTTTCCAGTGTTTTCTTTCAGGTAACACAATCCATAATAGATCACATTGATGAAAAAATCTACTACGGTATGCTTAGGTTGTCCTTTGAAGTTCTGCAAAAAATCTACTATGCATTATAATTTATTTTCCAAAAACTTTTCTAAGCATTGATATGGACCCTGAAAACCTCAAATTCTTTAAAATGCACAATCCATATTCAAAGGAGGCCTACTAAGTGGGTATTACTTTATAACTAGAAAAACTTTTAGCTTTATTTCGGAAGGCCCTATTAATTATCACTTCTTCTTTGTGCTTATGATCGGTCAATCTAGCTTTCTATACCAAATTTGGCCTTGTTGTGCTGTTTCAGGGGAATGCACATGAAAATTGCATGTCTACAAAAGCCCCTTCCTTTATAGAATTTGGAAAACATAATTTAGGACTCAATTAATTTATAAGTGACCAGCTGCAAATATAAGAGGTAAGGATTCGTTAAATTGCAGTGAATGCTAAAAACAATTAAGTATGCTCTAAAAGAGTGATACATTAATAATTGTAGAACACTTAATGTATAAAATTTACCTGCGTTTGAAGTTTGTAGTGACACCCACATATGTCTTGCGCATATCTGCAGATAAGATGAGATAAACACGCCAGTCCTTCGATTTATTCTCTTCTTTTTCTTCATTATCATCAATAACAACAGCAGATTGGGGTTGATTTTTCAGATCCTTAAATAAAGACCGTCTGGATTTAGAAGATTTGGAATTGGAGGCGCGATTTTCGTTATTATTTTGTTTGCTAATAGATATTGCAGGCGTACTGGAGGTCGCTCCTTCAACGGGGGAAGCCATTGTTACCGATTTTGACTTTATTTGGCCATAGCATCTGTAAACCTGTTGGACCTGGATCCCTTGCAGCCTCGTAACTTTTTGTTTTCCCAACAATAAACGCAGCATTGATTTCCCAAAAAGTCGATGGTGGGAGATAGCTGATCAGATAATTTGGAAATTCCCACAAACATGCCACTACCAAACAGACTCCTACCGGCCAAAGACATGATTGATCTCAATTTTGAAAAGAAAAAATGAAAAAAGAGAGAGAAGGTATAAAAATAAATAAACTAATGACTGGTACTTCCACCATTAGGAGGTTGTATATAGAGAAATTTAAGAATAATTTAGTAGAAGCAATATTATATTTTGCAACAACGGCAAATGAAACCATATGCTAATTTCTTCATTTCAATAATAAATTAAATCTTAAGCATTGAAAATAAAAATTAAAAATGTACAGCACATTTTAAATACATTAAATAGGATACATTTGAATTTTGAATTATAACCATTTTATTGAAGACATGAATGGGTGGATCCTTTTGATTTCTTTGTTGGTTGGGGTTTGAATGGGAAGGAATGCATCGATTGGTGAGGTGAAGGGAGATATTCCTATGGCGGAGGTTGGTGGTGGGGCTTCGTTTGGAGAGGGTTTAACAAAATCTAGTACCTTTAAAATGCATAAGATAAATGGATGTCTGGAAAGAGCGCAAGTTCGTCTTGTGTTGATGATTCAATCAGAGGCGGTAGCTGAAGATCTGGATTACTACAGTAAGCATGTTTTGATTTGTAAGTTTATGGGGATGAGGGTTTCTCTTTCTTTCTTGGACACTTGAATCCACAAGACATGGTCTCCATAGGGTGACTTTGATGTTCTGTTGGCTGCAAATAATTTCTTTCTGGTAGATTTCTCGTGCATTGCTGATCGAAATAGGGCATTTGAAGGGGGGCCTTATTTTAATAATCAAGTAGGTCTTTTCATAAAACCATGGCATGCTGGCTTTAATTCGGCGGAAGAGTTGCTTTCTAGGGTTCCGGTTTGGGTTCGCCTTCTTCGGCTACCGCTTGAATGTTGGAGAACTGATATATTACAATCAATTGTTTTATTGTTGGGTAAGCCTATTGGTCCTTCTCAACATACTTTAGATAAGAGGATCTTTTCTTATGCGAGGGTTTGTGTCGAGATTGATCTGAGTCAACCTCTGCCCGATTCTATTGATTTGATTGTTGGCTCTAATTCCTGGACTCAGCCTTTGGATTATGAAATGTTGCATTTTCGCTGTCGGTTATGCCATGAATATGGGCATCTGCAGTGGAGGTGTCCTCAGGCTTTTGGTGCGGGAGGTGCAAATAATGCGGGTTCCCAATCTAATCTGAGGGTGTAAAAGGGTAAGGATCCTATGCAGGGAATGGCAGCGAACAAAGATGGTTTTGTTCCAGTTAAACCTCGTAATCATGGACGGGGCCAAAAGAGGCCTTTCCAGGATAGACAGGAAGGGGAGACTTTCAATAGATTTGAGGCTTTGGATGAGTTAGTTCAAGAGGAAGGGTTTACAGCTGACATGCAAATGGTGGATGGCTCTGGTTCTAAGGAGTTGGTTGAGGTACAGCCTTCGGTGATCCCTGGAGTGGATCAGCTTGGTGACCAGGATCCTCAGATGGTGTCTGGTCTAGGTCCTTCCGCTCTAGCTCTTGGTGTAGGGGATGGGGGGGTTGTTGATTCTGGTGGCCCCTCTGGTGCTGGTAAGGTCTACTTGGAGGCTCGGGATAGCCCTGATTTAGGTAAGTTTTAACCTTCTTCCTCTATTCTGGGTGTGCAGCAAAAATATTTTAAGAAAGGGATTCCTGAGAAATCAGTTAAGATTGGTCGCAAAAAGGACCAAGAAAAGGTGAAGTTTGCTGGAGAGACATTGGTGGAGGCTAGTTCGGTGAAGACTATTGATGCTCACTTTTCCCAACCCCAACGATGATAGTTCTTTCTTGGAATGTGAGGGGTATGAATAGCATCCTTCGACAAAAGGCTATTCGATATTTGATTCGCATTCATTCTCCGGATGTGATTTTCTTGCAAGAAACTAAGTTATCAGTGGATAGTATGTTAAGTGTGGCTCCTAAAATTTGGGGTCATGGCCAATGTCAATGTGTGGGTGCTTTTGGTAATTCTGGTGGAGTGGCTTATTTTTGGGATCCCCAAAAGGTTAGTCCAATTTGGTGGATCTCTTGTAAGAGTTCGATTTCTTGTGTTGCTTCTCATTAAGAGTCAAGGGAGAAAGTTATTTTCTCTAATATATATGCTCCGATTGATTTCCAAGGTAAAGCACAACTGTGGGATCATGTTAGACATGTGAGGTCTTTGGATCCTTACCTGCCTTGGATCCTGGCTGGTGATTTTAATGTTGTCATATCTTTAGAAGAGAAGAGAGGAGGTAGTGCTCATTTGGAGCCTTCCTCTAGGCTCTTGCAGGATAATATGGCTCTTTTGAGGTTAGTTGATGTCAAACCAACTAATGGAGTCTTCACATGGAATAATAGGAGAACTGGAGATGTTGCTATTTCTGAAAGACTAGATAGATTTTTGGTGTCTAGTTTTTAGATGGGGGATAGGTGGATGATTAGCTCTGAAATATTGGATTGTCGAGGCTCTGACCATTGGCCAATTAAGCTTGTGGTTGATGTGCCTCAACAATGGAATCTTGGGAAGCCAGCGATGTGCCTCAACGATGTGCCTCAACTCATGTGGCTCCGGGATGAGTCTCTTCATGATATGATTTATGGCTGGTGGGATCTTGGGAAGCCAGCTTATGGCACTGCTATGTACTCATTCTCAAAGAGGTTACAGTACGTCAAATACAAGTTGAAAAGATGGAATAAGCAACATTTTGGTAATTTGTTTCATGAAAAACAGAAGGCTCTGGATAACTTGGACTTAATCACCAGGCATATTCATGATCAAGGCCTAACGGAAGAGTTGAGTTTGTCAGAGATTGTTGCAACAAGAGAGGTAGAGGAATGGGAGTTAAGAGAAGAATTTTTTTGGAAATAAAAGTCTCGTATTGAATGGCTCCAGGCTAGTGATAAGAACACTTCTTTTTTTCACAACTCAGTTAAAGACCGGAGGCAAGGTAATGTTATTTCTTCTCTTGTGTTGTCTGATGGGAAAATTTTGTCCTCTTCTGCTTCTATCTCTGCGGAATGCATTCAGTATTTCTCTTCATTATTTTTTGAGGATTCACCTCCAGCTGAGGAGGTTGAAACAAGGATTTTGAATTGTATCCCGCAGCTAGTGTCTAATGAAATGAATGAATCATTGCTTTCTCCTATTACCTTGTTGGAGCTTGAGAACGTTGTGTTCCAGATGAAGAAAGGTAAAGCACCGGGGCCTGATGGATTCCCTATTGAATTCTTTCAGGAGTTTTGGGAGGTGGTTAAGTTGGACCTCTTAGAGGTTGTTAAGGAATCTTTCATGAATAAACAAATGTTGAAGTCTTTGAATGCAACTTTTTTAGCTCTCATTCCAAAGAAGGAGGGGGCTAATTCTTTGGATCTTTTTCGGCCTATTGCATTATGTAATGTTGTTTATAAGATTATTACTAAGTTGATTGTTGAAAAGCTGAAACCTTGGCTTGGTGAGTTAATCTCCGAGGAGCAGGGGGTTTTTTTGCTGGCAGACAAATCATGGATGGTGTTGTGATTGCAGCTGAGACCATCCATTCTATGGAATCCTCAAAAGAAAAATCTATGTTTATCAAGCTGGACATGGCAAAAGCGTATGATCTTGTTAAATGGAGCTTTCTATTCAAGATTCTTGGAGTTTTTGGCTTTGCTAGTGATTGGATTGAATGGGTTAGGAGTTGTGTTACTTCTTCCTCCTTCTCAGTACTTCTCAATGGTGAGCCCATTGAGTTGTTTGGTGCTTCTAGAGGCCTCAGACAAGGAGATCCTTTGTCGCCCTACTTATTCATCCTACTTGCGGAAGGATTGGGAAGGCTTATTCGTGCTCAGGTAGCAAGTGGCTTGATTCAGGGTTGGAATTGGGGAAATGATCTTCCCCCTCAAACTCATCTTCAGTTTGTTGATGATACTGTCTTGATGGGTAGGGCAAGGGTTGAGGAGGCTTTGAATTGGTGCAATGTTTTGGACAGCTACTTGGCGGCCTCTGGGCAGCGCATTAATGAGGGGAAGTCTCTCATTTACTTCTTCCATACTCCTAAGGGTATCCAAAGGAGATTGGCAGGTATTCTTTGTTTCCAGATCGGTTCGCTTCCTTTTCTCTATCTTGGAATCCCTCTTGCCATTCATTCTCTCCCTAAAAGGTTTTGGCAAGAGACTCTTGACAAGTTTCGAAGTTTGGTTAGCCATTGGACTTGCAGGTGGCTTTCTTCAGCTGGAAGAGTGACTCTTCTTAAGTCTGTGATCCAAGCTCTCCCTCTTTATAAGTGCTTTGTTCTTTCTGCTCCATCAAGTTTTATTCAAGATTTTGAGAGACTGTCTTGTCAGTTCCTGTGGTCTGGCAACCTTCTTCATAGAAAGTGGAGCTTGGTGAAATGGGATGTTGTCTGTAGGCCGAAGTAGGAAGGGGGTCTTGGTTTACGATGAATTGATTTGAATGGGCAGGCCTTGGCTGCTAAGCTGTATTAGCATTGGTGTTCACAACAACATATGTGGTGGGCTAAAATTCTTACCCTCAAATATTTGGGTGCGATGGAAAGCATGGAGGTTGTAAGATTCAGTCTGGAGGGGAAAGGTTCTATGATCTGGAGTACCCTCAAATGGGGTGCCAAGCTTGTGAAAGAGGGCCTTTTTTGGATTTGTAATGGGGGTCGGGAAGCTCTCTTCTAGTATGACTCTTGGGATGGACATCCCCTTATTTTGTCTTCTCATCCCCACCTTTAGGACTTGTGCCAAATTTTTGAGGAGGCGGGTTGGTGTCATGTGGCCGAATTCAAATCTCAACATTCTTTGAGTCAGATTACTATGTCCAGGTGGAAGGACCCTCAGGATTGGCCTCCTGGGGGGGTTTTGGAGGATCGTCAAGTGCTTGCTAAGATTATTTCGGATCGCACCTGCAACTCTCTTCTTGGGAGGGATGTGCTTGCTTGGGGTCCAGATTTGCGGGGTAAATTTTCGGTTGCCTCTGGTTATCAGGTTTTGGATAAACAGGTCTTTGGGAGCTCTGAGGTTCCTTGGTGGAAGCATGTTTGGAATAAATTTGCTTGGCCTAAGAGTAATTTTTTCTCTTGGCTTGTTGTCCAAGGTAAGTGTCTTACTTGGGACAATCTTTGGAAACGGGGGTTCCAGGGCCCTTCCATGTGTGTTTTGTGTGGTCAGCATGAAGAATGCCTCTCACATCTCTTTTTTCAATGTTCCTTTGCTAAGGATATCTGGCATCACTAGTGGAATCTCTGGAGCTTACCGTGTTGCCATGTCTCTGCCTTGGATGATTTTTGGAGGAGACAGGGATCATCTCCTGCCAAAACCTCTTTTCTTAAAATTGCTTGGAGCATTGGCCCTAGTTTGATTGTTTGGCATCTTTGGTTGGAGCGCAACAGACGAATTTTCTTGGATAAAAAATTGATCTTGGAGCAACTTTGGAGGCGGATTCTTGGGGCTCTGTAGGAGAATTTGTCTGCAAAGTGTGATTTGTCTGTGCCAGTTGATCCTGGGGACTTGGGTGTTTTTAATTCCATGGGTCTTGTTGCTGGGGATAGGAGAAATTTGGGTAGTGTGCATCGTAGGCGTGGGCGTGAGAGGGTGGCTCGTGATGGCTTCTGGTGTCTGCCTGCTCTAGGGGAGCTAAAAATCAATACAAATGGGTCATCTAGGGGTAATCCTGGACATGCTGGAGTTGGTGGTATTGGTAGAGACAGCTTGGGAGGGGTGGTGTTTTTCTTTTCTATGTATCGTGGTTTGCATACCAATAATCTTATGGAGGCTAGTGCTATCCTTATGGCGATTGAGCGTGCGGTTGGCCTTGGGTGGCGGCGGATTGGTTGTGAGTCTGATTCTCAAGTGGTTATTGATATGTTGCATAAGCGACAGTTGGAGGATATGAATTGGTAGCTTGTTCTGGTTGTCAAGCAGATTATTTCTATGTGCTCTTCTTTGGAGTCCATTGTTTTCCGCCATATTCCACGAGAGTAGAATAGGGTGGCTAATGGTTTGGCTAGATGGGCGTCGGAGAGGACTGATTCTTGGTATGTGGATGGTTGGGGCAATCTTCCTAATGACATGGCCCCCGTTCTTGAGGAGTGGGTTGTGGAGGATATGAGATGCTTCTTGGGTGTGAATTAATTCTTGTTTTCTTGGGCCCCTTGTGGCTTCTTTCTTCTGACTTTGTAATGTTGTTCTGATTCAATAAAGTTTTTACCCTCTTTTATAAAATATATATATATATATATATATATATATTAAATAACAAAAAATTGAAAAAAAAAAATTGTTTATATAAATCAATCAATTTCCAATGTTTAAATTACATACAAATATTCAATTTCAAAAATTTCAAATAAAAGATAAAAGATCTAAAAGATCATAATTATGATTTTGAAACACTTCTCTAAAAACCTTTCAACTACAAATCAAGTCATAATAGCTTGTATTTTATTAAAATGAGACTTGCTTACTACTCAATAAATAATATTAGACAAATGCATTAAAATATTTTTAAAAAATAAGTAAAAACGTAATTTTATAAACCTTTAATTTAATTTATGGGGTTTAAACAAAATCATTCCTTTTACTCAAGGAAAAAAGGCCTCATATTAATTTTTCTAGCAACATTTAAAGGTCAAAGACTCACGATCGACAAATGCAAAAATTTCTATCCCTGTAAACAAAAGACCACTATGTAGGCAGCATGAACAAGCAAGTGTGACCAGGGCTTAAATTTGATGGCCGTATGGCCGTATTTAGTCATTTTAGCTATAAAATACAATTAAAATTTTAGAAAGACTGTATCACTTGGAAGGCAAAATTTTAGTTAAACTGTCAAAATTTCTATGTAAGTATTACTATATATGTTTTTTCAACCAACATATATTTTTCTTAAAATAGATAACCTTTAATATTTGAAAGGCAACTTCAAATAAATGACTGTCACAAAAAGATTGCTTGATAGGCAGGGTCGACCATCAAATTTAAGCCCTGAGTGTGACCATTGAACAAGCTAGTTTAAATTGGTGAATGTTTACAATAAAATAAACAAAGTCTATTATTTAATATATAAGTTCAAATTCTACACCCTTATTCTTTTTTATATGATGACCTACAAAAAAAACTCTTTTATCAAAATAAATTCTAAATCTCTCTATTATTTATAATATTTATGTGAAAGAGGTTTTAGTCTCCTTTACATTTTAGTGAGGTTAAATTTTTCCCCTTTCAATTATGTGTAAATTTAATATGACATATTAATTTTTAATAGAAAACAAAAATAAAATTACTATAAACATAATCATAACAAACATAAATTAGTCCTTGTTACATAAAGAATATTTTTATATGAGCCATGAAAGTATATTTGCATAACCATTTCATTTAAACCTTAGATAAAGACATCGCACTATCTTATCCCGCCCTATACCAGATAGAGAATACACGTATGAATTTGCAAATGTCCCACATCACATATAAAAATAAAATTATATCTATCTTATTTTTAAAGATAATTTTACTCCACAAAAATAAGCTCTATTACACTGCTACTCTATTCTCAACTAACACAATTGTGAAATTACATGCCTATTAAAAGAGAAATCATTTTAATTAAAAGTATGTATTTAAAATGCCTACAAAAACTACATATATGATTGCTAAAGGTGGAAAATATTTATAGTTGAGTTTTATAAAGTTGAACAATTACTATCAAGTGATGGAAGTGAATTAACCATGGTTTTTTGTGCTAGATGTAATTTCAAAGCTTGGAGGGGTGACCATATCTTTGTACCTTAATGATGATAGTTGCTCAACTAACTTTGCATCAAATAAGTGTGACAAATCAAGGAATTGAATGTATTTATGTATTCAACTAAGGCTCAAAAAATGTTCAAGCATGACAACCAAATTAGATTTAGGCTCTTAATGGTATAAATAAGTGAACTTACAAGTTAAATGTTCAACATAAATAAAATGAATCTACACCTTACACGTTTAGGAATTTCAAACAAATTAAATATTTTGCAAGTTTGTAAAACTTTATGGAATCCCATAGTTTTCTAGCATGAACATTTTTTTAGGCAAGAATGCCTACATAAGAAGCTTATTGGCTAATAAAAAATAGGTAACTAATTTTTAATGATAGAATGTAAAGGTCAAGTGGTTGATCGACACATATAATACGGGGTATTAACAACCTATTGAGCAATTAATGTTATTGGAGATGCAATTTTTTGCCTTATTATGTATTTATTTTAGTGCTTACTAGCAATAAGCATATTTTGACCATTTGTATTCCTCTTAGAGTTTAAATCACCCTAAAAACATTTCATGACAATATTCATTCTACTACAAGAACCATATTATGTCATTGTCTCCTATTTTTTAGTCACTTACAATGCTAGTTTGGTGTGCCCATGCCCCTTGGATAGGACACATGCACTCATGTCCAACAAACTCAAAAACACATTTTCCCACTTAAATGATCATACCTCTTATAAAATCCTAACTTTATTACATTTTCTAATAGTCAATTTAACCCCAAAACGGAAAGGGTGTCTCAAGATCCATCTCCTTCCTTTAAGACCCACAAACACTTCAGGCTATTTTATCCATTTGAGGCATCCACCATTGTTGAACACATATCATATTTATTGTTGCAACTCTCTACACCAAACCATAAGATCACACACTAGACAACACTTCAACTATTTTATGTTGTAACATGTAATTAGGGGCTTTAACTTAGACAAGCTCCTAAACATATTGTAAACACACCCTTTTCCCCTCTTTAGATCTAAAAGGTTCAACCAAATCAAAGATTGATTCTGCAACAATAAAGACATGTCCTAATAGATGCAAGGGATTCTAACAAAAAGTATGGAGGGTATTGATTGTTTAAGTGCTAAACACTATTACCTAGTGGACAAGACTATGCCACTTAGGAAACAAAGCATGCCCCTCAAGTTATTATTGACTATCACCTAGCCCAAAATTTTCTAGAACACATTTCGACAATATAGAAGCTCCTTCAACCAACTTTCAACAATCTCTAACCATTACAAACATCAAATCAAACACACAATATCTACACCTTTCTTATTTCTTTTCCTAGTGCTAGTATAATCTCAACTCTCATATTTATTTGTTTGATTAATTCTATAATTTGCTATTGCTATCAAGGTGATCCCACAATACTGGTTTGCAATTTTTGGCCAAACTGGACACTGAATTGATTTTTTCTAACTAAATCTTCACTTTCAGGCACCTATAGCAACTAAACCGTGAGGAATTTGAAGATGATGCAAACTAGTGATTTTTGTGACATTTTGTTTGTAGATTCAAAATATATTTTTTTCAAAAATTTTGGAATCAGATTGCACTTATTTTCCATCTCCTTCGAAAACTAGTTTTTTTTAGTAAACACCATTTTTAAGGAGTGATGTTCACCGTATACAACATAACTTTTTTTTCATGAAGAATAAAATTCTAATTTTTTTGAATTTAGATTTGTAACTATGATATCTAGCGCTTTCATTTAGTTTCATAGTTTTTTATTGAATATTTTTTCCTTATTCAAGTTTTGAAGTCAAACCAATTACAATTCAGACATAGGCGGACCGTATACAACATAACTTTTTTTGTATGTATCGAAATTCAATTTTTTTTTGTTGGATCAAGGACTTCAATATCTAGTGCATTGATATTTTCAAATTTTTTTTTGATAATTTACTATTTTTCCACATGTGCAAAATAAAGAGCTTGATTTTCGGTGAAAAACCTATGTTTAATCAAACTAAAAATCTAAATATATAATAAAACCAAAACATATTAAAAATTATATTCGTTGGATAGCTCATTCCGAGGACTACCATCATCTAGTTGGGTCAGTGAAGTATCCTCCATTTTCATCCTCAACTCGAGCTTCAAAGGAAATTTTTTTGGAGATTTTTAGTGTGAAAAGAAGGGGGGAAAAGGGGGGTTCAAATGAACCCAGGTTTGAGCAAACCCCCCTTGGAGGTTTGCTCGAACCTAGGTTCGCTCAAACCAAGGTTCCAGTGAACCCCCCTTTCCACTAAGTTTTCCTTTGTTTTTCATTCCATGAAATGTGGAAAATGGTGGGACCCAGCATTAAATAGGTTCACTCGAAGGGGGGTTCGAGTGAACCCCCTTTGGGTTCGCTTGAACCAAAAGTTCGTTCGAACCCCCAAAAACCAAAATTTTCTCCATGGGGGCATTTTTTGTAATTTTCCTTCCTCACTGGAATTGTCAACCAGTTTTGTGGGTTTACCCATCATTTTTAATTAAAACAATATTATTAGATGGAAGAGTATAACTCTAGTAATTAAAAAATATTTATTTATTTTTATTTATATTTACTTAATCATGTCTACACTATCATTAAAAGAAACTAAAATCTAAAAGTTTTACAAAACAAAGGTCATGTATCCAAGGTTTCAAAAGTATTACTTAGAACACATTAAAATAATGGTGTACCATCAAGATGAAAAGTGCCTACTTTGCACTTCTTTTTGTCTCATTTAGTATCAACTTTAACTCTTCACTTTAATAAAAAGTGCAACAATTAATGCAGACTATCTGACACCCAAACCATTCTCAATCCCTCATTTCATTCTATTTTTAGCATCTTCAAACCCAAAGATGCATGTTCCACTTTTGTTAGGTATTAATTGATCACTAATAATAGTGTCCATTAGATGAGACTACACATATTAGCATCCACAATGGTCAAAATATGATTTTTCCAATTCTGTCACATGTTTTCCCACTTCATTTTATATGGTCATCCTCTCTTGCACCCAAATGGTCAAACATAATGATTTTATTATTTATTAAAGAGAAGAAGTAATTTAAAATAAGCATAAAAAATAATGAGGCAAAAGAAAGATAAATAGGTAAAAAAGAATAGAAGCAACAACACACATGCAACCATTACTACTTGCACAAAACTTTATGATCTCTTTTCTACATTTACAAGGTATTCTATTATCCATTTCTTTCAAATCTTTATGGAATTTGATCGGTCTAGATGATAGAGTTCAAGAAAATAAAATTGAAACTTAAATCAAAATTCTAATTCCTCCACATGACCTCATGCAAGTATCAAAATCTTCATTGAATGATGAATATTCTACACTTTCTAATCACTTCTCTCATCTAGTGTCTAGATCCTCTTTTACTTTTCCTTTGATTAGATCAAATGGAAAAAAAAATTAAACAGTGAAATATGTTTTTATATTCTACTTAGATTAGACTTAAGGAACATGAAATAGGGTAAACAAATTCATATTATAACAAATGACTTTTTATCCTTTTTTATAACTATCCTTACAATTATTGAGAAATTTGATAAAACAAAAAATAAATGAAAAGCAATAAACTAAGAACACACATATTTACATGGAGGCCTAGTAATGTACCAAGAAAAAAACATGGGAAAAGGTTTCACATATTTTATTATCTCAAGAATCAATTTGGTGTTACAACAATTCACAAAAAATCTCAAAAAAATGAGTGGTTGAACCATAAACATCTAAGTTGGTGAATCCTTTTTGAAGAAGACTCTCCAAAAATAGAAAGTTTGAGTTGTACAATTGCTTGTCACACACATGTCGTGAGTCATACAACTCATGTCGTACACATGCGGTACTCATCGTCAACAGCGTAATCATTGGTGGATAAAGAAAACTAACTTCACATACCAATTACAACAACAAAAGGGATAAGTGGAGGATCTTCCTTCAAGAGAAAATTATTAATATCTTGAGCCCTTCAATCATCCTACACCTAAGTGTATATGGGAGTGGTGGAAGTAATTGATGTAATGATTGCAAATGCTCTATGTTATAACTTGATGAAACTTTTTTATTAAATATTTAATCTAATTTTCTAATGAGTACCAAGTATCTAAGGTTGTCCTTAAATACGTGATCTTAAATACCTAACTCAAAGTGTTTTAACATGCAAGCTAACAAATAATATCAAATTAAAAAATAAGAAACAAACAATTTAGACTATGAAGAAAAAATCACAATACAATTAAAAAACAAATTCATATACATAATCTATTCTAAAAATATAAATCTTAAAAATTCAAACCAATCTTATTTACAATAATAAACACAGAATTACAAGGTTATCAAAAATTGGAAACAACCATATTAAAATTTCTAACGTCTTTCTTCAGGTGGCTTTTTTGTTCTCATATCTTCCAGTTTTATGCAAGAAGAATATGGCAGCCAAGGATCATCTTCAGCAAATTAAAGACCAAGTGTTGCAATTTCAGTCGGCTAGTAATGTTTGGCAAAATAAAACTGTTCAATATATGTAATGAACTCTCAGCCTTCTGACTGTTTTGTTTTTTTGTGATGATTTGTCATGTACATTTTTTTCAGCTACTTGCTGGTAGCTCTTATTATTTGTAATCTGCTTTGTTCAATATAAAAAAAAGAAAGAATTCAAACGTCTTCACTCTGTACTTAATTTGAAACAACTATATTAAAATTTCAAATGTCTACAGTCTGTACATCATTTCCAAATTCTCTGTCTCCATTGTCCCACAAATTTGTCAAATCAATACCCCATCACCAACAAAGAACTGTTTTTTTCCAATAAGATTGCAAAAAATACCTTTATTTTACGAATATTGCAGCTTTGCAACTTCTGTGTGAAGTTGAATTGCACTCTTCACAAATGGAAGTTCCTTGGAGAATTTCCTCTTTCTACTCAAAACAGATTCACTTATTGTTTTTTTGTGATGATTTGTCATGTACATTTTTTTCAGCTACCTGCTGTTAGCTCTTATTATTTGTAATCTGCTTTGTTCAATATAAAAAAAAGAATTCAAACGTCTACACTCTGTACTTAATTCGAAACAACTATATTAAAATTTCAAATGTCTACAGTCTGTACATCATTTCCAAATTCTCTGTCTCCATTGTCTCACAAGTTTGTCAAATCAATACCCCATCACCAACAAAGAACTGTTTTTTTCCAATAAGATCGCAAAAAATACCTTTATTTTACGAATATTGCAGCTTTTGCAACTTTTGTGTGAAGTCGTATTGCACTCTTCACAAATGGAAGTTCCTTGGAGAATTTCCTCTTTCTACTCAAAACAGATTCACTTCTTGTTGCCATTGAAATTTTTTATGATCTCCTGATGTGGAACGGTACACACTTACGGAATAGAAATTTTGACCTCTCAAACAAAATGGGGCCTTCCCACCATTCAAATGAAACAATGCAAACTGAAATTTACAGTCCACGGGTCAATTTTATCCTTTGGTGGACATCAATATCATTATCTTTATCTTATAGTAAAGTCCATCATAGTTAACAGTTTAAGATGTTAAAAGGTCTTGTCATAAATTCTCTATAGAGGACATAATAATGATTGATAGCATTTTGGAGGTAATTGGACAGTGAATTTTAGTATGAACACTTATAATTATGTTGTACAAACCATCAGAAAAATAAAGGAAAATTTAACACTATTATAAATGAAAATAATACGTTCACATATAATATATGTTGATTCAAAGTTACAAATTGATGAGGTCAGAAATGGGGACCTCATGTCCAATGTTAACACTCTGACAAAGTTTGAATCATGATAGTAAGAACAACAATACCACAACTTAATCATCACACTATGCCTCACTGACAAATCAATACCCTTATTATTCCACAATAATTTGAAAGAATATATCTCCTGATCCTGTAGCAGTTGTCAGGGGAATGTAAATGTTTCTACTCTAACCAAATAATCTCCTCTTTGAAGTGATCATTCAGTAGTCCCACTCAAATGTATAAAATTATTCAATTCCTCCCAATCAAACCATCAAATAATCCTCCTCTACCCTCACTTTTTGCATTGCATTTGTAGCATTTCTAATCAAGCCTTTTGATGGAGAAGGTTGGTTTCTAGAAAATGCTCTTTTTTTTGGATTGCTCACCAACATCATAAGCATCGGAAGCTTTGAGTTTATTCATCATGTCAACCAGAAACAATCTATTCTCTTTAGGCTTGGTTTCTTCAACTGCATCATTTCCTTTTCTACTAACCATTTTTCTGGAAACAGCACTGTGGGTAGTATGAATATGCCCGGTGCTACAAAGTTCATTCTTTGGACTGACCTTGGCATAAAATTTTCCATGCAGAGGGAGCTCACTATCTGCCTTGGGAAAAGAGTGGGTATTGTGGACATATTCACATCCATGGCGTTGGCATCTACGACGAGGCTCACTGGTTGAACGCCTCTGTTCATTGATGGGTTCTAAAAACAGAGCACGAGAAAATCTAGGGCAATCATTTCTCAACTTTTCCTGTTCTGCAAGGCTGTGATTGGGCTTCTTTGGGGAATTTAATTTAGTTCCCGACCTTAGAGTCCTCACCCAATCAAAATCCTTTTGGAATTTCTTCTCTGGATCTTTTGGGTCGCTGGGACTCTTGAAACGCCTGCCTTCATTGCGAAGAGCAGAGCTTTTTATTTCTCTGCAAGAAGAACGTAACGCTGAGGAACTGGTAGTACCCAGATACATAGGCAATTTCGGGTACAAGATTGAACCATACCATGAATCTTGCAGTGCACTATTATAAGACTTCAATGGCGTGTCAAACTCAGATGTGTGATATTGACATTCCTCTTTTCTGTCTTTCTGGCGAGCATGTAGGTGTGCAAGCCTCTGGGTAAGAACCAGGATACCATCCTTAATCTCTTCCTCCAATGCCTTCTCAATTTCTTTCTCCAACTCCGCTTTAATTTTTACTTCTTCCTCTGATATAGTCATTCCATTAATAAGGCCTGACACAGTCCTATATTTCCCATTCGACTCTGGAGGCGAAGTACTTTTGAGGGGAAAACTCTGTTCCATTACTGGGGAGGTGAGCTGTGCTTCAACTTTTATCATTTTGTAGCACCCCTGGGCAGAAGTCTCACCGAGATTTCTCGCACAAATGTTCACTGAAATAGATTTCTCAGAAAAACAATGAATTGGGTTGTTGTTGTGGGCAGCATTCTGGGAATCCTTGTAGACCAGGTCTCGACAGAGAGAGTTTCTGGGTGAAAATCCCTCGTCCTGATTAGAGCAAGTGCTACTGCTTAAGCTTGTTCTGAAAACTGCATTGCTCCAGAACACAGTCTCTGGGCCTTCATCACAACAAGCAACATGCTCCTCTGAGTATGAAACTGGCGAATCTGCAAACACAAATTTCATCATAACAACCAACCAGACATCCATAGTTAACTAAATCAATTAAACAAAATAAAGCCATAGTTCTGGACTTACATTCCTAAGTCTCAAAGTAACAACTGCAATGCAAAGTTCAAACCTGGCAAATCCTCAATACAACTCCTAAACTCTTCCTGAACAGCACAAATTGATTTCTTCGGCACCATATTCACATTTATAATGAACTTCAAAAGATTTCTTCCTTTCTGGGCGTTGAACTGATTTACCCTGCCAAACACTTACAACCTGCAAATTTCACACAAATTCGATAAATATGAAAGTTATCTATATATTTCGTGAATACGAATTTTCAGCTATGAAAAACGTTCCCGTTAAGAATGCCGCGCAGGCGCTCCACCGTTCACAAGTCGTTATCTTTCCTTTTTTTCCTCGGATATTTTCTCAAATACTTCAAAATCTGATTTATTAAATACTTCGCAGGGAGCAGGCTATGGTGGGCCGCATTTAGGAGCAGAAATCCTGCAAATGTAGCCGTTGAGATTACTCCAGTTATCAAAAATAGTCGATTTTGTAAATTATCTCTTTAGCAATTCAGTTCCTCAGCCTTTGTCCACACACAATAAATGAATTAGGAGCAAATAATAGTGTTTGGAAGAGGACAAGGAGCCTATCCGTTGTAACAACTTCTTTATCTTGGAAAGGAAAAATGATGCCCTACATTTGATTTTCTTGTATTGTAAGTCACTTCATTACATAACAAAGGGGAAATACCACAACAATAGCATTCTACTTTCCACCAGCATGTGTTGTTGTAAGTAACATCCATTTTTGGTTTTTTTTTTTAAATGAAAATAATTGGATTATATAAATATTAGAATGTATTTTTTGGATTAAATTGTGTATGTTTATTTGAATCGATTTTTCGAATCACATTCATTGTCCTCTTTATGATGATGGATTATTCAGCATGATTCGAAATGTGGATTCAAATAATTGTCCTCTTCATGATGATGGATTACTGAGTGTGATTCGAAATGTCGATTCAAATAAGCGTACAGAGTTTAATTCAGAAACATACATTTTATTCTTCATGGACCATGGAAAAATTATTCCTACTATGTAAATATCAATATTTTTTTATCATATATGATGAGTAAGTATATATTTAGAAGTTGTCTTTAGTTAATTTATAATAGATAGTGGGAATCAATCCGTCAAAGTTAAATAGTGGGAACCAATCCGTCAAAGTTATTTAAAAATTGAATTTGGTTCAATTATATTTCTGGAAATTTAATGTTCTTGTCTTTGTCCCAAAAACATGTACATTGATTTACATCAAAATGTTCGATTGGAGAATACTAATTCACAACGTCATATTGAAATCCTCACAAATAACTCTCATTTTAGTTAAGATAAAAAAAATGTTTAATCAAGTAGATCAAAGGCCTCTCAATTAGAAGAAAAGGTTAATTGATCATGTCTAATTAAAAATCAAGTAGTTCAAAGGCCTCTCATTTAGAAGAAAAGTTTTATTGATGTCTAATTAAAATTAAGTAGATCAAAGGTCTCTCATTCAGAGGAAAAGTTTTATTTATTTTATTTATTTATTGAAGATGTCAAATGAATCTAATTGAATACAAACTACTTTTTAGATATAATACAAAACAAAGTCAGATAATAGATAATTATGGTTCCAAGAATGAAAATATGAATGAGAAGGGTAAAGAGGTAGAGCCTCAAGACTGCAATGAAGAACATAGAGAGTAGTAGAATGAAGAAAAATAATCTAATATATTTAAATATGATGTAAATTTGGTTTTTTGAAAACTTATCGTGTATGGCTTTTAGGCTTTGTTTGTAGCTAATGGTAGTTGCAATATATTGTACTTAGACTTAAAAAATTTAGTAATCGAATATCAATTTTAAAAAATAACCATTCAAATCAAACCAAAAATTAAAGCAAAGTGACAACTAGAATTATTACTTCACAATGGGATTGCCACATGATTTACATTTTGGAGGCTATATTAGTTATGGTGTTGTAAATGCTTCAGATATATTGAAAAAACCCATTAATTTCTCTTTATACAAATAAGCAATATCTCATGGAAGAAATAGTACTAAATCCTTCTATGTTGTTATGGATGCTTTGGATGAACTAAACAATTCTTCTTGTTGACTTTATGTTGATTAGATAAAGAGTGGTGGAGGGAAGAAAGAGCACCAACAAAAGTAGTGATACAAATCAACTATCAATCTTTTTCTAATATTTTCTAGCATACCATTTTCTTATATTATTACTGAAGCCTTTTACCTCAGATGATGCTTACTTTCATATGTTTATTTAGTCTACATGTTACTCTTATAGATACTATTCTTTTTAAATACTATGGTTCCATATTTCTTTTTGCATGTTATTATCCTTCTTTCTTTGACCTATCCTATCAAGCTAGTCTCGTTTGAGGAAAAAAAATTATGTTTGAATTTTTCATGGGAGCATTACTTGCATTCTTAAAACTTATATTATCCCATACTCTACTTCTTCTATCATATTTTGATAAGGGCATCTCTAAATCAATGTTTATTTACCCTTGCATTAAGACCCACTCTTATATTGTGGGGAAATACCTTATATTGCTCCCCCTTTCTTATGATCATACACCTATATCATACCATGCTTACTTCTATTGATTTCCTATTACCATAAAAAATACTTCCTCCTTGCCCTTTTGTTGAGGGCGTCGTTTTATTCTACTAGTTGGGAGTATTTTCTCTTGTCCTCTTTTTTTGCCTATATATCTATATTCTTACTCTCACACCTTAAATGCTATGACCCCTATATATTTACATTTTACCTCTAAAAGCTTACCTAAGGTGCTACCAACTGATTATAGTCTTATAAATCATCTTAAGGAAGATCCATCTCTCAAATATCCATTTTAGAGCTTCTTATGATCTCTTCAGTGCATAAACAAGTCCTAGACAAAGCACTCCTAGAATCATGTGTTCCCACCGACATAGATATTGATCAATTTCAGGCCATGGTAGGACATTTTTCTTCTACTCATCGTCTAGTATTCATTGAAATAGACCTCCCTTCCAATACATACCATAAGCAAGATTTCTATCCAGAAGTCTTCGTCCATAAACATAAATTCAAAAGAGTTTTGGTAGATGGTGTAGTAGGCTTGAATATTTGTATGTTGAAACTTGTTAAACAATTGGGATACTCCGAGGAGATTATTTGGAAACAAAAGTACATTACCATTAGAGCATATGATGAAAATGAATGTGAATCAGAAAGCACTAAATCAAACTTCCTATTCGGGGTGGTCTAGCTATTGCAAAAACAATATGTCAAGTCTTGGATCTTGATTTACTGTACAACATCCTCCTAGGATTCCCATGGATACATGCCATGTAGGTTGTCCCTTCAAACTATCATCAATGCATCAAATTCCCTTACAGTGAAACCAAAGTCATTATCTATGGGGACCCTCAACCTTTCTATTATTGTAAGAAATTGGAAGAAAAATATCAAAAAATACTCCAAGTTCCTAACAATGATATCACCTCATATTCAAAATCTTACATTGATCCATCAACATGAGCCTCATCATCCACCATTCGTAAACCTCTTCCATAAATCAAGGTTCAAATGCAAGACAATGGTTGTGGAGTTTATGACCTTAAATAGTCCTTTTACATAGGAGAACTTATGTCTTCTCTTAAGACGTATGGAAAACCACAACACATATCTACAAAACCTCATCTACTATCAAATTTGAACCTATTGTTTTCTCCAAGTGGGGAGTGCTCAAAGGTTATAGAGGAATATATCTCCAAATGATTATACCAAGATGAGAAATAAGAAGCTACTGTACAAATTGATCAAAATAGAAAAGGTTTCCAAATCATTAAGAATATGGGAGGCCATGGCAGCCTTGGTTTGCATCAACAAGGAATAAGAGAACCCATTGTTCTAAAGAAATGACAAAAATAACAAGGGATTTGGTATGGTTCACATGATAACATTACCCCTAACATTGAGAGTATCCCTAGTGAGGTAGTTGGAGTTTCTCTCATGGTTAATACTTCTAACAATGATACTATCAAGGACTCTCCCATGTATATCATAGATCTATTTGAGAATACATCCATAAATACCATTATGACCTTGTCAAATTTACCTCACCTTCACAATATAATAGCCTTCAACTCATTTACCCTCAACCATCGATTGGGACCAACAACAAGCACCAATTTGGATGTATTCGAAAATTATGATGTTATTGTTGAGTTTATGGGACTTAGAGATGGCATACCTCCTGGAGATCACAAAGTAGGGTTTGATATAGAGCTTGATGTGAAAGCATACTATGGGGAAAATTTTGAATCCTTTAGTTACAAAAGTGAAAATATAAAAATAAAAAATAGATCCCCTATTGAAAACCATAATGTGGTACTTTCGGATCATGAAAAGTCAAAATAAACTTGGACACACCAAGGGTGAAAACCTCTCTAAGACACCTAAGGATTAAGGATTTGATCTCCTAGTATCACTAAGCATCAAGAGAAATCAATAGTGCTAATAGAAGACTCAAATAAAATCGATGTTGGAACCATTGACACTCTTAAGATCACATTCTATGTAGCATCTTTAGATCTTGATGAGAAACAAAATTTTGCATCATTCTTAGAGGAACAAAAATTTATTTTTTGTTGGTCTTACATAGGCATGTTTGGATTAGACACAACATTAGTGGTACATCACTTGACACTATATCTAGAGATAAACCAATTAAACAAAAGCTACATAAGACACATCCACAAATTGCACTACTTATCAAAGTTGAGCTACAAAAACTTTTGGATGTTGGTTTCATAAGACCAATTGATTACCCAAAATGGGTGTCTAATCTAGTACATGTTTCCAAGCCCACTGGGGGCATATGTGTCTGCATGTATTTCAAGTACCTCAATAAATCTTGTCCTAAGGATGACTTCCCATTGCTTAACATAGACATCATAGTGGATTTGACAAAAGTCCATGAGATGATTTCCCTCATGGATGGTTTTTCAAGGTATAACCAAATATTTATAGCACAAGAAGACCAACATAAGATAAATTTCACATGCCCTTGGGGTACATACTATTGGAATATCATGCCATTCAGTCTTAAGAATGCAAGTGCAACATATCAATGAGCTATGACAGTTATCTTTCATGACATGTTTCATAACATTATGGAGGACAGTTATGTAGATGACATCCTAGCAAAATTAGTCACAAGGAAAGGACATCTAGAAGTTCTAGCACATATATTTGAAATGCTAGAGAAGTATTAAGTGAGGCTCAATCCAAATAAATACATATTTGGAATCACTTAAGGAAAACTATTGGGATACATAGAGGTATTGAAGTGGGCCTTGCAAAAGTCAAAAAAATTATTGATATGCCTCCTCCAAAAACTCTAAAACAACTTTGTAGTCTCCAAGGGAAGCTACAATCCATCAAAAAATTTATAACACAACTAGTGGATAAGTGTCACCCATTTACTTATCTTTGACACAAGGATGTTACATTCAAATGAGATGAGAAATGCCAAAAATCTTTCCACCAGCTTAAGGATTACCTAGCATCACCTCCAATAATAATGCCTCTAGTTCTAGATCGATCCCTGATTATATATCCCAGCCACATCTGTAGCATTAGGCACTCTCCTATCACAACATGATGACTCTGGAATATAAAATTTTATATTCATAACATTCATTATATTCATAACATGGTGAAATCACAATACTTGTCTCACTTTTTTCCCAAGATGGACATTTACATCAATATTTTTAACTGAATCTTCATCTTCTAAGACCTATAGCAGCTAAACCGTTAACAATTTGAAGATGATGTGAACTAGTGATTTGTGGCAATTTGTGTGTAGATTCTAATTTTATTTTATTTTCAATTTTTTTGAAATATATCATGAATCTTTCAACATATCCTTTAATAACTAGTTTTAAATAGAAAACAACATTTTCAGAAAGTAATGTTTGTGTCGTACAACATAAAAAAATTTCTATAAAGGATGAAAACCTAATTTTTGAAATATAGATTCTCAACATCAATATCTAGGGAAAGGATATTTTTTCATAATTTTTTGTTGCATATTTTTTTAAATTATTTTTTGAAGTCACTGTAACTATAATTTGGACATGTGTGTGTCATACAACCTAACTTGTTGTGTATATATCAAAATCAAATTTATTTTTTTGGGTGAACCAAGGACATCAATACCTAGGGAAATGGTATTTTTTGGAATTCTTTTACAATGGCTTACTATTTTTCCACCTTTGCACAACAAAGAGCTTGATGTTCAGAGAAAAACCTATGTTTAGTAAAAATTGAAAATTAAATACATGATAAAATGAAAATATATCAAAACTATACTTGTTGGAAAGCTCGTTTGGAGGGATACAATCTTGCAAAATATAATTTTTAAATGACATTATTTAATCCCTCAAAATGTAAAGAAAATGTGGTTTTTTCCTAGCATTTTGATAGGTACGAAGGAGACTCCATTGTGGGTATGATTTAATACTAGAGGAGTTATGTCCAAGGGGGTTTGATCTAAGGGGGCCTTATTTATCCCTCTTCAATTAAAACCCTTTTGGAGCCTCTCAAGACTTAAATAATTAGTTTTCTAAAAATAATGATTTCAAGCAAAAATTAGCATGTCCCAAAAGTGAGACACACTATTGTGGCAACACCCAACATTTTGTTTACATTATATGACATTTTCATGACATTATGTATATAGAATTTTATATTATATATATGATTTTAGATGTCATATTTACATGTGGTTTAATATGTATATTGAGTGCATAGAAAATACATGTAAGCCAGTGTGAGCTAATTCAAATAAATTAATGTTCAATCTTCTTATTTTAATTTATCATATATATATATATATATATATATATATATATGTGATGATGATGATAATGAAATTATAAGAAATCACCATATATTAATTATCTACAAAATAAATCATGTTCCCTTTTTACACACTTTTAATGTTGCATAGGAAATTATCTTCATTGTGACTAGACAACTTGTGGATCACTTACTTGAACTGGTTGCTCTTAGGGCTTTCAAGAGACTATCTTAGCACATATCCAAGAAGGATTAGGATACCTACGAAACTAAATGAGGCATCTAGTAGTATTCACTAGCCCACATGACATGTTGACATTGTTGGTTTGGTACCATGAGGTGTAGGAGAAAATATTGCTATTGGCACCTTTACACTACTTGACTAAATGAGGCATTTTGCAAGAATGCATTCTTTGTCGACATGATGAAATGGTCTAGAGTTGATAAAAACTAAGATAAGATATTGTAGAGGTATCCAATATCCACTTGTAGGTGCAAACAAGACATTTTGAGGTGTCATGTATTCTAACAATCACTACATCAAAGTTTGAAATTTTTTTATTATTAGGGCTTTCAAGAGACTATCATAGTGCAATATACTCTAGAAGGATTGGTAGAATTGGGGAACAAAATTAGGCCCCTAATAGTATTCATTTAACCATCTCAACATGTTGGCACATTTATTTTAATCCCATAAGGTGAAAAATAAAAAAAACATGGCTATTGGCACCTTACAATACTCTCAAATGAGGTATTTTACAAGAATAATTTTATTATTAGTAATACCAAATGGTTTAAAGTTGATAAAAACTAAGATGGTATTTTAGAGAGACTTGACATCCACTTGTAGGTGCAAACAAGACATTTTGAGGTACCACAATTTGAGAGAATAGCTAAGTAAAAATTTGGCAACTTTTTGCTCTTAGGTATTATCTTGATGCAATATGTTCCAAAAGTATCAAGATACCTATAGAAATAACCAAGTATTCCACTATAATTCACCCACCCACCTTATTTTTTGGCATTATTAATTTAGTCCCATGAGGTGCAAAAGAAAAAAATATAGATATAAACACTTTTACACTACTCTCAAATGAGGTATTTTATAAGAACACATTCAGTTTTTATACAAATAAATATTTTGGAGCTGACAAAAATTGAGAGATTATTTTAGAGGGACCCAAAATCCACTTGTAGGTATAAATGAAACATTCCTAAGTGCCATGTTTTGAGAGAACGACCAAGCAAGACTTTGACAACTTTTTGTTGGTGTAATTAAATATTTATGAATCAAAGGAAATAGGTGTCCACCTTTTGGGAGATGGAAATATGGGACCTACTTCGCACTTTAGTTCATTAGGAAACCAATATCCCTCAACCAAGTGACTCAATTGAGGGAAGGACTATGGGTTTCCTTGTGTGATTAAACGAGGGTTCACCATTAAATGAAGCTTCAAAGGAGAAATGCAAACTCTAATGCACTAAACCTTAGAAACTTGAAAGAATTAAATCAAATTGACAAACAACATGAAATAGAAAGGTACCTGGAAGAATGGAGAGGTCAAAAAAAGGTCTGAAAACCCTGAAAATTGTTGTTTTAAGGTGCACTGGGACTCATATGCCAGGCTGGGAAATATAGTCCTAGTACAGGAATCTAGGTAGAATCTGGAATCTTCTGGTGACTATGTAGGATCTATAGAAAACTAGAAAAAAGGGTATACTGGGACTCATACACCCAAAAGGGTGATTTAGTCCTAGTATTATGGTTTGACTGGTGTTTTTGTAGCCTCTAGTGATATTTTGTAGCTTTCGTCTTGCTTGATTCTTCAAGTTTGAAAGTCTGAATTTTGGCCTGTAGGTGAGTTTTTGTGAAGATGATAACTTCTTGACAACTTTCAAAACTTTTGCAACTTTGTCTCCAAAGGATATTCAAGCTCCAATTCACCTAAATTTGCAAACACACATCAAGAGGGGAAAATGTTGTTGTGTTAGGGAATGGGGGCTTGCCTTGGTCAAACCCCGTTTTGGTAAAAATTAAACCTTCAAAAGAAACAGAAAAGCATGAAGGAATGATGAATGAACAAATGCAATGTTACAACACACCAAAACCTTAAAATAAAGGCTGCAAACTTGCATGAAATGGCTAGCATGAATGTGGATCTTGACTCTTGATCTTGATATGAGATAATGTCTTTGAATGCTTGCTTGAATCATGAAAACCTACATCACAAATGTTAGCTCACAAACACACATGATGCATGAAGACTTTGACATGATGCTTGAATCTTGAATGCTACTCCAAATGCTTGATGATTTACTCTTGAATGCTCTTTATCTCATGAAATTTCTTAGCTAGAATGTTAGGATGCTTCATAAGATTGCTTAGGTGAAATTATGTGAAATAACCTTGTATTTATACTTGTTTATGTCAAATTTCTCGAAATTACAACACTACAAGCCAACATCAGATCTAGGATAATATAATCTCAGGCCAAGAATTTGATTTAAAATAGGTCCAAGTTAAAGCGAGACTCATATGCCAGGTTGGGCGTATGAGTCCTATTGACTTAAACCTAGGACACAAACTCCAAGAAGTGTTAAGTTTAATGCAATATTTAAAATCAAGTCCCGAGACCTAGGTGGGACCCATACGCCCAAAGGGGCGTATGAGTCCTAGATACCTAGATTTGGAACACATAACCTCAAATATTAAATTAAGATTTGTCATTTGTTAAATGTCAGGATTATCCTTAGAAAAATGCATTTAATTAAGCTTGTGGATGCAAAATATGACCAATTAAGGCATAAATAAGTCCAATTTTAATTGAAAGGGCCCAAAAATTAATGTGAATATGTAAAAAATATTGCAACACCAAATTAAGGTGTCACTTAGCTCATCTTATCAATTATTCCCAAATTAAGTAAGGAAAATAGATACTTTTTCTGCCACTACAATTTAATTACACTTTATTAAGTTTACTTAGGTCCTAATTAGGTTTTACCTTTAGGGTTTTGCATATTGCTTTATAAAAGCAATTCATCTCATGTAACTCATTATTCCCAATAATATTTGTGCATATTTATGCAAATTGCTCTTGCATGTTTGATTTTTCTCCTTGTAGAAGGCTAATCAAGGTTTTGTAGGTGATCCTGGTTTGATGTTGGAGATTTCAATGAGCCCATTTGTACCAACTTTTTCTACTCCCAAGTGAGTGATTTAGAAAAATCATCAAGTGAAGGCATCGTGAATGTGGTACCAAGTTCATCTTTTGTGGCATAGAAGGTAGAAACAAAAACCCAATGATTTCATATCACAGGAGCAGCAAAAGGAATCTCAATCACATGATTCCACTAATTCACCATCCTTTTTTAAGGGGAATTCATCTAAGAAGGAAAGGCCTCCTTGTGCCTATTGTAAGAGGGAAGGACATGCAAAACACAATTTTTATAAGAAGGATATTGATGAGTTGACACATCTTCTAAAAAAGAATTAGATTGATTTACCTTCTAGAATGTTTGCATCACCTTCTCCTTCTTCACAACAGTCTGACAAGGGCATAGCTGGTTTACATACTACATTAGAAATGAAAGGACATGCTCTTTGTGTCTTTTAAATTCATGGATTAGGGAGATGGCTTCTAGATTCAAGAGCATCTCATCATATGGAATCTTCACAATCTGTATTCTCTTCTTTTTGAGCCTTGTACTATCTCCTATTTTTATGGGAAACAATACATACATGAATGTTAATGGGAAGGAGTCTATTAGTTTTGGGGAAAATACTTTTCAAGATTTTTTGTGTGTTCCCCATTTAACGAACAACCTTCTTTCCATATATCAAATTACACATGGTGGAGATGGGAGGGCCGTGGAGTTCACTCTTGATTCAATTATCATCAAATACTTGGAGAGTTGAGAGATTATTGTTATTAGGGTGGTTGATCATTCATCTCAGTTGTATTCCTTTGTAGATTTTGCTTCTGATGGTGAATTTGTTCCTTTGGTTGTTCATTACACTTCTAGTGTGCATCATGCTTCAGAGGAGACATTTGGCTTCTTGAACTTTGGTGTTCACACATTTGATCTAGTTCTTAAGCCATGTATTGCATCTCTTACATCTACTGTTGCAATTGTTGATGCTTGTATTGCTATAGATATGGCTTCTTGTGATTCAGTGCAGTAGGATTTTTTCTATTTTCCATATTTTCCTTTGCAGGATGGTTTCATGATAGGTATATCCGATTTGGTTTGTCATTCCCCTTTTGCAAATTTGGAGGACCTATTTGATGGGATTTCACTCCTCTTTGATCATTCATCTTTGGAGGTTTCTCTTGATTCTTCACATACTTTTTATTCTTCCTTGATTGAGGACACACCTCCTTTTATGGAGACATCTTGGGCTACTATTGATGCACCTTCAGATATTTCATTCCTAAGGCTTCTTCCCTCTTCCTTCTTCTAGGAGATGAGGTTTCTTTAGTGGTTTTGGAGCTACTTCATTATGGGGGGTTATGTGGTCTCTTTCTTTCCCTCTTATGAGGGGATTTTTTCATATATCTATGTGATGGATGGTGTACTTGGGGGGTCTCATGGAGTCCTCCATCTTTCATCATTTGAATGCATCCTATTTTGGGGAGGAGTTTTGTCCCACTGGGTTTTCCCCTTTTCCCCATTTATTTGTTTTATTTTGCATTGCATATGTACATGGGTACTTAACATGGTCTTGTAGTCGGGACCCATTCATGCTTTCATGGACCTATCCTTGCATTATTTGCATATTTTTTATTCTCCCTAAGTTGCACTTAAGGGGGGGTTTTGGTGTAATTAAATATTTAATTACACTTTATTAAGTTTACTTAGGTCCTAATTAGGTTTTATAGTTAGGGTTTTGCATATTGCTTTATGAAAGGAAGTCATATCATGTAATTCATTATTCCCAATAATATTATTTGCACATCTTTATGCAAATTTCTCTTGCATGTTTGATTTTTCTCCTTGTAGAAGGCTAATCAAGGTTTTGTAGGTGATCTTGGTTTTATGGAGATTATTGGAAACACTAACACTTTTTTCTCTTAGGGACTATCTCAATTCAATGCATATCAAAAGTATTAGGATACCCAAGGAATAACATAAGGCCTCCACTATCATTCACTCATCCATGCAAATGTTGACACTATCAATTCAATCCTATGTGGCATTGAAGAAAAAATATAGCTATTGATACCTTTACACTACTCTTAAATGAGGAATTTTGCAAGAATGAATTCATAGTTAACACAATGAAATGGTTTGGAGTTAACAAAATTTGATATATTGTATTATAGAGGGATCCAACATCCACTTATAGGTGCAAATGAGACATTCCTAGGTGCTACATTTTGAGAGAACAACTAGGAAAAAATTGGAATTTTTTGTCTTATGGTTCTCAAGAGACTATCACAGTGCAATGTAGCTTGGAAGGATTGGGATACCTAGGGAATTAACCAAGTACTCCACTATAATATTTTTTCTTACCCCAAAATTATGGCACTATCAATTCATTCCCACGAGGTGGGGAAGAAAGGATATGGGTATTGGCATATTTTCACTACTTTCAAATGAGACATGTTACAAGAATGTAATCATTATTGGAAAGGTCAAATAATGTAAAATTAAAAAAAATTAGGAGTGTATTGTAGAGGGCCTTGGCATCCACTAGTAGGTGAAAACAAGACAATTTTAGGTGCCACACTTTGAGATAATATCCAAATGATATTTTGGAAACTTTTTACTTTTAGGGCTCTCAAGAAATTGTCTTGATGTAATCTAGCTTGGAAGGATTGAGAGAGCTAGGAAAGAAATCCTCCACTTGCATTCACCTACCCACCTTGACATATTATCACTTTCAATTCCATCCTACAAGGTGTGAAAGAAAAAGTATGGCTATTGGAACCTTTACATTGTTGGATAATTCCAAGATCAA
>VDFB02000008.1:176335650-176404817 GCA_007258455.2 Sequoia sempervirens | reverse complement strand
GACCTATGGGAGACATGGCTCGGGAGTTGGCCAAAGTTAGCATGAGATTGGGGCAGTACCAGACTCTCTATGAGTAGGTAGTGTCGCCAGAGCGACGAGATCCTACCCTGTCCTGATCACAGACGAGGACAGGTAGCGGACACAGGTCAAGCAGTGGTAGTGGTACGAGGAGCCATACTAGTGTCAGAGGGTCTACCTCGACAGGGCACACTTCAGGGCACAGGTCCCATCATTCGCGCAGGAACACTCCAGGTCACAGCCATGGGTCGACTGGTTCAATGCATAGGTCAGTATCGGGTCAGCCACCAGTGACAGATCCATCCCCCTCTCAGAGTCCGGCTGCAATGACTTCACAGTTGTTTACTACTGTCAGGATGATACCTTCACTCACGGTTCCATCAGTTTCTCGGACAGAGGTTGCTACAGGACCCCCTATTGCTTTAGAGCCAGTGACAGGGCCTCAGCCACCACATTCCTCACCTCGAGGGGATGATGAGAGCCTACCTTAGGGGCATACTTGTATTTTGACACATTATGTATATTATTGAGCCTGCGAGCTCCATTTTTGGGATATCCGTTGACTCTATCCTGTGACATTGTACCTTTTTGAGATGATTCTATATGGTGATGCAGTTTTGATGCGGCCTACATGTGTTATATGATGCTTTTGCTTTATGTATTATGACATGTATGATGTATGACTTATGATTCCATGTATGTCCTATGATGCCTATTTGTGATTTTAGATGTCATGATGATGCAATGCTTATTTATATGATTATGTTAATGATGTGCATGATGTATTTATGTAAAAGATGCAATGTTGATGATCATGTTAATGCAATGCTTGTGATTATGTATATGATTTAATGCCATGGATGATGTATGTATGAACCTAATGCAATGTATATGATCATGTATGCACTTATGTTTTTGGATGTCACAGGATATCATCGCTAGATGGACGAGAGAAGACGATGAAGCTGATGAGAGAAGATGACCACATCGAAGAAGAGAAGACATGAGACCTATGAAAATGCATGTTAATTCCTAGACCAAATCCTTCAAAACTTTACTTGTAGGACTTTTAATATTTATTGCTCTTAATCATCATTGGGCAAACTGTTGTAATGGCCAACAAACACCATGATATGACATAGATCAAGGTGTGCAAGGTCGTACCATTACCTAAGACAAACAGTCATAGACAAGGATGATCATGACTCATACTACGAGCGTGATTGCCCCAGTCTTGTTGTCATAATCAACCACATGCAGAAAAAAGACAAGGATAAATCATGAAACGCCGCTGCTTCTCTAAATCATGTTTTCAGGACATCCTTGAGAAACTAGTAGCATGATTGTCAAAATATAGAAAGAAAGAGCCCTTACCACGATATGTCATTGTTTTTCTAAATCCCAAAATCAGGACCTCGCTGAGAAACTAGTAGTCATGCGTGTCAATTGTCATGCTACGTCGCTGCTTCTCTAAATCCTGCTTAGTGGGATCTCGCTGAAAAACTAATAACATGATAAAAGATCAAAAGACAATTGTCAAGTGTTTGCCAAGTGCGTCTGGATATCCATTGTTCTGATGTCAAGATGCCATGATTGATAATGTCGAGGTGTCTGAATGTATAAAGTCTTGATGACCTTTGAAAAATGTCGAGACTTGGTGAATTCAAGAAGGACACATCCTGAATAATGTCGATGCCAAGAGGATTTGATCCCTAATGGTCGTAAGAGGTTCCTCGAAATAATGACGATGCCTAGGAAGGACACATCCTAAGGCATAAATGACAGAGTTGGTTCTTCAGAAGGACACATCTGAAGAATACTGGTGTCATGAAGAGTGATCCTTAGATGTCAAGAAGATCGCTCAAAGTGCCGAATGACGATGACGACGCCTAGGAAGGACACATCCTAAGGCGTAAATGACAAAGGTTATCATTTAGAAGGACTCATCTGAAGACTAACCGAAATTTGACAGTTTGACCGGTTTATGATGATTTGACTTGCTTTGACTGAGTTTGACTTGTGTTTGACCGTATGTCGATATTGTCATGATGATATGAGTGACGTGTTGATGAGATAGCCATGTTTGAACAAATGATTGTTTTACTTTGTTTCAAGAGTTTTTCCATGTGGAAATTGATTGAAGATCTTTGACGTGTGTGCCAATGTAGTGCCATGAACCCTAATGGACTGACCTAGTGCGGCCTCGGGGGCTCATCGATAGATGGCCTTGCCTACGTCATACACTCAGAGACCTCGTAGTTCGACACGACCAATGACTTTGTCTTGATGAGAAAAGATTGCGCCATGATTTTATTTTGACAAACCTAAAAGGACTGACCTAATGTCTCGGGGACTCAAATATGAGTCTTGCCTACGTAGCAAATGCGCAGAGACAACGTAGTTCGGACAGATGACGAAGACTAATTTGACATGATTGAATTTGACTAGAAATGACAGTGTGTTCATGTTCTTCGAGTGGTCTAATGATTTTGTTCAATGTTTTCTTTAGGACGTTTTATGATTTTGATGTTTTTGTCTTTTTTTAGGACTTTTTGCGATGTTTTTGTCTTTTTTTAGGACATTTTGCGATGTTTTTGGTTTTTTCAGGACTTTTTGCCATGTTTTTGTGATCATACATGACATCCACTACAGTTGCATGATAAACATTTTTCCACCAGTCAGGTCTAAGACTTAGTCATTTGCAAGGAATATGGACGAGATGCTGCTGACTTGCTAGACGGACAGTCATCAAGACTTGATGTCAATCATTTATCTACTATGACAGGTAGGGTAGGATGTGATGGCGATTTGCAGAATAATGGCAGAAATACCTTTCATCCTAGGCCAAGTTAGACCAAGTGACATAGATGGCAGAGCAATGATTGATTACGCATGGTGCCTGTTTGCCAGGTTTTCACCATGGTACTTGTCCAAAGTGCCTGTTTGCCAGGTTTTCACTATTGAACGAATCATTTTTCTCTTTACTATTTTCATGATTTTTTTTTATTTTTTTGGTGTCACCAAGACGTTTGCTAGGTTTTCATCAAGGTGACGATTTTTATTATTTTTCATTTTTTTGTATTTTATGACTTTCAACTCCATCCTCCTCTGATGCTAGAACTTTCAGAGATGTAAACTGTTGATGGGTTCTGTCAACTGTTCCCCATCTGGAGTTGCCAATTGATAAGCTCTGGAACCAAAAGAAGATATGATAATATAGGGACCTAGCCAGTTTGGTTCAAATTTTCCTGGCTTTTCTCTGTCTGCTTGGTTCTTGGGGTTCTGCATTAGAACTAGGTCGCTGATGTCAAACTTTCTGACCATAACCTTTTTATTGTAGCTGCGACAAAGGTGGTTCTGATATGCTTGGAGATGATTCAGTGAGTTTTGTCTTCTTTCCTCCAGCATTTCCAGCTCATGCAAGCGTGATTGTCGGTAGTCCTCTTCATTAGTAAGACCCTTCAAGGAGACTCGTAGCGAAGGAATTTTGACCTCAATGGGTAAGATGGCTTCGGCACCAAAGACTAGGGCGAATGGGGTGGCCCCTGTAGGCATACAAATGCTAGTTCGATAAGCCCACAGAGTAGGGTTAAGTTGTATGTGCCAGTCACGGCCAGTGTCATTGACAGTCTTTTTGAGAATCTTGACAATGGTTTTATTCGACGCCTCAGCTTGGCCATTTCCTTGTGGGTAGTATGGTGATGAAAAGTGGTGTTGGATATGGAATCGCTCACATAACTCATGTATGTCTTGGTTTTTGAATGAATGTTCGTTGTCAGTGATGATGGACTGTGGAAGGCCATACCAAAAAATGATGTAATTAAGGATGAACTTTGATATTTGTTTGCCAGTAATATATGTCAATGGGATGGCTTCAATCCACTTTGTGAAATACTTAGTGGCGGTAATAATGAATTTATGGCCGTTGGATGAGGTTGGATGAATCTTACCCACGAGGTCGAGTCCCCATTGAGCAAAGGGCCATGGAGAAGTGATGGGCCGAAGTTCCTGCGCTGGAGCATGGACCAGGTCACTGTGTATTTGAAATTTGTGACAAGTCCTGACATATTAAATTGCATCTTTTTCCATTGTCGGCCAATAATACCCAAGTCTCGTTAGTTTCTTAGCTAGCATAGGACCACTCGAATGAGATCCGCATATACCGTCGTGCACTTCTCGTAAGGTCGTACATGCTTCATCAGTGTCAAGACATCTAAGGAGGGTATCATCGAAACTACGGCGGTATAGGGTGTCACTGACAATGGCATACCTTGCAGATTTTCTAATGAAGGACTTCCTTTGGTTATTGGATAGGTTTAGTGGAAGGGTTTGAGATTTTAGGTATTCGTAAATGTCCTAATACCAAGGAGAGTTGGGACCAACAAGTTTGTAAACCATTTCTGATTCTGGGATATCATATGCCAGTACCAAAAACTGTTCTACTAAGAACTCAAATTGTGACACATTTTTAGGGATGTCCAGAAGAGAACTGATAGTAGCCATTGCATCAGTTGCCTTATTCTGTACCCTAGGGATTTGTTCAAAAGAAATCAATTGAAAGTATGTCAGGAAACTATCCACCATCCTCTTGTAGGGAAGCAACTTCTCATCCTTTGTTTCATAGTCGTCATTCACTTGGTTGATCACGAGCTAGGAATCCCCGAATACAAGTAATGTCTGAATTTTCCATTTGATTGCCAACTTGAGACCTGTACCTGCAAAACTGAAAGAAAATTTTACCAGACAGATGCAGCTCGACAGGTCAGATGTGTCGTTCGGGTCTTCAAATGCGGTTCGACATATCAAATGCATCGTTCTGGTTGTCAGTTGCGGCTTGTCAGGGCGATTGCGGCTCTCGAGTCGGCAGATGCGTTGCGACACATCAAATGCGTCACAATTTTTTTAAAAAGATAGTTGCGTCGATCCGTACATGTACCTACAAAACAACAGAAAACAACAAAAAAAACGTACGGAAACAAGAAAACGGAGTCGGGTTCACCAATGTAATCAAGGGATTTCTTCAGATTAGGAGAGTTAGCAATAAACAATAAATAATAAATGAAATCCAAAGATTTTACGAAACACAAAGGAAGTAAATGAAAGAACAATTATACTTGATTGTTGATACCTCCATGATTCCCTTTCGTAATACCTTCTTGCTTGCTGGAAAATGTTGCCCTCAGATTCGTCTTTCGAGCAATCTAGAAATGGCTAAGTCCTACAACAAGTCTTGAAGGATTTGATATGTCTAAATGCCTATGTCTAAAAGTCAATGTCTATGCCTATGCTTAAAACAAATGCCAATATTGAAATACTACAATTGCCTATGACAATAAATGTGAAACTAAGTAAATGCCTATAATAATTACGCAAAATGTCAAAATGAGCGTCTTCTTCGAAAAATGAGAAGAAGATGGCATTTTATAGAAAAGGCCATTTTGAATGGACGGACGAGATAAATTATTGATGAGAACCTAAAATGAACGATCTAGATTAAAACTGAGAATCCTTAATTAGGGTTAGGGCAAAATCTTTAATCGAACGGTCAAAATAAAATCGGATCGACGGTGGAGAATAAATGAGACAAATTAATTAGAAAATAAAGATTTTCGAAAAATCAAGAAGATAAGATTGCCTGATTTGCAAGATTCAAAAAATCAAAGAGATAAGATTTGGACTGAAGATAAGATTTGGAAAATCAAGAATCTGCCCGATTGCTTGATTTTTGGAAGATTAATTACTAATTTGAATTAAAATAATTCAAATTATGGATTTTGAGAGATAATAAACAATCTTTTCAGATTATTTATCAAAAAGGACTGACAGTTAAGATTGACATGACATTTTAAATAATTTAATTTATTTAAAATGAGAAGAATATTAATTGGCAATTAAATAATTAAATTTAATTATTTAATTTAGCAGATAAGACTAATTAATTAAATTAATTAATCAATTCATTTAATTAAGACAATTAGTGACATATTAAATAAATAAATGTAATTCATTTATTTAATAATCGGAAAATTAATGAAAAAAGGAATTAAATAAATTAAGAAATTTATTTAATTAAGGGAAGACTTAGACAATTAATGGTATTTTAAATAAATGAAATTTATTTATTTAATAATCATGAAGAATAAATGACATGAATTAATTAAATAATTATGAATTATTTAATCAATAGTCGAATGTGGACCAAGGACATAATTAAATGTCATAATTATGCTAGGACGAAAGTGGTAAAAATGAAGCTTGCAGGCCTAGGTCATTTTTAGGTTTCTACAAATCTAAATCAACGAAGTAAATATCCAAGGGGTTGGATAACCCTTGAAAAAATCTAATTTTAAACAAGATCAAGATTTTGTGTATCATTAAGGAGATAGTACCTTAGAATAAGGATATAGACCATAATGGTCAGAAAAAAAGTAATCATGAAAGTGGACATGGTTCCACCAACCAAAATTGGCAAGAACAATTTGGAGTTCTGACTAAGATGAGAAAATTAAAAAAGCAACTTTAGAAGTACTTAAGGTTATGAGAAAATAAAGATATCAAGAATTGGGAGAAAGAAACCTAGAAAGGTAAGACGGATTGGCCCGACAAAGGTTCGGGTAGTACATAGTTTGGTTGAAGTGTAAATTGGACTCACCAACTTATTAACAAAAGTAAAATTACGTTTGGAGGTTCCAAAAGGAAATGGGATATAGAGTGATACTATGTGTCAAATCAAAAGAATTAGTAAGAAAAAAATGCTCTATGTTGAAGACACATCAACAAAAGAGGCTTTGTGGATATAGACATTCCTCCACAAAAAGGATATTGGTATACATGGAAAAGAGAATTGGAATATTAGAATGCCTCTGAACTTGTAAAGTTGTTGATTATTCATTAGATCTCTTTATTGGCGATCTAATTGTTGAATCTATGAGATTAGAGACCAATGATGAATCTAACTTTGGAAACAAAAAGTATATTCAAGGCAAGTGAAATCTAACAACAAGGAATGAAAAATCAAATCGAGAAAGAAACAGTTACTATGAGTTCAACTTTGAGTTTATCAAATATCGTGGAAACACTATGGGGCGAAGAAAGAGAGCAGTTTGACTCAAAAAAAGTACCCCATAGAATGAAGATCATCAATGTATTTTTCAATTTGAAAGAACTTTTGACTTTTTCGTAAGTCACGATTTCAACCAACTTCTTACATTTTGTGGCCTCAAAGATAAGGTATTGGAATTATTGAAGAAAGATGGTAAAAGGTCAAGGATTATGACCAATGAGGAAGGAATATTTATCACCCAATACCTTATATATATGTTTGATAGGAAGCTCAATTGATATTATCATTGATGCCTTAGAAAAGATAGGTAGTATGTTTGATCATGAAAGGCAAGATCATTGCCTATAGAATAGATAAGGGAAGATCTAATTACTCATGATTTGGAGTCATTGAGAAATGTTCATGTTTGGTAATTAGGTATTTAATTAAATTTGATATCTTTTGGGAACCAACATATTTGAACGAGAATTGATACTCGAATTAGTACAAGGTACTCATCATGAAAGTTAGATATGGGCTAAAAATCATATTACATCTCTGAAAATGATCAAAGGACAAAATAAATCCAAGGTATGGATGTCCTAAGAAGAAGGGGATCTATCTCCTCAAAATATCTAACCATTTTACTTGAAGATAAAATGTGGCATGAGTCCGCGAAATAGGTTTTTGCTTAGTCGAAATAGGCTAAAATGAGATGGAAAAGAACCAATGTACCTGTAGACAATTAAAAATGTCTTGATGGATCACATTGGCTAACCAACATCATTTCATCCTAAAATCCATCCTCTTTTCGCTTAATTGATTAAATTAACCTAGCAATTTAATTAATTACCTCATTTTCATCTATTAATCTAATTGACCTTGTTAGGTTAATTCATCCCCTTTCATGCTAACATTTCATCCTATTAAATTGAATAAATCAAATTATTTAATTTAATCCCTAAAGTCCTCTTATTTAATTAAATAACCCTAAGTTATTTAATTAAATGTCATATCACTTGCCCTTTCCATTAAATAAATTAATTATTCAATAAATATCCTAATTTGCATAATTTGCATAATTTGCATAATTGAAACTTTATTTAATTATCAAATTACTAATAAATTTAATACCCCCACTTGCAAGGGAATATTCCTCCTTTGCACACTCCTCCAAAAGGAATATTCCTATTTTGCATGTCAAAACTTTGTTTTAATTTGTTAAATATCTATTCCCCTTGCCCATGAGAATATCCTAAAGAATATTTTCTTTCTCCACTCATTTGAAAAAAGGGATATTCTCCTTCATAACAAACTTACAAGACTTCATGTGCAAGTTAACTAGCAAGACTTCTTGTGCAAGTTAAAGGTGTGTTTGTTTGAAGGAATATAAACCCTTGATTCTTTCCTTGATCCATGTGATCACTGATTCTAATCCATTAATGAGAATCCATGATCCATGTTTCATCTTTCCTCCATCCTTGACCATTGATTAACCTTTTTAATCTCAACCCTTCATTTCTCATTTGCTTTCCTATAAATAGGTCACTATTTGGAGAGAAATGGATTCATCTTTTAACATCAAACTTATGTTGTTAAAATCACTCTTACTTGCACTCACATTTAGCATAATTTTAGTTTATTTTAATTGCACCATATTAGCTTTGCTTACATTAATGGTTTCCATGATAACATAAATACATCCATTTAGTATTGTGTAATTAGGGTTTGAATCTTTTTTAGCTTAAACTTCATTTAGAGTAGATTTGCATATACCCATATCAATTATCTTAGCATACATCACGTTAACATAAATTGCATCATGTTCATTTAACTTTAAATCATGTTTCATCACACATTTTTCATCGGTTTTGTCGATTCTCTTCAATAGAATCGATTGAAACAAGCTCATTATCCAAGGGATTGGGAAAGGGTAGCCATTCCACATCAATGTGACACCACTCCCCCCATAGGATAAGTTTCAATGTCTTAGATTAGAGGTTTGTCAAGCTTTCATGATTTAGAATGTTAGTTTTAATGGCTTCTTTGTCTTTGTTTACAGTGAATGATCTTATTGGGGATTGATGCTTATTGGGTTAAATATGCCTCGAACTCATGTGGATCGGGTGTAGTTAACCTATACTATGTCATTGGTCACATTTTGGCACTAGAGGGAAAACTTTAATGTTTTATGTGTTTTTTGGAGAAATTTTGCAAGTTACACCCCAAAATTTTTCTTGAAACCCATCACCATATTTTAATCATAAAAAATTGGGAAAATTAAAGCTTGAAAAATGACTATCTAGGTTTTTAGATCTCGGTCTTATCTTTCCGTAGCTTTTTAAGGAACTTAATTTCATCAAGAATTGAAAAAGATATTGAATTTTTAATTCTGCTATGTTTTTTTTTTTAAATTTTGGGTTTAATCTCTTAAATGCAAGATTTTCCTTCATTTCTAATGAATTCTATATGATTAATCTTGTAGAAAGGTTGTTGGGTTTTGAAGATCTCATGTTTAGCTTTCCAAAACATTTTACGATTTCAAAATTGATCAAGATTTGAGAAAGTTGTCGTTATCTCAAGTTGCTATTATAATCATTCGTCATTAATTTTGCTATGTTTTTTTAAAATTATGGGTTTAATCTCTTAAATGCATGATTTTCCTTAATTTTTAATGAATTCTATATGATTAATCTTGTAGAAAGGTTGTTGGGTTTTGAAGATCTCATGTTTAGCTTTCCAAAATATTTTACAATTTCAAAATTGATCAAGATTTGAGAAAGTTATCTCAAGTTGTTATAATCTAATTTTCTAAAAATGTTTCTCAACTGTTATCAATCAGATATGCACCCTATGCTAAGCTTACATAAGACTTAGCTATCTGTTGAAACATGGAAACCTTCTTTAGATGTGTGTGATCTGTGTGAAGAAGGAATCTCCAAAGTGAGTTGGTTCTCTGAATGACTTTATGGGAAAAGGGATAGAAAGATAACTTAAATCTAATGGATAATTCACCAGAAACCTATGAGATTCAGACACCACCACTCACAAAACTTTCTCTCTCACAATAGCTCTCACAATCTCACTGGCGCATACTTCCATCAGTAATTTAAATGAAGATCTATAAACGAAATACAACATACAACCTGAAACTATGCAATTCTGAACACAAATTCACAACAACAAGACATAAAAGGATTCAAATTTGAATCACAAAGACATCAAATTGCTATTATAGAAATGAGACAAGAAATGAGAAGAACTTTGCTGCTTTATTGAAACTAAAAGAGTGTTTGGCCTAAAATTTGAATACAAAATTTGATTACAAAACTCTCTGCATGAACAAGAGAGGAAGAAGCAAAAAATTTGAACTACTGAATAAAACTCAGTTTTACAATATATAACTCTCCAAACTCAATTTCTGAGCTCAAAAGAAAAGCTAGAAAAAAGACCCTAAAATCTGCATCAAATTGCATGAGAAAAGTAGAAACTTTCTCCTTCCAAGATGTTTATCCAAAAAAGCTTTGAAATTAGGCTTAATCTGCTCCAAAACTGGAAAAAACACACCTAGTTTAGCTGTCCTTTTCTAACTTCGCCCAAGAAGAAAATCCGCTTTCATAAAATTGCTAAAAATAGCAAAAGATAAAAGCAATTTATAAAACATTGCTTTTATCTTTGCTTTTACAAGATTTTGCAGTTTTATTACAAAAATAAGCTCATCTTATCCTGATTTTTGCAATTAAGATTTTAAAGAAAATCTTTGCAAAAATAACAACTTTGATATCTCTATCACAATTGATTTTCTCCAAAAAAATCATAAAAACATAGAGATGGATATCTATAATTGATTCTCAATTGATTTCTATAAAATCAAATACCAAAGCACCAATATTTGATTTCTCTCTAAGGCATAAGCATTAAAAATAAGCAAAATACCCTAAGACAATTTAGACTTTGAAATATAAAATCAAATGCCTATCCTAAGGACCTAGTCAATGACACCTCAATAACATTTTTGAAAGGTCGACTTAGACTCATGAAATATGCCTAAGGAAAAACACATCACCAAGAGATAATAATAAAGCCATTTAAAATGTAATTCATTGTGACAAAATTTCCAAACTCGAATTAGGGCAAAAGAGAGAAAACCCTAATGACAAAACAACCAATTCCTAAGTTAGCGGCCTCATTTCATATTTTGCATTTGGAGAAAATGCTCTCTGCTGGGAAAAAAGGCGCCGCCACCATGGAGCTAGGGTTTTTCAAGAAAAGTGTGAGGTCTATGGCCATCGACCCCTCTATGGGTCAAATCTCCATCAACAAGCAAACGTAAGTTAACTTAAAGCCATTTCATGGCTTATGCTTTGTTTATTACAAGAATGAAAAGGACTTCAGGCCATGGGATTTGACTATAATAATGATGTCTCTTGATGTTTTTTGTCTCTCTTCTGTTTCTCCTCTCTCACCCACCATGAGAGAACCAAGGTTTTGCATTTTGAAGCTTCAGCTGTGGGCTTTAAAGTGAACTCCTTCACATATACTTGAAGGTGAGCTCTATTTCTTAGTTTTTAAGATGCATTTCCCTCTTAAATAGCTCGATTAGAGCTTCAATTTGAAAAAGAATGTGTTTTTAATTCATCAGATCGCGGCCATACCTGTGTATCTCCTCTTTTTGTAACCATACTTACTTGGGCTCAACCCATGATTGTAAATGTCAACTCATTTTTCTTCTAAATAAAAGCATTTAGATTAAGGATATCTTTACTTAATGGGTTTCCATAACTTCATGGTCGTGGCCAATACACATTATTTCCTCTGTTTTGAAGAGCTTTAAAAGCTCGAAACTGTGTATTTTGATGGTATTTTGTATCTTGATCGGAAACCCCAAAATGGGTATATTCCTAAAAAAAAACTCCTCTCCCATAGGCTGTGGCCAGAAAACATGTATTTGATAGGAGCTTTTTGGAGTTTTGAGACCTCTAGTGGCTTCGGCCATTCATGTATTTCATCTATTTTCTGGGTTGTTCTTTGAGGTGCATTTGTTATTTTGAGGTGAAAACCCCAAGTGGGTATTCTATTTTTGAAGAGTCTCTCTTACTACCATTTGAAATTCCACCACACAAAATTATATGGGTTTCCTCTTTCTACCTCAAAATGGGCTCTGTTGCATTTGTTTTACCCTAAAATTGCTCTCAAAATGCAGATAGATATGTTGCTCAAATGGTACCATGTATATGACAATAGTTTCTTTATTTGTGCTCCTTATAGCTATTCTTGTAGCAACAGCTATCCTGTAGCACCATACTTGATAGAAACTGAAGCTTATGCTACTCTTCATGATTTTTGTAATTTAATTGAAACAACTGTAACTGATATGAATATTGTCCAATAATACACAAAAGATCTTGAAATGTATAATATTCACCATGATGTCAATGAGGTTGCTCAAAACATTTCAATTTGCAACCTTCATTTGTGAACCTCATATGTATGCCTATTCACTATCACCATTTATGAACATGAAACACTTACTGCACCAGGAAAAGAACAGCTTGAAACAACAATGAATAATATGAACAAAACATCATATGGCAACAAAATATGCACTCAATTTTGATAGTATTAAAAGATTTTCAATTGTGGAAATTGATGAATTCATTTGGTTCTGAATTGAGCTCCTTGTTCACTCATGATTTTCATTTCATTTCTTCTCAGACTTGATTGTTATGAGTGGTCAATGGGTTCAATGCTTTCATAGTTGATAAATGTGCTTACATTTCTTCTTGACTGGCTCATATGAGTGTGATGCTTGTATCTCTTTACTCAGCCCTCACTTGTATGTTGAGGGGCCACATGTTGAGCTCTACCCTTGTGGGAGCTCATTTTACTCCACATGCTATTATGAATTTATGAAATGACTAGCTACATAGCTTTTCCTACACCTGCACAGGAAACAAACAATGTTAGCATAAAACAATGAAGTTTAAAAGATTTAGGGTGTTGCATTTGTAGTCCTTATTGTACTCTTTCATATTCATTCAGCTGATTCAATGTGTTGCAAGGAATGAATTATATTTTTGTTGGTAGAGCACATAGTGTAGTTCATATTCGGAGCTCTAACAGTCCCTTTTATATGATGTAGGCTCACTTCAAATTGGTAGCAAGGACAAGACAATTGCAAGAAGATCAACTGAAGATCGAGAAACAGGCAATGATGGATATGTTTAACGTTATCTTCTTCCCTTCATTTACCTTCAATTGTATAGTTCATTTCTTGTAACAAATTGTTTTGGCTATCTCCATGGCTTGTGTGGAACCTTTAATTTCTCTTTTCATTTCCATTCTGAAAAGAAATTTATCAAAATGCAAACTTGTGCAATTATTTATATTTGCAAAACAAATGAAATATTGTAATGTGAATAAACATTGTGAAATAAATGAAAGCAATGATTATGCTTAATCATTTATGTATTCTATTTTGTACTTCATTTATGCTGCAAAGCACTTAGTAAACTTTGAAACTCTATTCACTGAAAACATTTGCATAACTGAAACTTGATAAATATGATGCAAAATTAATTTAAGCACATGTAGAAATTGAACTGAACTTTCACTTTAAAATGAAATAAACTAATCAGCTCTGCCAATTGAGTTGTAGTGAAAATTGGTAACATTTTGGTGATTTTCGCAAAATGCTTTCCTACTAAGCATTATATTAGTTGCCTTCAATAATCCATTGGGCGCATAGTCAAATCTGCCCCTTCATGAAACTTAGAAACTCAAACTATAACACTCCAAACAACAACAAAACAAAACCAAACAATACTAAAAGAAAACTAACAAACCCTAATGGCCAACCAAATATGTGCAGCAATGCTTAGGGAAAGCAAAATACTGAAATGAAATGTGCACAAAACACTTATTTGCAACAACTATTCTACTAATTACAATGATAGTACTTATCTCAAAGGCAATGCTTGAGGTGGATCCCATTAATTGGGATAGACAACACCTCTCCAATCAACTTAGAAAGTTGGAAAGCATTGTGCTCCTTGCACTCTGTGATCACATAAGGCCCATCCCAAATTTCATCAAACTTGGAATGTCGTCCAGGTTTACTTTTATACTCATTCCATTTAAAAAATAAATCACCAATGATGAAATCTCATGGCCTTGCTCTTTTGTCAAAAGGAATATTCATCTGAGCTTGATGTATTTCAAGTTGCCTCAGTGCTTCTTTCCTGGTCTCCTCAAGCTCCATTAACTATGAAAATCTTACTTCAAGAGGTTGTTCATTCAACAATTCCAGTTCTTTAACAAAACTCAAAGTTGGCAATTCAATAGAAATAGGTAACTTAGCTTCTTTTCCATAGGTAAGCACATAGGGAGAACAACCAGTAGCTCTTTTAGGAGTCACCTTGTTAGCCCAAAGGGATAACTTTAGCTTTTCGTGCCATGTCTGTTGGTTGTCCTCTACAATTTTCTTGATTATCTTGATCAAATTCTTCTTTGTAGATTATGCCTGCCCATTACCCTGCGGATAATAGTTAGAAGATGTGTTCAGAAAAATATTATTCTTAACTAACCAGTCAAAAATTCTTAAACCAATGAAGGTTAAACCATTTCCAGAGATTATCGAATTTGGGGTACCAAACCTCGACACTAAGTCCTGATAAAAATTGAGCACATCAGTCTCGTTTGCTTCTTTTAAAGCAATAGCTTTGGTCCACTTAGTGAAGTAATCCGTTGCAGTAAGAATCCACTTATGAACCACACTTGAAGGCGGGTTGATTGGCCCAATGAAGTCTAAACGCCGCTTGGAAAATGGTTGCTCCACTTGAATAAGATGCAGAGGTGTGGCTGCAAGCCTCTATTTTCCAGAAAATAAAGCACACTTCTAGCATCTTTAGACCCAAGTAATTGCATCTTTAAATATATCTAGCCAATAATAACCAACCCACATGATCTTCAAGGTTGTTGTTCTTGTTGTGAAGCGGCCTCCTGACGACCCATCATGAAATTCTCTTAACATCCTATCTACTTGATCAGGCTCTACACATCTTAACAAAACACCTTGAAAGTATCTCCTATAAAGGATACCATCAATAATAGTGTAAGGAATGGCTTGTAATCTGTAGTACCTTATTTTCACTCTGTCCAAGCCTTCAGGACACTCACCAATCTACAAATAGTGTATCATTTGTTGCACCCAAGTAGCAACAGGAACTAAAACAACAACTGTATCATCATTATTTAATAATTTATCAACATCTTCAGCTTCTGTTAAGCTACTTCCCTTTGTATTTTCTACAATCTGTTCACACAAACCCTTGCCCTTGAAAAGCTTAGTCACCTTAATATCAATATCAAATTCCATAACCTTGGTTATCCAGTCAACACGTTTATCATTAATATCTCGGTTAAGTAAGAAATCCTTATCAGTTGAATGAGCGACTAGTAACCGAATTCTATTATTGGATAACATGTGCCTATACTTTTTGAGGCTTCTTACAATAGAAAAAACATGTTTATCAATGAAAGAATACTTCACCTCATAATCGTGCAATACTTGGTTGAAAAATTCCACAAGTTGCTCCAAACCTTCATCATTTTGCTAGCACAACATAGCTGAAATAGTATCAACCCCTCCAAAAGCATAAAGAATGAAATCTCTATCATAGTTTGGATTAATGAGGGTAGGGGCAGCTTCAAGGGCTTCTTTTATTTGCTCAGAAATCCTCTTACCCTCCTTAGTCCAGCTAAAAGGCATATTCTTTTTAAGCATAGCAGTGAGAGGTTGCAACAAAGCTGCAATATTGGGTATGAATCTCCTTACAAAATTAATCCGTACAAGAAAGATTTGTAAGCTTTTCTTGTGGGTTGGTAATGGAAATTCAAGGATAGCGGAGACTCTTTTAGGGTCTATAGAAATACCTTGGTTTGAAACTATGTGTCTAAGGAGCCTTCCCTCGTGGACAAAAAAAATATTCTTCTTCGAATTGAGAGGACTCCAAATTCTCTGCATCTTTGGAAAATCTGTTTTAAATGCTCAAAATGTTCATTAGCATCTTTCAAAAAAATAGTAATATCACCTAAGTATACCAAAAAAAATTTATTCATGAGGTTGTGGAAAGCCATGTCCATCGCTCTCTGAAACATTGCTCTAGCATTGGATAAGCCAAAAAGAATATTCTTGTAGGCCATGGTGCCCCATTTGGTTGTAAATGATGTCTTGAATTGATCTTCTAGCTTTACCAAAATTTGATTATAACCCGAGTACCCATCCAACAAAGAAAATCTGTTAGAACCATAAACCACTTAAAAAATTTGTTCCATGGAAGGAGGTGGATAATGATCTTTCAGGGAAGCTTTATTCAAATCTTAGAAATCAACACACAATCTAATTTCCTTGCTTTTCTTTCTAACTGGAACTAAGTTAGATACCCAAGACATATGCTTAATAGGAAAAATAATGCCACTCTCAACTAACTTATTCAGTTCAACTTTCATTAGGTGTTCTAACTTGGGATTAAGGGGCCTCTGTTTCTGCCTTACTGGCTTTGCATCAGGCTCTAATTCAATAGTATGTTGGGCCAATTCTGGATCAAAACCCTTCAAGTCTTTGTATTCCTAGGCAAAAACATCACTAAACTCCTGACATAATGAAATGAAAGCATTATGTTCTTCCTTAGTACATACCTTTCCCAGCTTTAGAAGCTTACCCTTGAATATTTCAATGGCCTCATAGTGCTCCTCCTTGACAGTCATGTTGCACTTATCCTTTCGCACCTGATCATCTAAGTTGAAAACATACTCTAAGGTCACCAGTCCTTTTGGCAGCTTGTTTGTCTTTAACTACATAATCTGGCTATCATATTGCTCTTGCCACTTTTGCTGGTTTCCATTTGCAAACTCAACTTCAGCAATTAAGAAGCTCACAATCTTCTCATCACTGTCAAAAACCTGCCAACTCACATTATTATCAGGTACAAAAGGCCTGACTACAATTTTCACATATTGACGTGCCTCTACCTTGTGAATTTCGTTTGGAATATCAAATTGGGATCTTATGGTAGTGAGCCTATCAACAAGTCTATTTTCATTCCTAGGAACTAAAAATATATTAAAAGCATCAAAATTTTCTATCAAATCCCACACTCGATGCTTATACTTTTTAAGTGATTCATTTTTTGTAGCGTTCAGATTCCTAACTTGATTCACAATTAACTCAGAATCACCATAAACTTGTAAACACTTAATACCTCTTTTACGGGCCCATTCTAGGCCATGCACCAGTGCTTCATATTCAGATGTATTATATGTACAGCTGAATGCAAACCTGAAAGTTGAATAATACTTATTTCCATCTAGTGAAACCAACATGGCTCCACCACCAGCACCCATACTGCTCATCGAGCCATCAAAGTAAAGCTTCCAAAGCTTATCTTCTTTCTCTACAGGCTGATCTTCCTCTTTGATCAGATTGGGGATAACAAAATTAGGTTCATGAATCATATAAACCCATAATACTATCTCATCAGTGTGCTAGAATGAATCAAGCTCATGATCTTCGGTTGCCCACTCATCTAGATTCACATTTTCTATAGGGGTGTTGTGGTCTAAGGTCATGGCTTGCTCCTCCAGTCCAGAGGTGATGTAGAGGTTAGTGTTTATAGGACTCAAAACATATGGCTCAATATGGTCTTTGGCTAGAGGCTCAGACTTTATGGTTACTTTCGTACCATATATTGTTCTAAAGAAAAGATGAGACCAATCAGAAGACAAGAACCCACCTAGCTTGGTTGTAAAATATCTTAAGAGGCAAATGGAAAAATGGGGTGGTAGGTCAATAACATGTATATCTTGAGGAATTGCAAAATTTGAGGGTGCATGCAGAGTAAGGGATAAATTCTTAATCACACCAGTAGTTTTAACAACAGACCCATCCAACTGAACTACACCTTTCTGGGAATTAGGTTCATAAACAAGACCTAGTTTATTGGCTAAGCTCTTAGGCATAACTGAGCTACTCGCACCAGAATCAGTCATACAGTTATGTACTATTTTATCACCAATAATCAGACTCAAGTAAAATGGAGGGGGCTTTACCTCTTGAGTTTTATGTTCATTCTTAACCTCCAGGCTATTTGCAAGCACAACTTTAGCATTCCCTTGATTAGCATTGTCAGAAACAGAAAGCTCAACCAAGCCATCCTACAACAAACTCTTTTGACCCGAGATAGGCAATGCGTGTAAAACCAACATGATGATAGTGGCCTTCTTAAGATGTTCAACAACATTGAAAGAAATAGGGTTCACCTTTTGTTGTCCCCTAGTAATAGCAGCGTCACTTCCTTTCTGCAAAGGCTGTGATTGTATCTTAGACTGATCCTTCCCAGGTACTTCTTGGCCTCTTTGTAGAATCTGCACTTTAGGTTGTGTTGTAGAAGTAACATGGGATGAAGAAACATGAAGTTTTTCCTTAGTAGATTGCTACTGTACATTTCCAGCTTGCTGCCCCAAATCCATAGCTCTCTTTTTCAATCTGGTATTGGCTGAAATAGGAGAATTTTGCTAATCTTGACCGTTCATGCCACAAAAACCAGAACTCTGCCAGTTTGGCAAAGCAACTTCAAAACTCTCTTGCTGCTCTTGATTTTGACTTGGGACACTCTCCGGACCAACATAGCTGTTCTAGACCATTAAGGCCCGATTTCTCATGCCATTCACACATGTTGACTAGTTATGGGGCTGACTGCACAGATAACACAAGTCACAATCTTGGGTAATGTTGTTCTGTGGTACAAATTCTTTTGATGAACTGGCAGTGTTCAAGTTATAGGGCTAGAAAGGTCCAGGATTAAAATTCTTTCTTTGGCCTTGATAGTCATTTTGAAAGGCTAACTTGCTCTGTTGATTCTATTCATATAGGGCTTGATAGGGCTTATGCTCTTGGCCAACTTTCTTTTTAATGTTCACTAGATCATTTCTGAAAGTCTTAAGTATATTTTTTTATCTCTTGAAGCTCTTGGGACTGGGCTGGGATGGCAAGTTCATGCGCTGCAACGTGATACCCTATTGCTGGAACAGGTGGGACAATAGATAAAGGAGGTAAAGCAACATGAATAAGTGGTTGTATTTCAGGAAATAAGGGCATAGGAGGCATAGGGGAAATTTCCCCAGCTTGAATGAGACAATTTTCTGCTCTAATAGCGATGTCAAAAGCATTTGGGAGTGTGAACCCGCCCATAGATTGGATCATTACTGAAATCTTGCTATTCAAAGACTTTAAGAAAAACAGAAAAACATGTTGAGGTGTTGGTTTTACCGTTAAAGGATTTTTTTCCCAAGTCCTCTGGAATTGGTAGTTAAAATCTTCCATATGCTCATGCGACGCTCTCTTGATCGTGCTCAACTGTTCTAACAGGGACAAATGATCTGACTTATCTTCAAACTGCTGGTGTAAGCCATCACCCAATGCATCCCACATCATAATGGTATTTGGTTGAAGGCCTCTAAACCACTGCAAAGCTTTCCCTTTTAGCGACGCAACCAAGAGCCTCAGTGCTACGTTCTCTTGAGTGATCTTAAAATGCAGATTGATATGTTGCTCAAATGGTACCATGTATATGACAATAATTGCTTTATTTGTGCTCCTTATAGTTGTTCATGTAGCAATAGGCATCCTGTAGCACTATACTTGATAGAAACTGAAGCTTATGCTACTCTTCATGCATTTTTATAATTTAATTGAAACAACTGTAACTAATATGAATATTGTCCAGTAATACACAGAAGATCTTGAAATGTATAATATTCACCATGATGTCTTTGAGGTTGCTCAAAACATTTCAATTTGCAGCTTTGATTTGTGAACCTCATATGTATGCATGTTTACTATCACCATTTATGAACATGAAACACTTACTGCACCAGGAAAAGAACATCTTGAAACAACAATGAATAATATGAACAAAACATCATATGGCAACAAAATATGCACTCAATTTTGATAGCATTAAAAGCTTTTCAATTATGGAAATTGATGAATTCATTTGGTTTTGAATTGAGCTCCTTGTTCACTCATGATTTTTCATTTCATTGCTTCTTAGACTTGACTGCTATTAGTGATCAATGGGTTAAATGCTTTCATAGTTGATAAATGTGCTTACATTTCTTCTTGACTGGCTCATATGAGTGTGGTGCTTGTATCTCTTTACTCAGCCCTCACTTGTATGTTGAGGGACAGCATGCCAAGATCTACCCTTGTGGGAGCCCCTTTTACTCCACATGCTGTTATGAATTTATGAAATGATCAGCTACATAGCTTTTCCTATACCTGCATAGGAAACAGACAATGTTAGCATAAAACAATGAATTTTAAAATATTTAGGGTGTTGCATTTGTAGTCCTCATTATACTCTTTCATATTCATTTAGTTGATTCAATGTGTTGCAAGGAATGAATTATATTTCTGTTGATAGAGCACATAGTGTAGTTCATATCCGGAGCTCTAACAGTCCCTTTTATATGATGTAGGCTCACTTCAAAATGGTAGCAAGGATGGGACAGCTGCAAGAAGATCAATTGAAGATCAAGAAATAGGAAATGATGGATATGTTTTACGTTATCTGCTTCCCTTCATTTACCTTCAGTTGTATAGTTCATTTCTTGTAACAAATTGTTTTGGCTATCTCCACGGCTTGTGTGGAACCTTTAATTTCTCTTTTCATTTCCATTTTAAAAACAAATGTATCAAAATGCAAACTTGTGCAATCATTTGTATTTGCAAAACAAATGAAATACTGTAATGTGAATAAACATTGTGAAATAAATGAAAGCAATGATTATGCTTAATCATTTATGTATTATGTTTTGTACTTCATTTATGCTGCAAAGCACTAAGTAAAATTTGAAACTCTGTTCCCTAAAAACATTTGCATAACTGAAACTTGATAAATCTGATGCAAAAGTAATTTAAGCACATGCAAAAATTGAACTGAACTTTCATTTTAAAATGAAATAAACTAATCAGCTCTACCAATTGAGTTGTAGTGAAAATTGGTAACATTTCTCAACACTTAGTGAAAGGATAAAATGAATTAACTGTCAAAGTTGGATAAAATAGAACCAAACCTTCACATTTTCTTTAACTTTTGACATGTGCTTTAAAATTTTTATTTTATCTGATCGCTAACATGTCACTAACTTCTCATTTTTTTCTTTTTAGACTTGTTGCCTAATTTTCACCTGTAGGCTCAATCAGGCAAGATAATCATGTGATAGATATTTGAGAGGCCAAATGGAGCATTCACACTAGGGAAAAGGTCATGAATTTGATGCTAGGTTACCAAGAACTCAGTTTGGAAGCCTGCCTTGTTCAAGTTCGGCATGAAAATCCTCTAAGGAGAAAGTCAGCAAGACCTTCCAGATGTCTTGCCGACTAGCAGGGGTTCCATCAAGCCTGAATGTTTCACATTGGGATCCTATCGGCATGAGATTATCAAGGTCTCCCCGACCCATAATGCATTTGGTTAAATATGCTTCTATGTTGTCCATCGGCAAGACCCCAGGAATGTCACGGCGAGTGGAATCCACCTGCAGGTTCCTATCGGCAACACTTCGATCATCGTCTCGACGAGAGAAGGATATGCATATCGGCAGGAGTTTTTCTTCGAGGTGAAGTCTCGGTGACTTTGTTGGGTCTCACCGACTAATCGCATCGGGTAAACACTTCGGTAGGATTTTTCTTCTTCGGTGTGTGGTCTTTCCGAGTCGAGGATGTCTTTCCGAACACCAATAAAGATATGCATCTCGGGGAGAAGAAAGGAAGTGAGCTCGTAAGGAGGTCTCACCGACACATGAGAGTCATCCTGAATGGATCCCATTTTTCCAAAAGGAGGGTTAGGTTGCCAAGATGTCTCGGCAGCTGGCAAAGGCCTCACCATGAGAAATTGATATCGCCGTGATGTCTTGGCGAAGGAATTATGTCTTGCTGAAGATAAAGTGGGCCTCAATATGTGTTTCGCCTTCGATAGGAGTCTCGCTGACAACAAAAGACCTTGCCGAGAAGGTTTGACATCGGCATAAGGTCTTGCCGATATAAGGATGTCTCGCCGACATGAAGGAGCTCACCGAAGAGTAAGCGGGAATCGGTATGACTAGGGGACCTCGCTATGAAGTCTTCCCAACTTGCCACGGTCTTGCCGAAAGAAATGTAAAGCTCGGTAGAATGGAGTGTGTTTAGGGTGACATCAATCAACTCCTTCCGAAGATGAGGGGTCTCGGGGTAACATTTTTCCTTTGGTAAAATGTCTCCCCAACACTCGGGTGTCTGGCCGAATGAAGAGGAGCTCGGGGAGATGTCGAAATGAACTCGAAAGAGGAAATGGAGATCAATGAAGGTCTCACCGACTGAGCAAGGTTTCGCCGTAAGGTTTGGGTTTGCCATGTTGTCTTGGTGAATGAGGATCTCTTGGCGAAGTGCGATGTCAACCAAGAAAAAGGAGAAAACTTTGTTGTGACATCTCGGCTTACTGGTGGAAGGTCTCCCCGAAGTGAAATAGGTGCGGCGAGAAAGAGGTATCACTGTTGTGATGTCCCAGCGACCGATCGGGGTCTCACCGAAACAGAATGCTTTCACTAAAGAATGGAACCTCGACAAGAGCTCTCAACGATGGTTTCATGTCATGCCAATAACAATGGAGGATCGTAATCGCATCGGTGAGACACTTCCAGTGTCTCGCCGAGATGCGATTTTGACTGAGCGTGCTTTTGATCATTGAGGAATCCATGTGGGGTGTTTCCTGCCAATCAGAAGAGAGCTACGGGTGATCGTTGGCAACTTGACCAGTGCCAAGAAGATCAACAGAATGTTAATCGACACAGATTTGCTCTGAAGTCAGAAGCCAGTGTTAATGTTTGTATTACTCTCAGTTTTGTATTTCTTTTAGATTATACAAGTTCTCAACTGTGTTTTTTCTAAAATCTGTATTCATACCTTAAAGTTGTGAATTCATTTTTCCTTCTTAAGATATGTATGTAGAGCAAGCCTTTTAAGAATAGTGCATAAGTCTAAAGGGGGTCATGCTGAATAAGTAAAATACTAACTATTAGCTTCTCAATGTATGTTCATCTTGTTTTCTTTTCATGATTTATTATCAACTCGGTGTATCACCATAGTTTAGTTTCATTCATGTACCCCTTCTCCCTTTTCCCTTTACTGAATCGTTAGTTTGGGTGATACCCAAAGGAATTCAGCCTTCTCTGGAGGTTCATTTCAATTTCTAGGTGACCCACAGCCTTGAAATGATCCCATGTTTCACTAGAAAGCTCAGTCTCCATCCCTGTGTGTAGGGTGCATTTCTAAGTGACAACAGTTTTTGGCACGCCCAGTGGGACAAAAATTAGATTGAACTGCTGGTTTAGTATGCAACCAGTGAGTCCCATACTTTATAGAAGTCATTTGGCATATTTGGTGACTCCGTAGAGAGGAAGAACTCCATAAATCAGCGCTTTCTACAGTTTATGAGAAGAGTTCAGATAAGGAGCAGTCTTTTTCCTTTCGAATATCTACAGTTGTCACCACCAAGAAGACAAGGCAGAGCAACAGAAAGGCGAGAAATAACAATTATCTATTCTAGAAGAACTCAATCTACTCCTCCATCTGTGGGATCACACATTGCTGTCCCATCTTTGGTTTCATCTAGAGTACCAGTAAACCCACCTCGGCCACCTCCAATGGCCACTCCAAGGAATCAACCCTTTGTTGCTTTTAATGGAGGGAGCTCCTTGAATTTGGCACAACACAATGGCATTCCAATGGCAGCCTTGAAGAGTCTGCCAACTTTCACAGGGTAAGACCAGACTACCCCAATTGAACACATGCAAGATGTGGCTTCGTTATGTGGAGTCCATCACATAACCCAAGAGGATGTTGTAGTGAGATTACTAGCTGCTTCCCTAAAGGGAAGAGTTGTGCAATGGTATAGGAGCCTACCAGTTAGTTCAATTGCAACATGGGACAAATTTGGAGACAAGTTGCATAAACAATTTCAGGACAGGTCTGATAACTTGTCTCTATTGGAACAATTAACTACAATTAAGAGGGCTCCACAAGAGCAGATGAATGATTTCAATTTCAGATTTCAAAGAACTTGGGATAGAATCCCTGCAACGGTGAGGCCACCTCCAGAGTATGCATTCTTGTACTTTTTGAGGGCTCTGAACAGCGATATAGCTGTTATGATACAATCAATGGGAGGGGTTTCTCTACCAGATGCTTTTGAAATAGCAATCAGAGCTGAAAACAGCCTAATACAGGCTGGTAAACTTGCTCCTAGACCACCAATGCCTATATTCCCAGAGATCCATGCAAATATTCCTCTACAGATACCACCTTCTACACCTCTACCACCTATTCCAGTTGTTGTAACATAAGAAAATGCTGCTTCAGGTTCTCCAAATGAGTTACAGGAAATCAAAAGTCTATTGCAGACTTTTGGTAACAAGTTGGTGAACTTGGAAAAACAACAGTCCTATTCTAGGCCTTATCAGCAGCAGAATCACGCCTCAAGTCAGCTTTTTCAAGGTCAACAATAGCAATTCCAGGGGAATAGATAGTAGTACCAAGGTAATTACCAAGGCACAAGACAAAATGTTGCCACGAGACCTTTTTAGGCCTATAATCCAACTCCAATTAGTGTTGTCAAAGAGCTTGTTCCTGTTCAAAACAATTTGGCTGCTGATTATGAATGGTGCTATCCGTGTAATCAGCCACATAATCAAGCTACGTGCTCTAATGGCGTCATCAACCAAGCTCTTATGGTGCAAAATGATGGAGGTGCACAAGATTTTCCTAAGGAGGGGTATTCGCAACAGCAGGATCAACCTACAAATGATTCAACTCTCCTGAATTGGCAGAGAGAAGAATTTTGTGGAGTGAACCAGGATGACACATTTATTGCTACTAACAGCAGAATTAAGAAGAGGGATTTTGAGAATGAACAAGCAATGAATAAAGATAAGGGAGTTTCCGGTTCATCAAATCAACAAGTACCACACATTTTTCAGCAAGGTCATGACACTAGTAAGGAGCAGCCTTTACATGCTTCATCCGCAAGTCAAGTGCAACCTGACCATGTTGTCGTAAGACGCAACCAAAGGTAAATATATCTGCACCTTTCAACATTGTTGAAAGTATGAAAAAAATTAATGTTTCAATTTCAATGTGGGATTCTTTGGCAATCCCTGGTCAAATCAATTTGTTACAGTCGGCCTTATCAAATCCAGTTAGTTCGAATTTTCCAAATGAAGTCTCTTTAGGCCAAACAAAGTCAGTTTTAACCAATGCACCTTTGGATACTACCACACAACAAAGTGATGGTGTCAAGCCCCCTCCTTTCTATGTTTCCTTAATAGTGGGGAATAAATTGGTGCACAATTGCATGGTTGATAGCGGGGCTAGCAGTTCGGTAATGCCAAAAAAGATTGCAGACCAACTAGGTTTACAATACCAACCATTAGAAAAATAAGTATTTCAATTGGATGGGATAGCAATGAACACTATAGGTGTTATTAAGAATCTTAATCTCACACTACATGCCTGTCCCAATTTTTCAATTCCGCAAGATGTGTTTGTCATAGATTTGCTTCCATTTTTTGCTCTATGCCTGTCTAGAGACTTCACAGCTAAAATTGGAGGGTATTTATCTTTAGATTGGTCCCATATGCTTTTTAGGACCAGGTATGGTACTAAGGTAACTATAACTTCTGAGTCCCTTGCCAAGGATCACATCGAACCTTATGTGCCATTTGCTATAAACGTTAATTCTATTGTTTTAGAGGATACTGAGCTTGCTGTAGCACAAGAGTTACAAGCTGTGAGTGTACCTGAGGTACTCCTGAATGAATGGGCAGCTGAGAACGTGATTGATAATCCAAATGAGCTTATTCAGGATGTTGGTCTAGGCAATTATATATTGCATGAAGCTGGGACATAAATGCCAAATCTTGAAAGAAGTACAGAAAGTCAGTTCGAGCAGCAGAATGAATTATGAGAGATGCATTTTGATGGTTCTAGAAGCAAAAATGGAGCCGGAGGAGGTGCAATGCTTGTATCTCTACAAGGTGATAAGTATTATTCTGCATTCTATTTTGCTTTTGCGTGCTCTAATAACACTGTTGAGTATGAGGGCCTTGTTCAAGGTCTTGAGTGGGCAAGGAAGAGAGGAATTACCCACTTGAAAGTTTATGGGGACAGTGAGTTAATTGTCAATCAAATAAGAGGCCTGAATGTTGCTAAAAATGACACACTAAAGTCTTATAGAAACAGAGTGTGGAATATGATTGAGGAATTTGACGCCTTTAACTTAGTATATATCCCAAGGAACCAGAACAAACATGCTGTTAGGCTTGTAGCCATTGGAGCACAGTTTGACATTCCAAGTGACATTAGAAAAGAGAAATTACAGCAGTATGTGAAGGTTGTAGTCAGGCCATCAATTCCTGATAACAACATTCACTGGAAAGTTTTTGACATCAATGAACATATCCTTTCTTTTTTGCTCGAAGAAGATCAGTTCTCCATGGTTAATCAAGAAAAACTTAAGCAACAGTATGATGATCAGGTCATATAGCTGAAGACAAATAAGCTACCCAGAGGTTTGGTTACCTTAGAGTCGATTTTTAGTACTGACGATCAGCTTAAAAGGGGTAAAGTTGGCTTGCAAATCAAAGAAGAACATTATGAAGAACTGGAGATTTTCAAAGGTAAACTTCTTAAGATAGGAAAAATTTGTTCACATAAAGATAAATAGGCTTTTGTTGCTTTATGCCAAGAATTTCATGATGTCTTTGCTTGGGAATACTCAGATTTGAAAGGGTTTGATCCCCATATTGCTCAACACACAATTGAGTTAGAACCTAATGCTAAGCCAGTAAGGCGGAAACAAAGGCCCTTGAATCCTAAGCTTGAGCCCTTAATGATTAAAGAGTTGACCAAATTAGTTGAGGGGGGTATCATCTTTCCTATTAAACATACTTCATGGGTTTCTAACCTTGTGCCGGTTAGGAAGAAAAATGGTGAAATAAGACTTTGTGTAGACTTTAGGGATCTTAACCGATCATCTTTGAAAGATCACTACCCGCTGCCCTCCATGGAACAAATCTTGCAAGTAGTTGCTGGTTCTGAGAGATTTTCCTTGTTAGATGGTTTTTTGGGCTTAATCAAGTGTTGGTTAAAGAGGAAGATCAGTTCAAAACTACTTTTACAACTAAGTGGGGCACCATGGCATACAAAAGGATTCCTTTTGGTTTTTCTAATGTTGGTGCCACGTTTCAGAGGGGCATGGACATGGCGTTTCAAAGTTTGATTAATAAGATTATGATGATTTATTTAGATGACATAACCATATATTCAAAAACTGCAGATGAACATTTGTCACATCTCAAGAAAGTTTTTGAGAAATGCAGGGAGTTTGGGATATCCCTCAATCCTACAAAAAGTATTTTTGCAGTTCATGAAGGTAGACTGTTAGGCCATATAGTATCAAAGGATGGAGTTACCATTGATCCGGAAAGATTCAAAGCTATACTTGAACTGCCATTGCCCAGTCACAAGAAAGGATTGCAAAGCTTTTTAGGGAGAATCAACTTTCTAAGAAGATTTATTCCTAATGTTGCAAATTTGCTACAGCCTTTGACAACTATGTTAAAGAAGAATGTAGTTTTCAGTTGGATTGGAGATGCAAAACACAGTTTTGAAGAAATCAAGGAAGCTTTAGCATCAGCTCCAACACTGGTGAATCCAGATTTCTCTAAAGACTTCTTTTTGTATGCTTTTGGTAGCAGTAGTTCAATCTCTGCTATGCTGGTTCAGAAAAATAGTGATAACTTAGAACAACCCATAGCTTTCTTTAGCCAAGTACTTGTTGATTACGAAGAGAGGTATACATTTTTTGAGAAGCATGTTCTCTCCGTGATCAGAAGCCTAAATAAATTCAAGCCTTTAATCTCTAATAATAAAATTCATGTCATGGTTGCACACCCAAGTGTCAAGGAATTTATGTTGAGCAAAGATCTGAATGAAAAAAGGGCAGGGTGGATCACTAAGGTCATGGAATATGATGTGGATATCAAAATTACCGAATTGGTTAGAGGTAAAGGTCTATGTGAACAGCTTGCTACAGGGTCAATCAGTGAAAATGAATCACAAAGGGATAATTTTTTGCTAATATAAATGAGTCTCAGGATGCTCAAGATGACCTGCCTCTGATAACAACAAATTGGGTTCAAGACATGACCCATTTTTTACAGACTGGTGAGTGTCCACCAGGTTTGAACAAAGCCAAAAGAAGATACTTCAGACTGCAGTCCATACCATACGTGCTAGTAAACAATGTTCTTTTCAAAAAGGATCTGAATGGTGTCCTATTAAGATGCATTCACAGTCATCAAATTGAGAAGGTACTTCATGAGTTTCATGATGGAGCTGCAGGAGGTCATTTTTCTCCAAGGACTACTGCATGGAAAATAATGAGAGCTGGTTACTACTGGCCTAGCTTATTTAAAGATGCTTATGCATGGTCAAGAAAGTGTGTCAAATGTGCCTTGTTTGCAGGAAAAGAAAAACTGCTCGCTATGCCTCTGCATCCAATTCAAGTGGAGCAACCCTTGATCAGATGGGGCATTGACTTTATTGGACCAATTAATCCACCATCCAGTACTGGTCACAAGTGGGTGCTCACTGCTACAGACTACTTCACACAGTGGACAAAAGCAATAGCTTTGAGAGAAGAAAAGGAGTCTTCAGTTTTGAGTTTTTATGAGGATATAGTAACCAGATTTGGGGTTCCTGACTCTATCATATCTGATAATGCTCTTGCATTTGTGGGATTAAGATTAACTGATTGGGCTGTTAAACATGGCATTCATTTGAATACATCCTCAAATTATTACCCTCAGGGTAATGCTTTAGTTGAAATCACAAATAAGAATCTCATCAGGATTATTAAAAGAACAATGGAAGATAATCAAAGGACCTAGCACATTAATTTAAAGTATGCACTTTGGGCAGACAGAGTGGCTCCTAAGAGATCCATTGGTAATTCACCATACCTGTTAGTTTACGGCAAGGAGTCCAGGTTACCTCTATCCATAGAGCTTCCAGTTCTAGACATTGTTCACTAGTTGGAGATGTTTGAGGAACAGGACCTAATGTCTATGAGGTATGCAGAGCTCATGGAGCTCGAAGAATCAAGAGACAGAGCGATGAAAGCTTTGGAGTATCATCAACACCAGACAAAGAGAAAAATTGACAGGAAATCTATAGCTAAAGTCTTTAAAGAAGGTAATATAGTTCTCAAATGGGATGTTCTGAAGAGCAGGCCAGGCCATCACACAAAGTTTGAAAACATGTGGACGGGTCCATTTATCATCAGAGACTGCAAAGAACACAATGCTTATCAACTGGCCACAACAGAAGGTGAAATACTTCCTATCCCAGTCAATGGGATACACCTTAAGCCTTGTTTTCAAGTTTGAAGAGTTCCTTTTTTGTACATATTAGGTTAGGTTTTATGTTTTCCATAAGTGCTGTTCCAGCACAGTAAATAGTCTCTTTTCATTTTTTCTCATGTTTTGTCGTTTTGGCAACCGGTTGTGTTCTATGAGTCTCAAGCAAATTGTAGCCATGTGAAAAGTTGCCCTGGGTCTATTTCTGAGGTTTTCCTAATGACTCCATGCCCAATGGATAGGCCTAGGCTACTGGTTTCTGTGTTTAGCAGGCAAACATCTAGCAAAGGTCGCCAGAAATGTTGCCTAATTTTCACCCGCAGGCTCAATCAGGTAGGATAATCATGTGATAGATCTTTGAGAGGCCAAATGGAGAATTCACACTAGGGAAAAGGTCATGAATCTAATGCTAGGTTACCGAGAACTCAGTTTGGAAGCCTACCTTGTTCAAGTTCGACATGAAAATCCTCTAAGGAGAAAGTCGGCAAGACCTTCCAGATGTCTTGCCGACTAGCAGGGGTTCCATCAAGCCTAAATGTTTCACATTGGGATCCTATCGGCACGACATTATCAAGGTCTCCCCGACCCATAATGCATTTGGTTAAATATGCTTCTATGTTGTCCATCGACAAGACCCCAGGAATGTCACGGGGAGTGGAATCCACCTGCAGGTTCCTATCGGCAACACTTCGATCATCATCCCGGCGACAGAAGGATATGCATATTGGCGAGAGTTTTTCTTCGGGGTGAAGTCTTGGTCACTTCATTGGGTCTCACTGACTAATCGCATCGGGTAAACACTTCGGCAGAAGTTGTCTTCTTCGGTGTGTGGTCTTGCCGAGTCGAGGATGTCTTGCCGAACACCGATAAAGATATGCATCTCGGGGAGAAGAAAGGAAGTGAGCTCGGCAGGAGGTCTCGCCGACACATGAGAGTAACCCCGATTGGATCCCAGTTCGCCAAAAGGAGGGTCAAGTCGCCAAGATGTCTCGGCGACTGGCAAAGGCCTCACCGAGAGAAATTGATATCACTGTGATGTCTTGGCGAAGGCATTATGTCTTGCCGAAGATAAAGTGGGCCTCAATATGTGTTTTTCCTTTGGCAGGAGTCTCGCCGACAACAAAAGACCTCGCTGAGAAGGTTTGACATTGGCATAAGGTCTTGCCGATATAAGGATGTCTCGCCGACATGAAGGAGCTCGCCGAAGAGTAAGCAGGAATCGGTATGACTAGGGGACCTCGCTATGAAGTCTTCCCGACTTGCCATGGTCTTGCCGAAAGAAATGTAAAGCTTGGTAGAATGGAGTGCGTTCGGGGTGACATCAATCAACTCCTACCAAAGATGAGGGGTCTCAGGGTAACGTTTTGCCTTTGATAAAACGTCTCATAGACACTCGGGTGTCTAGCCAAATAAAGAGGAGCTCGGGGAGATGTCGAAATGAACTCAAAAGAGGAAACAAAGATCAATGAAGGTCTCACCGACCGAGCAAGATTTCGCCGTAAGGTTTGGGTTCGCCATGTTGTCTCAGTGAATGAGGATGTCTTGGCGAAGTGCGATGTCAACGAAGAAAAAGGAGAAAACTTCACTGTGACATCCCGACTTACTGGTGGAAGGTCTCCCCGAAGTGAAATAGGTGCGGCGAGAAAGAGGTATCGCCATTGTGATGTCCCAACGACCGATCAGGGTCTCACCGAAACAGAATGCTTTCGCTAAAGAATGGGACCTCGACGAGAGCTCTCAGCGATGGTTTCATGTCATGCCGATAACAACGGAGGATCGTAATTGCATCGGTGAGACACTTCCAGTGTCTCGCCGAGATGCAATTTTGACTAAGCGTGCTTTTGATCATTGAGGAATCCATGTGGGGTTTTTCCCGCCAATTAGAAGAGAGCTACAGGTGATCGTTGTCAGCTTGACCAGTGCCAAGAAGATCAACATAATTTTAATTGACACAGATCTGCTCTGAAGTCAGAAGCATTCAAGGCAGCTCAGCCGAAGGGGATTCAAAGGCGGACACGAGGACCAGAAATGAATGCGGTAGCTGCAAAAGATCTGAAGGCTTCTCCGAGGAATGACTCTTCACCGACATGGACACGCAGGGTGCAACATTAAATTCAATCAAAAGATCTAAGGAGAGATCTATCCCGAGGACTGATATTTTGTAAGCCCTAAGGGGCCGAGATATTTTGTATATAAGGCATTTTTTTTCTTTTTTGTAAAGAGTTCGGATTATACACTTTGAAGAGTTAGTGATTTTTATGAATCCTTTCTCAACTAATGTATGTTTTGTAACTCAACAAGAATCTGGAATAAAAGCACAGAGTTTACCTCGGAAGCCAGTGTTAATGTTTGTATTACTCTCAGTTTTGTATTTCTTTTAGATTATGCAAGTTCTCTACTATGTTTTTTCTAAAATCTGTATTCATACCTTAAAGTTGTGAATTCATATTTCCTTCTTAAGATATGTATGTAGAGCAAGCCTTTTATGAATAGTGCATAAGTCTAAAGGGGGTCATGTTGAATAAGTAAAATACTAACTATTAGCTTCTCAGTGTATGTTCATCTTGTTTTCTTTTCACGATTTATTATCAACTCGGTGTATCACCATAGTTTAGTTTCATTCATGTACCCCTTCTCCCTTTTCCCTTTACTGAATCATTAGTTTGGGTGATACCCAAAGGAAGCTGGCCTTCTCCGGAGGTTCATTTCAATTTCTAGGTGACCCACAGCCTTGAAATAATCCCATGTTTCACTAGAAAGCTCAGTCTCCATCACTGTGCGTAGGGTGCATTTCTAGGTGACAACAAGACTAATTGGTTTTGTAGGTTGGAGCAATAAAGTTTGAAGTGAAGAAGCATATTAGCATTTGAATTATAATTGTAACAAGTGTTGTGACACTTTTGGGGCAATTATAACCCATTTATCATTTTTTTTATTTCATGCTTTAGGACCACACTAGCTTTCAATTGGGTTTTAAAATGAATGTTCAAATTGGTTAAAATTGAACCCTCACATCACTATGTTTGTTGACTTAAAATTGAAAAAATACAACTTCCACACTTCATTTGGTGTTTAAAATGAACTCATTTTGCTATGATGGATTAAAATGAACATGTGTTTAATTTGCTCAAATATACTTGTTGTGCATATCCAATCCCCTTGTGCTTCGTGTGATTTTGGGTGAATAGAAACTCACAAGTCTATTTTTATTGCTTGGAAGCGCTTATCCTCTCCCCTTGCACCTATTGACAATATTGGGTGGAAAAAAGTTTTTTTTTTATGCTTCAAATATGTGTAACCTTTAGAGGGCCTGCCACATCACTTTGAAAGGTGGGAACGACCCAAGCAGTAACACGATAAAGCCAAGCTCTTTCAAACTGCTATATAAAAAGTGTGTTTGTGATGAAATTCATAAGCAATAGGTGTGGATATGTAATACCGACAAGTGCCACCCCTAGTGTCTTTGTGACACATCAAAATCCTTTCTTAGGAATGGACTATGAGGCCTCTTGATTGAACTAATCTTGAGTTAATGTTTCCGTGTGTATGGCCACCTTGAACGAAAGTCCTTACTAAGAACCAATTGTTTAGAAGCCAAAAACCTTTATGCTTGTTGGTGCAGGAATGGTCATTCTGAAGCTGCCCCACATTTTACTATTCATTGTAGAAATAGAAAAATTCTTCGGATTTGCGGATCTTGAGGATTTGAGTTTTGGTGTACCTGAGAAGTGTGTGTCATGTAAGGGGGAGCCAGTGTCACCAAATCTCTGACTATTTGCATTGTCTTAGTGTTTGGAGAAATCTGAATGGGGATTCAACAAGTAGTATCTTCTGAGCCTAGGGTGGTAAATCTTTGTGAGTCAATTTAATACTTTGCTTGGTTCCAAAAATATTTCAAACAAACATTAGCAAGTCTTTTCAAAATTTCAAACCCTTTGATCTAAGTATGGATACCCTTTGACAAAACCTTGATATTGATGCTTGTCCTAAGAATTTATTCTTAGAGACTTCTAAATATTTTTGGTTTACATCTCAATCCATACTTTCCAAAGTTAACCTAGGTAACTATGCCCTTGACTTCATCCTTTTCACAAAATAGACTTTGTGAAATTGATGACATTTTTGACATAGACATTTAGTTTGAACTTAAGAAAGACAAGTGTTTTTGGTAAAAAGAAACTCATTTAAGCAAGATAACTTGAAAAATTGAACCCCACATGACCATTTGGCATCTGATCACTCTTGTTGAACAACCTAACCTTACGGCCACTACTATACAAGGAAAACATTGCAAAACATTGAGTCTAGATTCTACTATCAAAATCATTGGGTCATATTTCCAAAAACATTCGAGTTCTATTTTACCAAAATCATTGAGTCCTTAGGGTTTGATTACTTTAGAGGTATAGCATGTTTCTCACTACCTTGGTCTCAAAAAATAAAGGCTCACTCTAGGTTAACATTGGGTCAAACATTTCATCCATCCTTCATCATATTATATCCTTCACTTCACCAAAATTTACAAAATTTTCGAATACACCAACACTTTGGAATTAAACATCTATCAACCCAAATCCTAACTTAGCTAATTTTATGTGAAATGAATCCTTTTCCATTCATTTGGCTAAATTAATTATCATCTTTGAACTCGTTTATCTTGAAGGTCACAATTCTACCTTAAAGGTTCACAAGTTCATAAACATCAAACAAATCTTTAAGTCAAAAGTGTTTTCCCAAAATGTTTACAAAGATCACTCCCCATATCATTCACCTTTTCATCTCTCATCATCACCATTGCTCCAAATCAACTTATAACATCCCTTTTGCCTAAATTTGAGTCAACTAGATAGTTCAAACATTACAAATCTCAACACAACTCTCCCATAGGAGACCCAAAATTTATGGTAAAGACAAGATCACAACACAAGAGAATCATGGAGAAAACCAAAGTCTCATCTACCATAAGTGATACCAACCCTCAAGAATTTTATCCAAGGAGCCAATATACCCCCTCACAACAACCATAAAATTTGTTGAGGTATGAGGTAGAAGATGTCACAAGCAACCCACTTGAGCTTACTAAGTAAAAAATCCTTGAGTATAAACAAGATCATCAAACCTTAGAAAATTTGGCTCCTACTTTTCTCACACAAAACTTGACACAAGGCTTAACACAATCTATGAATCAACCAAATCCATCCCTTGTGCCAAGTCAACCCTTAACATCTAGTCTTGCAACTAGGCTAGGAACCAACCTTGGTCTCACTTCATGTCTAGGAATAAACACAACTATGGGTATTCACAACACGACCATTCCATTAATTGCCAACCTTCCCCAAAACACAAGTTGGACACCAACATTTGGAAAACCACTTACACTCCATGATGCCACAACGACTTTGAAATTTTGAGTGCAACCATCTTCATTCATCACCCCAAATACACCAAGTGTTCCCAATGTTACACAAAGTAATGTGAACCAAGTGCCTCAAATAGGACAACAAGGGAAAGATAACACCCTCACGCAAGGGAAACCCTTAGCAAGTGGTTCCAACAACCCCATCAACACATTGAAACAAATGGTTAGCCAAGATACTCAATTCAATCTGCCATCCACATCAAACCCATCTATCATCGACCCAAATCAAAACAACACCTTGGTTACGAACCCCATCAACCAAGGAAATACCTTGACCACATCCCAAGCACAAGGAAATCCCCAAAGCATTAGTCAAGGGAATCATTTCAATCAATGGACTCAAGGTCCTAATGTGCCCTTAACATCGCCATACTTAATGGTGCCAACATCATATTTATCGTTTATCCCCCAAGTCATGCAAAATAAAATGGGACCTCAAAATTACATTCCTCCACCACAATCCACTATCTTGCAAGGAATGTTAAACCAAGGGAATCCCCAACCTCTCATCAACAATCCGTAACCCGCAAAAAAAATCAACACCCAAAACCCATTGCAGATATCCCAACTAGTGATTGATCCTACATTGCAAGCACATGCCCTAGCTTAACAGCAAGCCCAATAGGCTTATCAACAATCCATCCAACAACAACAACAATAGCAAGCAACCCTAGTAGCACAACAACAACAATAAGTAGCCCTAGTAGCACAACAACAACAACAACAACAAACCTTAATAGCACAACAAGCAGACCTAGCAGCACAACAACAACAACAAGCAGCCTTAAAAGCACAACAAGTAGCCTTAGCAACCAAACAACAACAACAAGCTCAACAATATGCCCAACAACAACAATTTCTCCCACAAAAATAACAAAAAAAAGGTTTATACTATAACCCTCAACAAAACATCATCAACCCAAACACGTTAGGAACATATACGCCTACACCATCACCTTATCCTACACCACCATACACACCATACAACACCTCATCATATCAAAATCCCACATACACTTCATCCACCATCCCACAATACACAACATATGTTCCTCCACCAATCCCACAAGATGATATGGCATTGCAACTCAAGGAATTAACACAAGAAATGTAGGATCTCCAGATGGGAAAGATGAAGAAGCCCCATACACAAAACTTATGCCCATATCCATTTGATCGAAACATCACAATGGTACCGTTCCCTCCCGGTTTTGAAATCCCAAAATTCAACAAATACAAAGGAGAGGAAGTCTTATGGACCATATCAAAGAGTTTAATGTGATGTGCATGGAGGTGGCCTATAATGATTCCTACTTAATGTGCCCATTCCCACGAAGTTTAACAGGTCATGCCATGGATTGGTTCTCACAATTGCCTCAAGGTATCAAAACATTTCAAGAAATAATTGATAAATTAATAGATCACTTCTCCTTCAATCTTGACATGGATGTGATCTTAGAAGAGTTATACACCCTCAAACAAAACAAAGGAGAATCCTTCACTAATTTCCTACAAAGGTGGAGGAAAAAAGCTAGTAAGAGCAAGTGAACCATTCTCGATGGGCAACAAGTGGGGATCATCATAGCAAATGTCGATCTAGATCTATCCTTCCACTTGAAAATGCAATGCATTACCTCTTACGATGAGCTTGTCCCTAGCCCTTAACATCAAGAGAGCCCTAATCTCATATGGAAACACACAAGTGTATAAAAACAACCACCCATCCACTAGTTCTAATGAGAAATCCTGCTTTTGGGACAAGAACAAGAATGCTACTAGTGATGGTGTTGATGCAAAGGTGGTCTTAACTGCTCCTAGGAAAGAAAACATCCAAACCATGAATACAAAACAACCATACACGTCACCATCGAACAATCAAACAACAATCAACGCTGCAAATACTCCACATGGACAACAATGAATGAATAGTGATCCTAAATGATAATTCACTCACTTGGGGAACCTATGGAGGATGTGTTGAAAATGTTGATATGGTCTAATCTTATCACACTCCCAAATTTCTCAAACTATCAAGAGCCACAAGTCATGTTGGCAAGAGACACTGCACATGTCATCTGGTGTTGTCATTGATGGAAACCCTAGTCAGTGATTTGATCTGCACCTCAATAGTTGCTTATATCGGAAGTCAGATTGAAGTTTTGTGATTAACTGTCAATCTAGAACAGAGCATCTGACAGAGTTGTTTTTTTCGATTCATATGCAATTTTTTGTTATCATTTTGAGTTGTGGATCTCAAGGAAGGTTTTTCAATGTATGATCTATGCTATCCTTGAATCATAGAGCCTCATATAGATTGGTGTGAAAGTTAGAAGATTTGGTTGATTGATTTTCTATCTAACAGTGCAAGAAGGCTGACTAGGTGAATATAGTGTGTTGTAGATCTTTGAGGAGTAATTGTTTGAAGTGTTTTTTGTTCGAGCATGTTTTTTTTGGTCCTCATTATGTTGTGGCCAACTTTGGTTGGCGTGCATTGAAAATTATCTATAGATTGAGCCGACGGTTTGTAAATATTTTATGTTTTATTGAAGCCAACATGTGGTTGATTAAATCTTTAGTTGTGGATATATAAGCGATCATTTATATCATTTGGATGTATGTACAAAGTGTGTTGGTGTGTGTTGCAAAATCCAGAAGGATTGTAGAGCGATTATACACAGTTTCATTTGTGCATAAAAGGATTTGTGATCTGAATTAAAGCAAATAGAGCAGAAGAGCAGAATCAGACAGAAGGTCAAGAATACAATTGATGTGCTTAACCAGAACTATAATCAGGCATTAGCAGATGCTACTCTCTCAGTTCAAATCTTCTGGATGTAATCCAAATTCTTTTGTGTGACAGTGAGTCTTCTTTTGTATCTGAGCAGTGAGCTCTAGGCAGTGTGCCTGAATGCATGTGCATTCCTTTTGTAAACAATTATATTTGAGTATACTCATATTGTGGATTGACCTCCACCGTGGTTTTTCCCCTAACATGGTTTCCACATAAAAAAATCCTTGTGTTATGGTGTTGTGGTTGATTGCTTTGTGTTCTTGCATATTTCTTTTGATTCAATGTTATAAGTGGTTTAAATATCAGATTAATAAGGTTAAATTTTGCAAAACACTTATTCACCCCCCCTCTTAGTGTTCCTTGATTCCAACAATTGGTATCAGAGCCTAGTTTCTTGGAAGAAGTTTAAAAGCTTGGGGAAGATCTGGGAAAGTGATTCAATGGATTCAAGCAGTCTTCAACAACAAATTTTGGTGGCACTAGATAATCTTAATCAGTCCAAGTCTGAAGTCTAGGAATTGTAGGCAAGCCTCATGAATGCTGAGAAATTCATTCAATCATTGAAAGATAAAATCAATGAGTCAAGGGAAAAGAGAAAGGAACTCTGTGATCAGCTTAAGCAAAAAGAAAGTAAGAGCATGGAAGGTGAACACCTGAGTCAAGCCTTGAAGGAAAAGACAAAATAATGTGAAAAGTTTTCCAGAGATAATGTTGTCCTGAAGCATGAGATGGAATCTATTGTGATGAGGATGGCCAAGGAGATTGAAGATGGAAATAAAAATGAAGAGAATCTTGCTCAGTCCTTGAAAGAGAAATCTGAAGAATGCAACTGAATTACTGATTGATTCAATCAGTTGGAGCTTGAATTCAAACAGTCCATAAATAATGAAGAAGAGCCTGAAAGACAGACTGTTACTCTCTGAGATGAACTTGCTACTGCAAATGAATTCAAGGAGAAGTTCAAGATTAGCTCAGCCAAGCTTGATGAACTGATTAAAATTTAGAGGATTGGAAGTGACAAGCGAGGTCTTGGATATGAGAAATGAGAGAGTTCCAGATCTAGAAAAAGGAGATTTAGGCAAGAAAATCAGATGAACAAAGCTGGAAGGTATCTGGTAAGACAACCTAATGCTCAAAGGTTCAATGATTATTGTTTTGTTTGAAATAAATTTGGTCATATGGCTACTCAATGTAGAAGCAAAAAGAATCCAAGTGGTCCATCATTCTCAGGTCAGTGTTTCAATTGCAATAAGTATGGTCATAAGTTAGTTGAATGCAAAAATATTTCAAACAACTTTTTCAATAGAGATGTCAGATGTTATACTTGCAATAGATTTGGCCATATTGCTAACCAATGCAGATCAAGTGAAAATCAATGGAACAAATGGTCTGGACAAAGAAATGTGGTGTCCTACAATTGCGACAAATCCGGTCACATTGCTAGATTTTGTAGAAGCAGAAAGGGTCCGGTAAATCAAAGGAAAAACATGCAGAAGGATGAAAAGGGAAAAGGAAAAGTTAATACGGATGAGATCAGGAAGCAAATGAAGAAGACATGGGTGAAGAAGAGACCTTTTGTTGCAAGAAATGAGCTAGCACCAGAATCTGGTACTAGAAATTCCTCCGGGAATTAGTTTATGGCCTCTGGCCTAGGGGGAGTTCTCAAGAAAATCATTTAACCCCCATGTCGGAAGTTGGTACCAGAATGTGGCAGATAGCATTGATTGCATTAGTGATGTGTAGATTTTTTGGGATCTCTTGTGGAGGAGATTTGTGCAAAATTGAAGGTCCACAGAAGAATTTTATTTCACAACCTGTGAAAACAGGGTATCCAGAAGACCTTTGGCAAAATCATTTATTGCGATGAAAAAGTTAGGTGTGCGAACGATAAAAAGTCATTTATATCCCTCATTTTTCACATTGCATTTTGAGAAGAAGAAGTTTGGAGAGCTTTGAAGTGAACTTTGGTGAAGATTCAAGTCTGAAGGTGATTCAACGATCATACCCTAATCCAGCGAAAGGTATTTATCAGTAAACTTGTGAACTTGAAAAAATCTAGAAATGGTTGCTCTGTTGGTTGTTGAAATTAAGGATAGGCCGCGTCCGAAATTCAAATGGAACCCGTTCAAATCCATCGAGATAGAACCATTAGGTGCATTTTCATTCATTTCGTATGGTGTTTTGCATATCGAAGATATTAGGGCATACATTCATGCAAATGTTGAAGAATTAGGAAGCTCCTAGTTGTTGAATTTTTACACCAATCACATTGTGGGAGAATATTTCTGCGTAAATGTTGAATTCAAAACTCTGGAGGAGAATAAGTTCACTCAGATTGTGAAATTTCCCGTGTTCGAATAAAATGAATGGGTTCGGTACATATTGAGTCGAGTGCATGCTGAGTTTAGGTGGTTAAGTCAACCTTTCAAGATCACAAAGGAAGGTATAAGGATTGTTACTGGTTTGAATTCATCTGGTGGGTTGCTGACACTGAAATCCATGAAGAACCAAATAGTTACAGATGCAACCGATTCAATTTTTGACAAAAAAGCCATGACAATCAATGATATTATCGAAGTGGATGTTAGATTTTCCTCTATGGTCATTGGTTACAAAATATATCACTCCAGCTGAGATAATTTTGTATTTGGTACAACAATCTATGTAGCATATCAGATGGTCAAAGAAAATGCAAAATATGACCTATGTGAGTTACTCTGGAGCCAGTTAATTGAGAATCTTAGCAAAATCAAGAAGGATAAGAAGAACTCTTTCAAGTATGGTAATCTATTGTTATGTCTATTCTTCTACTTCATGAATGAAGTTTTGGGAGTTGGAAAAGTGCATTGGCAAGGTGATAAACCAGTAGTTGTTCAAATTAGAGACATCTTGTATGGAATTGGTGACGACAAAGGTAGAAAAATTGCTATTTGGGGTTATTTCAAAAGTTTTCATAATGAAATGCAAGTTAGAGAAAGGATTCCCACTTCTATTGTGGAAAAGTACAAGGACACAATTTGCTTCATGGTTGATATTGATCAGTGCTTAATGGAAGTTGTAGAACCTAGAACAGTGTGGATAATGCCTATGGGTTATGAGGTTGAGGAACACATTTTGGAGCTATATGCTTAACACTTGCTAAGTAAACCTCGGGATCCGACAGAAGAAAGGTTTGGTACCTTTGAGGAAAAGAATATGGAATTTCATGCACAATTGAAGAAGCCTATGATAATCCAAAAAGTGAGAAAGGAAGTTGAAGCTTTTGCAGAAAGCATGGGGATATTAGTTGAAGCTGTAAGAGAAGCTAGGAGGAAAAGAGAACAAGTTGAATCAGGAGAGCCAACTAGAACTAAGTTTGCTAGTCCAACAACATTCTCTGCCAGATCTAGATCTATAAGGAGCTCTGCACTCTCATCCGGTCCTGCAAAGAATTCAAGCCCTATAAAAGCTCAAGTCAAGACATTTGGTAGAGAAGGAAAGAGGAAGAAGGAAAAGAGAACAAGAGTCTATATTGTTGTTTCAGAGGATGAAGAAATTGAATCTGATGAAGAGGTAAGAGAAATCAAGAATAAAGGCTCAAAAGCATCTAAAGTCTCTAAGGACAAGCCCTCTGGTGAAGAGAAAGTAAAGAAAAAGATGAAAACTGACAAATTAGGTATGTCTATAGAAGAAGTGGAAAAAGCCCTAATTAAGGATGGTAATCTTAGGCCACTTTGTGAATGGTATGACACCTTTGATAGTGTCGGTTAAAGAATTCTTGAGGAAGCCACAATAATGTATTTGAATAATTTCAATGACTCTCATTGAAATAATGTCTGATTTACCTAAAGGTCTGTATGAAGTCTTAGAAATGAGGAGAGTGAATGCAGGAACTGAAGAAGAGAAAATGAGAGAACAAACACTTGTTGATCTATGTCCGGTGATGTCTATAGAAGAGATGAAGAAAATTCTAAATGATGCAAAAAGGGATTTTAAGAGCAAGACAATGGTGAATAAGTTGATGATTGGGCTAATTGAAGAAGTTGCAAAAGTCACTGAGAAAATCCTTAAGGCAGTTCTGTTGAAAAACAAATATAATGTTGTTTTTGAAGAAGCTCATAGTGAAGATGCTCCATCTGGTCTAGTAAATAAGAAGTGAAAGAATATACATTTGAGGATAGTCTGAATCCTCTTGACATGCAAGATGCTGAAATACCTATGGAGACTGAAGCTCCTAAAGAGATGTCAAGTGAAGAAGTAGAGATTCCTGAAGCCAAGGAAGAATCAGTGATTGAAGAAAAGAAGGCTGAAGCAAAGGAGATTACTATGGAAGCAAGAGACACTGCTAAGGCAGTAAAGGAGTTTTTGGAGGAGCAACAGGAGGAGTTTTATCCTGAACTAGTTAAAGGTCCTATCAACTTGGCCACTATATCTCCCATTGAGAAACTGAAGGTAGCATCATTTTCTTAGGCCAAGGAAAGGGAGGAAATACTGAAATCTCATATTGAAGACAGTGAGTTGCTAAGTCTTGCATCCGATATCCTAGAGAAAATAATGCCTACATATGTCAAGGATTCATTTGATTCTCCATCCGGTTAGCTGAAGAAACTTGTCAATTCTGTAAGTACTCACTTTGAGTCACTTGAAAAGTCAGCTATGGATAAGGTTCAGAAGGAACTTGATGCTAAAAGGTTCAATAGATTGAAGGGAATGATTGTTAATGATAAATATTTGTTAGCTACCTGTGTAAAGAATATTCAAGGTGCTTTGTATGAAGGTGGAAAAATTTATAATTCATGCTTATCATTGTCAAAATTCATTGAAGACATTGAAAATAAAATGGAGGAATATGAGAAACAGTTAGTAGATATTTCTCAAGCATTTGATCCTCTAGCTGTTTTTGTGAATAAGCAAGAAGGTCAAGTCATATCCCTACTTGAAAAAATTAAAAATTTGAAGCATGAAGAAGGTAGAATTGTTGAAAGGGTTTGTGAGCTCAAAGGACTAATTGGTCCTAAGATGGAGACAATGCTTAGTGCATTGAAGGAAGCGCAGGATGCTATGGCTATCAGTGATCCAGCAAACCTTGAGTCAGCAGAGATGCAATACTATATGTTATGTGGTCACATGACTATTTTGGAGAGTCTCAAAAAGAGCTGGGACACTATTTTGAGCCTGTTGAAGAGTAATTTTGTAGATATATTCAAGTTTATGTAAGTTGTAGAAGCATGTTTGTACATATGCAGTTTGTTCATAGCAATTTTGTTTGATTTTTGGTATGCAGATTCCCACCTTTGACATTGATGTCAAAGGGGGAATGTGGGACAGTGAAAAATGTCATATTTATCTCAGGGGGAGTTGTGATTAAGAGTTGTGTTTTGAAGTTTTTGGGTTGGCAATGTATGCATGTTGGTATTGATCCGACACTTAGTCATTTTTCACTAAGTGTTGCCATCAATTCCAAAGGGGGAGATTTTTGGAAAGAGACACTGCACATGTCATCTGGTGTTGTCATTGATGGAAAACCTAGTCAGTGATTCGATCCACACCTCAGTAGTTGCTTATACCAGAAGTCAGATTAAAGTTTTGTGATTAATTGTCAAGCTAGAACAAAGCATCTGACAGAGTTGTGTTTTTCGATTCATATACAATTTTCTATTATAATTTTGAGTTGTGGATCTCAAGGAAGGTTTTTTAATGTATGATCTACGTTATCCTTGAATCATAGAGCCTCGTATTGATTGGTGTGAAAGTTAGAAGATCCGGTTGATAAATTTTCTGTCTAACAATGCAAGAAGGCCAACTAAGTGAATATAGCATGTTGTGGATCTTCAAGGAGTAATTGTTTGAAGTGTTTTGTGTTTGGTCATGTTGTTTTGGGTCCTCACTATGTTGTGTCTGACTTTGGTTGGTGCACATTGAAAATTATCTATAGATTGAGTTGATGGTTTGTAAATATTTTATGTTTTGTTGAAGCCGACATGTGGTTGAGTAAACATTTAGTTGCGGATATATATAAGTGATTATTTATAGCATTTGGATGTATGTACGAAGTGTGTTGGTGTGTGTTGTGAAAGTCAGAAGGATTGTAGAGCGATTATGCACAATTTCACTTGTGCATAAAAGGATTTGTGAACCGAATTAAAGCAGACATGGTAGAAGAGCAGAATCAGACAAAAGGTCAAGAATGTGATTGATGTGCTCAACCGGAATTGTAATCAGGCATTAGCAGATGCTATTCTCTCAGTTCAAATCTTCTAGATGTAATCCAAATGCTTTTGTAAGACAACGAGTCTTCTTTTGTATCTGAGCAGTGAGCTCTAGGCAGTGTGCCTGAATGCATGTGCATTCCTTTTGTAAACACTTATATTTGAGTATACTCATATTGTGGATTGACCTCCACTGTGGTTTTTCCCCTAACAGGGTTTCCATGTAAATAATCCCTGTGTTATGGTGTTGTGGTTGATTTCTTTGTGTTCTTGCATCTTTCTTTTGATTCAATGTTATTAGTGGTTTAAAGATCAGATTAATAAGGTTAAATTTTGCAGAACACTAATTCACCCCCCTCTCAGTGCTCCTTGATTCCAACAAGTCAAACCTCGTAGCTATAGAGATGATATTTTTTGTGAATTTCACCGATACAAAGGTCATAACACACAAAATTGTTTTAGACTCAAACATCTAATAGAAGATCTTATTGAACGAGGAGACATTGATGTCGATCAAAAATCTGGGAATGAAAATCTAAAAATTTACATAAACCTTATGCCTGATCATATAAAAGGAAAAGGTTTAGGAAATGACTCAACCTCAAAAAATGTAAATAATACCCATGAGACCATGATAGGACACATTTATTTATCACAACATGAGGAATCAGACACACATCAAGATACTAAAAAAATTCCAAACCCATCAACAATGTTTAGCAATATTTTATACCTTAATGAAATTGGGTGGATATCAGATTGTGATATCTCTCCTGCATATGACTCAATGATTTGGCATGTTTAAGAAGTTCCAAATGAGCTAGAAAAATCCTTTGTTGCATCCATACCTACCAACTATTGTGAAGAGTATTTTAAACAGATGATCTATCATCCATCTGAGGATCATGTTAAGAGGAGGCTCTTGAGGATAACGAAAGTTACTCTGAATCAAGTCAGGTTCAAGAAACCCTATTCGCAGAGTTTCACCAAGAGCTAAGGGACATCTTCCAAACCATTTTAAACTCCAAATATGTCCCCGATATCACCCCTGAGATGTTTCTTTCTGACAAACATATAGACGTTCTTCATCTAAAACTAGAGTCTCCCACTCTTGATATTCCTACATAAGAGCAAGCAACGGTCGAGATTCTTGATTCTTACAGTGATTGTGCATCATCATCTTTTGAGCCAACATCAACATATTTTGAAGCAGTATCAATAGATAACAATGGTATAGAACCAGAGTAAACAATTCATATTCCTAAATAACAGGAACCCATAGCAATATCATGTGTTCATGACAAGTCATATTCAATGGCTATGGATCAAAGGATACATTATCAAGATAAAGGATTAGGTATTGATCATATCTTCACAACACCGGGGGAAATCTTGTCTACAACAAACATCAACATATGGGGCACAAAGGATCCTTATGGTAAAAATATTGTCAACACTACAACTAGTCGTATCATGAGTTGGCATTCACCCATCATCTCATACACAAACTAAGACCAACATAAAAGGACGAAATCCTATCTAAGCAAGGAAAAGATCATCAAAGAAAATGAAGCAGTAAAGCAAAAAGGACACATAAAGTACAAATGGATACCGAAAAAAAATAAAGAAAATCATCCCTCCAAAAATCCACTAGTCAAAGAAACTATGAGGAAAAATAAAAAAGGGAAGTGTATCCATCAAAAGAGTCCTCAAATACAAAAGCAGACTTCTCAAGCAAGGAACAAAGTATATCAAGTGGTTGGTCCTAATTCCATGAAAACCTTCGTTCCCACCCATCATTGTTCATCTTCCCAAGTTTGGAGAGTCAAAGGTTCCAAACCATCAACCAATCATCTCATATTCCTTCATACATGTCATCATCCACTCCATTCATGATATCCAATTCTTGCATTGACCGTGTGTTGGCAGCTACCCTTCATCATAAGGATTCTGAAGGCACTTTATCGTGATGTGTGCACATAGACAAGGTTAATTTTGGTAACCACAAGGCAGGTCAAAGTTCTTCAAGGTTGCATTCAAGTGCCCGTATCTTAGCAAAACAACTTTTTTAGGCAAGATATCATTGGCACGTTATGATAGTGACCTCTACATCAATACCACTAGGTGGTTCAACATGAGGGTAAAATTTCCAAAAAATCATAAAAATAAAAAAATAAAGAAAATAGTAAAAATAAAAATCATCCTCTAGTGAAAACCACTACGGTGGCGCTTTGGGCAAGTACTATAATGAAAACCTAGAAAACATGCATCATGAGTAGAATAAAGCATCTATATGATCATTCTCAGACATAAGCATCTCATCCTTGTCATGATAAATCCAATGTTCCCTCCATCCATCCAATCCAGATTTATCCAAATATTCCACTTTATCTTGATCTTGACAAAGATTCAACGTATACTTCAACTCTACTCATGGAAATTTTTTGACAGGCTCTTTACCATTTTATCTCATGAAGTCCCATAGCCTATATCTAGCATGATAAAACTCTATTGAAACTCTTCACATATACACTACCTATCTTGGTTTGTTCATTAAACTATGAAGCATTGCTAGACACTAGGGGTAGGTTATTGCACTTTTGTTTCCAAATATCTCTTGATCCATGTCTTATATCTCAAAACGTGACATTGATGTCATGATCTAGGTATTGTTTACCTCAAAATATCTTGAAAATCCCAAAAAAAATCATAAAACCTCATCAAAATCCAAAAACATTTGAAAAATGTTGTATAGCCAAAAATCCAAAAACATCAAAATCATGTATAGCTAAAATCCAAAAACATTCAAAAATTATAAAATCAAAATCCAAAACATCCAAAACACATCAAAATCCCTAAAAAGGTCAAAACATCAAAAATCCAAAAAAAAAACCATGTTGAACTGCGAGTCTCTGAGCTTGAACATAGGCAAGGCCATCATTGAGGTGCCCTCGAGACACCCTAGGTCAGTCCTTTAGGATTCCATCATAATAAAATGACAATCCATCAAGTGTTCATATCTCATCATCAATAAGTCGAGTTAGTCGAACTACATGGTCTCTGCGTATATAACGTAGGCAAGGCTCATCTTTGATCAACCCTCGAGGCCCCTAATATAGGTCTTTTAGGTTAGGTTCTTGGTCGAAACTCAGAAAATCCCTAAACATTCAAATATCAAAAAACTTAAACATTTGTAAAATCTAGGAAAATCTCTAAACATTCAAATATCAAAAAATCCCAAAACACTTAGATAACAGAAAACACAAAAAACATTGGAAGACATACAAAAGACCTAAACATCATCAAATATCCTAGAAAAAACCCTAAACAACCTCAAATAATCAAAAACCAAAACATCCACATAAACTTTCGAAAAGAAAAACAACCTCAAAACATTTTCAAAATACCAAAAAAAATTGAAATATTCTAGAAAATCCAAAACCACCCATCCCATTTCGCTTTCACCCGCAATAAACCTTCATCCATAATAAATCAACCATCATCTTCAAACCTTTGGAAAAACAAATAGAAAACAAGTATTGCAAGTTGTAAAGTGAGAACCTAAGTGTCAAAATCTAAAGTCTAGGTCATAGGTAAACGCGTTAGTGAAGTTTGTATCAATGGCTTATCACACACCTCATCCTAATCAAACCATTTGATAACCCAACCTAGGATGCATCCTTCCTGTGATGGACATCAACATCAAAAATCACCTTAGCTAAGTTAAACTAGCAAGAGATACAGATAACACTAACTATTTTTCTTTGATCTTTTCTTATGATTTATCTTATTGACCCATTCTGAGGACCTCTCAATGATGTCTCAATGATTTAGAGAGAAAGGACTTGGGCATCGATCACTATCTTTCATTTTTTGTGCTTGTGGGTATTCTTTTAAATAATCTTGGCGAATACTTGCTTAGTTGTGTGTAGGGAAGTCGTTTGGGGTAGATTGTTGACTATTGCGTATGCTTTGGTCCAAGATATTCTAAACTACTAAACTAAATTCCGACGAGGTTTTCATATGTCAAGATGTGAACAAAAACTATCTTATCTGTTTGCAAAGTTAAAGTCCATTACACTAGATACCACACCATCTTGGTTATCAATACCCTTGATGCATCGTGTCTATGTGTTTTATCAAAAATAAGGAATGATGGAAAATCCCAATCCCAAGATATGAGCAAATCATCATCATGCATCTCTCATTACCATCTCTAATAAAGTATCGATGGATCATGGACTTGTTGGACTTTTTGAATCAATCTCAAAATCAACGATCAATCCATTCATCTTATTCTTCTTATTCTTCTATATTTACTAACAATTCTATCCAAGTATCGAATATGTGTGATATATCAAAATATACATGAGGCTACCCATAGCCAATGATTGTCTATACATCTTGAAATCTGTCTACATCAATATATGAGCTAGCACGCCAACAATCCCTCTTCCACTAGGGCACAGTGGGGCATCTATATCATCTTTAGCTCAACAATCTAAAAAGTTACGGCTCTTTGATTCAAAAGCAACCTGAAATCTCAAGCATCTCAAGCATAAGTTTGATTTTCACCTATCGTGAGCTCGATCGGAACACTTTATTCCCCAATCGATCTCTTGAGGGGGAAACCAACCATCTTTTGATCATATCAATATCAAATCATCTAACAAACTTTGTTCCTAGCCTTGCTAGAAGATCTTGATCAAATTATTAAATCAATCATCATTGGGATATATCTTTCCCTACTAATCCTCATGTTATTCAATACAATCCTTGCATTATTGTGAATCCTCAACAATGTTATCAATCAATCAATCAGACCAATCAACTTTAGCTTGGCTATCAACATCTCAAAGAGATCATCGATATCCATTTTTGCATCATCATCAACATCAAAATTAGCATCAATCTTTGAACCAATGCAACAAGTACATCGCTTAAAAGAGGGGCAAAATGTAGACACTTAAAAATGTTTCAATGGATCACATTGGCTAACTAACATCATTTCGTCCTAAAAGCCATCCTCTTTTCGCTTAATCGATTAAATTAACCTAGCTATTTAATTAATTGCTTCATTTTCATCCATTAGTCTAATTGACCTAGTTAGGTTAATTCATCCCCTTTCATGCTAATATTTTGTCCTATTAAATTGAATAAATCAAATTATTCAATTTAATCCCTAAATTCCTCTTATTTAATTAAATAGCCCTAAGCTATTTAATTAAATATCATATCACTTCCCCTTTCCATTAAATAAATTAATTATTTAATGAATATCCTAATTCTCCTAATTTGCATAATTGAAACCTTATTTAATTATCAAATTACTAATAAATCTAATTCCCCCACTTGCAAGGGAATATTCCTCCTTTGCACACTCCTCCAAAATGAATATTCCCATGGAATATTCCTTCCCCTTTTGCACATTAAAACTTTGTTTTAATTTGCTAAATATCTATTCCCTCACCCATGAGAATATCCTAAAGAATATTCTCTTTCTCCACTCATTTGAAAAAAGGGATATTCTCCTTCATAACAAACTCAAATGACTTCATGTGCAAGTTAACAAACAAGACTTCTTGTGCAAGATAAAGGTGTGTTTGTTTGAAGGAATATAAACCCTTGATTATTTCCTTGATCCATGTGATCATTGATTGAGAATCCATGATCCATGTTTCATCTTTCCTCCATCCTTGACCATTGATTAACCTTTTTAATCTCAACCCTTCATTTCCCATTTGTTTTCCCATAAATAGGTCACTATTTGGAGACAAATGGATCCATCTTTAACATCAAACTTGTGTTGTTAAAATCACTATTAATTGCACTCACATTTAACATAATTTTAGTTTATTTTAATTGCACCATATTAGCTTAGCTTCCATTAATGGCTTCCATGATAACATAAATGCATCCATTTAGTATTGTGTAATTAGGGTTTGAATCCTTTTTAGCTTAAACTTCATTTAGAGTAGATTTGCATATACCCATATCAATCATCTTAGCATACATCATATTAAAATAGCTTGCATCATGTTCATTTAGAATTAAATCATGTTTCATCACACATCTTTCATTGATTTCGTCGATTCTCTTCAATAGAATCAATCGAAACAAGCTCATTACCCAAGGGATTGGGAAAGGGTCGCCATTCCACATCAATGCAACACCACTCCCCCAATGGGATAAGTTTTAATGTCTTATATTAGAGGTTTGTCAAGCTTTCATGATTTAGAATGTTAGTTTTAATTGCTTCTTTGTCTTTGTTTACAATGAATGATCTTATTTAAATTGATGCTTAGTGGGTTAAATATGCCTTGAATTCATATGGATTGAGTGTAGTTTACCTATACTATGTCATTGATCACAGTACCCAAAATTTGGGAAGATTGAGGAATGAAATGATGAAATTGATGTTATATTCAAGACATTGGAATGATACAATTATTTTTCGGATGAGGAACCACTATAGTCTGGAAGGGGATAGAGTATAATGTTGCAAGGTATGTAGCAAGTTATTGTTCAGTATGCTAGTAGATGATGATAGGATGTCGTCAATGGCAGGGCTTGTATACTCGCATGGAAATTCCAGAAGGGAAGTCATAGGTCATTAGGAATTTGATCTTTCTTTGTCAGTAGAGCTGACATAATGTTATGGTGGATAGACTCACCAAGGTAACCAATGTTTGTTGGAAATTTTTATTTATAGGATTTTGGTCCTAAATAATACATGGAGTGAAGTGATTGCTTAGTGTTCCTGAGAGGGTTATCTCGGAAGAGAACAAGCAAATAATGGTAAGGCTTTGAAAACCATGATCATATTATGAGAAATTCAATTGAACGAATGCTCAATATATTATTATAGCAGGATAGGAAAAAGTAATAAACCAAATCTTAGAGGATTTGAAGAATACTTATACTTCTATAGGTTTGGTCCATCATATGGAAGAAGGGTTAAACCTCTACTAAGCTGGATAGGCTAAGAAAGAGGGTTAACTCCAGGTAAAACTTTAGTGGCGAATCTTCACCAATTGGTGAATAATTGAAATCAGGACCTCTAGAAATGGTGAATAGTACAAGCTAAAAAGGATGTTGAATCGCTAGGTTTTTACAAAAAATTAATTTTGTCTCCATTAATTCGCCTATGCATTATTTTTTAAACAATGCGTCATTGGAACCAATTTCCCAGTAGTTTATACTATAATTACAAATATTAATTATATTCACCAGTAATATTATATTACTAGCATTAATTTTGGGGAAATATCGCCACAATAATAAATTAGCATTTAATTTTATGGATATTTTAGCCTTGAATAGGGTTTTTATTTATTGTCATCAAATCATCGATTATCTTTTTAATCAGATGGTTGCAGGTTGATTTCGCGCCCTAATACGCATGTGCCTTTTAAAAGGCTTGTTGAGGCTTGAATTTTTTTTTGGTCCACATGATTAAACCTAATCATGTGGCCCAAAAAAAATTTTGGGACTCAACAAGCCTTTTAAAATGCATGTGTGTATTAGGTCGCGAAATCAACTTGTAGCCATTATATTAAAAAGCTAATCTATGCAAATTTTTAAAGGAGAGATTCACCATTGTAATTAATCTTTTTAGTGATTATTCACTAGGATTCGCCACTGTGATTGTTATTTTTACCAATTATTCATTAAGATTCGCCAATATTTTACAATTTTTTTTAATAATGTGCATAGATTTGCCAAGAAAATTAATATATTTTTTTCAAATAAAAGGAAAGATTCACCAGGATTTTACACCTTCGCCGAGGGGGGGGTTTCTTAAAGTTATCCCTGGTTAACTTTAGAACCAAAAGGTTGTCAAATGGAATAGTAGATTGAAAGGATAAAAAAAAAACCTAGTTGATACAAAGTTTGAATTGGGAAGTAATTTTACGCTTAAGGAAAATGGTTGAGTCAATGATGGACAACCTCGACTTCTGAGTTGTCCAAGGTGTAAATACCAAAGAAAAGGAAGGGACCCACAGTGTAATGTACAATGCACTGGCATTTCTTATCTATTTGGATTACACTAAGGATAAATTCATTAGCCAATGAGAGCGTGTTTGCTAGTCACTATGTCATAGGTGTCATCTGGTATATAGTTACTAATGTACTTGAATGTATATATGAGATAATATTATTATAATGTATAAAGCTCTTTGAGTGAAAGTATGTGTAAAGCACACAAGTTCTCCCTATGCATTAGCAAGGACACTCGATGCAAGGTCCAGGAAGGAGAAGATTGCAAGGAGTGATGCTATAGTGCTTAAAATCATTCAGGATGATGATTCACAAGGGGGGAAGTATGTCACACCCCGTCTTGTTATTATTGAGTTACTTTTACCTTCACAGGTAAAAAGGATGATAAATGCAATCATGATTTTGATATGTTGATAAAAGAATGGAATACAAAAATAGGTATTAAGTTATTATTGCTTTGAAAGAGTAATTATGTTTATAGTGATGATGAACAATAAAAGAATATGTATTATGAATATTCTAAATGATGAAAGTGGATTTCATATGAACGCCTAATTACCTTTGCAAATGTGTCAATATGGATGTAGGTACAGGTTCAATCCTCCAGAAGGGAGGGTAAGTATCACTCAAGAGAAGTGTTTGGTTGGGTAACCTTTAATGCAGTCTAATTGAGCTTACACACACACCCACTGTTAGAAAGGTCAAGTCAATAGTTTTAGGTAATTGCCTTTGGTCATAATCTTGACTTAAACAAAAAAATTGGGTAGTCGTCCTTGTTTGAGATAGGTTGTCTTCGTGGATTGAATTATGTGATTGAATCTTGAGTCTTTGAGCTTTTCATCAATTCGTATGTACATTAATTGTAAACACACACACACACACACACATATATCGATCCGTGCATAAAAGCATAAGAATGTGCCTATGTATGTAAGTAGAAATACTTACGAGTAAACATGTGCATGGAATCGATTATATATACATGTGTATATGTGTATATACTTAATGTATATACATGTCAATGAGGATATGAAAGTATCTATATTGATAATGAAATAGTAAACATGATATATATGTATTTACTAAAGTGGATGAATATGTATATGTATCAATAATGTTTACATACGTGTAAACATATACTATAAAAGACACATATACACATATACTAGTATGCATGTATATATATACTTCTTAAACATACATTTGAAATGACAATTGATGGTCTTGTCATATATTTATATATACAAATGATATTATATGTGAAATATTAACTTGATCTTAGCGCTCAAACAAATAAAAGGTGTATATATCATTTCAGATTAAATGATAAATGAACACGCGAGGTGTTTATCTGTTGAATAAGTGAATAAGCTGAAATATAGTGCAATGTATCATATCGTACCAAGTCAAAATGTAGATGTAAATGCAAAGAGTTGAATTATACGATGTGTCGACTATATGGCTTTGACTTAGTTGACTGTTTAAAGTGCAACAAATATGAGAGAAACCAGTTCAAATAATAAACCGTGGGCCTTGTGAATAGGGTAAACTTGGCACCATTATATGAATTATCTGAATGCTTTAGAAGTCTAACAAGCTTGAAACCGATTAGTTGTGTTAGAACATGTGCTTTTTGAATGTGTCAAACCTGCTGTGTCGATCATCTGATCAACTTGTTGTGATGAATTGATAACTAACTTCAAGAGAATTCATCACCTTTCTTCTTATAAGCTGAGTCGATTTTACATGGCTGAGAAGTGGCAAAATATGAACCTTAATTGTAGCCTTGTGAAGCTGATTCTTGTGTATAAATATGGGTCGATCCTACCTCATTTCATATACTTTTCACTTGCAACATTATATTGCTCATATCTGCTATAGTTTATCTTTGAGAGTTTCTTAGTTTGTTGAGAGATTTTGTGAGGAAGTTTTTAGTGAGATTAGTGAAGAGGGGTTGATAGCTAAGTTGATAATAAGAGGAGGCCAAGCTAGGGATTCAAGGAGACAATTGGATTAAGTGATTGACAGGCATGGAATCCTATTCTCCTTATGTTTATCTTTTGATATGAAAGATTGATTGTCTTGTTTGAATTGTTTGAAATTGCACGTGAATGCTTGCATTAGTGAAATGAACTATTTTTCTTTTGGAAAGGAAAAGAACCATGTTGCTATGTTTTCCTTATAAGTATAGTTATATCCTTCATACTAAGGAGTGATTGTTGTCATTAGTACTATATACTAGGAATGATGAAATGTGATTAGCTTAAGGAAGTGTAGATTAATACACTTATTTTAGATTAACCTACACAATCTGACTAATTGATTATTATAGATTATATCTAGGATTAGGGTATACCAAGGTTGAAACTCATCTATATGATTAAGTTGATCACTTGAGTTAATGAAATACTATTTTTTTGGAGCCATAGGTGGGATTACCTATTGAGTTAGATTTGTTACCTAATTGGTTGTTTATACTCTTGATATGAGGTCATGTTGTTGACAAGATTCTACTCTTGAATAACCCTTTTTGCTAAGGACAATATACTCTCGAATAGAATCATGTATTGATTTGATTATCCTTTGATTGATTTCATTCATTGATAATACTATACTCTTGATGAGAATCATTTATTGATAGGATATATTCCTGAATTGAGTCACTTATTGATGATTATTTATTCTATGATAAGATGATTCTAGTGTAGCTATACTTTAGAATATAAAGTTATTTATGAAGCTCTTGTAAAGTGAGAGTTATGAAGGAATCATAGATTATTCCATGGAAGATATTTTCCAATGAAGGGGACAACTTATGTATGTGAATACTAGGTAAAGATACCATTGTGTTTTGGGGAAAGGAGAATAGGTTATTTCTAAGGTTAGTGATTACCCTTGGAAGGAAATTACCTAGGCATAGTATATGAATGGTCATAATCAAAACTAAGCAATGGTAGTGTATGTCAATAGGAAGACTGTCACTCGAAGTACTGGGTGAGAATACTTTGGCCAAAGTAGTGTAATTTAGCCACTGTTTACATTTTTAGTTCATTGTGTTCCTTTAGGAATGGTAGTTCAATATTGTAGAGGATACAAGTTTTAGTTATTTAGGGAACAACACTAAGCTCAGATAGGCTATTGTTATAGGGTTTTACCAACCAAACACGTCGTTAAAGGGTAGGGTCATCTTGCTATATGTGGTAGATGTGCAGGGAACCACATTTGAGTTAGTGGTTGGCGAAAAAGCGCTTGATTGATGCTTCTCCTCATTAGTTGGTAGCTAGGGTTTGTAGATGTTTGTGCCAGTGTTGGGGACAACTAGATTGTATGCACCAATATGGCAACATCAAGACCAGTTTGTATATCTATTGCTAATGAAGCTCAGAAGAGCTATGTATGTATCATGTACCCATTTATATGGAATATTGTATTCATGAAATGATAAACTTGAGTTTTTTCAATATGAAATCTATGTTATGGAAATATTTTTGAAATTTCAATGATATGCAATGGAAGTTTGGTACAGTGTTTATTTCAAATATGCATGTAATTTACATTATGGAAAAGAAAAGAAATTATTGCTATGTCATGACATCATGGTTCATTCACTTGAGGAGAAAACTTTGAAATTTTACTGAGAAGAACACCAAGGTTGTTACACCCCTTCACTTGAAGGGGTCTAGGGTGGTTTCCTCAAAGGAGGTTTTGCTCGAATCCCCCTTTCTTTCCCTTCTCCCCCTCCTCTAGCAATTTTTTGTAAAATTTTTCCTTTCGAAGGTTGGGTTGAAGATGAAAATGGAATCAACTTCACAGACTAACTAGATGATTATGAATCCTCAAAGTGAAAACCATCTATCAAAATGTAATTTTAATATATTTTTGGTTTCTTATGTATTTTTATTTTAGTTTAATTAAACATGGGTTTTCAGCTTGAAGAAATCAAACTCTTTCGATACACCTGTGTTTGAAAAAATAATTTATCCAAGGTACAAAAACTATGTTCATTACTTTAGATAGTGTCCTTAATTGGAAAAACAAAAAAATGAATTTGAAATTACATACAAAAAGTTATGTTGTATATGAGATGTACCTATGTCTAGAAATTTAGCAATAGTGGACAAATTCAAAACCTAATGAAAAAAAAATATTCAATAAAACTACTATGAAACCAAAATGAGGCGTGCTAGATGTCATTAGTCACAAATCTAAATTTAAAAAAAAAGAATTTTATCCTTCATAGAAAAAATGTTATGTTGTTTACAGTGAACATCACTCTTTAGAAATGGTGTTTACTATTAAAAACTAGTTTTCGAAGGAGATGGAAAAAGAAATGCAATTTGATTCCAATTTTTTTAAAAAATATATATTTAGAATGTATAGACAAAATATCACAAATCACTAATGTTGATGCCAAAATTTGACGAGGTAACAGTGCCTTATGGGAAACTCAGTTCATGGGGGACCCCTTTGCGCCAAACTGAGTAACCTCCGAATTTTTAAAGAAGCCGACTTCTTCTATAATGGGTTTTGGAAAAGGAAAAGGAAATGGATACAATGAAGGAAAGTCTAATCTAAGGTGATGCGCCAAAATCTGTTGATGGGCACGATAAATCATGGATTTAAGGGCCTGAATGGTGTTGTCATGTTCCAAAGCGTCGGAGACTTAAGCTATAGCATAAACAATTCATTTATTGACATAAAATAGTATCGCATACACCCTTACTACTAAGAAGAGTCATTTAGACATGATTTAGATAAGCAAGCTTGTATTTAATATATAGAAGTCTTGTCAAATGAAATAAAAAGCACAGTTTACAGTTTAATCAATACATGAAAAACAGAAAGGCCGAATAGTTGGCACAGTCTGAAATTTTCTTGCAAATAAAACATATAAGAGAGGCCTGGTGTCTCTTGCTAAAACCAATATCCTTTTTCTTAAATTCTCCTCTTCCCTTCTTGTCGACAGAGAGAGTATATATAGCCGGGGAGATAATTCCCACCGCTTTGGAGAGCTGTAACAGAAAATATTTTCCAATCCCCTGTAATGATGCCAGAATCAAAAGATTCCTCAATGTCGTTATAATGGCAATGAGTTAGAACACAACATCTGGTCATCCAGTTGCAGGCGCACCCTTTGCAATGATGGTAGTGGTCCCAGTCAAGCTCGAGGCGACAAGTGTCATCCACCGCTTTAGAATTCATGAAGAGCGGCGCCCAATAGCATAGTTTCCTTCAGCCAACATATTGCCTGCTTCGATGATCAGTGTAAGGCACGTGGCAGCCCGTCGTTGCCCGAATGAGAATTCCCCTTACTCCTGCCGAGAGATTGCGAAGAAGCAACATGTGTTCAAGGGGTTGAGGTCCTTGATATGGAGAGAAAGCTGCATAAAACGGGTGCGAAAGACGCGTGGCAGTGTTTTGCAGCCCACGGTGTTCACCTCCTTGCTGCGTTGAAAAGGCTGCGAACGACCGCCACCTGGCAAAAGGTAGGGCCCACTAAAATAAAATAAGGCCTGCGGAAGCATTTTGTAGCCCCCAGCTGCTTATTTCATCCATGCATGAAAAGCTTGCGATACGCCGCCACGTAGCAAGACGTGGGTCCCTCTGACAATCTTTGAAGTGATGGCCCCCGCAGAAGGCTTTCACAACCCGAAGAGACCTCAAGGAAAAAAGAAATATAATCCTCTGCCAGCGAGACACGTGGACGCCCAACGCAGCCTTTCGGGACCCGAAAAGGAAGCCGCTACCCGAAGCTGCGAAGTGAGGATGCGCAAAGGGGAAGATCAAAACTTGACGGAAAGCCGAATAAACTTGGCAACGCACAGGACGGCGCACGAACAATTACAAAAGAACCCGAAGGGAGCTGTTTGAATATTTATTTTAATAGCTTATGGCGACTATCAGGGGTGTTTCGAATAAGGAATGGAGAACCCAAAAACTCTCTGGTTCTGCAGACCAGAGCTTTATCTATAGGGAAAATGGAGTCAGATTTTGGAAAGAGCAGCCTGCAAGGGCGACCATTCACTTTCGGATGGCTTCGCCATGCTGTGCAAATTTTCTTATGCCCCACGGAGATTAATAGCTTCCTTGTGAGGCAGCACCTCAGGTAAGCCGACGCCTGCTTGGATATGGAAAAGCAGCTGGGAGAGTGGATGTATGATCGCCTCAATGTTGGCTGCCGTTGGAGAACTGTCAAACTCCCTGAATGCCTCCAGGTCATTTTCCTTCTGCTCAATAACCTCCGTGATCTGTGTGGTTGTCGCAATGGAACCATCCTCGAGGAACGGGGACGGCAGCCCCAGCTTGCCTAGCTCGGAGAAACTTCCCCGAATGCCATCCAGTGCCTTTCCTAGAAAAGTCGCCGCTGCCTTAGTGCGTTGGAAGGCAAAGTGACAATGAATGAATTTATTTGCTGTTTGAAGCGTAATGTCCCGATCTTGACCTGCAGAAGCAAGGATGTTATCTGAGGCCGGTATAGCTTATTGAAGGCAAGTCCCTTGCCTCGGGGAACCTTCTCCAGTGAAGCGTGGGAATTTCCATTGTGTGGATGTACCTCTTGATTTAACCTTGATACTTAGTGATGATAAATCGGAGGGGTAGAACACCGATATTGACAAAAAAGGTCTTGACTTGCTACAATGTACAGAATTTTCTAACCGAGCAGAAATGACTTCAGTTGAGGCGGTAGTGCTTGAGAGAGAGGCTTTAAACAACACAGCGTCCCTTGAAATGAGGGGCCTGAAGCTGAATTACGCCTTCCTTTTTCTCGGGCCAGCTAAGCGCGCCGCGCAGTTGCTCATTTCTTTATTCCAATTTTATTCAGCTCGGGAGTGGTTAGCCGATTGCTCCTCCAGAGAAGCCTTTGTCTCTCGGAGCTCCTCTTCTAGCTTAGCCTTCAGGCTTTTGAATTCAGCATCTTTCTCCTGTACTTTTTGCTGATACTGCTCTTGTAGGCATTCCAACTCCTCACCTTTTTGCGCCATCCCCTGACTATACTAAAGGCAGATGCGTTCGAGCTCTTCCTCTTTTGACCGTAGGCTCTGCTGTGCTGCTTGGTTTTAGCTTTGCAATTCTTTTACTAAGCACGGGTTAGCAACTGGGTTTTCCTGTGATTTCACCCGAGCTTTGTTTCTCATTCTCTGGCGTGAGCTCTTTCAGGTCATTTAGGCGATGTATAAACTCTAAGGTTTCTACACCAATCTCTAGAAAGCTCACCCTTTCCTTGGCTGCCCTGAGCTGCTCATCCTTCTTTAACTGGCGACCAATTTTGAGGAAGTCAGAAGTGACCACCCGTTGCGTCTCCTCCATGATTTTGACCTTATCTTGTGGCCGGGCTATCTTCATGTCAAGTCCGACAGCATAGATCTCATAATCTTCGGGTTGCATTTTTCCCTGAGGCTTGCTTATCCTTGGGTACATGGTTGTGGTGCAATTCTTCTTTGGGCCTCATCATCACAGGAAACACTGGCCACTCTACAAACAAGTAGGAGCATTGTATCATCATTTGTCTTGCATAAGCTTCATTCTGTCCCAATGGCGCACTTCCTTTCCTGAAATCTATGCATTGCTTTATGAATTACAGTGATGATGCCTAGCCCACCCTACGAAAGGAACCTTGAGAAGGCGGGGCATAGGGATAGGTAATTTTCATAGAGGCGCGCACATTTAGCTATACAGAGGAAATTAATAGGTTCTGCGGAGGAGAAAAGTGTGCCGTTCTTAATAACAAGAGAACTATCAGTGAGACTGGAGAGCATTTTATAGCAAAGAAATTTGAATCAAAGATTGAGTCGTAAAAGAACTCATTAATTGAGGGAAAGGATGAGATTCTTGGTGAGTATACTTATTTACAATGGAAAGGATCAGGTAAAGCATAAGCAGGAAAAAAAGAATGGGGCAGCAGGAGACATTGCAGGGGTGAGAGAACAGAAGGCCGACAGCGTTGAAGCGTGGCATACTCGGGAGGAGTAGTGATAAACGGTTAGACCTAGAATCTTGGAGCAAATCAACCTTGAAGATAAGCTGAACGACGAAGGTGGAAGGCTCGAACATATGGCAATGAGTCATCGCCGGAGGCGAGGACCTGAAAGAATCTCAGATCTAAGAGAGAAGGGCCGAAATGTGCGCACCATTTGGGGTGAACAGAGGCCAGTTTTAGCTGACTCACGCATTGCGGCATTTGGCTAGCAGGGCATTTCTCCGTGGGATTCATTGCAAACACCTCCGGTGGCACTTCCGAGTCGCGGTAGGACACTCACTAACAGGCGTTGGGATGCTGGGCAGCATTAGCACAGCGGACAGCATTTAAAGAATGCGTTAATGTCAGAGCCTCTTGATATATTAATCTCGCATTACATTAGTGGCCACATAAACATGCCAGGAGGCAGTAAACCCCCTTAACTGAAGGATAAATGCTGCTTCTTCTTCACGCTCCTCGGATCCCTCTCCTTCTTCGCTCCTGTCAACACTAGAGATCGGGCTCGGGTGGCCTTCATTCCACCATCTGTCAAATTCCTGGTCGTCCTTCAATTGATTATAAGGAGCATCCAACTGTGTTGTTTCCTGGCGATATTTCCAGAAAGCTCTTATTTTTTCATCACTCCATTCTTCACCCCTTTTTAACTTGTTATACATGCTACGCTCCATCGGAAGATTGTCCTTGGCCATAGCCACTGGAAAGTAGAACTTGTGCCATGGGCCCCTAGTGTCCGGCGTAGGAATTTGTGCTAATTCAACAAAATCTTCCTCTCTACCCGTCCGCGGATTAAGCCGCTTCTCCCAGTATGGTCGGGGAACATAGGTAACCTTCATATGTAGCTCTGGCAGGTCATTGAAAGGGTTGTACTCCCACTTATCATTTATCAGTACCAACCCTAGATGTGCCATCTTCTCCTCTAATAGCTTGTGCGATTATTTTTTAACTAGAGTTACCGACTTGAAACTCTTCGGACAAGTGAAGAATCCCTTCTTCTTGACACTTCCGCTGCTACAGAACATGAAATCAATGATGCACACTTGTCAGAAAACTTCCAGCACGAGCACTCTATCGGTGATGTAAGCCGGGAGCAAGAAAGGTTTACCAGTAAAGCCCCGCATTCGAAGAATTGTGAAATCCTTGTCTAAGAACCAGTCACAAGCAGGGGTGTAGCCTTGCATAAATACAGTCTGCTCCTAGGTGAGCCGGACGATATCACCTTCTCTGATCAAATCATTCAAAATCGGGGCTATGAAATAGTCCGCGAATGCATAATAGTCATATTTTGCGGAAAGGAAAGGTGTTCATATAGACACCGACTTTCTTTTATTCTGCTCATCAAAAATTGATAGCGGAATAAATCAGGCGAAGAAATCTGGATTCTGATGCAGGAACATGTGGACCAGGTAGGAAAGAAATCTAAACTTCTTCTCTGTCTGATAATTCTCCATTTGATGTATCATTTCTTCAACCATGAACTCAGCAAAATCATACCGGAAGAGTTCATGTTGTTTGCAAAACTGTATTGCAGGGCCCAACTGAAACGCCTCGATCCTCTCATCAGAGTCTCGGCCGCAAACAAATGCCAGCATGGACATGACATCCTGGAGATCATTGCGGAATGAACCACGTGATAAAGGGATACTTGGTGCCTTAGCAGAAGTGATACCTTTCTTATTAGTCTCCTCTAATAAGAAATCGGAGCCGATTTTCATTTTCTTCCATATTTTCTTCCCCTTGCTTGGGTGAAAAGACTCGATAGTCTCCTTCCTTCTGCTTGGATCTGGGATACATAACATGTTCCAGATAGCTTCTGGGCTGATATGAACCCTTAAATTGTGACCTTCAATGCAGTGGGTATCTGGATTATAGCTTTGAAAGGCCGCGTCGACTACCTCCGGGCAATAGTGCACCAAGGGGACCATGTATTGTGGGAGACCGCTATACCAAACTCTACTTGCCGTGGATTGGTCTGCCTTTGCTGCTGATAACCTTGCACAAGCTACCTCTCTAAGGGATTTAGGGTTCTTTGCAAGCTTTGGGTCGTAGATATTATCCCATTTTTCTTTAACCTTCTTCTAGTTACTCCATTCCTTGGGTCTATCCAGCTCCTCCGTGTGGGCTCTTCTCATCTTCACGGGTATACCAGGTGTGGCATATGCTATATCCTCATATATGTATACCTCAGCCAAAAAATGAATAGCCGTGAACAGTTCCTGGCTAATCTCCTCCTGCATCGGCTGAGCTGAAGATTCTGACATTTTTCTTTCTCTACAAAATTTGTAAGTTTCTGGCCTACGAATATGATTGCTCTAGATAGATAGACAGAAAACACTTTGCACTTCCCTTGCGTTTGTAAAAAGACTTTGAAATATTAAGTTTTTCATGCAATAATAGCAACTTTTTCCAAGGTGGTAGGCGGAAGCAAGCCTTTTGCATTTAATTCGGCATGTACCATTAATCTGGCAACTCATGCAAGATGAACTGATTGCTATTCCGAGGCGACCGGATTTCATCATTACATTTCGGCGATCGGGTGATACGCCCTGATCTCCTTGGAAATTGAGCTTGCAACTGGCCTTCTAACCTTGCATTATCATGTACTGGTAATTAATATTCTGGCCAGAATGATTACGCCAAGCAAATGATCACCACCTGAAAAGATATGAGTATCGCCTTGGGCTCTAGGATGCGCTTGAGAGGTGACACAATAGTCTACGGCCATACGTCTTTTCACCAACAAGCGCCACCTTTTTAAGACTAATTAATCAACTCCATTTAATTAAGCACGCCTTGAGCCATGCTATCATGCATGTACCGGCCCAAAATGTGAACAAACGCAGACTCGGCTTTCGAAATAATAGCTAGCATAATATCACATTTTTTAGAGGCGGATTGGCATGTGTCTTGTCAATTCTTCTATAAATAGGCCAGTCGATAGTGAGCAAAAGAAACTTAGCATTTGAGAAGTGATAGGTTAGTAGCAGAGCGTTAAACAAGTCTTTTTCATAGGTTAGGTGGTGCACAATTCCAGCATTAACTTAGAAGACTTAGGGACAGTGTCAGGATAATGGATACTCCAATTCACCTAACCTCGTTTAAATCACAGACGACATTCTTAGGTGAGATTTCCACTAGAAGGCTGAAAAAGATGACAAAGAACAAGCATTCGCTGGTTCTGGTAGCCATTAAGTGGGTCCTAGGCAAGGATTGCATGGAATATGAAGATAAGTATAGGGTGAATATCGACATATGCTCACACTTTGTAGCGTCCATGCTGGACATTTGCGTTCCCCAACCACTTATCTTGAAGCTGGTTAAAGAAATCTTTCCGAAGAAATACTTGAATGGGCTTGGTGAGGTCGTTGCACATGCTGCATATGGGATAGGTCTGCCAACAGCCAGTGACCTGCGTTGCTTTATTGAAGAAGAAGTTGTCGTCGTTTGGCTGCCATTCCTCAGCGGATTCCGCCTACAGACCCATGACCAGCATCAGCAGAGAGTTACTCAGGCCCTACACTTCCTGTTTCGGAGCTACAACGTGATACCTTTCTATGACGTAAACTGGTACACTGACTTTAGGAGCCTGGTGTTCCCACCACCATTGGCGGTTGTGCCAAATGATGCTACCAGTGCCGCCGACGAGCCCATGGACGAGGAAGAAGCGGACACTGTAGTGAATGCGTCGGTTGCTGCCAGTCATTCCTTTGGATAGATAACCCCCTTTCCTGCTTGCTCAAAATGTAACTTTCATGTTTTAGATAAGCCTGATAAAAGGATATTGTATATAATATATCCTGATACTTGTACATTTTGGAAATCGGCATCCCAGCCATTTTGTAACTAAAGAACATATATATAAATATATACTTCTCGTTTTTAAGGAAAATCCATGCACTTTTGCTTCTGTGTTTAAATTTATTTGGGTTTGCAAGTTTTGCATACTATTTCTCCATGCATGAGTGTATTTTGTGTAAAGCAACTTCGATGTTTTACCTGCCAACGATAATGAACAAATATGCAGAAAGATAACTGATTCTTAGAAAAAGAACATGCCAAAAACAGGAAAGGAAATAAAAAGCATTATTTACAACTGTACAAGGTAGAGCTTAATGCCTAATGGAACAACTTAAGATGAATCCCATTAACCGAGATTCCTAACGGCTCTTGTTCCATATTTTCCAGCTCAAAAGCGTTGTGTTGCATGCACCGAATGATTTTGAAGGGTCCCTCCCATAGGCTATCAAATTTACCATGCTGACCTGGCTTTGCAGCCCTGCTGTCATATTTTAGCACTAAGTCTCCACTTTTTAGACCCTGGTCGGAGGCCTTCTTGTCAAACCATCGTTTGACCACCTGTTGACGGCTTGTCATTGCTATTAGGGAATTCTCCCTTTTTTCTTGTACTTCCAACAGTTTGGCGAGCCGAACCTCCATGGCTTCATTTTGTTCTATCTCAAGAGACTTTAATAACTGTATTGCCGGGATCTCCATAGAGATAGGTAACAGCACCTCCTTCCCATATACCAGCTCATAGGGCAAAGTCTTAAGGACTTGCTTAGGAGTTATGCGGTTGGCCCAGAGCGCTTTTCAGAGATTTTTATGCCATTCCCTCTGGTGTTCTGAGCCAATATTTTTAAGGAGTCGGACTAAGCTTTTGTTTGTCGACTCGGCTAGGCCATTTCCCTGTGGATAATAGTTTGATGATGTTTTAAGGAATATGCCATTTTTTAATGCAAAGTGACATACCTTTGTACCTAGAAATGCTCTGGCGTTGTCCGAAATGATTGTCTTCGAAGGGCCGAACCTTGTCACCAGTGCTTCAAGGAAGTCTACAATCTTTGTTTCTATTGCCCCCTTAAGGGGAACAACTTCCGCCCACCTTGTGAAGTAGTTTGTAGCTGTTAAAATCTACTTATGTCCGGCACTAGAAACCGGGTTGATCATTCCGATGAAGTCCAGGCCCCATTGTGTAAATGGTTCATCCGCCACGATAGGTTTGAGGGGCATCGCTGAATTCTTCCTCCTGTCAGAGAAGAACTGACATTTTTTACAAGCCCTTACCAGAGAGTATGAATCATTGAAAAGCATAGGCCAGTAATATCCAGCTCGCAAGACCTTGATGGCGGTAGTTTTGGCGGAGAAATTTCCACCTTCGTCGCTATTGTGAAATGCGTTGAGGATCCTTTGCGCCTCCCCTGAAGTAACGCATCGCAGGAGCACACCATTAAAATTTCTTTTGAAAAGAACTCCTTCTATCAGCGTATATCCGCAATTCTGTAGCAGGTAGTACCTTCTTTTTTGGGATGAGAGGCCTGGCGGATATTTTCCGGTTTGCATGAAGTTCATTCTATCTGTCAGCCAATCATCTTCTGATCTGAATCCATTTATCAGGACGAGCTCTGGCTGTTCCTTCTTGGCAAGTACCTCCTCGTTCTGTGTCATATACTCACACAGTCCTCTGCCCTTAACAGTCTTGGTAGGCCTGACCTCGATGTCATACTCCAAGATCTTGGTAACCCAATTAGCCCTTTTTTCTATAATCTCTCCTTCCATGATGTATTCATGCACACTAGAATGTGCGACATATACCAGAACTTTGTTGCGGGAAATTAGATGGCAGAATTTTTTAAGTCCCTTTACTATTGCAAAAGCCTGTCTTTCGATGAAGTTATAATTCACTTCATATTCCTTTAGCGTTCGGGAATAGAACGCCAGCGGATGCTCTCTCCCTTTTCCTTCACTATCCCCTTTGAGTCAAAAGCGGTGGCGTCTTTGGACTTTGCTCTTGAGGCATACATTATAAAATCTTTGCATTGATGCGGATTAATGCGGCGCGAGGGCTATGGAGATAAGCTTCCTTGACCTTTCAAAACCTCCACGAGGCTTACATTTGTCCCTTGAAACTTGATCCCTTTTAGCATTAGGGTGATCGGCCTAATCATTCTCACAAAATCATAAATAAATTTGCTGACAAAATTTACCTTGCCCAGAAAAGACTGGACACCTTTCTTATTTACCAGAAGGGGAAGCTCCTTAATAGCCTCTACTCATTCGGGGTCAATTGAAATACCTTCTTTGAACTGCTTGATGCCACAAACACACATGGTATATTACACCACTTCTTTTTGGTTTGAAACCCGAACTCCGGCATTTTGAAAAACTAATTCCAAATGGTCCGTGAATTAAATGCAGATTTAGAGAATTTCATGATGGAGTCATCAAATGATTAAGATAGCTTGTTGTTAGGATTTGTTGAGATAGGTAATCCCATAGCTCGCTGGAAAGTTGCCCCTGCATTGGATAAACCAAAAGGCATTTTAGCATATGCAAATTTTCCCCACTTGGTGGTGAACGTAGTCTTGTGTTGATCTTCTTCTTTAACCCGAATCTGGTTATAGCCAGAGAAACCATCAAGCAAAGAGAACATTTCTGATCCTGCGACAATCTGGAGGATCGACTCCATAGAAGGCAATGGATAGTGATCTTTCAGAGATGCTTTGTTGAGGTCTCAAAAGTCTATGCATAAGCGGATATCGCCATTCTTCTTTCTGACTGGTACCAGGTTTGATACCCAAGTACTATGTTTGATTGGAAAGACGATACGTGATTTAATGAGCTTGGTTAGCTCTTATGCCATTAGGGCCTCAACTTTAGGGTTGACTGGCCTCTGCTTCTGTCGAACTGGTTTTGCACCTTTTGTTAGTTCAATAGTGTGTTGAATGATGCCAGGATCGTAACCCTCCAGATCATCGTAGGACCAGGCCACTACTCCATATTTTTCGCAGAAACTGATAAGCCTTTCTCTATCTCGTTGTGGGACATCTTTACCGACCCAGAGATTCCTGCCGTCAGAGACCCGAAGGTTTTCATAATCACTTTTATCTGCCACGAACTTTCGCTTATCATTTCGGGCGTCATTACAATCGAAAAAATTCTCGAGAGTAACTAACCCTTTTTGGAAGTTTATTTGACTTCAGCTGCATAATTTGTCCTTCGTAGGCCTCGGCGATCTTTGGTTGAAGTTGATCAACAAATTCCCCTGAGTGCTGAATAAACGAGGCGATGTGCTCATCGCTCTCAAAGACTTGCCAACTCTGATCATTGTCGGGAATCGCTGGTCGAACAAGCACTCGCACTGAATATTTGTTCTAAAGCAAGTCTGAAACAGGATCAAACTGAGCATCGATCACTGCCATGCGATCTGCGTTCGAGGGACGGTCAAGATGTTGAAAGCTTCAAATCCTTCAATCAGGTCCCAGATTCGATGCCGATAGGATCTCATTCGAACATTCTTCACTGCAGAAATTCCTCGAACCTGATTAACTATCAGTTCAGAATCTCCGAACACAATCAATTGCTTAATACCCATTCGTTCCGCTAGGCTTAGGCCTTGGACTAACCCTTCATATTCAGCCTCATTGTTTGAACAGGCAAATGGGAAACGGAAAGACCTCAACAACTTTTCATTCTGCGGGGATATTAAACATACCCCTGCTCCAACTCCAACTTTGCTCCTTGCTCTGTCAAAATACAATGTCCATAGCTCGTTTGCTTGGTTATCGTCGGATTCTTTGGCAACCTTCGGAAGAACCTGGTCTTCATCATAAATCACATATGTGCCCAATCCGGTAGCATGATAATTCCTGAAAGGATCATTATTTATGTGTTCACTTAATAGAGCATCTTCCTTATCATTTCGGTCTCCACTTACCCTCTCTTCCTCTAGCAGTTCGACACTATACATGTCCTGCTTGGTGATAGAGGTATGTGTGGCTTCAAAATTGATCAAGGCCTCATCTGCCACGTGCTCAGAATGAAGAGCCTCTAATTCTATCTTCATCTTTGCGCCATGCTTGGTCCTAAGTATTAGATGTGACCAATCTAAAGACAAATATCCGCCCACCTTTGAAGTAAATTCTCAGGATAGACAGAGACCGAACATAGGAGGAACATCTATGATCACCGTATCTTGCGAGACTGTGATACTTGGGAAGGCAAATAACGTTAACGGAAGCACTTTGATGACACCCACGGTATCAACCTTATTTCCATCCAGCTGCATTACCCCTTTCTTCATAGGTTTGTAGCTGAGTCCCAAGGCTTCGGCTATCAGTTTTGACATAACCGTTGTACTAGCGCCAGAGTCAATCATGGCGTTGTGTAATAGCTTTTCCCCTATAATGAGAGTCAAGAAGAAGGGTTGAGGTTTTGGCCTACCTCTACCTTCCGCATGGGATTCCTTCGCTTTGTCTGCAAGAACCTTAGCTATTGGCATTTTATAAACCACCTCTGTATTGGTGGATGGCTCTGTTGGTGCTGAGTTGATCTCTTGTTGAAGCACCTTCTGTAGCATAGTCTTTTATTCCGGGATAGCTAGAATGTCCCATAAAGACACATTAGTGGATGATGTCTTTAATTGCTCCACCACATTAAAAGGTGATGAGCTTGGAGATTTCTACTCCTTTGCTTTTGTTATAATAATCTCCTTCCATGGTTGAGAAGGCGAAGAGACGGTCGAAGCGCCGAGAATTTGATCGGATACGCCTTTCGATTGCGGGCTGTCCGAAAGTGAAACAACGGGCTCACCTGTGAATCTCCTCTTTGAGCGTGTGTTATAGTCAAACTGTTCCTGCGGCGTTTCGGCTGTGGATGTGTCATTGGAAAACACCATTTCTTCATCTTCCATCCATGAGAAGAGTGCATGATCAGGAACAATATCAGACTCTTGCTCTAAGGACATTCCTTGCATTTGCACGGTAAGGACCGCATTCTCCATTGCTGAGGCATATATGTATTCTCCATTTTCTGTTGCAGTGCCTTGACTACGTTGCTCTGCTACCTTTTGTTGTAAGTTGCCACGTGGACAATTTCAGGGCATATGCGCATCGTTGTAAGGGAAGCACCATGGATTGATGTCATCAATAAGATTATTTTGTCCCACGGTTAATTCTCTACTTGAGCTTGGCGACGCACCTACCATCGGCGTAGGCACCAGAACCATTTGGTTGGTAGTCGGCGCTGGTGGATTAGTGCAAGGCGCACTCTGATATTGATTTTGCTGATAAGTAGACCGCCCACCTTAATAGTTTTGATATGCGGGCAGTGGAGGAGTTGCTTGGTTCTGCTTGAGAGTTGTTATGTCATTTGCCATAGTTCACAACATCTCTTTGAGGTCGCCTATTTCATCCTTGGAAGAACCCGATGTAGAAGCCAAGCTT
>VDFB02000008.1:176017465-176335550 GCA_007258455.2 Sequoia sempervirens | reverse complement strand
CAAAATCATCATCCGAGAATTACATATGAACTTCGGCTTTCATATACAATTGCACTCAGGCCTGACCACATTTCAATTCCGACTCCTCTTTGCTTTGCGATTCAACAGCAAACTTAATGATACTGAGTGGATGCTTCCTTGTTCTGTCACCTCCTTAAATTTGATTACTTTCACAATAGCCGCTATCAAAGAAATCTCCACCTATATTCGTTTGAACACTATTCACTTACTATACAACGATAAATACCCTGTTGGAAAGTGAGTGCCATGGTAGCCAATTTTAAGCAATTCCATATCAGTATTAAACTCCCACACACTGGGCCATGATTTTCGTTGTCTTCAAATAGCGCTATCTCTACAGAACTCCACAATAGCTCCAAAATCAATCTAGAATTAACGCCTCCTCTACAACTGACTCAACACCCTTCTCCTTTATGTGACCCGAGCCTGATAAGACTCCTTGTGTCAACAAATATTCAGCTCGCTACTTGTGGTGATGGCAGCGGTTTCTTCAAAGAGATTAAATCGTTCCTATTTCAAATATGAAACGCCTTTATTTCCCATTATTTCCTTGAAGCGGCATCAAAATTGGAGACGTCTTTCAAGAATAGCGAATTATCTTCCTTTACTTCTCTCGACTCAAATAGTAAGGTAGACGACATACTTTCAATACTAAGAATGGATATCACAATACTAAAAGGCCACATTTTCTCAAAATCTAACAGCTTCTTTCCACGTGAGCTCCTTGGCTAGATGCAGCGGCTTCAAAAACAGCCGATCCTTCTTCAAATATAAATTATAGTGTCTTCTTAAAAATCATGGATACCTTGTTAATTGCCACGATTACAATATGAATTTGTCCCTTTATTCATGAAACAAACGCCACACTGTCAGGAGCCTCTAATTAAAATATCACTTAGTCATCGATTGCTCCCATTAAATCCATTTAATTGAACGGAAGGTAAGGAAAGATGCAGCTCCCGTCAAAGACTCTGAATTTACAGCGCTCCTGATTTTCACACCCACCATTGAAACCACAACTCGAAGATTGTAGTGACCTACAGATATTTATTTCCAATGACTTCCCCTAAAGACCAAATGTAATTTCCTCCAGGCAACTGCTTACAGAGGCAATAATTCAACCTTCTTTTTCCCATTGATGATTCCCATATATTTATGCTTTAAATTTGATGAGTACTTCCCTTAAACCTGCTTTGATACCATGTTAGTTTTTTTAGATCAAAAATGACATAAGCAGAAAACTCAACACAATTAACAATGAACACAGCAAAAATTACCCTGGGAAAACCCTCCTTCACAAGGGAGAAAAACCCAGCAAAAATATATCTCTTATATATTGAATGAATAAGAGCAGAAATCTGCTTTACAATCAAACCCTTCTCAAGGGCGAATTAATACAATGAATAATAGCACCTATCATTTGATGCAAAGATAAATATGTTTCCCCTTGAAGTCGATCTGCTTCTACAAGATGGTAATCTGCTGCTGAAGGGCAACCCTCTACTCTGTAGAAATGTGAATTGAAGAGAGAAAAGACTTAATGATGAAATGAATGATCACCACCTTACATATATACCAATCTAGGTGAATTTTCATCTAGGTTGGCTCCCTTAGAAGAGAAATATAAAATAATAATTGCAATATGTAGGCCGACCTGCCTTTAATTAAGGAGAAAATATCTTTTAAAGCTACCAAACACTAACAGATTATGATAAGCAATTTTTTTATTGATAACTTTTATACCAATATAAATATGATTGACCCTCTTTTTATTAATTTTTTGTTTTATGTTATGTTATTTTTAGTAATTTTCATATTTTATTTGTTTTGTTTTTATTGTTTCATTCCTTGTTTAATTATTAAGTCCTAATATGAGTAGTAATATTTATAATAATTTTTAATAAAAGCAATATGTTAATACTCATACCATATGGAAAAATTTGTGGCCTCTCACCCTTTATATATCTCTTTATAATTTAAAAATAATCCTATTATTATTATTATTAGAATAAATAAAGATTAGGATTATCAACTTGTCTTAGAGCGTATCTAATGTTATGGATAATATTAATGCTTATATTACTTGACTAGCATTAAGTTTATTATTAATATTAATAATAAAACTAAATAAAAGTTTGTTTAGCTGGGGCAATGGAGCAAGCATTTAGGCTCACAAACAAGCTTGCATGATAGCAAGAATCTTGATAGGAGTGGAGATACAACCTGTTTAGGCCAAACAAGCCGGAGACTTTGAATTGGTTAGAGCAAGTGAACTAGGTGGGTTGGCAAGATAAGTGCCATTGGAACAGTAGAAGAAATTGGGGTAGGATTACCAAATTTGGTGAGGAGAATGAATGATGAAGAAAAAGTTGGAGTTGTAGTCTTGGGAGAGGTGGAGGAGGGGAGAGTTTGGCTCAAAGACTTAGGAGCCACACTAGGCACAACAACTTGCATTGCAGAGGTGTAAGTAGTATACAAAGACATTGATATCGAAGATGGTTTCCTACTTGACAACCACAATAAGCATGTGACAATGCTAGAAAACTCAATACATGTTGACTGGTGAAATCAAGATTTCCCTAAGCCTACTCTCCCTAGCGTGGAGGCACTTTATATTTATTTGGATGACGCAACACTTGAAGTCAATACCTTTGTACCTACTACCAATCAAGATCTTTTTTCCAAGGGGCTTTATCATGGCAAGATTTTCAAACTACAAATCTAAAGAGAAAGTGATTTTCAGGGGATCATGGAATGTGAACGATTCAAACCTTTTCCTACAAGCCCCGCAACAAAATCTAATCCTTTGGAAACAAGGTTGACAATGGTTATGATATGAATTAGACTTCATAAACTTTCTACAAAATATTGGGTTATATTGGTGCTGCAAAAGATTGGGCAAGTTTCAAATTCAAGACTCAAATGACTTAGAAGAAAAAACAAATATCTTCGCCTGGATCTATATCAAGATTGATGTTTTCCTCCCATTTCTCCCATTCTTATTCTTCTCAATTCCAAATTTGGTTCCTAGCAGTGAAATGTTCAAATTAAATATCCATACCCAATGTGCTTTCAGTATCATAACACAAGTCACATTAGGAAATCTTACCCTAGTAGAGGGAGGGGGAGCAATGGGAATAAAAACCCTTTTCCTTTGGAGACTAAGGTTGTGACTCTCCCCTACTATTGGGCCCCAAAAACAATTGACCGAGCCATTTATTTCTCCTAATCCTGCCATAGAGCTTTAGAATGTCAAGAAATCATATCTTGAAGCAGTTGCTTTGTAAAAGAGGAAGGGCTCAATTTGGAGGATGGATTTTTAAACTCAATGGATAAATGTATTTTGAAACAAGTCAGGGAAGAATTCAAATAAGAAATTTCGGAAGAAGATAAAAGACTTAGAAAATCATAAAAGGCTCTCTCTCAAATTGACACCTAGATGACCAAGCACAACATTGGCTCCACTAAGAAATGAGGAAGAAAGCTTGAACGATAAGGTAGTGGATGAAAACAATGCTAGAAAGCAAAGTACTCTTGACAAAACTAGCTGGTGTGTAAGGTATGTAACTTGTCTTCTAATTTGGAGTTCAAGTTAATCAACATTTATGGCTTGATAGAGAAGCTTCCCAAAAAAGGCATGTGGAGCATAATTGAGATGGTCACAATAAACTTCTTCAACACCCTATTTGTCCAAGGTGGAGACTTCAATGCATGCCTTTGCTCAATGGAGAAATTTTTGTTAGGAAAATGGTGTCTCAACCTTGCAATTACATGAGGTTACTACTTATACTAAGATTACATTTGAGAACAGGTCATTGCAAAATTTTCCCCAAAGCTCCAAATTGGCTAAATAAGTATGCTCGTAAAGTTTTGTCGCAAGAACATGTTTGGATTAGAAGATATTAAAGTTTTTGTTTACCAAAGTTTCATAGTCCAGTTTGAAGGCCTTAAAGGTGTTTTTGGGCTTGAAAGTGCTTATAACCGACAAAGCAAGTTACAGCTTGATAGAGCACTTCCTAAGCTTTCTGAGGTTTCAAACAGTTTGTCAATCAGACACTTGAATCAAAAATTATGGCCTCTGAAAGTTGGGTCTCTTCAAATGGAAGATGTAAAAATGTGTACACATAAATCAGTTGTAAAGGGGGAGTTACACGTGGTGATGTGTTTTTTGACACATCATAAGCATTTGTTATTAGAGATAAGGATGAACACCACTTTTTAGGTGGTTTTAGCTCATGGTTTTGTAACACTGCTTGACAGTTTCATGTAGTGTACCCCCTATATATTAAGTGCATGATATGGAGGTTGTGTGTAAGAGTTTTATAACTACTGAGTTGCCTTCAGATCTCTAGTTGGTGATACTCATGTGATAAAGTTTGTTCTGCAAGTATATTGTAATCTTGTTGATTTCAAAATAATATATTGGGTGACTTTTGGAGTGTGGTGTTTTCCTCCCGAAAGGGTTTTCCCCATGTAAATCAATGTGTTGTGGTATGAATGTTGTTTATGTTTATTTTTATTTAAGATTCTATAATTGTTCATATTTGAAAAGTTTTTTGTATAACCATCCACTCAAGATTAGTGTAAGAAGTTGTTCCACTACTTTAGCTTACAATTTTGTGGGGTGATGCATGTAACTAAATCTAAAGTTCTAAACTAAACATTGTTAATTTTGTAAATAGCAATTTGATTGACTCCCCACCTAGAAATGGTAAATTCACTTGATCCAAATGGCAATCCAATTTCACTTTAACTACAAAAAGGCTCAACCATTTTCTCCTAACTCCAAACTAGTTGAGTTTGAATCTCCTCATCAAAAGTAGTGCCTTTTGGTCTCAAGTTGAACATTTTCCCATCTCTCTAACAATCATGGAGGGTTAAGCTCTTAAGAAATCTCCTTTTAAATTTGAAAACATGTGGTTTAGGGATGAAGATTTCATGGATCTTTTGAGAAGCTAGTGGTTATTGGCACCTAAAACATCCAGGTCTAAAACATTTAGAATGGCTAAGAAGCTACCCATGTCAAAAATTGCATCATGCAATGGAATAAGGATTCCTTCTAAAATCTTTTTTTAAGAGAAACTCAAAATCAAACAAGAGCTAAATAATCTCAATGAACTAGTTACGAATGTTTCAAAAGTCCAACTCAAGGAAGAGATTTTTTGTAAATAGAAATCTAGGGAGATATTGTTATAGGAAGGAGATCGAAACACAATTTCTCCATGCTTCCACCAAAGCTAAAAAGTCTCAAAATGGGATTCCTCTATTCTCTCTCATGATAGGCAAAGGTTAGAAAATGAAGCAAAGATAAGTGCAAAGGCAGTAAAATATTTCAAATATTTGTTGGGTGTCAATCAAGTTATAGATTGTTAGAAATATGTAATAAAAAATAACTTAACATGTTAATGTTAATTTATTAGATGTTAGTTTTTTTAGTTAGTTATTAGTTGTGTTAGTTGGTAGTTAGAAAAAAGGAAGGTTTATAAAGCCGTAGAATGTAATGATGTAAGTGTTGAAGATGAAAGATTAATTTGTGAGTTTGAGCCTCTAGTCTTTGTTTCTCAATTTTAATATGGTATCAAAGCAGATTTTATGGACCTCTTTGTTCACCTTCCATTCACTTGTCTTTCCTTCTCCAAAGTGGTGATCAATGATGATGCAATAAGGACCATGTGAAAAAGTCATTGTCATTGATCCACCATTCTTGCATTTTGTCACTAGAGGAGAAGTGCAAACCACATGCAAATCTGTTGACTTCATCATCCATTTGCATTTCATTCTTGCATTTTGTCAAGAGAGGCGCAGTGCAGACCACGTGCAAATTTGTTGGCTTCATCATCCATCTACATTTGGTTTCTCTTCTTTCTCTATCTTGCTCCTTCATTTTGTTTCTGTATTCTCTCCATTTTGTTCACTCTTTTCATAGTTTTCACTCCATTATGTTTATTTCATATCAAAAACTCAGATTCAAAGTTATACAAATCTAAGGTATTGCAGAAAAGTACAGGAGGTTAAGGTGGTTGAAAAGAAGTTTTTTATCTCTCAATTATGAGGTTTTATTTGTTTCAAGATTGGTATGGATATATTATGTTGCTCTTTGACGGATAATCAAGCTGTGCAAAGAAGGAATCATGTTCTCATTAAGCTCCATTCTATTGTTGGTACATTGTTCTATTTTTAAAATGGTAGTTTAACATAGTCTCACTAAAACTGTGATATCTTTCTCATTTCTTAACAAAATTTAGAAATTCAAAATGTTCTGGAAAGCTGATGAAGGGGAGAATAAACCCCAAAAACCATTTCACAGTATTATTAATTTTTAATTTACAGTTTGACTCAGAAAATAGAGGCATTTGAATGATTGTGAATAGCAATTGCCAATTTAATTTATCTTTTTCATTTTGTATTTTTCAAAAGAGGAGAAATAAGAATTTTGGAGCCATAAAGGTGTAATAGATTCTGCATTTGCACATTGTAATTGGATGCACTATCGGTAGAAACTGACATCCAAAGGAAAAAATTCATTTAAGAGCGCAAATATAAGACAAGCCAATTGTCGATATTGGAACACCAGAATAAAGTCCCTATGTCGGCAACTAAGGGGGGTGTTAGAAATTAAGTAGTGCACGACATAGATTATGTAATAAGTTAATGTTAATTTATTAAATGTTAGTTTTCAGTTAGTTATTAGTTATGCGTTGTTGATAGTTAGTGGTTTGGGTAATTAGAAGGAAGGAAAGCTTTGTAATTATCTAAGTGTTGAAGATGAATGACTGAAATTGTGTGTTGAGCCTTGTGCTCTTTGTTTCTCATTTTCAATATAGATGAGGCTTTCCAACACTCCTTACTACAGAACATCGTAGGTTTAGTTTCAGATGAGCATGACAATATGCTTATGCATCCCTTCACTTTAGAGGGTCAAAACATTTGTCTTCTCTATGCACAGTGACAAAGCATCAAGTCCAAATGGCTTTTTTGCAACTTTCTTTCAAAAATGTCAATAATTTGTGGGCAATGAGGTGCTACTAGCAGTAGAAGAAGCAATGAAATAAGGGAAGATCCTCAAAGACCTTAACTGCACCTTCATTGCTTTGATCGCAAAATGTGTGGCTCCTTCTTCTTTTGCTAACTTCAAAGCCATCTCACTATGCAACTTCGTATACAAGATAGTTTCAAAAGTGATTTTTTTCCAGCGTAAGAGAATTTTTCATTGTATTATAATTTATTTTGCAAAGAACAAGGGGATCATATCCTGAATAGAGAAATCATGGAAGGTATCCTAATCACCCATGAAGTTTTGCATTCACTAGACAAAGGTGAGAGCCATGCTCATCAAATTGGACACAAGTAAAGTGTATGCCCATGCGGTTTGTCTTTTATTGTTTAAACTTCTAACAAGGTTTGGATTCAATAATGAGTGTTGTAAATGGGTCCATATTACATAATCGGACGTCAATACTTGATCTTCTGTAATGGCAGCTTGGCTGATTTTTTGGGGCATCTCAAGGTCCTATCTCCTTTCCTCTTTATTCTGGTGACAAAAGCCTTGGGGTATGCAATGAAGGTTGCTCAATAGTTTGTACGATGTTAAGGCACACAGGTGGTGGACAGTACAGAGGACTTGACAAATCAACAATTTGTGGCGATACAATATTCTTTGGCTCCACCAACATGAAGATAGAGAGTATCAAACATGTTCTTATTGCTTAGACTCGGGTCAATATGTCAATGATTCCAAATCAGAAATTTTCTTCTTCAATACTTCGACCTCCCTTCAAGGTAAAATTGCTAGAACTTTGGATTTCAAGATTGGGTCCTTACCTAGCAAGTACCTTGGGTGTCCCTTATTTGCTAGGGCTGGTCAAGTGACCCAATGGAAAAACATGCTTTCAATAATAGGCTCACTACCTAGAAAGGCAATTGCTTATCCTAGCTAGTAGAAACACGTTGATCAAATCAGTTTTATCTACTATTCCAATTTATATAATGTCTATTTTGCATGCCCCGAGCATAGTGGTGAAATACCTGGCTAGAACCACACAAAATTTCTTATGGAGGGGAACTAAGGACAAGAAGTTTTGTCTCCTAACTTGGGAAATTGTGTGCTCTTTAAACAAGGGCAATGGTGCGTAGGTTTCAATAGTTTGAGTGACCAAAGTAAGCCATTGGGGGCCAAGTTAGTTTGGGGCTTCTTCTCATGCTCGAAAACAAAGTGGGGAAGGCTCCTTCAAGCCACACACTTGGACTTAGATAATAGGGAGACAATACTAAGGGTGGTCAACACACCCAAGGGATCCTACATTTGGAACATTGTCCTTCATTGCAAGCTAACTATCACAGAGCATATAACTTGGGAAGTTTGAAATGGAAAGAAGGACCTCTTCTAGCTAGATTCATGGAATGGCTACCCTTGAAAGGAGAAAAATGATCTTTTCAAGGCTAGGAAGTTTCTATCTAATACATGGGGGGGGGCAAAGTGAAGGATTATTTTAGATTGGTGAGCGTTGATGGTTTCTCTAAATTTGTATGGTAGGATGTCTTAAACATATCTGACTCTAAGAAGGCATTGCTAAGGAAAGAATCATCCCACAAGAAGATATTTTTTAGTAACAAGGCGGACTCCATCAAATGGACATGTTTGAAATCTGGAAGCTACACAACAAGACTGGGATTCTACATTGCACAAGAGCAATCATCCTCAAAGGAATGGTCATCTTCTCTTTGCCTAAGGCCTATTTACCTAAGGTTGGTGCCTTTGCCTAGTTGGCAACCCACAATTGGATCTTGATCGGGAATAGACTAATCAAGTTTAACCTTTTGGGTTCCTTTGCTTGTGCCTTATGTAGCTTTGAATTTGACAATGCTAACCATCTTTTTTTGCATTATCTATTTGCCTCTATGTTAGGCTTGACTATGATCTCGCCTTAATTGGTCTAGAGCCCAACCATAGACTTTGTTTCAGCTCTTCCTAGGCTAGCCATTGCTTTTCCCTAATGCCACTTTTGAATGCCTATGGCTTGTCACCCCTTCCTTATGGATAATGGCGCATCTGGAGGGAAAGGAACAATAGGATTGCTTTGCAGAACATCTTCTTCTTGGGGGGAAGTTATTGTCAAGTTGGAACTGGCAGTTGTGGAAATATAACCACAACAAGAGAAAGCATCTAGTCTCAAAGGAAAAGGAGCTTCTATTCATGGGACAAGCTCATGTTGCATAAATAGAAATCCTTCAGCTTCCTCCCATTCATAGGACGCAAGGAACTCAATCCTTTCAATGACCAAGTCAACTATTAAAGTGAATGATCCTCCAAATTCCTTTCTGAAGTTGAATTTTGATGGAGCCACTAGGGGCAACCTAGGTCCTTTTTCGCATGGGATACCTTCTTAAGGCCCTAGAATTAATCTTTTTTTATGCCACTTTGACAGACTAATAATGAGGTGGAGGTTCAAGCCCTAATTTTGGGTCTCTCACTGGCTCTCAAATATGGGGTCTTGCATCTAATCATAGAAGGGGACTTGAAAGTTTGATTAACACTATTAGGAAGAAAGCTAAAATGAATTGGAGGTTGGATGATATTCTCCAAGAAGCTTGGGTTTTTTTGGTTTCTTCTCATTTTTTGAATGCAAGCATTGTTACAAAGCAACTAATTTGGCTAAAAAATAAATTGGCAAATTATGCCATTGATGATGAAGATGAGATCATTGTATCAAATTATCCCAAGTATTGGCATATCATGGAGGATTTTTGGGAAAAGTGACAATCCAACATGTCATGATGCATTAAGGTTTTATGCTTCCCAATGTCTTATAATCATAGACATGATTCATCCATGGATACTTGAATAGCTCAAGCATGCAAAACATTCATTAAGATACTATTTTGCACCTATTAGGTGTGATTTTGTGTTGCCATTCTCCTCATTTCACTTATTTTATGCTCTCCTATGATTGATTTACCATGGAAATGATCAAGTTGCATACCACGAAATGTGAGATGGCATTCACTAGTCACATCATGAAGATCCGATTGGGTAAGGTCTTTGCCATGAACTCAGATCTTATCATCTTTTCCATTGCTTTCATTTTAGGAGAGAATTTCACAACAGGGAATGAGCTCTCACAAGTGAATTCTGACATTGTGAGAAAGATTGTCATGAAATCACAATCATATATCCAAACAAGGTTGTGGTGGAAGCTCTCACGGTCTTTTGCATCAAGCCTAAGTACATGATGCAGGAGCATCCAGCTATCCTTACAATCCACATCAATTTTTATACATTTTGGTTTTGTTTTAAATTTTTGGTTTTCTGGTGTGCTGGCATTCAATTTTGTCGGAGTCATGTATATGCCAGCCTGGCATTCTAGAAGTTATTTCAATTACACCCAAAGCAATATTAATGCTGAAAATTATTTTGAAAGGCAGACTTAAATATAATTAAAGATTTTTATGTTAAGCTGGGCGCCCAAATGGGACGATTCAATCTTCCTTTAGCGTGGATTCTTTGCAGATTTGGGATGCCACATTTAAGCAGGAAACAAACATATTAAAATATTACCCTTGGCCAGCGTGGAAAGTGAGGGGACAGAGGAATTCAAGCGCTGCATTTTGAAGGAGAGTTTTGGTGTAAAAGAAAAAATCAGAAAACAAAAACTCATGAGACTTTAGCGCTGGAGAATGAGAAGAGTTTGAGAGGGAAAAAAAACACAGAATTGAGAAGGAATTAGGCGCCAAGTCTTGAGAGCAGAGGATAGCAGCAAGTTGAATAAAAAGAGGACTCATCAACCCTATAACAGTGTTCCAATTTCTGCCAGTAGAAATAAGCAAGGGCATGATTGATAAAGGGGGGGGAAAAAAAAGGTGAGAGGGTTGTGGCTGTAGAAGGAGGAGGAAAAATGGAGAGCTGCCTTTTATGCAAATAAAGATGAGAAATGAAAAGAGATTGGTGAGAATGCAAGAAAACACAGAGAAGCATGCAGCCATGGAGAAAAATACAGGAAAATATTTGCAGCAATAAAAGAATAAGAGGTTAGCAGGTCATGGCAAATAAGATAGATGAAATTTGAAGAGAAATTGCAGAGCTACGAGTGCATAAATAGGAGAAGAACAATTAAAACTTGAAAAGTAAATTGCAGTCTATATGTATGTTTATGTACAACAATAAAGTGGATTAGAAATCAGATTCAAGAATGAGATTTTAAAATTTGTTTGTGTGGTGAATAAATATGTATAATTGAAATTGTTGCCTGGCTGCAAATAGGGGGAGTTGTTGATTTTTATTAATTGGTTTTATTTTGGAAGTTAGATACTTGTGTTTGCATCAGTACAGGGGTGGCCTCGACTTGGTTTTCGATTACACAAGATGAAGGCAAGTGGTACCAACCCCAATGATTGTGTCCCCATGGCCATCCACAAGGAGTCGGTTGACAAGTTTCAAAATAAGGTCAAAGCAATTGAGAGGGTGGAACTTTTCCTCATGTATGGCTCCAAGTGACAGCACAAAGGTATTTCACTTTCTGGCCTAAGTGGACCTCGCAAATCAACAATTTTTAAAATAATTCATTTCTTCTCAATTATAGAAAGAAAACCATAAAGAATTTGAAGATAATATAAACTAATGATTTGTGAAATTTCCTATGCAAATTATATTTCTAATTTTTTTAAAAAGTTCAAAAATTATTTCTCATGTTTTATATATTTTTAAATAAAGTGGTCTTTACACCATATACTATTGTTTAGTAAGTAATATTTCCTCTTAACAAATAACTTCAGCTAGAAATAAAATCTCTTCATAATTTTTTAAACTTAGATGATTAACATTGATATCCAGGGTACACATTTTTATGTAATTTTTTGTTGCATATTTTATTTATTGTTAATTTTTTAAACAAGAACTATTAATTTAGACAGATTTCCCAATAACACGACTCTTTTCATGGATGTCCAATTTCATTTTATTTTTGTTGAAAGGACATTGATATGAATGGTACTCTTATTTTTCAGAATTTTTTTTGTTGATTACTATTTTTCCACATGTCAAACTAAAGAAAAGAAATTTGTCGTACTGTGAACCCAAATGTCAAACCCATACCCAAACAAGCAACTCATCCTAGAAAGCACATCTAGGTAGAAGATGTTTGACTATGATAGGCCAAATCATTTGTGAGACTATACCTAGCCGTATTGAACCTAAGCAAAGAAAATTACTATATTGCAAATCGCAATCTTTGAACCTACACCCAAACTAGCAACTTAGCCTAGAAAGTATATCTAGGCAAAAAGTGTTTCACAAGGATATAAGTCAAATCATCTCCTTGTAAGCTTTCCTTATTCTTTTTGGCAAAACAATTGCTTCAAAAAAAGAGTTGGGAGTAGTTGTATGTGTGTGTATACATACTCATAGTTACCAAAAAATAAAATATTCATAATTCATTGATTCAATGTCAAATGTAAATCCAAAATGAAAATTACAATCAATAATCTTCACAATTCTCTTCACTAGGAGCATCAAAGTCAATATTTGGTTAGTTTGAACCACAAACAGTCACAATCCCAATCCTGCTAGCCATGTCAAATGTAGATTTTGTCTCATCTACAAAGACCAAGACAAGTTGTACAACAGAAGTGTCTAAGTTCGCACACTCAAGGGTAGCATCCCAATTCCCTATCATCCCCCTATTGTAATCAATTTTCTTATGTGACAAGAGATGCAAATTGGAATGCATATTGACCAAATCCTCAACTTTTTCTGCAGCCAATCTATTACACTTCAAGTAGATAAATGAGTATGTATTCCAATTCCACTCAATCAAAGAACTCAAAACTTATTGAAATTGCATACAAACTCAATAACATTTGCAATTATAAAACATAATATACAACAGCGAAAAAAAAGAAGCTAGTAGGTATATTAGCCTTAATTGCAGGAGTCTTTAGATAATTAAATGTCTACTCAATAACATCTGTCATGAATGTTAGAAAGCTATAGACAAATGTGAAAAATTGGAAGTAAAGAAGTTAAACAATTAAAAATACATGCTCGAGATAGAATATTTGTTGCAAAATATTGCATGTAAATAGAGCCTTGGCTATAGATTTACCACTATTCTTAAGCATTTTTCTTGTACTTCTCTCAAAGAGTGCAAACATCATGATCCCTTGAAGATATGAAGTGGCCAAACTCATTCAAGGCAATACTATGTAAATTTATATTTGGGAATATTCTCTTGAGTGCAATCTGTACTCACCAACAACCTCTTGATCTCTATATAGTGCCACCCTCCTTGAAAAGGAAAGTATTTGTGTTGTAATATTTTGGGAACAAAGGAAATGCTAGGAGATGCAAGGGTGTGGTCATCTTATTCCAACAGTCAACAATGATTCTTTGCACTCTTTTGAAAAATTCTTCTATGGGGTCATTGTCTTTGGGTTATATCATGGGCCTTATTTCTCCTATCATGGAGACCATGCCATCATAAATCATCCAAAAATGATCAATCTATATCAACAAACCTAATCATACACATGGCTCAGTGAAACTCAAAACATATTCCACATGAGCCCATCAATCATCACTGAGGATCAATGCTTTGGCCTTTTGGGCTCTCTCTATATTTTATTGCCTCCATACACCCTAAAGAGTATTGATGACCATAGTGCTCAATGGCTCTTCCACCTTCACAAGTCATCTCAAGATGATTGTGTGTGATGAAATTTCATAAACTTACCTACAATTCCAACTTAGCGAAGGATCTAATGATGGCTTGTGACATTTGATGACTTATCACAAATATTTGAATCTCCTTGGCCTTGGTGTAGATGTCTCAGACCCACTCAATCTCTATGCCAATTTTCTACATCACCAAGTTGAGGGAGTGGATGGCACATGGTGTCCAAAATATATGTCCATAGATAGCATCCACTAATAAACTAGTTTCCCTACAATTTTTAGCATTGTCCAATATGACTTGAACAACACTTTCAAAACCCACTATTTCAATGGATTTTGTGAGGATATTGGCAATAAAGTTTGGCAATAAAGTTTGTATCCTTCACTTGCCACTTACAATTGATTACCTTCAAAAATATCACCACTTTAGCGCACACTGTAATAACATTAATTAATGGTCTATTTTTCCAATCTTTCTATCTATTAGAAATAATGAATGATCATGTTTTTGACCATGTGTCCTCGATTGCCTACAATAATATCTCTATGGAAGCTTTTTTCCTTCAACAATAAGATGGTGCACACCTTTTCATACTCAAGAATAGCATAATCAACAAGTGCATTAGAAATTGCCATCAACATTTCTCATCAATATGGTGATCTCACGAGGTTGAAAAGAAGCCCATTGCTATATATGCAACAAGCAATGCATTGATCTACTATCTCCCTCAACTCATTCTTGAAGGTATTTTCCAATAAGCTTTTCTACCAAAAAATAGAGGGGGTTATCGTCTTCTTGGAAAGACGGTGCAAAAATGAAAGAATGTGGGGCAGATGACACTATAGGGCCAACGGAGGCTTGATCAATCCTTTCTTTGATAAAGGAAGTGATCTTTATTTTGCTCTCGCTTAGAATATTGGCATCTTCTTGTTCTTTAATATATGCGACAATTTAGTCATTTGGAAACCTTTTTGTTTTTTCCCCTAGACAATTTTTATTTCTAAGTTAGTCATAGCTTTCACTCAACTATACAAGTTCTTATACTCATTCTCAGATTGACTACAACACCAACGAAAATCCCCATCTTCGAGAAGTTGCTCAACCATGGTCATATGTTGCCAAAGAGGTGAAGCTACATCAATTTCAAACTACCTCTCTGTCATTGAGTCAACTACACTAGAATTATCAACCATTCTATATAAATAAGAAAACAAAACAAACCAAAAACATTACAACTCTAGGGTGCATTAATTTAAGAAAAAAAACAAAACAACATTATAAACCTTCTAAGAGTTGCTATAGAATGCTCTATACCATAAAAGATTTAACTATGGAGATAGCCACCTCAGATTTAGAAACTTTAATGAAAGCACAAGAAAGACCAAACATGGGAGAATAATTCTATTATATCAAAGGATGCAAATGCACAATATGTGTACATAAATATAATTCAATGTGATTAATTGATACAACAATGAGAACCCCTTGGTTATATAGGCCAAAGTGAGACATAGGACAACATAAGATTATGACATGTGTCTTAATTTTGTGACTTGAGACATAGAATGATAATAGATTAAAAAAGCCCTATGTAAACTAGATTAAAAAAGTCTTATGGGATAGCATAGTAGTACGAGTAAGTACAATAGCATCGAAAGTTATAGAATGAGAAGGTTGCAATGTTGTCTAAGGCTTGGGTATCAAAGTAGTAGTACCCCTCACTTGACTAGACCCTTTAGGAGGAATCTAGCTTAGCGAATAACAAAAAATCACTAAAAGATGAGAGAAAAAAAGAAAAGAAGATAACTACAAGAAAAAAATTTGCAATCTCCTTATCACTCCAACCTCTATAGCCCTCAAATATACATCTAAGGCATGACTTCTCAAGTTACGAGAGGGAAATCTTGCCAAATGTTGTGTTTGATGCACTATAGAGGGGCTTAAGCATGGTAGCTATTTGCGTGAAAATTGCAATTTATCACGCAATATTTTGGATCTCGACATGAATTGCAAGTTTTTCCTTAAAATCACACGAAAAATCCCTTAAAAAATCCAAATATTTTACCTACCAAAATCATACCAATTTTTCTAGTTTTTCAATAATAAATTGCGTAATTTCATTCTTTTCCTTCTCAATTAAGGTTTTGTTTCAACAAGTAAATGGAAATACAAGCTCAAACTAATCCCTTTTCTATTGGTAAGAGCCAACTAAATCTTTTATTGCAATTCCCCACCAAGAGACACTAAACCAACCCCTACAAATCTAGAATCCTATAGCTATGTCCTCTAGCTACCCGCCCTACCACCGCGCAAGGTTCTTTAGGTGCATGACTTTGCACCATTTTTTAATTTTTAATTTTATTTTTATTTATAATTTTTTATTATAGATTTTTTATATTTTTATTTTTATTTATAATTTTATATTCAAACTAAAAAATAAAGTCTAAATTTATTTTTTAATCTTTATTTTAAATTTTAATATTAAATAAAATATATAATATTATTATATATTATTTTGTTATTAAAAAATTAAAATTATTAAAAAAAATTAGGTGGAATCTCAATGATTAATTTTTAAACTGTAATATATTGTTTTTATTTTTAATTTTTTTTAATTTATAACTTTGTATTTGAACTTAAAAAATAATATTTAAAAAATATTGAATAATATATATTGATATATATCAAATAAAATAAAATAAATGTATATTTTTATTTTTTTAAAAAGGTGCAATGCACCCATATTATTAGGGGTAAACACTTTTGACCGGAGCTATGAACTGGGTACAAGAAACCACAAGAAACTACCAAACCCGCAAGCACATTGGCCTAGCGAAGGCACAAGGCTTGCGAGCACTTTGGCCTAGCGAGAATTTGAACCCTGGTGGCCGTCACTACAACCAAGCGACTTGACCGGAGCTATGAACTGGGTACAAGAAACCACAAGAAACTACCAAACCCGCAAGCACATTGGCCTAGCGAAGGCACAAGGCTTGCGAGCACTTTGGCCCAGCGAGAATTTGAACCCTGGTGGCCGTCACTACAACCAAGCGACTTGACCACCGAACCATGCTTTTATCGGCCATAAATAAATGTATATTGTTATATATATTTTTTGTTTTTTTAAATTTAAATTGGCATATTTTTATTCATTTATTTATAGTTTTTCTGTTGAAATTTTATTTTTTAAATTGTAATATTTTTAATTTAAAATTTATTTATGTTTTTATTTATAATTTTATTTTAAACCTTTTTTTCAATTTATTAAATAACTTAATGATTTAAAATTTTGATATCAAATAAATTTAAAAATGCTATTTTATAAAACATAAAAACATTTTATGATGATTTTTTTCAGATTTGGTCGATTTTTTAAACATTTTAAAGGCTAAATGTAAGTTTCTCTTTTTTTCTTTCAAGTTTGATCATCATGCCACATGACAAAGGCTTTGCATGGGCATACTACACGTGATTGAGGGTACTAACAAAGTTAAGTGCAATTTTCGCCTTAAGGCATACAACAAAGCGATTTCTCATTTCAAATGGCATTTAGCAATGCAATCAAGGCATGATGTGAAGAGTTGCCACATGTCCTTTAGATGTCACCCATCAAGCAAAGCAGACTATCAAAGTCCTTTTAGAAAATAAGACCAAGAAGACTAGAGTCAATCACTCAATCAGGGAGCACAACTAAAACAAACTTTATCAAATGAACAAATTTCTATGCCTTCTTATGGATCACAAAGAGTAACACAAGTAGGGGAAACATTAACAACTTCTTGGCACCACATGCAACACCTAGAGCACAACCAAGTTTGGAGAGCATGAGGTGGAAGAAGACTATACACAAGCAAGCAAAAAAGGCCATTTCAAATTAGTACTATTCTAGCATGACATTCCATATTACAAGGTTTCCATATTGGTAGTCCATAGTGGATGCCATTGCAATTGCAGGTCCTACGTTCAAACCACCCTTATATGAGGCCTTGAGGAGGAGCATGTTAACAGATGCAATTAAGGATTTGAGCAATGTTCTTGCAAATCACCACTAGGAGGGGCCTAGGACGAGTTGCACAATAATGTCAGATGGATGGATAGATGAAAAGAACCTATAATGACCACCCTTGATTTTTTCTATTCGATTTACTGAGTGTAATGTGAAGTGCGGGTTTGTTTTGCATTCAAGTGTTTGCAACATAACATGACATTCAATCATAACATAGCAATGATGGAAATCAACAATGAAAATGCATTACCTTCATATTGCATCATTACAACATATATTGATGATAACATCCAATGAAACCAGACGTATTAAAATAATTTGCAGACCTGATAACAGAAGTTTCAAACCTGATAACAGTCCCAAATGAAGCTCTTACTGACATAAAATGAGCAGCAATACATTCAAATGATGCACCCAGACCAAGCTGAGATGTAGGCCAACCAACCAAAGCTCTTAATCTTCAAATGGACAAATGCACAAACATTGTAGAAAGCAGATTGTAGGTCTATACAACAGCAGACCTGATTATGCACAACTCCCAAGTGGCACGGCTCCCTAGGAGGGGCAATTTGCTCCCTAAAATCATAACTCCACCAAAACTTGCAAATAAATATTTGAAATGTGGTGCCCAACTATGAGAATTCCTTTGCAACAATACCCAGAACGAGTCCTCGATCACCCACGGAGCTATGAACAATTTGGCACTTCCAACCACTGTGAAAAGTGAGTTCTAGAATTCTGGAAATGTAAATCAGACCTCTATTAAAGCATAGTTAACACCTCTAATCATCACCCAAATGAAGCAAATCAACAAGCACACCAAAATCTTTGAACCCACATCAAAACGCTAAGAAAATATTCATATTAGAAACCCTCGAATGGTCAATCTTCTGAAACAATGGTGATTCTTGAGGTAGAATCACTCCAACCAGCTACGGTGGGTCTTTCACCACCGAAACCAGCAACTGAAGGAGAGGGTTTCCATCCTCAACCAGCAATGTATAAGTTTTGAAAACAATCCAACAGAATCTCCTTAAGTTGTCAAATCCTCCATATGCAAATGAGAGCTCAATAGCTGATTAAATAGAAGCGGAGGGAGGAATTAGGGCAACCACCATTTAAAAAAGATGTTCCCTCCAAAACCCCACGCCCAACCATGCCTTTTCCACATTACTTTAACATTTTAAAATATAATCAAATATTACCTCAAAGGGGGCGTCCACTTTTGGGGGCACAATATTTGCCTAAAATTTATGAAATAAACCTTTATTATAGGCGTCCACTTAAAGTACATTGTCCCCTCTTTTAAAACAACATTGATCAATTAGGTCAAGGGGTCCTTTTATAACCCATGCTTATTTCCTCACTTTATTAAAAAAACCAACTTTATTAACTTAAGTGACGAATTAACCGATAATAATTGTGACCATTGAGAGAACTCACCCCTACCAAGAATGGAAACTCTGAACTGTTGCCAAGACCAGTTACTAAATATAACACTTACTAAAAATAGTAAGTGAGCCAAATCACCCAATTGGCCCAAGTAAGGAACACCAAAAAAGGGGACATTATAGTCCTCTCTTCCCAAAGATTGCTTGTCCTCAAGCAATATTATCACAACTCCAAAAACAACAGACTGATCCACCTTAAAACCAAGAAAGATCCTAGGGTCCCAAGTCAACCTAGGAGATTTGTAGCACCATCTGCTCAAAGCACTGTCTTGCAAGGTACCAACACAAGAGACCTCCTGAGAACCTCCTATAAGAAGAGTAATCAAATACTACGTTAACTCGATCACCTCCTCAAAGAAATGCTCATCGAGAGAACCAAACTGATGTGCCACAAGAGTAAACTCTAGAAAGTTAGCATTGGCTCTCTCATCCCAAACGCTTGTTGAACTACAAAACAATATGATCCCAAGGTTCCAAGTTAGTCTCATAAAGGAATCACCGTGCTGACATTGCGCCACTCTAATCATAACTAACAATCCATCATGCCCATACTGCATTTTCTTGTAAAGGCCAAAACCTATACCATAAAGCATCTACCACTAAAGCATCCCAGTAATGTCCATAACTACAATTCTTGTCCCTAACATGATCCTGGGCAACCGGAAGAAATATTTGCTCAACCCAAACCCATACTCCTCAATATACCTCCTCAAGGTGTCATGCAAAGTCATAACTGCAGATGCGAACTCCTCCAATCTTTTTGCGAAAAGGGAAGTAATCCTATGCAAGAGTTCTACAAACTCACCAACATAACACCATATGGATCTAACATGTCTCCTCTGTACTAATCTGATACAACCATGAAGACTAACAAAAACACTTACCGTTCCAACTCCAAAGGTCACTGAATGATGAACCAAAGCATGCAGAAGTTTGTTGTCCTGAACCCACACCGAGTGTAAACTATCAAAGTTTACATCACAAACCTTCATAAGATGAACTCTCTAAGTTAGGAAGGTCTGAAGTAAACAATAATGTTTGTTGTTCAAAATTGACATCAATGAAGTGCAATCTAATTTTAGTGCTCTATGCAACGGACAACAACACCAAAATAATTCAGTAGTGGTTGGGAAACACCTCCAAGCAATCTCCTACTGAAAACTATTACTTCCTCGACAAAGAAGAGAACACCAACTCCCTTGAATGAGAGCAAACCAAAAAGTGAAGTGACTGACCTGCAACCCAAAAACAAGCTCATCACTGATTTTGATCTATCGTTTGCCAAGTAACACTCTCACAAGTAACTATTTGTTCATTACTCCCATCCTTACTTAAAATCTCTCTCCAATCCATTTGGGGATAAGCTAATAGAAATACCAAATGGTTGGTAAAGAAAGGAACAGCATCAATAATTTTGAAATTTTCATCCTTATACCTCCAAAGATCTTCCAATCCGTTCTCAATTAACTTCATCAATCCTTGTTGAAGATCCCAAGCATGGATACCCAACCAAGAATGATCTCCAGCATGCCTAAAAGGGTGCACATCACATCTCCAAGTGCCATCTAAAACACAATGCACATCAAGGGAATTTGTGACTTCTTTGGTAAACCCATGTAGCCCATCCATGAAAGCTCCAACAACTTTCCTTGCAGCTCTAAAACTTCCAGCAAGCTCAAGATCATTATTTGGAAACCTTTCAAATTCGGGAATGAAGAAGTTTCTATGAATCAATTCATCCCATGAAGATACTACATCTCCTAGTGTCACAATACTCCTTATGCAATCTTCCTTTGTCTCATCCTCCTCCACACATTTCATGTTCGGTGGTCTTCCAGGTGGGTAAACAATCATATCAATGTGAACTTAAATCAAAACCATGCTGAAAACCACACTCCAACTCAAGTTTTGAATCTTCTCCCAAATCCCATACATTGCTATTTTCACCCAATGCAATGCTACAACTAGGAGTAGCCCCATCATCCAACTCAAAAAGTGGATTGTCATATGCCATATCAACACCCATCTCAAACAATGGTTATTAGCAATCACCACAAATTGATTCTTCCAATCATGTTCATGCAAAGAAAGTGAACTGCTGCTATGATGAATACTATAATCAAAACCTTCATACCTATCACTAATGACCCAAGGCTGTCCCAAATCACCTAAGCCTTTCCATTATCATTTTCAATAGTAAACTATGGATCGAAATCATAAAAGTCACTAAACTTCTGCTCGAAGTCTGCTTCATGTGTTGATGAATCAAATTTGTTTTCAAGAAATGAATCAACGCCATCAATGCCATCTTCCATGCATGCATTGTGCTCTAAAATTAGAACATCTCACAATCAAAAGGAAATTTATTCCATGTAGGATTCTCATCATACTTTAGTGTACACACCTAGATCCCATGTGTTAAAATGTTGATTCCTTTGTTCAGAGAATATGTGTTAACTGTGCTCCTCTTATGATGTTGTCTCTCTGAATAAGTCACTTTCCAACTCACCAATATTGATGTCAACATAAGTATCTCTCTCCATAAGCTTGGTCTAGTAGTCAAACCAGAAGCCACCTGTATCACCATCACTGTAATGAGATAAAGAATCGTGATGTGTAGTTGTTTCGAAAACTTCATCCATTTTGCCTTCAACAAGCCCATCATCTAAAGATGTATCAATGATCTCAACCATAGTTGAAAAACTCACCAAATTGAAAAACTCACCAAGCCCAAAAAACTCGATTCACTAAAAACTCGACAACTTAAAAAATTGCTTAAATTTCATTAAAAACACTTTTTTTTTGCAAAATTCAATGATAACATGCATCCAATGAGTCAATAAATGAGTAGATTGATGATGAAGATGATGATGCCCCCTCGAGAGGATAGGTGGGTTGGAAAAACACGAGTAAGCTCTCAAAATGAATGAATGAAATGATAAAGGAGGGATAAGATGAATGATACAAGATAAGAAGTAGATGAAAAGGAAGAATGACACGCTATGCTGCAATAAAGTGAGCATCATATGTTTGATATAGCACTAGACGTTATGCACCAAGGTATAAGGACCAAGGTGACGATGTGTCTCATGCCCCAGTGTAATACAACCTTGTCTAGATACAAGATATGAATATTAGCTGGGAGTGATTCAGATTTGATACAAATGCAATATTAAAATGATAACAGACACAAGCAAGCATGCACAAATGATACAAAAACAAACAAGGTATTGCCCCTGTCAAGCTATAAACCGTTGATTAATTGATTGATTGATTGATTGGTTGATGATGATAGTGTTGTCATTGTGGGGAATGATATATCCCTAGATCAACACAAGGATGATTGATTAATTGATTGATTGATTAATCGATTGGGTTTACAACAAGATTAGGATCAGGACCATTGATGTAATTGAATAATTTGACAAAATTGATTAAATTGGTTGGTATGGATTAAGGATTGACTTGCATTTGGATTATTGCTTGGAATGATTGAAGATGATTGATAAATTGAATTGAGGAACTGATTTGCTTGGAATGATTTAAGTTGGAGCAATTCAATTAGAGAATTGATTGATTGAAGATTGATTTGAAGGAGTTGAATTGACGTGTTGAATTGATTGGAAGAAGTGATTTGGTCTGATTTTATCACTTGGATTTTAGTTTTGATTATGTGGGAAAAACAGCTTTTGAATGGACCCAAAACCATTTACAACAAGTTTTAAATGGACTTGAAATCATTAACAAGCAGGTTTTAACGAGGACCCGAAACCCACACAAAAAGACCAAGCTGCAAAAGCATAGAACAAAGACAACCAGTAGCGAACCAGAGGAAGATTATAAAAGAAACAGCATGAAAATGCAAATCTGCACCAAAAGAAAAGGTTTAAACAAGAACCTCAACCTCAAAACAACCAATTACAAGGGAATTTGAATCTAAGAACCACTTGAAACGGCCAGGTCACCATCAGCCTGTAACGGCCAGACTGCAACACAACACTTATCAGCACCAACCAGCAGCGCACTTCCTGAAACATCCAGGTAACCATCAGCCTATATCAGCCAGACTGCAACACAACACTTATCAGCACCAACCAATGAAGCCAAACTCCCCACCTCAATAGGAGAGTTAGGAATCAAAGTGGAACACCAAGAAACCTCCCAACCACACCAACAGGGAAAAGGAAACCTCTTGCAATACCACCAAACTCAAAGAGCCAAATCAAACTCCACCTCAAAAAGAGTAGGCTCCCCTTTATAGGAGCAGATGCATGAAGAACCTTACCACAACTACAACCAAACTGTAACAAAGAACAACTCCACCTCCATAGGAGCGCACACCACCTCCAAAGGTGTTGTAACAGCAAGGACCAACAGCAAGGAAAGCACCTCCACAAATCCACAGAACCCAACTCTACCTCTAAAAGAGAGGGCTCCACCTCCATAGGAGTAATCTTCACCTCAATAGAAGACTCAGACTGTAGAAAAGGGAAGAAAGCCATCCAACCAGCAGCAAGGAGTTCCATGACAATCACCAACAACTCAAGAACATGGCCTAGCAAGAGACGCACAAGGATAAACCCAATCACCCCACAAGGGGGTAAAGAGAACACACTAACAAACAACAAATTCTTCACAGAAGCATGCACAAAAGAAACAAAGAACACCTTAGCCACCAACCAAGAGAGAAGAAACTTATGCGCACTAGAAAATAGTAGCCTCCCTGCCTAGAGAATAGCAACATCCTTGCCCAGAAAAACAACCAACACCAACAAAGAGACAATGGGCCTCGAAAGAAGGGCAAGGTAAGGGAAGCCTCCAAACAAAGGGAGTAGACAGTCGGCAAGACACTGAAGACCAACCTCCAACCCTACATGCTAGTTAGGGCCTGAGACATGCCAAAAACTATCCACAACCAACTCCACGAGAGGCAGACCAGCAACCTTAACCCCAAGCAACAAACACACCACACAGAGGCAAAGAAGCCCCAAGAGAGCCAAAGAAAGCTCGGAAAACCTAAAGAAAGGGCAAGAGGAGAGAAGGCACAGCAAGAGAAATCCACTTCCAACCCTACATGCCAGTCAGGGTCTGAGATCAGGCCACCATTCTCCTCAAACAACCCCTCAGCAAGAACTCCAAGCACCACAACCAGCACCAGCACCAGCACCAACAAAGAGATAAAGGGACCCGAAAGAAGAAGGACAAGGCAAGGAAAGCCTCCAAGCAGAGAGAGTAGAGAGCCAGCAAGACAATGAAGAACACCCTCCAACCCTACATGCCAGTCAGGGTCTGAAACATGCCAAAAATTGTCCACAAACAATTACACCAAAGGCAGACCAGCAACCACAACCCCAAGCAACGAAAGCCTCCAAACAGAGGCATAAAAGCCTCAAAAAGGCAAGAGAAAACAAGGAAAACTTACAGTCAGAGAAAGAGGAGAGAAGGCACAGCAAGAAAAAACCACTTCCAACCCTACATGCCAGTCAAGGTCTGAGATTAGGCCACCAAACTCCTCAAACAACCCATCAACAAGAGCTCCCAACAAGGAGGATCTAGGCAAAACCCCATAGGGCAAATGCAACAGCTAGACCCGAAAAATAGCTCCCCAGCAAGAAAACGGCAGCACCTAGCACCAATCCACAGCATCCCAAAAGGACGTTAGCAGCAAACAGATCCGTAGCAGCGCATCCTAGGCCAAATACACCATCCAACACCACTCCACAGCAGCCCCACAGAGTGACCCTAGCAACAAGCAAGGAGAGCCCGTGCAAAAAGGGAGTAGAGAGCAAGCAAAACAATAAAGCTCAACAATAGACCCGACATGCTAGCCAGAGTCAAAGGATAGCCAGAAACTCTCCACAAACCTCCCAGCCACGAACAACCCAAACCACACACTGAAAGCCAAAAAACAAACTAGAGCCACAAAAAAATCAGGCACCCCCTCTGAAAGAGAGAGCAGCCAAGCATCGTCGTCATTGTCATCTGATTCAAAGCCACCATCACCCTCTGCATTCGAGGATTTCAAAATCCCCGTCCCACTCCTCTTCCCGCTCACGCGCTCCATCCCCATCATATATAGTTAAATCCCCGTCCCGCTCACGCGCATTGCTTGGATTTTTGTTGGCTATTTGATTTTTTATTTTATTTTTTTGGCTATTTGATTTGTTTGGATTTTTTTCAGGACCTTTTACCTTCTTTTTTTTGTATTTTTGGTGATTTTTTTTTGGATTTTTGAAAATATTCAATTTTTGGATTTTGGGAATATTTGATTTTTAGATTTGAAATGGATTTTTGGGATTTTGGAAATGTTTTTATTTTTTTGGATTTTTGAAATGTTTTGATTTTTTTTTTTTTTTTCTAATTTTGATGGCCTTTGTAGGAGATACCGATGACAAGGGAGAACCAAGTCTAGGTGCAAGGAGATAGATGGGATTGATGGATGAAAGGGTGGGTGATAGGATAAGGGATAAAAGGCTCATGATAGATGGATGGATAAAAAGGATAGGTCATAGTGAATGGAATGGATGTACGCATCATAAGGAGGTAGGATGTGATCTCCAAAGACTGTTGCATAGGAATAACATGCCCCATTCTAGGTACAATACTTAGGATTTTTATGACAATGCTTAGAACAATAGGATGGTGATAAGATTGCAATGGAAAAGATGAGGTATGTCAAGAGATACCCAAAAAACATGTTTCAACATTTTGCCCCTGTCTTCATCAAGATCAAAAGGAGAAGGGTGGATAAGTGGACTCAACAATGATAGGTATGTATGATGGCTAAAAATGGTAGGTAGGATGGAAATGATATGATAAGAAGTGACATGATAGAATAGATAGTGCGGATGAGACAAAGTGCCCCCAAGTGTAAGTGACATAGAAGATCAACCTACACATGACGCCTGTTTGCCAGGTTTTCATCATGGTACTTATCCAGGGCACCTGTTTACCAGGTTTTCACCGTTGAACGAAGGGATTTCTCTTTACTCTTCTTTTTTTTCTTTTTGAATAGGAGAAGGATAGAAGGGACTCAAGTGTCTAGTTCCATGAAAGGTGATAGTCCCGCTAGAGGGATGTCGTCGCATGGACCATGTCAAGTGTGCTCATAGATGTTGGTAAAGAATTGCGTGAGTGTGAGATGGATTAGGTAGATGGTGGATTATGATGTGGATTGTGGAGGGAAATAGTGGATTATGATGTGGATTATGTAGAGAAGATGAATGGGAGGCTTAGCCAAAAGCATGGACCAAATGTAGTTAGGGAAAATCAGATATAAAACTAAAACAGCAAGATATCAAAACCCCAACTAGCACAATAGAGTACGAGCAAGCATGAAAATCAAAATAACAAACGAATGCAAACCCAAATCCACGCTAAACTCAATTTATCTCCATTGCTCTTCTCCACCTCGCATGAGAATGCAAGATTTTGAAGGTTTGATTGTTGATGGAGGAATGTTGGTTGCTCACTATTACAGCATAACATTAAGATGAAGATGATAGATGGTAGAGGATAGATAGATAGATGAGAATTTTGGAAGAATTTTGGCAGAGTGAGGATACTAGAAGAAGATTGCTCCAAATGGCCTCTGTGAGGCTAGATTTATAGGCAAAAGCTGATATGATTCGATGGCTAAGATTAAAAGTCAATTGCATGATGTGTATGGCTAGGATTAAAAGTTGATTTTAGTGCCTATGATGCACATTAAGTGGGTTATGACATGAGGCTAAAATTAGAATGTGAGGGAATAAGTGGGATTCTTTTATTTATTTTGGAGGAAAAGATGCCTATGACGCACAATGAATGGGGCTAAAAATAGGATGTGAGTGGGAATCTCATAATTTAAATAATAAAATTATTTAAATTATGTATGCATGTGAAGAGTTGTAGTCATGTGACACATGTTGCAATGTGGTAATAAGCAAGGGATTAATTCAAACATTTTAATTTGAATTATTTTAAGACATGTGAAGGGCAATTAATTAAATAAATGAGATTTATTTAATTAATTGGGAAGGTGATTAAATGGAATAAATGGGATAAGTGGGATAATGTAATGACCTAGGGTAAAATATTACAAGATGTCTTACAAGGTCATGTATGACTAGGTAATGTTATGACATAGACAATTTTGGGTGTCTACATAGATAAAAGAAACAAGCTGAGTCTAGTTGTATTTGATTGATTTGAAAGCAAATTGGGTACAAAAATGGCATCCTCATGGGGAATGCACTGATGCTGATAGTCTAAAACAAAATGAAAATAGCAAATTGTTTTTGTAAAACTAAAAGTAAATACTACATTAATATATTTTACAAATTTACATCTTCCTCTTTCCCATGTCCAGTGAAAACTAGGGGAGAGGTAGAACTAGACGATATTATAGATGAAGACTTGTAGGCAAACTTGGAAACTTGGACTTGGAGAGTACCTAGAAAATCAAATGAATTCAATGGGAGTCTGAGGGCAATGCCCCCAATGGGGTTGGCCCATTGGGGGCATTGCCCCCGTGGGGGTCTGGGGTAATTGTTAATTTTAGGTGATCAGATTAAAATGCACAGAAAATAATTCAAAATCAGACAATACAACACAGCAGATACCCTGGGAAAACCCTCCTCTTGAGGGAGAAAAAAACCCAGCAACAAAGATCTCTCTTATATTTGATGAACAATGGCAATAATTCACTTTACAATGAGGCCAAACACAAGGCCAAAAATCTGAACCTTCACCAGATACAAAGACAGATAAAGACTTGCACTCTTGACAGTATGAAACTGCTCCTCAAAGATATTCGCAATCTCTTGAACAGATTTGCACACAGCTTAGATATAATTTGTGCTCAGCACTTGGAGAAACTTCGCACTTGGTTTTCCTCTTGAACAGATTCGCACTTAGAAGAAATTTGCACTTGCTTGATGTTCGCCCTGACTGGAATCAAACTTGCAATAGACAGAATACACACTTGATAATGCACCCTTGACAGATTGCGCCTGACAGAGATTCACCCTTGATGATAAACCGCACTGTATGAAGTTCGCACTTGTGTGAAGTTCGCACTGTGATGAAGTAGTTCGCACTGTGATATATTAAACTCGCATACATAACCGAACTCTGTTGGCTGATTACAATGGGCGAGTACAGGTTAGGGAGATCGCACGTCCTCATCTCATAAGGTTGGCCAAGATAAATGTCAATTACAATTCAATAATGTCGGCCTCAATATGAAGTGAGAATAAAACAAAACAATGAATATAAATTGAATAGCCAACGGCTATCATTCAATTTTTGTCTTCCACGAAAGAGCTGAGCCGGAAGGAACTACCGAAGCTGCTATTATATTAACACTCCCTCTCAGCTAGGGAGAGAACTTCCAGCTGCATAATATGAATCATCTCCAAATGAGGTTCATCTGCTATCATTGCCTGCAATCAAATATAAAGAGAGAAATATCACCTCAATGTGATATCAACCATCACATGATTAAGTACTAGTGTTCATCACTTGCGTGACTTTCACCATGGCTCTCCCAGAGGGTGAAACACAAGTACAAGAAGATCATCACGGACTCTCTCACGTGATGTTGTCATGGAGTCACACACATGACATCCACCATGACTCAGCTCAGAGGGTGGAAACGAGGGCTTTCACCTCAAATTCTTCCGTCACAGAAGAAAGTGCAATAGTAAGTACAAGTGTTCATCACTTGCGTGATGTTGTCACCTCAAGTGACTTTCACCATGACTCTCTCAGAGGGTGAAACACAAGTACAAGATATGTCATGGAGTCGCACACATGACATCCACCATGACTCTCTCAGAGGGTGGAAACGAGGGCTTTCACCTCAAATTCTTCCGTCACAGAAGAAAGTGCATTAACAAGGGATTTCACCTCGAACTTCTCTCATAGAGAAGAACTCATTAAGCAAGGCTCACTGATACTGAGACTCATACTCAATCAAGGCTAGATTCTCCACCATACCAAGCTTGTCTCGAAGTATACAAACTTTGTCCTGGCGAGAGGCTTGGAGAATATCTCGCATCAATGTACCTCAACTGACAGCCTAGCATATATCTCATATAGTGGTACTTGATCTCAACATGCTTGGATGCCATGAAACACGGGATTGACAAGGCTCATTATCACAATGAATAATAGTAGGCTCCATTGATTGTCCAAACAATCCTACAAGGAGCTTACGAAGCCACACTGCTTCCCGAGTTGCCATGCAAGCTGCAATGTACTCAGCCTCTGCTGTACTCAATGCTACAGAAGACTGCTTCCTGCTACACCAGGAAATCATAGTAGAACCCAAACTGAAGCAACAATCAGAGGTGCTCTTCCGATCTGAGACACAACCTGCCCAATCAGAATCAATGAAACCAAGTAACTCCAAGTCTGCACTGAAGTATACTTCAACCCATATCCAACTGTGCCACGCAAGTGTCTCAGGATATGTTTAGCTGCAACAAGATGTATCTGTCTTGGATCACACATAGACTGGCTAAGTGCACTCACTGCATAGCAAATATCAGGTCTAGTGTTAACTAGATACATCAAGGATCCAATCAGCTGTCTATACAATGTAGGATCCGCCAAATCTGAACTAGCTGCAGCCTCCATAGATGTAGACATGGATTTGCAATCCATCATGCCAAATCTCTTAATATATCAATGGTGTACTTCCCTTGACTTAGAATCATACCATCTGGTTTCTGCCAGACTTCTAAGCCAAGGAAGTAATGCATGAGCCCAAGGTCCTTCATCTCAAATTCAGAAGTCAATTCCTTGAAGTAGAGATTTGGATCAGCATCATTCTTCAAGAACCCAAACTTGATAGGTACTGATCAATCCTTTCATACCATGCACGAGGAGCCTGTTTAAGACCATACAAGGCCTTCTTCAGCTTGAAAAACATGTGACTCCTCCCATGTACCTCGAAATAGTGAGCAACAGGAGCAATGTAATCAACTCCCTCTTTCTGAGAAAACCCACGAGCCACAAATCTTGCCTTATACTTCTCAATGCTTCCATCTGCATTAAGTATTTGCATCAATCTTCTGACCTCATCATCTAAGATTGCCTGCAACGCTTGCCTTAGAGAAATGGATTCCAACATACACCTCTGTAGAGATATAGGGTTGTCCTCTTCGACCTCATCCCAAAACACTCTATTTTATTCTCAGCAAGTCATAGAACTCCCTCTGAAGGTTAAATCTTCCTTTTCGAAGAGATGTCTTCAGCCATCCACTCGGTCCCATGGCTGCATGATGTGTCTTCTTACTTCAACCTACAGAATGTAGAAAGCAATCTCTTACACTTCTTGGTATGTCATGAAAGCATTAAGAAGAGATTACTAATAGTTCATGGAGCTCAACTATCTTGAAGAGAAGTACCATTGCTGGAAGCATACATGATTGACTATCTCAAGGTTTATAGCATGAATTACATAATAATTTATGAACAGAATTAAAACATGGATTAAACAAATCAACCTATAAGAGAAATACATCACGGAATCAAAATGAAGGGATAAGGAAACTTATCTTTATTGAATTTTGATATATCCTGCTTCCATCTTTTGCTCCTCTTGAGAGTGCTAAACTCAGCATCAACAAAATACAGTTTACACAACTGTAGATTTCTTACATGCAGTCAGCATATTCGATATAGGACTAGCCTTCTCAAGGCACCATCTCAGTCCATGAACATGGAGAAAGATATCAATGTGATCATCACAACGAAATTTCATTTCACTTTTCATCTCAGAGTCACACTCAGAGATCTGTACTGCGAAATGCAATGAGTGATGACATCTGCCAAAGATCTCTATCACACATGATTTAAGTAAGAAATTAGCAGACTGAAATTCTAGCCTAGAAAGTGATTTAAAGGATATAATCAAGGAATACTTATCTCTTCCTTTAGTTGCACCCATTTTGCAACTAGATCACAATAGCAGCTTGAGCTTTTGACTGTGTGGTCGTAAATTGCCCTCCCGACCAACCCAAGCCAATGCTAAACTCATGAATATAGACCAACAAATTTCAGCCTTAGAGTCACGATACATGATTCTATGTGCGAATGGATAAAAGGCGATGCCAATATCCCCTGAAGAATCTGCATACTTCAGAAAAGGAAAAGAATGGTGATTTCCTAAAGCTTGCACCAGACTTATGTGATCTGAGATCTCTTCAAACCAGAGCCCAGAAGGTGAGATCACATCACACGGCTCACTTGAAATCGTCTGAGAATAGACACGATGAAGAAATGTGTGGACGACTGATCTCAGCCCAACTTGATTCATTTCTTCACGACTCTAGCAGCAACCATAATCTTGATAATATTAATGCCAGAATACCATTCTACTTGATTCCAAATTTTTGTCAACATGGCTCAAGTAAACTCAAGAATAAAGCCAGGTTTGAAGCGCTCCCTTGAACATTCGACAGTAGATTCGGATGACACCAAGGCCAATGTGATTGTACCCATTCTCAGCATCTCATAATTTGCTCGAGCACCGAAAAACAGTTTGACAACATCTCGCTTCAGCAAGTAACCACGGATGGTGCCAAATGTGTGTGACCAAAGCCTCACATGACTTACAAAAAAATTCCAACTTTAAGTGGATATGCTTCTGTTCATCGAACATAAAAAAATAAATGGTACACACTGCCGTAATTCTCCACTCTCTTCTACAGAAGCTTTAAACTAACATGATCAGATCTTTTCACCGACCCGCTCTGATACCATGTTAATTTTAGGTGATCAGATTAAAATGCACAGAAAATAATTCAAAATCAGACAAAACAACACAGCAGATACCCTAGCAAAACCCTCCTCTTGAGAGAGAAAAAAACCCAGCAACAAAGATCTCTCTTATATTTGATGAACAATGGCAATAATTCACTTTACAATGAGGCCGAACACAAGGCCAAAAATCTGAACCTTCACCAGATACAAAGACAGATAAAGACTTGCACTCTTGACAGTATGAAACTGCTCCTCAAAGATATTCGCAATCTCTTGAACAGATTTGCACACAGCTTAGATATAATTTGTGCTCAGCACTTGGAGAAACTTCGCACTTGGTTTTCCTCTTGAACAGATTCGCACTTAGAAGAAATTCGCACTTGCTTGATGTTCGCCCTGACTGGAATCGAACTTGCAATAGACAGAATACGCACTTGATAATGCACCCTTGACAGATTGCGCCTGACAGAGATTCACCCTTGATGATAAACCGCACTGGATGGTATGCACTGTATAAAGTTCGCACTTGTGTGAAGTTCGCACTGTGATGAAGTAGTTCGCACTGTGATATATTAAACTCACATACATAACCGAACTCTGCTGGCTGATTACAATGGGCGAGTACAGGTTAGGGAGATCGCACGTCCTCATCTCATAAGGTTGGCCAAGATAAATGTCAATTACAATTCAATAATGTCGGCCTCAATAACATATGTCGGCCTTGATAAATATTAGATATCTTCTAATAAGAATCAATTCGAACTCTTTTATGTCGGCCTCAATATGAAGTGAGAATAAAACAAAACAATGAATATAAATTGACTAGCCAACGGCTATCATTCAATTTTTGTCTTCCACAAAAGAGCTGAGCTAGAAGGAACTACCGAAGCTGCTATAACATTAACAGTAATGCCCCCAGAGGGGTCGAGGGATAGTTCCCCTCATGGGGATCTGGGGGCAACGCCCCCAGCAAGGTCGAGGGGAAGCACCCCTTGTTTGGGTCTGGGGGCAACGCCCCCATCGAGGTCAAGGGGCAGTGCCCCTCGTGGGGGTCTGGGGACAACGCCCCCAATAGGGTTGAGGAGTAGCGCTCCTCGTGGGGTTTAGGGGCAGCCCAAATTAAGACCCCCAAAACCACACAAACCTTCATTGTCTACATCATTTTGCATTAACAAAAAACCCAAATTAAGACCATCAAAGCCACACAAACCTTCATAGAACACATCATTTTGCTGAGCAAAAACTGAATCGAAATTGCCTTTATTCCAGTCACGGGTTTCTTTTTGCTGAGCGATTGAGTTTTTCTGAGAAATTCGCCAAAAACTCAACAAGTTTTTGGGGCGAGTAAATGGCCCAAAAACTCGGCCAGCCAAAAAACTCACGAGTTTTTAAAAACTTTCCAAGTTTTTGGCAAGTTTTTCATCTATGATCTCAACAATGCCAACCTTGGTACTAGTGTCAAAAGCTTCATTGGATAGCTCTAAAGAGGTATTTAAGGCTGTTGTTTTGTCAATCTCATTGCACACATCCTCATTATGTATAGATGCATGCACTTCCAAGGAGTCAACCTAGGGTTTTGTCAAACACTCATCATGAGGTAAGGCATTCTTGTCATCAACAACTTTTGATTTGAACTCCTCTTTTTGTAAGTCTTTTTTTGGATCAGTTGTCATCTTAGCAAAGTATGATTTCAACTTATGCCTAGATTGCTCAACCACCTGTTGTGCTAATGCCTTCGCACTTGATGTTATCATCCATCCATCTTCGCACACATAATATTGCAAAACTGATAAAAGCGGTTGAGGAATGTTGTCACTCTCATCTATGATTATTGTCATGATTGTTTGCATTGCAGCAACAATATTACTAGAATGTGACCTCCTGATGGTTAAAAAAGAAGTACTGAAACATCTTCACAATAAGATCATGACAACGAAGATCCAACATCAAGACACACAACCTAACCTTTGTAGCCGTCTGAAGAATAATAACCCTCTTAGCAAAATATGGACTGCTGATTTCATCTACTCCTAGAAATTTTCTATAATCAATTGAAACACTATCCTCATGATGACATCATTGTATAGAATTTTTGGTGCAATTATCCGTGTGATTTCGCTGATGCATGTGATAATTGATAATCTGACCCTTTCATCATGGTGTTTCAAAAGTTCTAGATTTTCCAACGGGTTAATCAATGGATTAATTAAAAAAATTATCATACTAGAGGAAGACTGAGTTACCTTGGATAAACATTTATTTTCTTCTTCTAATGTGCAAAGGAGTGTCCCTTTCAATAAACGTGGTTCCTTGAGTTTTATACCTAATTGGCAAAGCTAATAAAAATCTAGTTTGCTCATTCTGTCATCCATGATTCACCACTGAAAAATGGCATGCAATTGCTGAAAGTGTGCAACAGAAGTTCATACACCAACAGGCTGGCAAGAAAAACTAGCTCTGATACCACTGTAATGACCACCCCTTTTTTTTATTTGATTTGTTGAGTATAATGTGAAGTGCGGGTTTGTTTTGCATTCAAGTGTTTGCAACATACCATGACATTCAATCATAACATAGCAATGATGGAAATCAACAATGAAAATGCATTACCTTCATATTGCATCATTACAACATATATTGATGATAACATCCAATGAAACCAGACTTATTAAAATAATTTGCAGACCTGATAACAGTCCCAAATGAAGCTCTTACAGACATAAAATGAGCAACAATACATTCAAATGATGCACCCAAACCAAGCTGCGATGTAGGCCAACCAACCAAAGCTCTTAATCTTCAAACGAATAGTTGCACGGACGCTGTAGAAGGCAGATTGTAGGTCTATACAACAGCAGACCTGATTACGCACAACTCCCAAGTGGCACGGCTTCCTAGGAGGGGCAATTTGCTCCCTAAAATCAGAACTCCGCCAAAACTTGCAAATAAATACTTGAAATGTGTCGCCCAGCTATGAGGATTCCTTTGCAACAATACCCAGAACGAGTCCTCGATCACCCATGAAGCTATGAACAATTTGGCACTTCCAGCCACTATGAAAAAGTGAGTTTCCAGAATTATGGAAATGTAAATCAGACCTCTATTAAAGCATCTTTAACACCTCTAATCATCACCCAAATGAAGCAAATCAACAAGCACACCAAAATCTTCAAACCCACATCAAAACACTAAAAAAATCTTCATATTAGAAACCCTAGAATGGTAAATCTTCTGAAACAATGGTGATTCCTGAGGTAGAATCACTCCAACCAGCTAGGGTGGGCCTTTTACCACCGAAAACAGCAACTGAAGGAGAGGGGTTTCGTCCTCAACCAGCAATGTATAAGTTCTGGAAACAATCCAGCAGAGTCTCCTTAAGTTGTCAAATCCTCCATATGCAAATGAGAGCTCAATAGCTGATTAAATAGAAGTGGAGGGAGGAATTAGGGATCTGCACTATTGCCAAGACTAGTTACTAAATATAGCACTTACTAAAAATAGTGAGCCAAATCACCCAACTGGCCCAAGTAAGGAACACCGAAAAAGGGGACATTACAAAACCATACACTCATCAATTTCAAGCTTGGCACTATGTTTTTTAGATCAGTGGATGCATCAAATAGAGTGAAATCAGCACAAGTATTATTCACTCTATTCAATGAGGTGGTAGTTAAGGCGGGGCCACAACATGTGGTTCAATTTATTACAAACAATGTTGTTGCCTATGTTGTTGTTGGGAAATTGTTGATGGATAAACATCCTACTTTGTTTTAGAGTCCATGCGCAGCACATTGTCTCAATTTAATCCTAGAAGACATTGAGAAAACTAAATGGATTAAATCCTTATTGCAAAGAGCCAAACATCATAAGATTTGTCTACAATCATACAAGGGTGTTACACATGATGCACATCTTCATGAATGGGAAGGAACTTCTTTGGCCAGGGGTCGCACAATTTGCCACACTCTTCCTAGCATTGTAGACTCTTTGTGGCCAAAAGATGAATTTGAAAAAAATGTCTGTTTCAAATAAGTGGTGACAATCTAGCTTTGTTGATCATACAGACGACTAAAATGTGGTGGAACATGTTTTTTGCAGTGAATTTTGGACAAAGGCAGAGAAAATTGTGAGACTTTCAGAGCCTTTAGTTAGAGTGATGCAACTAGTTGATGAAGGAAAATCCCCAATGGGCTACTTGTATGAGGCCATGGATAGGACCAAAGAGACTATTTGGGCAAGAATGGACCATGAGACAAGTAGGTACATGCCGATATGGGAGGTAATTGATACAAGATGGGACCGACAAATGCATTATACCCTCCATGCTACTAGATAGTTCCTCAATCCAACATTGTTTTATAGTGACTCCTGCAATCAAGTTGAAGAGATGAGGGCCTATTCCAATGCATCGAAAGATTTTTCCCTGAATCACAGAATCGACAGGCAACCATGGCAAAGTTTCCCACATACCAATAGGGAAAGGGATTTTTTGCCACTCTTTATGTTGTATAAATCAAGAACACTTTGAAACCAAGTACTTGGGAATTCATAAGTTTTTTTTTTTTTTAAGATTGAAATTTGTTAAGATAATACAATGTTGATTAAATAAAAAAATTCTAGTTGAATGGTGGAATTATTTTGGCAAAGATGGTAAGAAATTAAGATGGATAGCAATACGCATTTTGAGCCAGAAATGCAGTTCATCTGCTTATGATCATTCTTGGAGTGTGTTTCAACACATACACTCCAAGAAACATAATCATTTGACTCAAAAGCGAATGAATGATTTGGCTTTTGTACACCATAAACTTCACTTTCAAATGAAAAAAATTCAAGGTAACAAAAATTTGCATTTTTATTTGTAAATTGTATTGTTGTTTTATTCTTATTTTGTATAAGGTTTCAAACTAATGCTTTGAACTGATTATATAAGGAATGTCAAGGATGATCAACCAAGTGACCTTGATGAGATTAATCCTAATTCAAAATGGCTCGTTGATGAAGACTCAATTGATGAGGAAGACCTTGAGATATTGACAAAGGCTGATGTATTACATGAAGAACAATTGAATCAACTTACAAAGAAGCACAATGTTGGAGCTTCATCATCGGAAATATAGCCCTATAATGGATTGTACTTCACAATAGCGAGCCTTCTTAGTGTTGTTCTCCTTGTGTTTCTTTTTAGTTAGTTAGTTTGTAGCTTGACATTTGTACTTTGTAGTTTGTGATTGATTTTGAGGGTTTAAAATTTGAAGTGGAACCATACAATACAGTGTGCACTATAAACAACGATTTCAAACTAAATGAGAATATCCATATTTCAAAATTACTTGCATACCTTTCCTTTACTTCATCTCACTCTCCATGCAACTAAGATGCCTTTAAATAAATAAACAAATCAGTTATTTCTCCTTTTTTGGCAAATTTTATGCATTTTTAAGATTTCCAATATTTTCATGATATTATCCCGAGAAATTGAAAATATCCCTCTTATGGTTTGCCAAGATACTTCCAAGAAAGAGATTTGCTTCTATGGACTTAAGAACCAAAAATTTTGATGCTATAATATATTGAATATCCTACAAATACTTTTAGTGTATTACAACAAAAGAAACAATTATACATGCTAAGTATTAAAAAACCCTAATCCTAAACCAAAAAAATCAACATTTATGGTTAGGGTTAGGGATTTTATTTTTATGCTTTAGTATGCCCTAAACCTAACTCTTAACCTTAAAAAAATCAACATTTACAATTAATTTTAGGAGGCGTCAAGGCATAAAATATCCTAACCCTAAACCTTAGAAATTCAAGGTTTAGGATCAGGCGAGGGCATATAAAAGCATTAGCAAAACCCTAACTTAACCCTAAACCTTAAAAAAATGGGGTTTAGAGTTGGTGTTGAAGGTAGTAGCATACTACTAGACTGTAGTAATAAAACCCTAACCCAAGCCCAAACCCTAAAAAACTCAAAGGTTAGGGTTAAGATTAGGGTGTAGTAGCATACTATTAGAGAAATTAACCCTTACCCTATCCCTAAACCCTACAAGATTTTATCTTTATGCTTTATTCCTAATCCTAAACCTAAACCTAAAAAAATACAAGGTTTCTAGTTAGAGCTAGGGTATATCAAAACATAAAAAATTCTAGATCTAAACCCTCATAAATTAGAATTTAGGATTAAGCATACTAAAACATTAAAAAACCCTATCCCTTAACCTTGAGAAAATGGGATTTCGATTTAAGGTTAGGATGGTGTAGAGTACTACTAGACTCTAGTAACAAAATGTCAAAAAACCCTCACCCTAACCCCAAACCTAAAAAATTTAAGAGTTTAGGCCTATGGTTAGGGCATAGTAGCATACTAATTAAAAAAACCTAACCCTCACCATGAACCCTAAAAAAATAAGGATTTTGGGTTAGGCATAAAAAAACAACATTAAATTTAAAATTAATAATATTTTTTACAATTAAAACCTTACGTAGAGACTCAAATAATTGGGTGCAAAATTCAATGGTGGTGAGTCAATTTGATCAATGTGCCCTCAAATCCAAAAGAGATGTTCCAAATATTGGCATGAACTACATTGAAAATCATAAAAAACTGAACAGAAAACCACCTAAAAATTAAAAACAAATGACTGAAACATAAAGCATATATTTTGGCAAAATCGTAATTTTTTTATCAAAATACCATTTGATTGAGTTTCCCAAAATATTGTAATTTATTCAGGGAAAAACTCAACATCAAGGGCAAGAAATCAATTTAACGTGAGTTTTAAGAGATTGTTGCTTCTATGTGTAAATCTTCTAACATGTTAATTGGTAAAAGTTTTGGGGTTGGTTGAATATATATATATTTCAAAATAGCTTGAGCCCTTCCTTGTAGAACCTACATAAAAATAGGATACTTATGCATTCAAAGCTAGTACTATAGAATTAATATTGTTTGTAGGTGTGGTTAACTTCCCACAAGATCATATAATGACTCCTAATGAAGAAGTGCACCTGCCAAATTAGAAACGAGGTTAAATAGGAATATAGTTTGTATTAAGGAAACCAATGGGCATCACCAATCTAAGTTCTACCCAAGCCACAAAAACAAAAGTGAGATCTTGTCGAAATGATTTGTGGATCTTGAACCTGTTGATGCGTGTTTTATGACACAACAACATTCTAGAATAAAGAGTCCAAAGACGCTATATCCCCTCTTGAAAAACTACCTCATATGCTAAGATTGCAAGTAAGATCATACGGTAATTCCAATGTTTAAGATGAATGTGGATAAGCTCTGTGGTTTGATGTGATTATGCTGGTAACACAAAGGGACTTACGCTAGGCTTGTTCAATTCACAATGAAGGTTTAGACAATGAAGCTCTACTGTTTGGGTCTTGGATCAAACAAATTGAAAAAGGAGATAAGGGTTTAGAATTTCTAGTCTACTTCCTAAGAATTCAAGAGACGGTATTGACTTGGTGGAACCAATAACCACGCTTTGCTTCGCCACGCTCAACGACAACTACACAAAGAGGGTGCAATCTTCAAGGGAATGTGCTTATGATTTTCACGTCATGAATAACTACCATCAAATCGAACAATAATAATCCAGACAGAAGTTAAGCATCCACAAAATAAGCTCAGGCTAACTTTACGCATTGAATGAAAATCATCCATTCAAAGAAAGTATGAGCAAAAAGTTTCACCATAAATCAATACTTATCGATCTTGCATTCATCTAACATACAAAATAAAATCTAAACTATGATGAGGGATAAGAACCATGCCAACTCCAAAATAAGAGAAGCAATCACCATCAAAACAATGCATGCATTACTTATTACTTTGGCAGTCTTACAACAATTGCTTATCTCAACATGTTTTGCAACATGCTCCCATGCTTTACAAATGAGGGGTGAGCTCAATTTATAGGCTCCCCAATTACAATTCAATGGCCAAGATTGATTTAGGATCAACGGCCAAGATTACAAATAAAACCCTAATTAGGGTTTGCTACCCCTCGACCAATGAGAAAATTACATTCGAGGACACTTGTCCTTTTTACTAAATATGAACCAACAAATAAAATAGAAAGTTGTTGCATGTTGATTTGGAATGATTTGATTGGTTGGAGGATGACGAGGCGCCACCTCAGCGTGCTGGATGTCCTCCTTGGCTACTTTGTTCTTTTTCCATGTTCTTACCTTAGAATATTTTTTCCTGCCAATGACTCTATCCTTTGTGTTTTGATCTTGGATGAATTTGGCTTCGTCTTCTCACCTCGCCTTGGAGCACCTATTTAGACTTGAAGTTCTTAAGTCTTTCTTCTCGGACTGCTTTGGAATTTCTTCAAGTGCCTCGAATTTGGAGAGGAACTCCCCTATGCTTTTGCCGCAATGAAGGAAATTGGAACTTTCTCAGTGGAGAATTTCCCATACTTAGCCAAATTTTGGCTACTTTGTAATACCTTCAATTTCATTTTGTAACATCTTCCAGATTCTGGCCATTTTTGTGCTCAAATAAACTTCGCCGGTCGATTTGTCTTCAATTTTGAATTTGGCTTGATGTACTTGACGATGTGCTTGTTGTTGTCTTCATGATGCCAAATTCTCGATGTGTAAGGGTGGACTCCCCAAGTTTTCTTTCATCTCCCTTCAAATCGGACTTTACACTTTCTTTGCCATTTTCCTCTTTGAAGATTCGCCTCGTGTAGTCATCCACTTGCAGAAAACAAAATAAATAAATTTAGATTTTCTCTCTCCTAATTTCATTTTCAGGCTTTTAATTTTCTCCAAAATGGCTAATTTATTTGATTTTATCTTTTAGATTTAGCCATGGCAAAAAATTATTCATTAATCCCAATGTTGGATGAAGATTTTCATTTTCTCTCTCCTGAAATCTGGCCTCGTGCTGAATTTTTTAACACTCTCTCTCCTGATATCAAAGTGAATTTTGCTTCGAATTTAAAGCAAACTTCATACTTCTCTTCGTCATTTTCATCTTGGCACGGGTATATTCCATATTTAACTCTTCATTTCTATCTCATGAAATCGGACTTCTCATTGTTTTGCCATACTCTCTCTCTACAAGTTGGGCTTGGTGAACACTTTTCCATGGCGGACTTTGCATGTGTTTTGTCCCTTTTCTAAATGCCAAGGTAGGACTTTCCTCTTGTCCGGACATTCTCACCATTCCTTATGGCGGACTTTGGAGACTTCCATTTCAAATGTAAGGCAGACTTCAAGAAGTTCTTGCCATTGCCTTAGGCAAATTTTCTTTCCCAAATTTATTTTGCCATAACTTTCTTTCGTCCAAAAATTATTTGGCCATGACTTCTTTTCGTCCAAAATTATTTGGCCATAACTTCTTTCGTCCAATTTTATTTGGCCATAATTTTCTTGCCGTCCAATTTTATTTGGCCATAATTTTCTTGCCGTCCAATTTTATTTGACCATAATTTTCTTGCCGTCCAATTTTATTTGGCCATAATTTTCTTTCCGTCCGATTTTATTTGGCCATGAACTTCTTTCTTTTTTCAAAATTTATTTTGCCATGTCCAATTTTATTTGGCCATAAATCCTTTCGTCCAAAATTATTTGCCATGATTTTCGATCGTCCAACTTCATTTGGCCATATTTTCTTGCTTTTTTCCAAAATTTATCTAGCCACGTCCAACTTTATTTGGCCATAATTTTTTAATCGTCCAAAGTTATTTGGCCAAAATTTATTTCATCTTCCTAAATCATCTGGCATGGCGAAATTTTTCTCTAGACACTTTGATGTTTGGACTTAGGCATATTTTAACACTTTCCAAAGCCCATACTTAGGCAAAAAAAATTTAATTTTCACACTCCTCTATGCATGGTGGACTTGACTCATTTCTCTGCCACCTTTTGGGCGGACTTCATCACTTCTTAAGCCATTGTCTTATGCTCAAGGCGGACTTGCCTTGTTTCCTTGCCACTTCACATTTGGACTTCATTAAATTTTGTGCCACTTCAACATTCCTCAAGGGCGGACTTTGTCTTTTGGCTAACCATTTGGAGGGCGGACTTTCTTCACATTCATGCCATTCTTTCTTTTGTTGAGGGCGGACTTCATCCATTTTGTTGCCATTTAGTCTCTTGGCTAAGGCGGACTTCATTGATTCTCTTGCCACTCAATTTTTCTTGGCTATGCCTTAGATAATTTTTTCTTTTCCAAGGGCGGACTTTGGCAATGTTTGGGCTATTTCTACATATGGCTGGGCGGACTTGGCAACTTTCCTTGCCATTTAGTTGAGCGGACTTCCTTCATGGCCTTGCCATTGGACACTTGAACATGGGCGGACTTGCCTTGACTTGTTGCCATTCATAGGGCGGACTTTGTCTATCTTCAAGCCACTTCCTTCTTACTAAGGCGGACTTTCTTCATTTTGTTGCCATCTAATGCTTTGTCCAAGGGCGGACTTGAGCTTAGGCCTAGCCATCCACATTTTTATCTTGCCATACAAGGGCGGACTTTATTAGATGTCTTGCCATTTCCTTTCTAGTTCAAGGCGGACTTCAGCCTTTGGATAGCCATCTTCATTGCTTTGGAGGGCGGACTTCAGCACATGTCAGGCCATTGGAAGGCGGACTTGCTTCTTTGGCTTGCCATCTCCTCATTTGTCTATGGCGGACTTGCCATTCATTCTTGCCATTGCCATTGTCTGGTTGAAGCTTTCTGACATTACTTTCTCCTTTTCCATGCTGAGTAAACTCCATACTTAGGCAAATTTCTCACAAATTTCAGTCTCCTCCATGAATTTTCAGTCATACCCAGGCCACTTTGCCATGATTTATCAGATTTATCCATGATCCTTTCAGATTTCTTCAGATTTCTTGACTGGTTTTTTAGATTTTCCACCATTTTTCTGAGATTTTCCAGAATTCTCTGTGATTTCACTAGATTTCTCACCATTTTCAAGCAATTTTTCCAGATTTTAACTTTTTCTGTGATTTTCCAGAATTTCACCATGATTTCAAAAAATTTCAAATCAATTTTCTGAGAGTTTCGTTGATCTTTTCGAACTTCTGAGTGGATTTTTGAAACTCGAGCCCCTTCCAGATATAGAAACTTTCTAAAAATAGAAATTTTCCAAAAATAGCAACTTTCCAAAAATAGACCCTAAAAAATAGGGATCTCATAATTGCCCAAAAGTGCCGAAAAAGTAGGTCCTAAAAAATAGGGGGCCAAAGTGAAAAAAACCCTAAAAACTAGGAGGTGTCGGAATTGACTGAAATGACAATCGATCTTCGTCTCCCAGGCCTCCTAAGCATGGTGATGACGCTTGCATAGTGATCTAGGCTCAATTTCTTTCACTTGACTCAAGCGACTCTTAGAACTCAAACTCCTCATTGTAAAAACACTAGTGATAAGCAGTTGCGACGCCAAGGCAAAACCAAAAAGCAAAAAAAACGAAGGGTCCCCATTTGCAATGGGGCGATGTGTGAAAAGGTCACAACATCTAGCGCCAACCTGAATAAATGTTCCTGAACATTTCAAAGATAGAATCCACTTCAAACCCAGAATCTTAGATTAATTCTAACTAACTTACCCTTTGGCGAAGAAGAGGACTCAAAAGGAAAGAGGAATCCTAAATTGTATCAAGACCCTTTATCCTGCAGTTACAAGTGTGTGCAAATGCGTTTATTCCCGTCTCATAAGACCATTTTGACTCTTTGGTTCCATCATGGTTGGTTGTGTATTTTGTCTTAACTCCAAAAGCATCCTTGGATAGAGCCTTGCTGCCAGCGAGCATCTATAGCCCCGACAAGGTTATCTTCTATAAACTCACGGAGATTGCTCTACTTCTGACGATTTACAATTTCTTTTGATTTTCTTGTTTTTCTCTTTTGATGATTGATCGATTTGAGTGCACGCCTGTAGAGATGTCCGCACACCCAAAAGCCAAATGCTTTGATTTTTTCATTTTTATTTCTTTTCTTTTTTGATATTCTTTTCTTTTCACATTTTTCCACAGTTTGGCCTGTAAGCAATGAAGCTCACATGGGTTTGAGCATTATAGTGGCGCTGGAGTAAAACTTTTGATTTGCTTAGCCATGACTTCACCTAGGAGACCATAATGACTCAGAGAATTTGTTAAGTGTGAGAAATATAATAACTGTAAGACTCAGTGTCAAGACACAATAGATGACTTCCTTTCCAGTCAAGTACTAACCCTAACCTTAAGATACTTTAGGAACAATTAATCTAGGATTCGAAGATTATCCACAAATATTTATCCCGGAAATGGACCGAACATAATTTAGCACAGACGCTAGAGTTCTTAAGATACAACGCCCTTCACAAATGGGAGCCCACTTATTGAAAGCAGACAAAACGAGAAAGCAAACTAAACTAAGAAAACGAAACAACTAATCCAAAGCAAACAAAGCAGAAAGAAAACCCTAATCTTAACAAAAACAAAAAAAATAAAAAAATTAAGCGAACAACAGTCAAAAGACCTAAGTATTTACAACTCCTAACATGATTTCTCAGGATGTGCAGTAGCAACAAGGCAGCGGTCACAGTACGAAGTTTTGCAAACTTATCTTTAAACTCAGAAAAATATTCTTTCAAAGGACAAATCTGAAACTCAAGCAAAACTTCAGGAAAGATTAGTAACTGGGGCAACTCATCCGGACCATGATTAATCCATAAACAAGTTTTCTTTCCTAAATCTCCATAATCAAAATGATATTCCTTGTAGGCAATAGTAAGGAAAAATGCAACCTGGTGGTCTTCATTCGCTGGCTTGAATTCTTTCCTGTCATCCATTGCTTCATCAGGAGGTCGGAGTTGATGGTGAATCATACCACTTGCATCTGAAACATGGAGATCAACATCCCGATCCAAATTGGGTGGAGTGGGGCAGGAATTCGGTTCAAGAGGGCATTTGGAAATCTGGATCATTTCATGCGCTGGCTCCTTTTGAATCCCTAACAATGGATCAAGCCCCAACCTGAATTGTTCTTCATTCTCTGTCATAGTTACTTGTTTGTCAAGTAGCCTTTCATTTGCTTCAATTTCATCAAGCAATTCCTCCATGATTGTGAACAATGGATCAAGCGTCGACGCGAAATGTATTTCATATTCTGCTTTGGTAGCCCATTGATTGTCGAACATATTATCTTGCCTCAAGCTGCTTATCATTTCTTCTATCTTGTTCATGCATGATTGAGTTTTTTTATCAAGGACCATTCCTTCTTGAAGTGTATTGGAACCACTTCCTTCTTCATATTTCCCTCCTTGGATGAATGAACATTGGAAATTTGTCACGCCATCTCTACTTTGAGCTAAGTCCTCCATTTCTGGTTCTTGATGATCTTCAATAATTTGCAATTCTTTATATTCATCCACTTTCGTATGTTGACAGTTGCCTTTGGTGGTTCCTCTTGCTTGGATGTATCCCATTGCTTCTTTGATCTTTACTCCAATGGCCTCTTGTTCTAGCGTGATGTTTGGAATATCTTCACCCACTTGATCCCTAAGCTCGACCTCATTATCCTGTTGTGACTTATTCTCCCTGTTGTTAGATGATATTGAAGTACATTCTTCATTTGGTGCTAAAGATGTTCTTTCAACATATTCAATCCATCTTTTGTTCTTGAAGCATCCATATGGTAGCTCTGGTAATCCGAGGCGACATCTGGCATAGTTGATAGCTTCTTCACATGATAAGCAAGTGAACTCTGAATGAGGTGCGTTGTGAATCCGACACCAACGAGGGAGCAAGACACCTTTCAAATGAACATTACCTAGTTTTATCTGACCTTCGATTCTAAGTATGAACCTTGTGAAGGCCTCATACATAACTTCTGGAATGCTATAATCATCAGGTTCTACATCCAACACTCCTGGCTTGGGAACATCCCAAAAGAAAATTTTCCCCTGGAGAACAAGCTCTATCCTTGAGAGAAATGTCAAGCAATTCATTTCTTCATGCTTGGAGGTCTCATGAATCCGGCATCTTCCTAGCAAAGCAAACTTAGACAAATTCCTGGGGTACAGCTGTGCATTCAAATTTCCCTGAATCTGAGCAAGATTGTCTTGAGAGCAAGAAATGTGAAATGGACGCCCATCCATTGAGAAATCTCAGATTTATATTTTTTTATTTTTTTCTTGGAATTTTTTAACTTTTCACTTTTTTTGGATTTTTTGACATAAAAGAGATCTAACATATCTCTGATTTGGCATTTCGAAGTTCATACTGGTTCCATCCAGCTAAATTTCTCCATTTCTAAAAATGAACAATCTGACGTTCAGGCCCTCCCTCTAGCGCCAATTCTATGTTGGTGCCTAGGAGGAGAGCCAAGCATATACAAAAGTGATGTAGCAAAGATTTCTTTTCATTCAGCCCTCCTTGGGTAATTGGTTCTTTCTTTGTTCAGCCCTCCTTCTAGCGCCAATTCAATGTTGATGCGTGTTTTATGACACAACATTCTAGAATAAAGAGTCCAAAGACGCTATATCCCCTCTTGAAAAACTACCTTGTATGCTAAGATTGCAAGTAAGATCATACGGTAATTCCAATGTTTAAGATGAATGTGGATAAGCTCTGTGGTTTGATGTGATTATGCTGGTAACACAAAGGGACTTACGCTAGGCTTGTTCAATTCACAATGAAGGTTTAGACAATGAAGCTCTACTGTTTGGGTCTTGGATCAAACAAATTGAAAAAGGAGATAAGGGTTTAGAATTTCTAGTCTACTTCCTAAGAATTCAAGAGACGGTATTGACTTGGTGGAACCAATAACTACGCTTTGCTTCGCCACGCTCAACGACAACTACACAAAGGGGGTGCAATCTTCAAGGGAATGTGCTTATGATTTTCACGTCATGAATAAGGTCTAACACAAGACCAATGTACAGCACCTGGGAATATAGAATGACAGATGACAATCTGCTAAATCGCACCTGGGAATGACAGTACACAGATCTGTCAATATTCACATTCACCAATGGTTCACAACCTGCTGTAAGGAGTTCACACTGTCATGAAGCTTTGTGCTGTAGATGATCACCCTGAATCTTGAATTCGCACTTAACATATTCGCACTTGATGATATGTACGCAATCTGCTAACAAGAATTCGCACTAGGAGATGAGGGTAATTCGCACTTTCTTTTTCTGCTCACCAGATGATCTTTTCACTGCTGATCTCAAAAATATTCACACTTATGTGAATGGCCGAACTGTGTTCTACTCATTACAATGGACGAATGTTCTTATCTGCAATTTGGAGAGGTCGCACCTCTTCATATCATGAGGTTGGCCACAAATACAATTCATAAATGAAAGTCGGCCTCAACAGATTTTATTATCAAGATGACTTCATATCTTCTTATGTCGGCCATAGTCAAACATAAAGAATGTCAGCCTAAATAAATATTATGCATGCCTCTTCACAAGAGGTCGGCCTCAAATCATAACCACGCATTAAATGACTTCTTGATAACAGAACAAGATGAGTTTGTAACTTCTCATGTCGGCTATACAAAATGAAGATAAACAATAATAATAAATATAACTTGAATAGCCAACGGCTATCATTCAATTATATTTCCACGAAGAAGCTGAGCTGGAAGGAGCTACCGAAGCTGCTATATCATTAACAATGATCACCTACAGCCAACTGGTATTTTAACAAACAGTTGGTATGCAACCTATATGCTGATAATATCATCTACAGCCACTTGACATTTGATCAAACATTTAGCATACAATTGAAATGACAACATATGGCTGCAACTTATAACTCCATTAATTGAATATAAAGACAATGTAATCATGCCAAGACTCTTGGCTTGCAATGTGAATCTACTACAATGCCCAAATCTGATTACAATGACCATCTACAGCAGCAACTAAATACAAGCTAATGCAACTATGAATGTCTAATTATTACAATGCTAAAGAGCTGATCAAATGAGCAGCACATGCCTATAAGCAAACATAGATCTAAAGCAATATACTAATAACAAGAGGAACCTGTTGTATTGATGAAGAAACAGCAGCCTTCAATGATCTGAAATATGATCTTTTCTAGCCAAATTGAACCCTATAACAGCAACCTTAGTTCTGAGATGTCATGGCAGCCACACATATAAGTTTGATTCTCTTCTATGTCACAATCTTTGACTCCAGCAAGGCAGCATTTTGTCTTCAAATGGTTCCCCAGTGACTCAAAAATATTTTAAGAATTTTTAAGAGCTCCTTGAATAAATTCGTACCTCCTAACTGGCCGCCCCTGCTGCTGATGTAACTATTCAAAACAATTAATTCACAGCCTTCTAGTCTCCCAATCAGCATCGAACTTCACTAGGCAGACCCCAAGAATGGAGCGCTTCCTTTAGATGACAAAATCGTTGCATGAGAACCCCTCCATGAGCAAAATCGAACCTCTCACACAAGCTGATATGAAGTCTGGAAAAATTATATCAGAATATCACAATATGCAAATCGACCTTAAAGCTGAAGATGTGAAGTGATCCCTAGCAAGCAAAATGATCTCTTCAATCACCAATCGAACCTCCTTCAAAATTGGCCTTTGGCCACAAACTTTGTGCAAATGAGAAATTTAAAGTAACCTCTCCCACAGCTGCAATAATTCAAGTGATATTTCACACCCTCAAAATTGCTATCAATAGGAAGTTTTTGTTTCCTATGATAATTAACAATCTGCAGAAACCCTAGGCTCCACAACTGAAAACATCAAACATCAACAACAAATCTGGATGATGAAACAATGAGCCCTCAATGTCTATTTATTATTTTTCCTCAATAGGTCGGCCTCCTTCTAGAACTTTCCCAAGTCACCTTCTAGAAGGAATATTATAATATTATTTTATTTTATTATTTTATTATTTTATTATTGCACTTTATAATAATACAAAATATTAATCAACTCCTAAAGTGCAATAAAACATTATAATATAAACTAAAAGTTTCCAAAAATAGAAATATCCATGATGAGAATAGGAAAACCTTCACGAAGTCACGAAAAGAGCCAACCAACCAACTGGGTATCTACCAAACGACCCTCTGATCAAGTCCCATTAGCCTACGAGGATTAGGAATAGGCTAATTCCTCTAAACTCCATTGCTCATGAAAAAAGGGACATTACAGACGGCAATTAATATCGACAAAGTTATAAATACCTAGACATGAACTTGGAAACCCTTATTTTCCAACAAAAATGCTCATTACCTCCATATTGGATATTTTTATTGTATGTTGTAGCCCTTACAAGGTCAAATGTGGTCATGGGGGCAAGGAGAAATTAACAAGTTCGAACGAGGATCTAATCCTATATTTTCCCTCCTTCCACGAATAATAGTTAATTAGGCATGGCATTTAAAATATAATTAAAGAGTTATTGGATATAGAGCATACAAAACCAAGTAGCAGCTATTATGCAACTCTAATGATATTAGTAACAAATACAGTTCAATCCATGTACATTGCCTGTTGAAAAATCAATAAGAGAACCAGCAAAAAGTAGATGTCCCATTCCATGAATGAGAAATACTAGTTAAATTTTTCAGCACAAGAGTATAAATAACTATAAATATTGATTCTCAATATGGTTATCATTAGATTAGGGTGAGGGAATGTGATTACTTAAATGCAACTTTTCAAACTTATTACAATCCATTATAGATTCCAAGAAATTCCTTTTAAGCTGAACAATACTCCAGCTACCTTTCAAGGTGCAATGAATCAAATTTTCAAGCCCCGTTTGAAGAATTATTGTGATTTTCTTTGATGGTATTCTTGTTCTCAGCAAAACTATGAAGGATCATTTGAAAACTCAAAAGTTATTTTAAAAGTCCTATGGCTTAATTCTTTATTTCCAAAAGAATATGTTTGGTCCCAAAACCACTAATATGAAATCCTAAAACATAATTATACCTTCATAGCCAGGGGTTGTCATTCATGAAGGAGAAATAGAGGCTCGACGACAGATTAAGGAGGGCTTAAGGCCAATCAAAGAGAATGGATAAACTCCTCTACACTTTGCACTCAGCTTAGACCCAGGAATTCCTACAGGTAGCCTAATAGGATGGTAGGGGCATAAAATAATACAAAGCATGAAAATCACAGCTGAATCCAATGTAAGTTTAACCCCGAAGGTTGTCACTAGGTTAAAGCTAACCAACTCCATAATAACCTCTCATATAGCCAATATGGGCATCATTGCAAGGAGTGCAAGATGCAGGCAAGTTAACATGATTAGCAAAGATAGATAAACTGATGGGTTTCACAAATAATGTTCCCTGGTTAACTACTAAATCATGAACTGCAAAACATTAAATTAGTTTTTAAGATTACTCGTTGTAGATTTGTTCGTCTTAGGAATGTGATTGGTCAAGTATCTTTAAGACCAGTGCCTATCCAATGGGCAGCAAAGTCACAATTCATCAAAGGAAAAGCAAACTGAAACCAAAAGACACAAGAAGCGTTGCATTTTCATACACCAAAGACTGTGATGTCAACAACAAAACATGCTTAACAATCCATTACAGAACTGCATAAATTCATGTATACAACAAGAAATACCATGGCAAAGCTTGCAATGCATTAGAACGTTGTTACATTTATCTAATCCAATGTTACACTTGTGCTAGCAAATGTGGTAAAGAAGAAACCCTTATTGTGACTAAAAGATTCTTTTGAACAAATAGAAACGATCATGGAGACATTTTACTACAAACATCACTTACAATATTGATTTCCTTCTGATTTCATAAAGATTGTTGCTCCCAAAATAGATTGGAATGGTGTGGTTTGAAACCCTAGAGCGCTCTGGCTCTTGCAAGCCTTAGGAAATAGTGAATGATCAACCTTGTGATGAGAAATGAACTGCTATTTATAGCCTCAAGTTCTTGGCATGTGGGGATCTCTAAAGTCTTTGGCACCTGCAAAACGAGTGGCAGAGATCTAGGCGGGAAGAACTCCAACAACTCTCATAATGGCAGGCAAGGTTTCCCATACCTCTTCATTAGATTTTCATTTCAAATTGTGTTCAATAACATAAACAAGGATTTCATGGGCGGGAAAAAACTTTGAAACTCTGCAAATGTCAAATCAAACATTAATGGAGTGAACTAGAAGTTACTAGGGCAAATGAACGAGTGCGCTAAGCCTTGGCATGAAATTTGAATGTTTCAATGCCTGGCAAGACTTTGGGCTTGGAAGGGACCTAAGGAAACACATATGAGTGGACAAGAGTTGGGAGTGGGGAAGGAAGTAGAAATGGAAAAATTAAAGGAGGTGAAAAAGAACCCACGGGCCCCTAGGGACCAAGGGAATGGAAGTGTCGAGGGTTGGACCTAGGGAAGAACTTGGAACGAGGACCGAAAAAGGAAATAGTAAAAAAACTAGGTAATGAGTCTGAGAAGGGAATTGGAACCAAGACCACAAAGAGCACAAGGATCAGGAACCAAGGACAATGGATGAAAAGAGATAGTGGAGGTCAGTTGAAAGTAACTTGGCACTTGGAACATAGAGCTAGGGTTCGGAGTTCACTTGCAAACCCAAAGTCTAACAAGGAAGGAGCAAGAAAGTAGGTTGCAGAACAACAAAGGAACTTGGCACCCTGAGATCAAGTGCTAAGGTCCAAGGTTCTACACCCGACAAGGAGCCAAAATAAAGGTAGGGCAAGCAAAGCATATGGCAAGGCCTAGGAACCAAAATGGACTTGGACTTCAAGACCTAGTCCCTAACCAAGGTCCGCCCAAGGACCCACGACCCAAAAATAGAAGAACAAGGGACACAAAGAGAGGGTGGGGTTGGGGTTCTAGGAGGGACCAAAACCCTAATTTGGTCCCAATTCCTTTTTGGAAACCCATAGCCCAACAAAGCAAAGGACACACGTAAACACTTAGGACAATGAACACACAACAAAGGGGCAAAATTTGCAAGGACTCAACTAGATTTTACAAATTTCTAAAAGGGTCCCAACAGAAATAAGATGACATTTTGCAAAGATGGGCTTGTATACTTGGGGCACATAGATTATTAATCAAGGAACCAAAGCTGATCAAGCTAAGATTCAACCCATCCTTTATTAAGCCACTCCAAAAAGTGTGACTCGATAAAAAGGATTTAATGGGAGTTCACTGTCTAAAGAAAAATTGTTCAAGGCTTTAGAGGCAAAGGAAAACCTTGAATAGGCCCACAATAGGATGAAATTCCAATAAGATCAGCAACATGGTGACTGCAAAATTGCGAGGAGATTAGATCCTCTTCAGATTACAACCTTATAAGTAGAAGTCTCTAAAAAGGTAAAGGGATGAAGAATTGCAAATTTTGGTAAGAGATTTTATGGACCTTATATTAGATTTTAGCAAGAGGGGTGCAGGTTGGACATAGTTTGAATTTCCAATAGGGCCATGAGTGCATAATACCTGTCATCTCTTGTGCATGAAAATATTCATAGGAAAAAGGGTTAAATTTTCAAATTATTTACTTCCCTTAGCAGATAGACATGTTTATTTGAATCCAAAGTGCATGTTGACAACTAGAGAATAGATGTTAAGGGACTAAAGTAATATATGAATATTTCATCCAGTGGAAGGATTCGGCACTAAAGGATGCATCATCCAACACTAGAATTGCTTCAGGCAAAGCAAATTCAAGAAGAGAAAATTATCATAATGCTTGAGGATAGTCAGTTTCAAAGCTGGTTATTGGTTCCTGGTATACTTACTAAGAAATTTCTGGGTTTGTGAGACCAATTGTCAGAGTTCATTGGGAACGGTATTTTGGTCAATTACAAATATTTATAGTCATTTATGTTTTTTCAATTTTATCTGTTGGGATTGTATTAAGAGAAATCTAATTGCCCCACGTGCAAAAGACAAAAGAGCTTAACCAGGAAATACTAAATAGTTATAAATAGGTTCTTAGGAAACATTTTGGGAAGTGTCTTTGTGGAGACTATGTTTTGGGAAGTGTCTTTGTGGAGACTATGTTTTGGCCACATGTGGGTACCATGCTGCTGTTGGAAACTTTATCAGCCTGATTTATGTACAGAGCTCCTCAAGAAAGCTCTCTTCTCCCCAACGTATATCATGAATTGATATTTCAATAGTACTGCAATTTTAGTTTTCTCTTTTTCTTTTATGCAAGTCAATCTTACTTTCAAAAACTTTTTTTTTTTAATCTTTTGAAGAATATTTAGCAGGCATTCAGGATTTACGATTTCAAATTCTTTTCTTCAGGTTTTAGATTTTCAGACCTCAGGTTCAGGCCCTGTGGATTACAGCAGTTATAGGCGATTTCAGTAGGGCTTATAACAGAATTTAACTTCTGCATATTGATCTATCAGATTGTTCTATATTCTAAGTAGTCAATTTTCATTTTGGGCTTCGGAGGTTTTTGAAACTTTATCAATGATACCCTGGCATCCAGAACCTCCTTATTCTGATATTGAGGTCCTGTTTTTGGGCTAATGAAGTTTGGATTTGTATATGGATTTAATTGGTTTTTACAATACATTTTTTAATTTATGGAGCATTCAATCTATTCTTGACATGTCTTTGGGATTGAGGAATTTGCGGCTTCTCCTTTTAAAAAAAATAATCCATCTGTCTTTGCCACCCAATATAGTTGTGGCATTGCATTTTTAAAACTCAATATAGCTAATGTTGATTGTTTTCAAAAAAGGTTAATTAAAATGTTTATTTGAAATATAAAATGAAGAATAATAAAGTTTCTGAAACTTCATTGATGCAAGATTGATAGTAATTTCAATTGACCCTTCACAACAAGGTCTAACAACATAATTCTGAACTTATATAAGTAATCCTTAAATAAATTCCATCTTATTTTCGCAAAGAGTCGAGAAGAAAGCATAGCATATTTTGAAGACATGCCCAAGATCCTTTTTGCTTGGTAAATCTTGGGTGATGTGATGGATTGAAATAATCACGTTTGTGATAAGCTTGAGCCACATTCTCGTTGGATCACCTTGGGTCATATTTATAATAGTTTAGACATGGATCACATTCTTAAGATTTGAACCTAGATCAAAATTGACTGTACCGCATGTTCGTTACACCATGGCCTTTATCATAGTATAAGATGAGCTTGGACCATATTTGTGTGGGGCAAGTTTGGGATACATTTATGTGCATGAATTTAGGCCACGTTCGTGTAGGTAAGTTTAAATCTGGATCACACTCAAATGTACTCCATGCCTCATTGGGGTGAGGGTGGTTAGGTCATAATCTTACTAGTGTTGCAAACTATCGTGAAAGCCCAACCTATCAAACAAGAGCATCTGAGCTAAGAGTAGAATAGTTAAGCACACTAGAAAACTATGCCACTCTCAATGTTTTTGCACCCTCGGTTCAAATTATACTATCCCACATTACTAATAGATTCTGCAAGCCACTTTCGATGTTGTTGCACCCTATGTCGGAAAGTAGTTCAGCAAAATAGCAATTAATAATAAACCAAGGCTGGCACCAAGGCCATGTCAAGCCCTGGTATGATCTAAGTTAGTGTAGTTAAATCTATTAGAATTATCCAAGCAATTTTAGGTGATTGTAACTGTGATTGTACACTAGCATAAATATCTTAAATACATCTATCTAAAAGACGCCATGAGATATCAATCTTGAGGTGCCTATCTCTCTTAAACAACCTCAAGACTGATATCTCTCGGTCTTTTAGATAGATGTATTTAGATATCTATATTAGTACACTATATTTATTTATATTTTATTTTCTTTTGTTCTAATTTTTTTAAGTATTATAAATATTATGTATTTATATGTAACTTATTGTTTTATTTATGAAGTACATAAAATCTACTTACTATGTACCAAAATATATTTAAAATATCTTTATTTTACTTGCCATTTTATTTAATACCTATATATTTAAATGAAAAATATTTACCTTATTTTTTTAAATTCTGAAAAAAATCAAATAAATTATTTACTGCATATTTAATTACATGGTTATTTTTAAAATATTATCTACTCTTTTATTTACTAAAGTGTATAGTTATTCCATTAAATTATTTTATTCGCTATAGTAAATGAAAATTACCATGCACAAAAATATAATAATTTTATTGAGTTATTAAACTTTTCTATGTCATCCATACATTTTATTAGTTTTTGTGTTTTTATTGTTTGAAGGCCTCACTCCACCTGCAAGTTTGCCTCCATCTATATTCACTAAAATGTTCCCTTGAAGTTTTGAATTTTGCATTGTGGTGTGAAGTCACTCCAAGCAGGGTGCTTTGGGCTTTTCTCAGGGAAAGGTCACGCGGTAGCAGGCAGAGGAGGGTCCCGCGCAGTGGAAGTCGGGCCCTAAAATTTGTGCAAACCAGTTTTTTATTCGTGGAAAGGAGGTCTTTGTTGGCGGGGTTTCTGTGGTCGCCGAGCACAGGGGACACAAAGTAGCAACTGGCAGTCACATGGATCAGAGATTGCATTCCAACAGGGACAGGTTTGAAACGAGTTGAAACTGCTCTTTGTTCTTTTTAAGGCTTTTTTGTTCTTTTCTTTGCAAATCTGGGCAAATCAAATCATTCCAATGCATGATGGTTAAAAAGGGGGGTCTGAAAGAAAATTTAGACCTCGTATACCAAAACTCCATGGTAGAACAGACACAGTTTTCAAATGAATTCAAACATCAAAAACCCTTGGAGCTAGTTGGCTATGTGGGGAACAACTCCAAAAATACAGAGGACATCCAAGCACTTTTGAATGGCTCTGTGGTTAATTTCTTTTACCCAAAAAATCTAAGATCTCCTCTGATTCACACCTTTCACCTAGCAAATGGGTTTACAACTTCCTATAACAGCAGCTCAGTAGGGGACTTAACAGGTGCTTGGTGATTATGCATACCGGTAACCCCAAAGGAATGCATAGAGGATACAAAGGAGAACCCAGTTTTCGTAAATGCCAAACAATACAAAGGTATCCTAAGGCATAGGCAGGCTCGAAAACTCAGGCAAACTCAAAGGAAGAAATTCACCATGATTTTACCAAAAGCCCATATTAGTAATCCACTGGCATCCAACAAGACATTTCAAATGGGAGAAGAGAAAAATGTGCAAGTTAAGAATAAAGGAATTCATAATTGTGGGGGAAGTTTGGAGAATCTCGAATCAGTGATGAATAAAACAAGTGGGCTTTCCACAAACAAAGGTTTCAAGGAGGTTTCACCTCAAGAAAATAAAGAGAATTACAGCCCCACTTCCACACCTTTAATGTGGTCATCAGATTTATATGTGGAAGAGCTCATGAGCATGAAAAAGAGGCTTGAGATTTTAGAAGCAAAAGGGTTGTGTGAAGACATCAAGGCAAAGGAAACTACTATTTTCAGGTGCAAACTTGAAACAGAAAATAAGGTGCTTAAAGAGCAAATCCTAAACCTTCAAGTCAGCATGGAAAGGGGGCAACAAGAACTGATTTAAATGAAACAAGAATTAGATCAACTGAAAGTAACAAATAATAAGAAGTTGGAAGTGACAAAAGGTGACGACACGTTTCAGATAAAGGAGATTCAATCAGCACTAGTAGACATGGAAACGAAAGAAATCCAATTAAAAAACTACATAGAAGAGGCCAAATCATGGTCACAAGTTGTAAGCAAATCATCAAGCAAACAAAATGAAATCATAGAAAGGAAAATCAAGACGCAAATAAGAGAAGAAAAGGACAAACAAAGTAAGGCTGCAAATATTATAATCAAGGGACTGAAGGAATTCGGTGAAAAAGAGAGAACCGACATTTTAGCAAGAGACTTCCTTAGAGACGAGCTGAAGTGGACAGGGCACATTAAACAAGCAAACAGAATTGGAAAGAAAATAGAGAGGGGAAGAGATAGCCACGTAAGAGTTGTCATGAAGAATATAGAAGATAAAAATGCAATTCTAAGGAATAGGGGGTTACTCAAAGGAACACACGTCTATTTAGACGAAGATTTGACCTTTGTTCAACAAGAAGTACAAAGGAAAGAATGGGAGAAAGTGAAAACAGCAAGGAATGAAGGAAAGTGGGCTTGGCTGAAAAATGGGGTTGCTCAAATCAGCGATCGTGTACCAAACAAGAAATAGGGATTAGGGGCCCCACAGGATTACCTACATATAGTGAGTTGGAACTGTAGAGATTATTCATAGAGAAGAGGACCGGGTTTGGGGCCCATAGCGGAAGGGAAGGATATTATTATCCTTATCGAGACACAAGAACATGAAGGTTGCAAAGTTCTAGATTTTGAAGGTTACAAGAAAATTTCAGTTTGGAATAACGGTAGTGAAACAGGCAAAGGGCATGGGGGTGTAACAATTTTGATTAAAGAGAGTTGAGGTGGAATTGTAAAAGTTGAGAAAGAAGACCCAAATAAGCAATACATATGGCTGCAAATAATAGATAACGGGGTTACCTTCAAATTAGCTGCTTGTTATTTTGCTCCGCAAAACTCTAAGATATATAAAAGGAGAAAATTAGATAGTGAAGATCCGTATGCCTCTTTAAAAAAGGACATTTCTTTGTTTAGCACCTTGGGGGAAATTGTTCTATTAGGTGACTTTAATGCGAGAACAACTAACAATCAATTTCTTTAGCTGAACAATGAAGACCGAGGAAACAACAATCCTTTATGGTTGGAAGAGGAAGAAGATCAGCCATGGGAAAGAACATCGCAAGATAGTAATGGGACTGTTTCTCACTTTGGAGCTGAACTATTAGGGATTTGCAGCTTATATAACTTTGTTATTTGCAATGGCATGAAAGTTTGGCCAACTTCCGGCAATATCACATGCAAAACTTATAATGGCCAAAGTGTGGTGGACTACGTAATTTGCTCTTAGACTTTTATTTCTAGAGTTTTGGAGTTTGAGATTAGAGAATGTCCCCTTGAAATGAAATCTGACTATGCACCTCTGTTTGTGAAACTTGGCATTGTCTCAAACAACCAAGATGATAAACAGGTCCACCACAAGCAAAAGGAAACTATTCCTAAAGGTAAAATAGTCATGAATCAGGAAAATCAGGGTCTCTTTAATACTGCTTTAGAGCATCACTTACTTGAAATGGAGAACAATATAGGGGACAAAGCTGCCAATGGGATTGGTGGTCGTATTTGCAGCAAGCTTTTGATTCCTCTAATTCTTAAGGCCTTAGCTGCTTGTAAAAGATCTCACCCAAAGAAAGGGGCTGCAAACACTTTTCCGGCCAACCCATGGTATGATGAAGAGTGTAAGGCTGCCAAGAGAACTTTGAAAGAAAATGGGTTGAACAAAGAAAACAAGAAGAAATATGAGAAGCTGGTGCAAACAAAAAAAGAAAATTATGTAAAGACAAGAAGGAAAGAGCTCATCTCTCTTGGAAGCACAATCCCAAAGGTTTTTTGTAATGTCCCCATTTTGACCATACACTCTTCATTTGGATTTAACCTATTTCCGGAAATCCGTAGGCTACTCAGATGTGCAAATTTAGGGTTTCCACTTTCTTTCAGCTCAGGTCATCATGCTATTTTTGGCAATCCATCAGTTTCAGTATTGGGGTCGGTTTTGGTTATCTCCTTGGACTGAGTTTTATACTTAGTCAATTTCATGTTTTTCAGTTGTACCCCACGCCTAGGAGTGATAACTTCATGTTGTTTTAAAGTGGGGACAAATAAGGGGTCATGTGAGCATTTAACTATTTAATAAATGCTTCATTATTGCAATATAAAGTTGGACGCCTAAAGGAGGATGAGTAATGTTTTATTATTTCAAAAAAAGTAAAGGCTTAAAGGTGGCATCCCTTTTGGAAGTTGAAGTGATTCGACTTCTTGGAATTTGAATTGTTTCATTTGCCAATTGAAACTTATATATTGTTGTTTTGTGAAGAGCTGATGATGTTATGTTTTGGTAAGCAAAGTTATGCTGCTGGTTTGAAATCCAAAATCCGGCTAAGGGAAAGCTTAGCAAATTTACTCCATTCTTCGGGCCTGAAACTATGGTTCCCTAGATGGTCTTTTGGGAGTGTGCTTCATTTCAGAAGTGCATATTGAGCGTCAAAGTGAAGGAATTGGTGATTTTTATCAGTTTTGTACTTGTTGGTTGTTACACAGCTGAAGTAGATTTTCATTTGCAGCTTTTGATATGAATTTATTTTGGTTATGGGTATTGACTCTCTTTCTTTCTAAGCACATGGCGACCAATCTTGGAGAATATCAGATTTTATTTTGATGTGTATGATTTTTCCAAGCAAAATCGCCCTTGCAGGCAGGCCGTACCTTTCAAGAGCACATTGGAATTCGTGCCAAATTAATAGTAGAGTTTTGATGCTGGTTATTCATTGCAATTGGGGCGCCAACCTTCTAGAGAGCCATTGCATTTTGTTTAAATCAATTTGGAGGTATATTGATAAAGTTGTGAGCATTTGTTTGGTATTTCTAATTGCTGATAGACATTTCCAGATTGCAGATTTATATATCAGATTGTTATAGTTTTCTAATTTTGGCTTCTAGCATCATTATTTGAGAGGTTTTTAATTGAAGAAACCATCCTTTAATTGTATATTGTAATGATGGTAAAAACACTTGAAAGTTGCAGTTATTTTTCATTGTAAAACTGAAAACAGTAGTATTGTTTCAGTTCTTTAATTTGCTGCATTTTCTTGTAATTAATTCACATCATTGTAACCCCTGGATGGTTTACCGCCAGTGTGGATAAAGAACATTCTAGAAGCTTATCTCTCTTATTTGCAGCTATTTCTATTCATTGTAAAGCTAGTTAGTAGTACTAACGGCTATTTCATTTTATTGTTGCAATTTATACTTGATTACACTCCCACAATTGAGTGGTTGAGTTTTAGAATAAACATCTTTCTTGTTTGTAAATTCCCCCCACAAAATAAGTGGTTGTGTGGACTGTTTTCCCACCAAAGTGGAAGAGAGGATTTAATGGCTGGCTTGCCGCCTTAATAATGTAATAATCTCACCCACTAAATAAGTGGAGTATTCCCACTGCTTGTGGATGCCTGCATCAACAAATGAATTATAATTTCAGTTCAATTTATACCTAATGATCCTTTGACCATATGCTATCACCTCGCCCACATTGGGATCTTGGTGAATATTCTTGGTTAAAGTTACTTTCCATGCTGATTTGCATTGGAGCTAACGCTAATTAGTGGTTTGATGCTGGTTTGTGTGTCTAATTTCGGGGGAAAAAGTAAGGGGAATATTTCATTTTTGGAGAGAGTTACAACAAAAGAGAAAACAGATTCAGAATAACATAACAGGTGTGCAATGGTTAGATTATGCAAAGCGTCTTTATGAAAGGACCCAAGGGAAGAATTCTCCTCCCATAGTTAACACATCCATGGAACTCTTCACGATTGAAGATATTAAACAAGGTATAAAGAATTTAGCAAATGGGAAAGCGCTGGACATAGATGGGCTGCAAGCTGAATTTTTTAAGTGGGGAGTTGAAATCCTTGCTCCACACATCAAAAGGATGTTTAATGATGTCACCCGTGATGGTTTTCCATCGGAATGGACAACTAGTGTCGTCATCCCCCTCTACAAAAGTGGTGATATCAATAACCCATCTAATTACCGCACTATCATGGTGAATCCTATTCTTGGCAAGCTTTTTGGGAGCATGTTAGAGCGTAGAATCAACAGCTGGGCGGAAAAAGAAGGAAAAAAAGCAAAGGGGCAGGTTGGTTTTAGGCCTAAATACTCTACGATTGACCACTGCATCACTCTTAGGCACCTAATTGAAAAAATATGGGATACTCAGGGTGAAAGAAGCTTTTTGTTGCTTTGTTGATTTTAAAAAAGCCTTCGATACGGTGCCCAGAGACAAACTCTGGAATAGAATGGATGAGCTAAATATACCAAAGGAATATAGGGCTGCAATGCATAGACTTTATGAGCAGGTTAGAGCTAAAATCAGAACAAGTGAAGGTATGTCTGAATGTTTTGGCAGTGATATTGGGGTCAAACAGGGCTGTCCTTTATCCCCCACTCTTTTTGGGCTATACATTGATAAACTAGAAGATTGGTTAAATGAAATTGGTGAGGGAGGCACTCAGTTGGTGGGTTATGTGGTGAAGTTGCTGCTATATGCAGATGATCTTATCTTAATCTCAAAAACTGCCCATGGTTTGAGGGGTCTTTTGAAGGCCTTGGACCTTTTCTGTCAGGAAGTGGGAATGCAAGTGAACACTACCAATACCAAAATCATGATCTTCTCCCTAAAGAAGAAAAGGAATCAAAATAACTTTCTTTTTGAAGGCAGCCCCTTGGAGATAGTGAAAGAATACAAATACCTTGGGATTGATTTTCATTATAAGCTTATCTGGGAGACTAGTAGAACAAAAAGGATACAAGGGGTTTGAAAAGCTTCTTTCTTACTTCAAAACAGGTGCAGGAAAGCTGAGCTTTGGGATTGGAAGACCAGGAAAACTCTCTTTGGTTTGCTGGTCACGTCAGTGGTTCTCTATGGCTGCGAAGTCTGGGGCAGCAGCATGTCAAAGTATAGATGGAGACAACTAGAAAGAATCCAAAAGCATATGATCACTTGCAACCTCAAAGTCAAAACCACGGTCCCTTATGAAATTCTCTTGGCTGAATCGGGAACCTTGCCTTTGAAGGCGTCAGCTATAACTCGCTTGCTAAATTATTTAAAGAAGGTTGAGAACATGGATAACCACTGTTGGCCCAAAGTGGTTGTGAAGGAGGTTTTAGGCCACAGGAAGAAAACATGGATGAAACAAAATAATAATTCGTTGAGCAAGTGGGACATCAACTTGCATGACTGTCCTAACACCAATGAGAAAATTAAAAAGTATGTCACAAAAAAGTTCTTGGCTGCCATGTGGACAAAGCAGATTGGGCAAAAGAAAGCTCACTATGTCAAAGAGTTTAACCCAACTTGGGAGCATGAAGATAAAACTTATTTAGGAACTGCTATTAAGGGTAAAACATAGTTGCTAATTGCTCAATTGAGGACCGGGTCGCATCATTTGAGGTGTGAAACCGGAAGGTGGACTATACCTAAGGAAGCGTGGGAGGATAGAATTTGCATGTTTTGTAGCAAAGGGGTGGTGGAGACCAAATGGCATTTTATCATGGAGTGCACGGCTTATGAGGATATCCGTAGTCAATATGAAGGCAATTTGAAGATCAGCAACCTGCACGAGCCATTTGACGAAGAAAAAATCATCAAGACTGCTAGTTTTCTGATCAAAATTCATAGTAGAAGATCCAACATCGAAAAGAATTTGGAGACTCCGTAGTTTTGTGGTTCTCGGTCCCTTAGACTTTTTGGTCTCGTGGACATCATTAAAATCCCTCATTCATTCATTCATATGTCAGCTCTTTAATAATTTTTGTTAACGCATTCATGCCATTCCACTCCACACCTGGCTGCCACTATAGGTATGCTTCTCGTCGTAAATAGCTCGTACTTAGCATTTTTTTAAATGATTATAAATATATTGTGCCCAATCAAGAGTAGTCAGCCTCATTTTAAACTACTGTAGGAGAACCACTTTTATTCTTTAAAGCTCTATCAGTTTAGGACTAAATTTTCATAGAGATAATTTATTTATCCATTTTGATGACTGAGACCTATTGCAGTATCCAACAAGGAATGAGCCTCTCTGAAGCTCAGAAATAAATTCGAAAAAGTTTTCTTTTCTTTGCTCAAAGTCTTCAGATACCCTTTTTCAATTGAATTGAACACAGTTGCATCCAAATAGATCTTTCACAAAATAGTGAAAACAGAGTAGATACCAGTATTAATCGATAATTTCATTAAGAATGGATGTGGAAAGCAACCCTTGTTTTGAGTGCCATCATTTAACTTTGATACATTGGGCAGTGGAATAAGCAATGGCTGAAATAAATATAAAAGCTTAAAAGTGCCCATGAACTTTTATTTACCCTAATTTCTGTTATTACGAGATTCCCAAAACTCATTAACAGAGTTATATTTCCAAGTCCCTAAATTCAAATTCATATTTGCTCAGTTTCTCACTCTATAGATTCAAACTCCATATATATCTAAGCAAAACCAAGGCTCTTTGCAATGCAGTCCATACCAGTTAAGTCTGCTGTGTTTGCTAATTTCAAAGGAACAAGAAACCCTTTGGCATGTCATATATTTGTTTTATAAGAGCAGCAACACAAGGAAAAAGAAAATAAGTATGATATAGCAAATTGTAAAAGACGAACCTGGTTTTGGGGAAAAAAACTGTGTGGGCATTATAGAAAGTGAAAGGCCCCTTTTATACGACCTCCCGTGCAGTGAAATGGAGACGGACTGGACGGTTGGTCTTGTTAGTGCAGTTGCTCCCGCTGAAGATGGGGGAAAGTAACAAATTGGTGTGGAAGTTGAACATGAAGCCATTGCTATTGCTGGCCTATTCTACACAGGCGAGGGGTTTAAAGTTATGAATACAGTTAGCCAGAAAGAGTGAGCTGTCTTCTTCCACGCTACCTGGCTAATTTAGGAGATGATCCTGTGGAAACGGGGGTTCGTAAATTGTTTGAGGTGGAGCCTTTCCTAAACAATTTTAGAAGTTAATTATGGTGGCTACGAATCCTATGCAATAATTTAAAGAATATTATTTGAAATTTATTATGCTGATTTTGTCCTCTTTTGGGCTGGTTTTTTTCGTTTGTTTTTTCTTTTTTTAAATAGGTAGTGTATTTAGTAGCGGTACACATATTTAAAAAAATGAATTGGTTTTGAGGTGTGAATTTATTTCTTTAATATGATTATAAGAAATAAATAGAACTTTTAATTAAGATTAGATTTTAATGAATATGTTTTGTGATTGATCATGTAATAAAATTTGAAAATATATAGAAATAAAAATATATAATTGATTTTGGCAAGTTAATAGATAAACAATTTATTGGTTTGAATGTAACATTTGAATTATATTTTAGAATTGTAATTTCTTATATATATTGGAAGAAGAAAAATAAAATTTGAATTTGGCAAATTAATTTTACACGTTACAAATTTGATCCCAAGTGTCATAGAAATGACCTTCACAAGAATTTGATTTGTAGTGCATAGATTTGAACTAATTGGCTACTAAAAATGGTATCACCTCAAACTTTGGTGTATATTGTTGTGTAAGGACTTGCAATATTAAAAAATACCTTAGGGAGACTGTTGGATCACAATGGTCAAGTTCTTCTAAGTCAACCCATTGATTAGACTAGCTTTACAATCATAGGAAAATATCAAGGACACGATCTCAAACATGTAGTTTTCTTAGATGATTTTGATGCAATTCTAGTTCTTTTTAGTGCTCCAAATCAAAATTTTCTTGGAATGATTTCTCTTTTCCAATGCTTATGATTTTGTGTATTCCTCCACATGTTTAAATACATAAGTGATTGTCTTGAAATGCCAAGATATGCCAATAAATCATGCAAACATGTACCAAGTCGGTTCATAGTGGCTAGTGAAAAGGTGAGAGTCAACAAAATTTTACTTTTGAGTTTTTGAATTTCAAAGGTCAATTCTACATGGTGTAGGATCAAACCTATGCATCACAACATTGACCCTAAATAAGGAGGTGTAAATCTCAAGATGGAGTTGAGTATCTATAGGTGTAATGGTGGGTGTAATAAATGGCTAATAATAATGAATATATGAGATTTTACACAAACAATAAGCCAAGAATAAATCAAATTCATGGAAGTATGTGTAAATAAGGATATATAAACAAGTAGAGATGAGCCCAACTTTGCACAAGAGTGTGTCATTTGTCAATACATAGTTATATTAACAAATGTCATAAAATGGACCTAAAACTAAATGGAAACTAGCATGGGTATACAAAATTCACCAATATAATATGATATAAAATATTTATTCACTATGTCAATTGGTTGTTGGTCTACTTTTGAGAATACTTGCATAATTCTTGTTGTGAGTGTAATGTATGCCTTTTTTAACATCAATGTTTGATATCACACTACATGATCCGTCATCAAGATGAATGATGGATCATGTAGCGTGATATGAAATATCAACGTTAAAAAAATTTATACAGTTAAATTCAAAAGAATACATTACACTTACTAATATGGACTTGAAAATATTATGGCTTTAATTCTTGTTGTGAGTATAAAAATGTGTCACCATAAGGAATGAGGTTGAATTAGAAAAATATTCACATAATAAATAAAAATCATAAGAGATGAGATCATGTTGAAATGTTTGTCCTTGTAACAAGAAAAAAATATTCCCTAAATAAAAATACATTTAAAATTGATATATATAGGGTGTGATATAGAATATCATTTTTATTGTGCATTCATTAGTCCTTACCTTGTTGTGTAATAATAAAATTATGAAGTAAATTTTTAAATTATTTTGACGTCTTTTATTGATATAATTGCTAGTATCTTTTATTCCAATGTCATTAATTAAAAATATATAATTTAGAAAATTAAGAATTAATAAAATATTCTTTAGAATTAAAAACTTATAATTATTAAGTGTGTTGTAAGTTATTTTAGTATTAAGTCTATAAATATAATTTGAAATAGTTTTATAGAGTATTATAAAATATATCTCGCTAAGAGTAACATGAGTAGCAATAGTAGTAAAATATATTCACCAAGAACCAAAAGATACAATATAGATTGTAATGCCAATATAAAATAGTCAACCACAAAGCTATGCAAGTTAACTATCTCTTGTTATAGGTTATAGCTAAATTAAACAAAAATGAACTATGTCTGAAAGAAGTTGCATAGACTTATAACCTCATGGAAGCAACTTACAAATTCAACATATAAGGATGTCATCTTATTAACTACCCATGGTATATATAATTGAAGTTGATAGATAAAACAAAATATTACCTTATAGAAATTTGGTATACCATCATTGAGCAAAAATTACCTATCTATATGATCAAACTAATAAATCATCATACCAATTAGACACCCTCTAATGTTATATAAAACTCAAACATAATTCACGTAAAACCAAAATGAATTCCATCAGTTTAACATTCTCACCCAATTTGTTTAATGTGTTTAATACACTCATTTTATTACTATTATCTCTATAAGCCATCAAAATGTAGCCAATAATCTAAAAATAACCCATAATACGTAACTTGAACTATTTCTATCAATATGAAGTATATAAGGCTAATGTAAATATTTAATTGAAACATGTCTAATGTAGAAAAAATAAACTAGCATTAAATTCATCACGACAACAAGGTTATCCAGAACATAACACTCAAACTAAGAGCCATTACCCCCATTGCCCTTATCCTTGTTGACATCAACAAAAATATTTTCATTGAGATCCATGATCTTTTTCTTAGGCTTATTAAGGAGAATGCATAGACTTATTCAACCAATTTATGAAAAAAACATTGATTGAAACACCATCATAGCTAACAAGACCAATTTTAGGCATCACAAGAAAGGAGTTAGAAGATGCACTAACACCTTATTTTTACCTTTTCCTATTCCTTGTTCAAGCATCTTTTTTGTTGACTCCTCTAATTTAGATGTGCATATAGATTGACTTACAATGAGGTATTGACAATCCAGTAATTTATCTAGATAAGAACATAAGGTCCCTAGAATAATCCTAAAAAAATGTGTATTTTTTAATCCAAAGAAACCATAATGTCTATGTTGAAATAATGAACGCTATTTGTTCATGAAAATAAGACTTTAAATTTTGGACTAACTAGTATAACCAAATAAAACATGAAAACAAGATCTACAAGCTTTCCCAACCCATTTACCCAACATAAGAAGAATATAATCCTAATCTTTCTTAGAATAAGTGTAGTCATAAAATAAATAATTCTCATATTCTACCATGTCATATGCAAGACACTTATGGTACACATAATAGATAGTTTTTACAATTAACAAGTTTTTTAAGTAAAATAAACCATCTAAAAGAAGATCTTTGGGGCCCAATAGACACCAACCACAACTTTGACTTGTAACAATCCAACAAGCTTCATTATAACAATTCAACAAGATAATTAGAATAAAATTGTAGATCAATACATTTAGAAAGCATAAAGTGCACATTTTTAATAGTATTATCCAATAATTTTCCAACCCACTTCTAAGAAAAATTATACCAAAGCATAATATCATAACTCTATCTAACACTAGACAATAATTGACAATAGCCTTTTTAATCATAGAATAAATAATTTTTTGAGCCTCTCATAACTAATTAGTAATTCTAATATTTTCTTGACACACCAAAAATTATCATAAATAATAAGTACAAAAAATATTATTCTCTTTATTGAAACACTTGAATGTAGAACATCCTCTTTGAAGAGCAAGAGATTTATTCTTGTATTCAAGGGACCACAAAAAATATCTAAAAGGATCAAAAGGACCATCCCTAATGCTATTATATCAAAAAAAATTCGCATGAATTCCTTCCAATTCCTAAGCTTTTCAAATGGATATAAAAACAAGGATCCCACTAACATGAGCTCTAAAACTACCAAAAAGGGTATTCATAATATTTATCCCACTCCTCTAGGTTTCCCCTTAGGATATCCTTTACAAATGTTATTTGTAACAAACAAAAAAAATCATGGTTTTGCACCTTGTAAGGAGCTCATAACCCATTTAGCAGTCAAGGATACACCTTATAGAAACATATTTTAAAGCCCCATGCAACCTTCCTCCTTAGGTTTACAATAAATATCCCAACTAGTTGCATGCCTCTTTTTTAACTTTTATCTTATAACCATAGAAGATCCCATATCAACTTGTTTAACTTATTCATGTGTAAAGATTAATTCAATGATGAAGAAGAAAAGTAAATCGAAAGGGAAGACAACACTTTTTTGTAAACTTGAAATCTACCTAATAAAAGATATTAAATTATTATTCCGATCACTTATTCCCAATTTTATGCAACACTCGTGTCCACATATCCTTTAGAGAAGATGCAAGATAAATTGGTGTTTTCAAATATCTTACCAACTTATTTATTTTTCCCCATTCTCATGCTCTCCCTACAAACTAGTCAAGTGTTGTTATTTCTAGATAAGAATAACTTATTTGTTTATATAGCAAATTTTAAACTAGAAACAAAATAATAAAAATGCAATTTGAAATGTAAATTATTAAAATTTAGGGAAGGAAAAAATCAATCATTAACAAATTGACATACTAACAAAGGTTCATCATTCGAAAGAATTAGACCTTTTAGTGGAGGTTGTTGAATGCACAAGACAATTGAGAGGGTGGGGTGAATCGGTTGTACCTTAAAACTTCAAAAACCTCATAAATATTCAGATCCACATTAATTCAATTAACCCTTAATTATTTAGCATGAAAAGCAAATAATATAAATTGAAACACAATCAACACCATACACGAGAGAACACTAGATTTACGTGGAAAACCCAATATGGGGAAAACCATGGTGAGGATTAGCTCACAATGTAAAGTAATATCAACACTTATTACAAAAGGGCTCACTGTCGGAGGGCACATTGCCTAGGAGAAAGAAAGGAACACTGTCAAAGGCTCACTACCATAATAGAAAAGAAAATAGAGGATAATTTTGTTACAATGAGAAATTCATCTCAAAGCAATAGAAAAAGTCCACCACAACATCACCAACACCTTCATAGTCTTTCTAAAGAATTGTAGATACATTTTGCTCACTGCATTCAGTAATCTAACACATGAAAGCTCACACTGCACTTTACAAATTCACACCCTACAACTTTGCAATTTGCATCACTTGCATCGTCCTCATCTATATTCACATCCCTCAACAACTCAACTCATATTTGTAACATCTTCAACCTTGAAAACATTCTCCAAGGTTAGTTATGCACCTCAACCATGCAAATTTAAATTAGGTTGGCACCATAACATTCTCGTGGTAGAAAAGAATGAAGGTGAACCACAACACACCTTAGCTAGGACCTAAATCCATTCATGCACGCCATGCCACACTTCCACAAATTTTGCAAGTAGTGTAAACACCCAAGGTTAGTTGAACCTTTGTTAACACCATTGACACTTAAGTACTCAAGAGACCAACTTTTGAAGAACCAAACCGCAAACAACTTCAACTGAAGAAAGATACCAACACTATCAGCACACCTTTAGATCTGCAAGACTTGAAACCAAACTGTGGAGAAACACAGAGCAAAAACATTTCTCCCATAAACCTTTGCAATACATAGTTCACACACTAGTGAACACAACTTCTTTTGCACAACAATCCAACACACCAAATTTTGGATATAACACCTTTGATCAACATATCTAAAACACACAGGTAGATCTTCAACCTAGAAGAAATGCAAATCAACACTAGAACACTACTCTATGACCCAGAACAACACTTCAACTCACTATTTCTTCTTTTTATCAAACTTTCCCAAAAGCACTTGGAAACCAAGTACCAAAGACACATCTTCATCATCTTTAGTACTTCTTCAACACTACAAAACCAACTGCAACCTAGCAACTCAACCATACATCCATAGGCATAAGCTTATCAAAGCAACACTAGAGGTTGATACCAGTAGCTTACTAATGAAAACATAATGCAACTAATCAAAGCATCATTAATGCAACAACATAGACAACGCCAACAACTACACATACTCTTGCAACAATCTTATTTTTATTAACGACAACACAAGCCTCTTGCAATAATCTTCTGCTCATCAATGACAACACAAGCTTGTTGATATCAATGACAACACCAACTGCTCATACTTGCAACAAAGGCACACTTGAGAAGAATGCCTAAAAAAAAAATACAATACCTTTGCAACAATAACAAGCAAAGAGATAACAATAGGACAACATTTTCTAATAGACCTTTGTAAATTAGAAAAGAGGAAGTTAACTCACAATTTACACTAACTAGAATAGAAGCATCCTAAAAGAAGAATTTCACCATTCTACAAAAAATATAAAACTTAAAAGCCTACATTGTTATGAAAATAAATGGCTATTCTATTCTATTATATGTTTTTCAAATATTTTCAAGGCCATATAAATATCTTGCTAGGAATCTTTGGCCATTGTACACCTTTTTGACTAGTAAGGTGATTATCTAAAATATTTATTTATTTAAAAAATCTAATCTAGGTAAAGATATTTTTTAATAAAAAGAGGGGTAAAAACTTTATTAAATCAAAAAAGCATTACAAAAAAGAAGAACAAAACCCCACAAGGGGCAAAAAGAAAGTCCAAAAAGTCAAGATACACCCAAATAACACCTCATATCCTCCATAACTAGATCTTTGAGAATAGGGGATAAATCCCCAGGAAGGTTACCCCAATGATACACATTCCAAGTTCCCATCCGCTCAAATGCCCATCTAGCCAAACCATGAGCCACCTTGTTCCATTCCCGAGGAACATGACAAAAGGTAATAGAATCCAAACCCTCACTCAGAGCAATAATTTGCTTGACCACAGCTGCCAACTGCCAACTAACCTCATCCAGATGTCCCTTATTAAGCATTTCAATAACAACCTGAGAATTAGATTCACAAACAATCTGCCTCCAACCCAACTCACAAGCACGTTCTAACATCTAAAGAATAGCCAGAGCCTCATGAAATTATTAGTATGCTACCCTTTATAAGTAGGAAAGAAAAAAATCACCACTCCTGAAATGTCCCTGCCAATACCACCAATGCCCACATTCCTAAGATTACCACTAGAAGACCCATCTGTATCAATTTTTTAGCACTCCCAGAGCTGGGGAGCACCAATGACCAGCACGTTGAACCCGCTCCCAACCACCCCTTCGGTGAGCAAGACGCCAACTTTCCTTATCACCAACGAAAAGACCCAGAGTGCTGACCACCCCAAAATCCCTGGGATCAATAGGAATAGACAAAATCACACTTAGCAGCCAGAGTCTCCTATAAGACCCCCGTAAAAAATCCTACAATTGCGTTACAGCCAAATGTGCCAAATTATCATACTAGGGCCAATAACCCATGCAATGTGCATAAAAGAAGTCTTATTTGGAGGATTCCCTAGGCTTCTCCAAAAGTCCTCCAACGAAGAGGAATGCCTACACGACAAGCTCCAAAGCAACCACCAATAGTGCATGATTGCTCTAGCAAAGGGACAATAAAAGAAAAGGTGCGAAGAATTCTCTGCATACCCAACATACAAGACACACATAGAAGGACCATGAAAACCACGCTTCTGAAGATTTTCCTAAAGCATCTTCCTTGCACCACTAACCAAGAGAAAAAGGTGCACTTCAACCAGGAAAATTTATTCCAAACCTGCTTCCACCACACAACCCTAGAGCTCCCAAACAACTATTTATCTAGCGCATGATATCTTGAAGCAACAAAAAATTTACCTTTTGAATCTAGACCTTAAGCCAGCACATCACCTCCAAGAAGAGAATTATAAATCCAACAAGACAAAATATCTGCAAGCTCCCTATGATCCTCAGGTGAACCCCCAGGGGGCCACTCCTGCAAATCCTTTCATCTGGACACACTAGTCTACCCCAGAACTTGAGGTGTTTTAAAATCCACCGCACAACTCCAGTCAACATCAAGAAACATTTTGCATAAATTCTATAAATGATGGTGACTAGTCAAAATGGGAGGATGGCCATCCCACGAATCATACCAAAAGAGAGCATCTTGACCACTATTACAAATCCAAAATAATCGTTGTTTAACTAGCTTGGCACCCCTTTTAAGAGTACCCCAAATCATAGAACCCTTCCCCAATAAACTGAAGCAGGGCATATCAATACTTTCTACCTGTATAAGAGTGAATTTGCACCCCATGTGCAAATCCCCTTTTTTCCTTTATCCACCTTAGAAAACCAAGTTCAAAGACTTAATTCCACGTAAGCCTCCTACTTGCATCCCACTTGGCATCTGTTTTGAGCATCAGTGGAGGTGTTTTTGTTGCGGATGCCCATGTTGCACGCTTAATTCCCTGGCATATTCATGCGGATAAACCTGCAAAGGTGTTACTCTTCTCATTGGAGGTGAACTTGTAACGCCCCCTTCAGCCAACCAACCTGAATATGGTCATTTTTCTCCATTCCTCCTTCAAATTCATCTCTACAACATGCATTCTAACTTCTTGACTAGATTCACAAGCTTCTTCCATACTATTGCACTCACTCTCAAGCTCTCAAGCATTCCATTGCAGCCAAAGCAACACTCCATCACTTCAGTAGAGCAAGTTTGGGACCACGCCATTGCAGCAGAGGCTCAAGTACTCTCATATTCTCCCCCAAGCAACCTTGAGTGCTCTTGGTGGAGGTGGAGTACGTTATTCTCAAAGGATTAGCTGGCAAACAAATTCCTTGGTGAGATTCTCCTTATTCTCTTCACTCTTGCATATTTGTTTTATAATATTAGAGAGTATTTCATTTACTTAATCACATCATTCTGGCCATTTGGTTAATCGGTTGGGTTGTTAGCTAGTTTTATTGGTTTGACCTTGTCTTCACTGTTGTTTGTTCGTACGGACGCCAGTGCGCCATGCTAACGTCTAGAGACCACGTTTTTGTCCTCAGACAGAGAGCTTCCTGAGGCGTAGTGTTAGACCTAAAAACCAACTTGCCTAGCCCTTTCCTGTGTTTTGGGTCTGCAGAGTAACTGAGAGGCCTCGAGGTCCTCGTTACTCTCACCTTGCATTTCCAAACATTACACTTAGCTAAGGTAAGTTAGGGAAACATCTCACATCTTGAACCTCCGTGACCTAGGGTCTTGCACATGGTGGTCCCCCTCTCTTACATTTTTGGAAAACTCGACGTGAACCATTTTGGTTTTGTTCTTGGGATCCTGACAGTTCCTTTCCTTGTACTCTAAGAGTGTTGTAGGTGAGAGTGTTGTGAGGCTATCACCTTACAACCCGGCCTACAATCCCTAGTTGGCATAGTCAGAAGGTTCCAAAGGTATTGCATGATGAAACCTTAATTGGTTCACCGTCTTATCTGTTAACCTTTAGGGACTCTGTGAAAGCGTTGTCTAGTGTGCATAATGGCTTCCTTCTTGCACGAATGCATCCCCTCTATGCAGCTTGTGGATAGTGGTATCGATATAACTTTCACTTCACAGGACCTGTCGATGGGCTTTAACAAGGAATCGTCTCCTCTTTACATTCCTACGCGGATCAATGGAAACATCGCAGCAGGTGTTCTCATTGATCTGACATCACAAGTGAATATAATAACATAGGAGATTATGCTAATAAAATTCTTACACAAGGATGGGTACGATGCTTCTGTTAGTACCATCCGCACACATGATAGGATTTCCATACCCCCTTTGGGTAGTATTGTCCTATCGGTCTTAGTTGGATCTAAGTCTGTGAAACTCTTGTTTGATATCATCCCTAGGTTTGAACTCTTTAGGGTGAAATTGGGTATCCCTTGGTTAGTGCTGATGAACGCAGTACCCTCCATCATGCATAAATGTCTAAAATTTATCCACGAAGGCTCTGTGCATGTAATCCACAACACCGGTTATAGACCATTGGTTGCACGTGGTAGCTACTCCTTGGACCACTCCTGGCCTGCGCCCGCTGGTCCTCTTCTTCCTAGAACGAACCTTCTACACCAAACATATCAAAACTATAAGAAGGGTTAGCTAAGGCTAAAAGTGAGATACCCTCCCTCACCTTATGTTGTTTCACATAGGGCTTGCTTAAAAGTTGACAACGATGCTACTAAGGCATGAAAGAAGGAAGAAGAGAAGCGGTCTCGCAATCCTCCTTCCTCTTTTGTTGGTCAATCTAGCGCTTCTTCTCGCCCCATTGAGGTACCATCAAGTCCTGCTCCCAGTTTGCAAGAGAACCGTATGGTGCCCACTTGGTGAAATCCTAAGCGTCCTACTTTTGAACTTCTTGTTCTGTTGATGGAACCTAGACTCGTTCGATATAACAGGAAGAAGGCCTCTCGAAGAGAGTCCTCTTTGTCTCAACCCCTGCGGCCTCCTACTGCTCCTGCTCCTAAGGCAATGAGTGGAAAGAGGACCGCTATTGAGGCTCTCAATTTGACTCCTCATGTCGCTCCTCAGCCCATTCCTCCTGCAGAAACCTGTCCCTCCACCGGAAACAACTAAGGTGGAAATTCCCATGGTTGAGCAAGAACCTTCTATCTCTTTGCAAATCTCGACCTCTAACTCAAAGAGTCATAGAAACTGCCTTGTGCGTAAACGCAAGCGCTAGCGAAAGGATCTCTTGGCTGAGCAGGCTGCTCGCAAAGGAAGGAGGAAGAAATGATCACCCCTACTTCAGGGCCTCCTCCCTTCCTCCTGCTTCTCTCCAATCTAGTCCTATACTACTCCCGGCTTCTGTTGTGAGTACGAATGTGCCTAACACTAAATGGGTACAGGTGTTCATTGCTCCTTTAGTGGAGCCACCTTTGTTGTTGTCTGTTCTAGATATCCAGCCTTTCCCAAAGCCCGTGGATATGGTTAATACCTCAGTCATATCCATTGCGGTTCTTTTGTCCTTTTCCTCCGCACCTCTAGCCTCGTCTGTGGGGAGCTCGTCTCCTCCGGCGAAGAAAGAGGTGGAGAGTGGTCCTTCTAGCAATGAAGGACGTAAGAGGAGCCCACCTTCTTCACAAGGTGGTCCTGTGATGACTTATTTTGTCCTAGTCGCAGAACCAGTCTCGGATTCCCTTGAGTTCATCACCACTCCCGAGTCACTTGGTGAGCATAGCGATGAATGTTAGGCTTAGCCTGGCCCATCCACTAAAGTTAGACATGATGCTCCTGTGGGGTGCATGTTTAACTCTGTGGATGAGGTTCCAACCTTGTTAGTGATCTTCACAAAATCATTGACTTTGACTCCATAAGAGCTCGATGGAGAGGACCTCAAGGGGCCCTCTTCCTTGGCCCTTGTTGCAGGAGGGTCGGATGCTCCTCCTCTTAACATCCCACCATTGTAGGCTTGTTCTCGTTCCCCTTATGAGGATCTAGATTGGGAAGTGGACAATCTCTTAGCTGATCAATGTTAGGAGGAGGCCCCTTTTCTTGATCTTGTGTGTGTGTGCATGTGTTTTTTAATGTGTTCCCTCATGCTCATGCTATGTGTTCTTGGATGACCCTCGTCACCCTTGTTGGTGCTTGGATACAGGAGTGGTTTTTATGTCGTAAACCTTCTTCTATTTGTATCATCATTCTTCCATGTTTGTGCTTGATTTTTGATAAATTGGGGACGATGCAAAGTGTTGGGAGCTTTAGGCTTCCCTTCCATGTTGACCCAATTTTTTATTTTTACTTTGTCTTCTCGTGCATTCTTCCTGATCTAGTTGGGGATTGATGATCTTTCACCTTGCATTGCGGTTACCTATTATTATGAGCTCGGACATATTTGACCCCTCTAAAGTAGATCCCCCTGTGCCCTTTGTCTATATTTTTTCTCTTTCTTTTGTTATCCCTTTATCTTTCTCTCTTCTCTGCTTGAGTTGTCCCTTTCATGTGTGACAATGCCTTCTCTTTAACATTTCAATTTTCAGAAAATGCATTCGTTGTCAATGAATCTTTTCTCAAAAATCTGCACAATTTTTTTCTTTGGAATCACATTCTCAACTTGTAACCCTAACCGAATGTGTTTCCTTCATCACGGGTTCGTAAAATAAGGACTCAAAGACCTTCCTCTAAAGCAAAGACAACTTTAATCTCCCCCTCGCATGGGGGCATATCCTTCCTTTTGAATTCCTTGATGAAGTGAACATCTTTCAAAAGGATTCCTTGATAACATATCACTTTGAGAAAAGAAGAACAACTGCTTTCGAACTATGTGTCCCTTGAGTGGACCCATTTTCACTATAGGTTCCCAAGGGACCCTTCTCTGAAATTCTTTACCTTGAATGGATTCCTTCGCATCTAGCCTGGGGGCAACCCGACTAGACTTATTCCATTCCCCTTTTACGTCTAGCTTGGGGACAACTTGACTAGACCTATTTTATATCTTCATGTCTAGCTTGGGGGTAGCTTGACTAGACCTCACCTTTCAAATAGCGCGTCCCTTGAGTGGACCCCTCTCCTTTTGAAGGGTTTCTGAGGGACCCCTTTGAAAAAATTACAAATCATCGACTGTCTGTTTTCTTGCCTATTTGGCCACTTCTTGACTCTACGAAGTCCACTTCCTTTGGGTTTCCTTCATGCTAGAGTTTTTGGGAGATACCTTCCTTGCAAGTCTGCGGGCCTGTAAGACGCTTACTTCATGGGGCTTCCTTCATGCGAGAGATCTTGGGGGTTTCCTCCTTGCAGGTCCGTAGGCTTATAAGACACTTTGTTTTTCCCAACTTCATAGTTTTGAGCATTTATGGAGACCTTTGATTTTCCTACACCTTCAGGTTTGCCAGATCACGATCTGCTTCCTTGATAGTTTAGGTATACATTTCTAACCCTACTCTTTCTTGATCTACTTTACCAAGCACTCATCAATATTCGTGCTCACTAAAGTGGGGGAAAAATTTTTAAGAGTGAATTTGCACTCCATGTGCAAATCCCCTTTTTTCCTTTATCCACCTTACAAAACCAAGTTTAGAGGCTTAATTCCACCTAAGCTTGCTGCTTGCATCCCACTTGGCGCCTATTTTGAGCGTCGGTGGAGGCGTTTCTGTCAGGGATGCCCGCGCGGCATGCAGACATCCATGTGGTGTGCTTACGTCCCTGGCATATTCCTGCAGCTGAACCTGCAGAGGCATTACTCTTCTCATTGGAGGTGAAGTTGTAACGCCCCCTTTGGCTAACCGACCTGAATATGGTTGTTTTCCTCCATTCCTCCTTCAAATTCATCTCTTCAACATGCATTCTAACTTCTTGACTGGATTCACAAGCTTCTTCCATACTCTTGCACTCACTCTCAAGCTCTCAACCATTCCATTGCAGCCAAAGCAAGACTCCATCACTTTGGTAGAGCAAGTTTGGGACCACACCATTGTTGTAGAGGCTTGAGTACTCTCATATTCTCCCCCAAGCAGCCTTGAGTGCTCTTGGTGGAGGTGGAGTACATGCTTCTCGAAGGATCAACTGGAAAACGAATTCCTTAGTGAGATTCTCCTTATTCTCTTCACTCTTGCATATTTGCTTTGTAATATTAGAGAGTATTTCATTTACTTAATCACATCATTTTGGCCCTTTAGTTAATCAGCTAGGTCGTTAGCTATTTTTATCGGTTTGACCTCATCTTCACTGTTGTCTGGTCGTACGAACACCAACGTGCCATGATGATGTCCAGAGACCACACTTTTGTCCTCAAATAAAGAGCTTCCTAAGGTGTAGTGTTAGACCTAAAAACTGGCTCGCCTAGCCCTTTCCTGTGTTTCGGGTCTTTAGAGTAACTGAGAGGCCTCGAGGTCCTCGTTACTCTCGCCTCACATTTCTAAATATTACACTTAGCTGAGGTAAGTTAGGGAAACCTCTCGCATCTTGACCCTTCATGACCTAGGGTCTTGCACACGATGGTCCCCCTCTCTTACACTACCATACCTAGATTTCCAAGAAAGGATTTTAGCCCAAATCTGATGCTTTTGAGTACACCAACGCTAATATAGCTTAGTCGCCAAAGCCTGGCCATTCAAGTCTGTCTGATATAAACCAAGCCCACCTTCCTCCTTTGGCTTGCAGGTGGCATCCCACTTAACCAAACTCCACTTCCTATGCAAAATATTACCAAACCAAAGAAATTGACAGGACAAACTCTCAAACTCCTTGATAAAATAAGCAAGTGTAAAAAGCACCAAACATCTATATAAGGGGAGAGCCTGCACAACATGGGAAAATCAGGGTCATCTTAGATAGAAACATCTAAGAACAGAAGTGCCTTCGGTGATATTAATTTCTTCACATTGCCTCAAAGACACAACTACTATGCCATAAAGCAGAAATAGGCACAATTCATTTCCCACATTAATCCTTCTAAGAAAAGCACATGCAAATTTAACCAGATCCAACACAAGCATAGACAACCATGAAAGATGAAACAAAAGACATGAACAAACAAATATACGTGGGGAAAACCCTTTCGAGTAAAATACCCCACACTCAAAAAGCCCAAATTGCCATTGTATTATTCGGCAACAAAATACAGTTACAATACAATATCAGACTCGCGACCTTTACAGGAGTTTACATCTTGTTCCATTCTGGAGAAGATTCAACAGCATAACCCCATGGACCACCTCTCTCAGTAGGAGACATCTTGCAACTACACAACTACACAACTCGACCATTGGCCACTCTGTCGCACAGTCACTCAGCCTTCACCTTTTGCAAGATTTGTCTCTCCCACAATGTCACAACCTCTCAGCATACAACCAGGCTCTCCGCTAGTCCACACCTAGCCTCGTGGCCTCTCTGCTTACATCCGACCTCTCGCCCTACATCCTGCATCTTGGCCCCCTCGACTTATCTGGTGCCTAGCCACGCGACCTCCACACAGCCTCTCAGCCTCCATGCATCCTCTCGATCTTCACCTGGTAGCCTCAACTAGCACACAACCCTTTAGCCTCACATCAATCCTCTACGCCTTCTGGTTACCACCGCTCATATCCGTCGCCTCTCTCTCAGCCATTGCCGCATCCGACCTCACAACCTGCAACTCGGCTTGACCAGGGTCGACCTTCGCCCTGTGAGAGCTTCAAGCACAACACATGAGAGAGACTAGAGTTTTCAGAGAGACACCAAGAAGGTTCATCTCAATCGCTCACCGACCGTTCAACTACTGCGCCACTTTAGGGTTTCACCTTGAGCCATACGCCATCATCCAATGTTGGTCGTTGGATAGGAAATCAAATAAATCTCCACTGTTAAACTTAGGGTTCTCCATGAGTCAACCATCGAGTACATGGGCCCACATGCTATTTGTCCTCCATGTCATTGCCACCTGTTGGTCTCCACACAATCCACCAACCAATTGGGTCCCAAGTGGTCCCCACCATCCATGCAACATCCACGTCACTACTGTACAACTGACGTCACCATCCACATAGATAGGTCCCACCATCCACCGACATCCAAGTCGTTCTATCACTGAAGAACTGAACTTCAAAACCTCATGACGAAGGTTACAAAGTTCCCAAAACCTATGACTTACCGATAAGGGAATCGCCCCATTGCCCAAAGCTCCAACTTCCAAACCTCACTATGGAGGTTACAAAGTTCCCAGAAGCCACGACATCTTGATATAAGGATCACCCTATCGCCCGAAAGTCAAACTTCACAACCTCTAGTTAGAGGTTAGGAATTTCCATAAAGCCGCGACAAGGAGTCACCCAGTCAGAAGAAACCCAAACTTCACAACCTCTATTGAAGGTTAGGAAATTCCCGACCGTTGCAACAACAAAGGAGATTGACTAGTCAGGAAGTTAAGAAACTTTCAAACTCCGTGACAAGGTTCCAAGGTTAGAGAAACTAGCGATCCTGCGACCAGCTTGTTGTCACCCAGTTATAAACTTTTAGAACCCCACGATAAAACTTAGGCCAATGAAGGAGGAAAAGACAAGTTCTCTAGGAAGTGATCAAGCCAGTAATTTGAGTCACAATTCTCAACATTCTCCCACTTAATGAAGAACTTATTAGCTCCTTCCAACACAAACACAAGAATCTTAAACAATGCTTTTGTGCTCCAACCAGGACACCTGCAATGACATCTAAGATGTCCACCAACTTAGGCAACAGTTCCAACCATCCACTGCAAGAAAAGGAATGAGCCAAGGCGTATATGCATCAGTCTCAAGAACACAAGCATCAGATCCTATAGACGACAAAGGCACCAACACAACCACCACTCCACTATGCTCACAAGCTATACAAAATAAAAAACCATCCACTTCAAATCCCTCAACATGAACACAACTGTGAAGCCATCCTCCAGAAAACAAGATAGAACATCAGCTAGAACAACAACCAAAAAACTAGCTACTCCCATCCAACTGATCAACCCACGTGACTGAAAATAGCACCCATAGCACGTGCTAAACCATCCAATCACTCATACCTCCAAGGTATCAACATTTGTAAACTCATGCCAGCAAGTACAACCAACCCATCAACCGTAGAAATAAGCTCCATGTGCCAACTAGTCAAAGAAGACAAAGCACAACCAAGAACTCTCACTCCATGGGTAATGCTAAATTTGAAAAGATCAAGGCATGTCGAGTCTACCAATACCAACTGTGTCACCATTCTCCATGTATCCATGAGCACCTGCAACCGATCATCTCATGTTAAACTCCAAATGCAACATTGTACTATCATGAAGTTCTCAAGCACATGACCAATGCACCCAATACACAAGAGAATCACTAGACCATTGTCAAAGCTTCAATCAATTTGAACCAGGAACTTATCATGACATTATGATCTACACATCCCCCTTAGGAAATCCCATGCTCTAGGTGAACATATAATGGTCTCAAGAGTGATGCATCATGCCAAAACTCTAATGTGCAATCAAGAGTATACCATGACATGAAACAAAACAAATTCTAAACCAACATCACCTATCAAGCACCACCAACACCTCAACCAAAGACTCCAAGATTCCTCCATGGCTCCAATATGTTACACATATTCAAATAGTGACCATGCAAATGTGAAAGAACTCTTTTGTAGCAACAAGATCTAAGAGCTCCTCCTAGTAACATCTGCAACACCAAAGAATATCATTCACCACCACGTGATGAACTGACAATCACTGCTAAAGCTCCCACTGAACCGTGACACTGAGCTCTCCAAGCATCATGACCAAACATTTGCCAAACTAAAGATCCTCTAGGTCCACAACAACAACATGTCCATCTGACAACAATGCCAAGCAACACCAAGATCTCCAAACCAAGCAAACCAAAACCATCATTGTTGAAATCTTACACAAGGCAGTGTATCCAAGCTATCCGCGACATCGTGATACACGTGCTACAGGTCCCCATAGTTGACTATTCAAGTACTTGACACCATCCATCCTCTTATCTCAATGCACCACACCAATGCACAAGTGAGCACAGACAAGGCCAGCTAACAAGTCTGCACCAACAATGAATCAACCTCATGGATATAGATAGTCCACTTTTGAGTTATCTCACAACAAACATGTAGGTAAAGATAACCCACAACATTGCACAACTCGTAGATCCATCAATAGAAACATGCAAATCCATCATCACACTGGAAATTTAAAAAACTAAGATCTCAAAGAGAACAAAAATGTAGACAACTTGACTCAAAAACCAGATTAAGCTCAAATCTGATTCACCAATCACATCCATAATGAGCACCATAGTCAAGAAACCCACGAGCAGCACCACAAGAATGTTGAGTGACAAATCACGTACCAACACTCCTATGTAGAGAAGATATCGCACCTCCTCAAACCATACTGAACTACAATTATATCATCTAGTCACACCCAAAATCTAATGTCTAGAAAATAGCTTAACGACAACTTCACATAATTGCAAGTTTTGGTTAACCGTGTAAAACTTGCAAAACCATAGAGCCATGCAAGTGCAAATGACAGTTCAAGAACTCTAGCCATTCAAGCCAACTCCAAAACCACCAACATGCACATGCATCTGAGAGATAGGCTATTACAGAAGCTTCCAGATCATCCAATGACCAACTCCATAGCCTTCATGCAATCGGGGTACAAAGAACAACACCTTCAATACCAGGTCAAAAAACCCAGCATAAGCACATTACTCCGTGACTTAACAACAACCCAAGCTTCTCCATATCATCAGGGAGCCTCCCACACAGACACCCAATATGAAAGCTTTGCTGCAACACAACCACGAAGCAAAAATATTCCACCCCATGCATCAGAGTCATTCGCTACCAACTCATGAGCTTCAGGTCACATCATTTCAATATGACCAACTCAAGTCTCTCCATCTTCACCATATTTCATGTTGCATGTTGTCTCAAAAGAGCAAGAACTTTTACTCATCAAAGGGTCAAAACATTAGTTGATTCCTCCAAATTTCCTCAAGCCCAAGACTAAGAAATCTTCACAAAAGGAATACCCAGAACTAGCAATGTACTAGGAAGAAACACATCCCAGAAGAAGGCTCTGATACCACTTGTTGGGAAAATCGAGGTCATCTCAGATAGAAACATCTAAGAACAGTAGTGCCTTCAGCGATTTTAATTTCTTCACATTGCCTCAAAGACACAACTACTATGCCATAAAGCCAAAACAGGCATAGTTCATTTCCCACATTAATCCTTCTAAGAAAAGCACATGCAGATTTAACCAGATCCAACACAAGCATAAACAACCATGAAAGATGAAACATAAGACATGAACACATAGATATACGTGGGGAAAACCCTTTCGGGTAAAAAAACCCCACACTCCAAAAGCCCAAATCGCCATTGTATTATTCAGCAACAAAATACAGTTACAATACAATATCAGGCTCAGTCTTTATAGGAGTTTACATCTTGTTCCATTCTAGAGAAGATCCGACAACATAACCCCACGCGACCACCTCTCTCAGCAAGAGACATCTCACAGCTACACGACTCGACCATCGGCCTCTTCATCACACAGTTGCTCAACCTTCACCTTCTACAAGATCTGTCTCTCCCATGATGTCACAACCTCTCAGCATACACCCAGGTTCTTTGCCAGTTTGTGCCCAACCTCACGACCTCTCTGCTTGCATTCGGCCTCTCGCCCTGCATCTAACATCTCAGCCCCCTTGGCTTATCCAACACCCATCCCTCGACCTCCACGTACCCTCTTAGCCTCTGTGCATCCTCTCAATCTTCTCCTGGTAGCCTCAACCAGCACACACCCCTTCGGCCTCACATCGAGCCTCTATGCCTTCTGGTTACCACCACTCACAATCGCCACCACTCTCTCAGACATCGCCGCATCCAGCCTCATGGCCTACAACTCAGCTTGACTAGGGTCGACCTCTGCTCTACAAGAGCTTCAAGAATGACACACGAGAGAGACCAAATTTTTTAGAGAGATTCCAAGAAGGTTCATCTTAATGGCTCACTAACTATTCAACTACCATGCCCCTTTAGGGTTTCACCTCGAGCCATACACCATCATCCAATGTTGGTCGTCAGATAGGCAGTCAAACAAATCTCCACCGTCAAACTTAGGGTTCTCCATGAGTCAACCATCGAGCACATGGTCCCATATGCCATCTATCCTCCATGTCATCGCCACCTATCGGCCTCCACACAATCCACCAACCAATCGGGTCCCAAGCGATCCCCACCATCCATGCAACATCCATGTCACTACCGTACAACTAACATCACCATCCATGTAGATAGGTCCCACCATGCACCAACATCCAAGTCATTTTATTGCTGAAGAACTAAACTTCAGAACCTCACGACAGAGGTTACAAAGTTCCCAAAACCCGTGACTTACTAATAAGTGAATTGCCTCATTTCCCAAAGTTCCAACTTCCAAACCTCACGACGGAGGTTACAAAGTTCCCAGAAGCCATGACATCCCGATAGAAGGATCGCCTTGTCGCCCAAAAGTCAAACTTCACAACCTCCAGTTGGAGGTTAGGAATTTCCATAAAGCCGCGATAAGGAGTCGCCCAGTCAGAAGAAACCCGAACTTCACAACCTCTACTGAAGGTTAGGAAATTCTCGATCGTCGCGACAATAAAGGAGATCAGCCAGTCGGGAAGTTATGAAACTTACAAACTTTGTGACAAGGTTCCAAGGTTAGAGAAACCAGTGGTCCCGCTACCAACTTGTTGTTGCCCAGTTATAAACTTTCAGAACCCTATGACAGAACTTAGGCCGATGAAGGAGGAAAAGACAAGCACTCTAGGAAGCGATCAAGCCAGTAATTTGAGTTACAATTCTCAACACAACATACTTCAAAAGAGTCACTCTTCTAGCCGAAGAAAGCCACCTACAAGTCCAATGACTGACCAGTTTTCAAAATTTATCAATAACCTCCTGCCAAAACTATCTAGGAAGTGATTAAATAGCAATAGGAATGCTCAAATAAACAAAGGGAAGAGAGCCTATCTGAAAATGAAGAATACCAACAATCCTCTTTTGAATAATCTTAGGAGTATTAAAGAAAAAGATAAAGGATTTCCCTTCATTAATACTTTAACTCGAAGCAGCCAAATAACTATCAAGAATTCTATGCCAACTGATAGCCTCCACAACCCTGGCCCTACCCATCAAAGCAGTATCATCCAAAAACTAAAGATGATATTGGGGAGGAATGTTATTTCTCCAACGCTAACCCTGAATTAAGCCACTCTCATGAGATCTAATGAATCTCCCTAAGCCTTCACCTAGTAAGATGAACAAATAAGAGGAGAGAGGGTCCCCTTGTCTAAGCCCCCTAGAGGCTTCAAATAACTCAAATGGCTCTCCATTCACCAGCATAGAGAAGGAGGAAGAAGTGACATAACTCATGACCCACTTAATCCAATCTCTAGCAAAGCAAAAAGCAACTAAAATCTTAAACAAAAAAACCCATTTAACTCAATCATAGGCTTTAGCCTTATCCAATTTAATGAACATGGCCTTTTCCTTAGAGCATGCCATAGAATGAATGGTTTCAGCCACTATAATGACACCATCTAGAATCTTCCTGCCAGCAACATAACCCCCTTGTTCTTTAGAAATTAACCTACTTAACCAAGGCTTCAACCTCTCAATAATTAGTTTTGTAATTATCTTGTAAACCATATTACACAAAGCAATTAGCCTAAAGAGATTCAAAGAATTTTCCCCCTCCTATTTTGGGATGAGAGTAAGAAAAGTAGCATTCATGGATTTCAACATCTGCTTGCTATTGTAAGATTCTTGGACCACCTCCAAAAGGCCATCTTAATCACTTCCAAAATTCTTTGAAGAACTCCACCAGAAACCCATTAGGCCCTTGAGAATTCCCTTTTTTCATCTAAAACACAATATTATCTAGTTCTGACAAAGTAATAGGAATAAGTAAAGAATTGTTCATCTCATGAGAAACCAAGGGAAAATTACAATCCAAAATAGCAGCTTCATCCTCCTATGCAGGAAGGGAATCCTCATATAGCAGAGCAAAAAAGAATCTAACAAACTCAACAAAAATTATAGCAGAAGAGGAAAGAACCTCCCCATTCGGAGATAAAAGAGAGGAGTTAACATTACCTTGCCTTCTATCCTTCACAGAATTATGAAAGAAAGAAGTATTTCAATCACCTGCTTGCAACCACTCAATTCAGGATTTTTGCTTCCATAATATCTTCTCTCATAATTCCCATTCATCCACATCCCTCATCGCAACCGCTTCCGGCTTCCTCAACTCCTTAGTAAGACCCTAGTCATGAATCTTCCTAGTAATCAAGTCCAAGTGAGCTTGAGCAGCCTTTTGCTTCTCACGAAACACATTACCAAATTGAAGCCTATTCTAGTGCTTCAACCTGTACTTAACATATTGAAGTCTCTTGGAGAAGGAGTTATGGGGTTAGTTATTAGTATCTTTTTATTGCTTTTCATATACTTTCAAGACACTTTTTTATATGTTTCTAAAGTACCTTTTAGACAAATGCTTCCATGTTATGATATCCTTTCATACATACTTTGCAACCTTGAACCAAGTTTGTGGATATGAACTATGGTGATAATATTTGTAGCAATTGCATGATTTAAATATGAGAATGTATGCATATGAATAGAATTTAGTGATTTAATTGTGGAGGTTAGTTGTATGTTGCATGTATTAATCTTTTTGTAGCTCAACACGAGGTAACAAGAATAGAGTATTTGTAGTGAGAACCAAAGCATTGAAATAGGGGACCATTGAAGTTCAAACCGCCTAAAGAGAAGGAAGTTGTGGAGTTGGACGTGAACCATCATGGAGGAATAAATACTGAAGGAGGATACTTGTTCTAGAACTCTGAATGTTTGCCTATGTGTTTCACATGCAAGATGTTTCATTTAAGTTCTTTGTTGAATAAGTATTTTCTTCCTTTTTAGTTAGAATGAAAAATCCTTGATCTTAATTTCATATCCTCGTATCTAGGAGTGGAATTAATGGTTGCAGTTAGTTAGTAGTTTGAATAAGTTTCTCCTCATTTTTGTATAAATTCAAGGGATGAGTTCATAGCAAAGTTAGTTGGTTGTTACAAGTTATCAAGCAATTAATCATTTTCCAGTTTTAAGTTATCTAGAAACATGTTAAAATGCCATTATTGAATACAATCTAATGAAGGGTTATGTTTGGATATCTGATGATATGTAATGAATGGAGTTGTGTGTTACATGGATGCATAAGATTCTAAATTAGATCTGGTTCTTAGTTAAGTGAGATAGTCCCCTGAGCTGGCCACTCGAGGTACTGCCTTACACTTCATTTACTTATTCATTTATGCATTTTTGTTAATAGCATTTTTATTATTTCATAAATACATTGCCAGTAAAATAAAATAGTTCTCATGTTTGATTACATTAGTTGTTGTTCATGAACATTCATCTAAATATTAGATCTTAGCACTTCAGAGGTTAGATTTGATTGCTTTGTTATTCTGAATAAGTTTTAGATTGATTATGTATTTATTTGTTATTAGTAGTCACCTACAGTGTATGTTGCAGGTACCTATAGCCAATAGGAGATCTGTAACTACTTTATTGTTTTTTTAATTCTATAAAATTCTAGCAAAGTAGAATAGCCTGAATAAGTTTGCATAGGATAATTTAGGTTGAGCATGAGTTCGTGAAGGCACATATAATGCAAACCCATCATAAGTTTACAAACCTTGGTTGATAATTTAATGTAGGCTTGCATTGTCAAGTGGACTGTTCAGCTAAGTACACCCCTGAATTGTGTAATCTCATGAAGTCTACGACACATTATTTAGACTCTAAATTTTTGGCATTGTTGTCCGGGATGGTGCTATCTTCACATACCCATTTTTACAGTTTTCATAGCTAAATTTCTCTTTTCAAGCATTAGGACTGTTAGATACCACCTTTTTCAACACCAAGCTACTAACATTGTGCAGGCCCGCTAAATTTAAAGTCACATTTTATGTATGCGGAGGAAGAGAGACCCCTTGGGTAGGTTCCTTCCCTCTACACGCCAGGAAGCTATCACATAAATTAGTGAACCTAGTACTCAGAGCAAAGGTACCACTAAAGAAGAAATTTCCTTTACACCGACTTCTAGCACACATACAGAAGGAACATACCGTACCATGGGTGATGCAGATGATGATGACGCTCAACCAACATTTGGGTTTCCTATTACTAATCAGGAAAGGGCTACAATGCTAAAGAACATTCCTCCTTCAGCCTTGCCAGTTTTCTATGGGTTAATAACTGAAGACCCATATACATTTCTCTTTGAATTTGATGTCTTGTGTAGAAGTTATGACTATTCTTTTGATGTACATAGGCTAAAACTTTTTCTTGCCACCCTCAAAGATGCAACTTTGAGATGGTTCATGGGATTAGGTAGTGATGTTGTTCCTAATTGGGACACAATGAAGACATTATTTTTGGAGAAGTATCAGGACTACTGTAGGGGACCTGACAGGAGGAAGGATGAAATATTTTGAATGACACAAAAGGAAGATGAGACTTTAGAGGATTATATTGAAATATTTCAGTTTTCTCTCAAGAAAAACCCCTTGAACAAGTTGTCAGAAGAGTCTCTCAAGCTAGTCTTTTTGAGAGGGGTTAATGAAGACTGTATGGATTCCTTGAACCTCATTGGCCAGGGAGATATTTCTCAACAATCATTTGCAGATATTTGTAAGGTCTGTAGAAATCATTCTAGGACCTTTACAAGGAGGCCAAGAGATAATAGGACATCGGTTCTTGGTAAGACATCTACTGGGGTTTCAAAAGTTGAGTTGAGCAACCTGTTATCCAACATGAAAGAGGATATAATCAGTCATTTGGAAACACAGCTGGATAATCTTCACATCAAGAAGTAAGAAGAAGAAAAGGCTATGCTTATTGAGTATTTTCCAAACTGTAGGAAAAGAAAAGCAAATTGTAAATGTAAAAGAGTGGCCAAAATCCAACAAGAAAAAGTTGAGAAGCCTAACTTCCAACCCATTGAAGGAGATGATGGAAAGATATTTTATAGCACAAAGGAGGCCATAGCAGTAGAGACAAGGTATTCCACAAGACCCCCTTAGCTTTAATTCATCTTTTCCTATTGGCAACCAAAGCTTTTCTGCTCGGAACTCCCAGCCCTGACAAGTAAATCAAAACCAGTGGCAAAATATTCAATGTCCAAACCCTCAACCTAATTGGAATCAACAGTCAAATCCTTGGCTACAACAAAAATTTCAAGGTTCCAATTACAATTCACAATGGAAAAACTAGCAGAATCAATAGCAACCTTAGTGGAAAAAAGGCCAGTAATGGTAGCAACAAAATATGAACTATCAACAACCCATGCTCCCTCCTCCACAACAACAACAAGCACTAATGCCACCATCAAATCCTACATCCCAGCCACCCAAGTAGCAAATACCTACCCAACCTGCACCTAACTCTAACACTAAGCTTATTCAACAGGCTTATACTAACGAAGCTATGCAGTACCCCACTTATGGGGTAGAGGTGAGTGATGTCCACCTCAGATCAGGAAAAAAACTTGCTAGCCCTTTATCCCCCCAAATAATGGAAAAGGAGGACGAGGAACCTATAGTTGAGACTTATGATTAACCATTTTTGGAGCTTGAACAAAATCAAATACACTAAATTACTTCAAATCCCAAGCCACCTTTTCCTAAACGCCTAGCTCTACAAAAGCATCACACACAGGTTGAGATAGACCTCTTAGGGCAGTTGAAAGATGTTACATCACAATTCCACTTATCCAAGCTATTAAAGACATCCCTATCTATACCAAAACTGCAAGGGATCTCTGTTTTAAGAAATTAGGCTGCAAAAAGAAAAGATCCACTAATAGTTCATGTCTTGGGGAATCTTGCAGATATTATGTTGGGGAACATCATAGTCCCTAAGTATACCAATCCTGGTAGTCCAGTTTTGGACATTAAGATCAATGGGACCCTTATTAAGAACACTTTGATAGACTTGGGGTAGCCATCAATGTCATGACAAAAGAAACAATGTAGTTGCTTCAGTTGATTAACCTCAGGCCCACACAAACTATCTTGCAATTAGCTGATAGGTCTATGGTCAAGACTAAGGGAGTTATTGAAGACCTAGTTATTGCATTGGATTCTTGGGAATACCCTGCAAACTTTATAGTATTGCAACCCAAAGTTAATCTTATAGATTACCCACTCATCCTAGGCAGGCCTTGGTTGGCAACAACTAATGCATTTATAGGATACAAATCTTGTAAAATGATAATATCCAATGGGAAAATCAAAAAGAACTTGGTTCTTTACCCATCTGCCCAACCATATGCAGACCTTGAGCACACCATTTGGCCTAATTTGGGTGAGGAGGAAAAGGATAACTATGCTCTTCAGAAACTGATGACTATAGAGCACAACCCCTTATTGGATGACCAAGATGAAGATGAGCTCATTGCTCATATAATCCAAAATGATAGTGGCAGGAGCTCGTAGTAGCAGGATTGTCTCATATGCCTACAAGACCCCTTGCAAAGTATTGTACCTATTGATTCTACAGAAGATATATCACAATTATTTTATTCATTAATCCCTCAACAATGTTTACCCATTATACCAAGCCTTGATCTCTCATCAATTCAAGAGTCATCAAAGGTTGGAAATTATGCCAGGGGGATGTTAAATATTAATAATGCCTTGACTGAAGAATAGTAGAATTATTTGTAATCAGTGTTGCAGGCACACTTAGCTGCATATGCATGGGATTACTATGATATGAGGGGAATTGATCTTGATCTATGCATGCACAAGATTTACATTAATGATGGCTACAAACCTATAAGATAGCTACAAAGACGCATGAATCCAGCTCTAAGAGATATAGTGAAATTTGAACTACAAAAGCTTTTAGATGTAGGGTTCATATACCCTATTTCAGATAGTGAATGGGTTTCACCATTGGTAATAGTTCCCAAGAAAGGTGGGAAATGGAGAGTCTATGTTGATTATAGGGAATTAGATGCTGCCACAAGGAAAGATCACTTTCCACTACCATTTATTGACCAAGTTCTTGATTCTTTGGCATGAAAGAAATATTTTTCATTTTTTGATGGTCTCAATGGTTATAACCAGATCAAGATTGCACTAGAAGATCAAGATAAGACCACATTTACCTACCCCTAGGGAACCTATGCATATTTTGTCTTACCTTTTGGTTTGTGCAATGCTCCTGCTACCTTTCAAAGAGAAATACTAAGCATATTTTCTGATTTTGCACATAACTGCATGGAAATATACATGGATGATTTCACCACTTATGGTGAATGTTATGAAGAAGCTCTTAGTAACCTGGAGAAAGTGTTAAAAAGATATAAGGAACACAATCTATCACTCAACAATGAGAAGTGTTTCATGATGATGACACAAGGAATTGTGTTAGGACACTTTATATCCAGTGAAGGAATACAGGTTGACCCAAAGAAGATTGAAATTATATCTACCCTACCTGTATCACAAAAACAAAAAGATGTAAGAAGCTTCCTTGGACATGTAGGTTATTAAAGGAGATTCATCCAAGATTTCAAAAAAACTGATGCACCTTTGTTTGTCTTGTTGACAAAGGAAAATGAGTTTGATTGGACTAAAAGTTGTCAAAGTTCATTTGAGAAATTAAAGGAAGCTCTAACTCATGCACCAGTTCTAAGAGATCCAAATGGGACATTGCCATTTCACATACATATTGATGCATCAAACTTTGCTATTGGAGCAGTCCTAGGATAGGATGGGAATAAGGAGTATGCAATATACTATATTAGCAAAAACCTTCAAGGAGCAGAGTTAAACTATACTATGACAAAAAAAGAAATGCTTGCAGTTGTCTATGCCATTAACAAGTTCATACACTATATTATTGGTTACCAAGTGTTCATACATACAGATCATACAACCATTAGGTACTTGATGAATAAACTAGTAGTAGGTAGACGAAGTGTTAGGTGGCTATTGTTACTATAATAATTTGACATAACAATAGTTGACAAGCTAGGAATGGCTAATGTGGTTGTTGATTTTCTCTCTAGATTGCCTACCTAGTCAACATAAGGGGTGATTAATGATTCTTTTTTTGATGAGCATCTATTTTCTCTAAATGTACACACTCCATGGTTTGCTGATATAGCTAGCTATTTGGTAACAGGTCAAATTCTAGGATACTTTTCTCCAAGAGAGAAAAGACAGTTAGTTCACAAATGCTTCCCTTATTCTTGGATTTCTGGATTTTAATTTTACATTGGCCCATATAACATTATGAGAAGAGGTATTAGGGAGGATGAAGTGTTTGATATATTGAAAGCATGCCATGATGAACCCTGTGGTGGACATTTTGCAGCCAAGAAGACATCCTTTAAGATCTTGACAATAGTATATTATTGGCCAACCCTACATAAAGACTCTGTTAAGTATACTAGAAGTTGTGACCGCTGCTAGAGAATGGGAAGACCCACACGAAGTGATGAAATGCCTTTACAACCCCAGCTGGCACTGGCTCCTTTTGATAAATGGGGGCTAGATTTTATTGGGCCTATCTCTCCTACTTCAAATAACAAAAAATACATATTGGTATGCACTAACTACTTAACCAAATGGGTAGAAGTTAAAGCATTGTAGTTTGCCAGAGATGGCAATGTAGCAAAATTCTTATGTGAGGAGATCTTCACTAGGTATGGTGTGCCTAAAGAGATAATGATTGATCAAGGACCACAATTCACATCAGACCTAATTTCCAAATTGGTAGAAGAGTATCAGATCAGGCACAAGAAATCTACCCCATATCATCCTCAAGCTAATGGTCAAGTAGAGGTCACCAATAGAGAGATTGAAAATATATTGACAAAAACCATGCAACTTCATAGAAGATATTAGGTATCTAGATTACCAAAAGTTGTTTGAGCATATAAAACCTCATGGAAGACAACTACAGGTTTTACCCCTTATGAATTGGTTTATGGAAAAACAATAGTATTGCCTATTGAATTTGAATACAAAACATTGAGGAAAACAATAGACTTAGGCATGTATTTAACCAAAGCACAAAAGGAAAGGTTGCATTCTTTGAATGGGTTAGATGAGATACGCATGGAAGTAGTCCATCATATAGAGGTAATGCAACAACAACGAATGAAATGGCATGATCAATACATAAAGACAAAATAATTCACTGAATGAGATTGGGCTCTGCTATATGACTCAAGGTATAAATATTTCAAGGGAAAATTATCATCTAGGTGGCTGGGCCCTTATGGAATTAAAAAGTTTTACCCAAATGGAGCAATACAATTGCATACCATTGATGCAGGCCAGTCTTCACTTCTTTTTAATGGCCATAGATTGAAGCTATATAAGAAACCAATGCAACATGATGACTTCATCTTTTCACTGATCTAGCAATATGGTGCTCATAGTGAACTTGAAATGGAAACTGATTCACAAAGTCCTACATCAGTACCAAGGGACATACTGAGCACGTCTGGTGATCCATAGGTTGAGTTACATAACTCAATCCCTCAAATCACCCAGGCATAATTTCCCATGCTTTAAAACACATGCACACACATCACAATTACTTATGCACACACAACACATTCTTCATGATGTACATACTCTACTCCAGAGGGACTTGTTATCCATTTATTGAGACCTATTTTGTAGGGACCTAACACATTCATTTGCCAAATACAGATGGGCCATGTGCTTGAAGTACCCACATCAACACTTGTTGTACCTAAACCTACACTACCTTCAAAAAATTAAATTATTTTCCCATGCATTTTGCTCATATCACATGCTTCATTCATTTCTCAATAAAGCGCCTGTAGCTAGTCCCACTCACATCACCATCGCTAACTTTTCATCCACTCTCATGCATTTAATACTGATCAAATCAATTAAACACCAAAATACATGTTTTTCTGGTTCCAACTTATTCCGAGCGATAATTGCCATTACACATGTACGACAAGTAACTTCTCATAATTAAACTAGATTTATTTTTGGATTCATTATTATTCTTGATTTAAGTTATGCATGTGAAAATATATCACTAGTACTATTCATTATTATCCCATAGCCCCTATTATGTCATGCATGAAGTGAGGCCACTTCAATTAAAGTTGGGGGGAGGGGTATTATATTCATGATTATTCTTGATTTTTGCCACCTAAGTTTGTCAGATATCATTTTATGACCATCTTTCTAAAACTTCTAAACATAAAATACCTCTCTGTTAATTTCAATAATGTGATTTCTACCCTAAAATAAGCTATTTTGCACTTGATTGAGCTAAAGGAAAAAGGAATTGTGAATTACAATATTGGGTATAGGGGAAGGTATTTGAAGAAGTGGTGAAATTGCAATGAAATTGGAAGGGCTTTTAAAAGTGGTGAAGTCGAGTCTTGAGTAGAATCTGAATTCTACAAGGTTGCAGAACAATAGGATAATGGGAAGAGATGTTATACATAGAGAACCATCTGCGCATAAAGAGATATTAGAGGATACAATGATTTTACCTCTATTCACTAGAGTAGGATGGTTGGACTATTCCTTGAAGCTGACAGAGTACGGTAATGAAATGGTAAGAGATTTTGTACCTACGTTGAAATATGATGAAGCAATAGTAAAAGGGTTGGTGGTGGATGGATCAAAAATGATAATTGCTCAAGTCACAGGATTGCCTTGAACAAACTCTAAATACCCAGCTCGTGTTGATGCAATCGTGGAAAGGGAGGAATTCTATGAGCGAGGAAAAAATTTGGACTCAACATCACAAATTACTAAGAGGATTTTCCTTCCATTCTTTTGGGGAAAATGTGCTACTTATATTATTAAATACCTTACTTGTGATGGCCACCACAATCTTTTATACACTGTGCATTTTAAGCTATTGAATCATTTACGGCATGAAAAATTGGTCAATGTACCCAATTTCATGTATAACATGTTGAAGAGAATTGCCTTTGAATATCAGAGGAAACAAACATACACTACATTATCTCATCATTACTTGATAACCCTATTGGTAACAAGAGAAGTTTGGGAATTCAACATCCACAAGTTAATTAGGATGATTTTAAAGATTACAAAGAAATCAATGAGTTGCTTGAGGCACTTGAAGTAGAAGATGAACCTCTACCTGAGCTTAGACCAAAATTTGACCCTAAGCAAGATGAACCAGAGAGAGAAAATTCCCCTGTCACACCATCTACTTCGCCTACCCACAGCCAAAGTAGGACCGGGAAACATGATATGTCAGCTATGGTAATAGAGGAACCCTCATCCTCTAAAAACCCTAGAGCTAGGATAAGTACTACATCAACATCCTCAAAAGAGAAAAATAAGAGAAAAGGAGTTGACAAGCAGGAGAGTGTTGTAAGGAAAAACGATGCAAAAGGAAAAAAGAGGGGTAAAAGAGGGAAGGAGAGTAAATTTACATGATAGAAACAAACTTGGATAGGGAAAGAGATGTTCCTAACAATGTGTATAATGAAAATGTTAATGTGCCTATGAGATAAAGAAGATACACATCTTCTTCCTTTGATTTTGACTCAAAGGATGTTTTTATTGCTAAGAAAACCAAGAGAGCAATTCCCAGTGGCCCTATTAGAGAAGTTTTTGATATTGGGGATGATTGTGATAATTTAAATTTTGAAGAAGAGAAGGAATTTCTAGAAGATAGAAACATAAGGAGCTTCAAAAAGCTCTTGATAGGATAAAGAAATTGGAAGAAAAAGTTAAACGATATGAACAAAAAGACAAATAAAAGGAAATGAGAATTCAACTGGAAGAGAAAATACAGACCTACGGCCATGGAGCTAAATTGGACCTACTAGCACAGATGGCTGAAGGTAAAATGGGGACTGAGGAAAATGTAGCATTAGATCTACAACCCCTTATTGCAAAAACACTATCCTACCATATTACTTTGTCTTTAGGCTTTGAGCTATTGAAAATTACCACCCAATTCAGTCAAGAAAAAGAAAACTAGGGAAAAGAAAAACAAATCTTGAATGCATCATTAGAAACCAAGAATTTGGAATTGATAAGATTGGAGGAGAAACTAATAGAAGTGGTCAATATAGCTATTCAAATTGTTGAATGCAAACCTCCACCTCGAGTATATGTATTATTCTTAAAGGAAAAGTTTCTCAATTTTTAGTTCAATAAGTTTATTAATGACCAACCCTTTGCTTTGAATAAGAGACATAGTTTTCTTAGTTTCTTCAGCATAGTCAATTTAGAAGAGCAAGATCAAAATGTGAGTATTATCTACATAACTATGTCATGGCAGAGGAAATTGAATGGAAAATCTTGATCTATGTTTTGGATTTGCAAGTAAGATCCCTTGTATCTTATTTAAAAAATGAACAACTCCAAGGGGAATTAATGAAGAATTATGAAGAACATGAGAAAATAATAGCACTGCAACTCATAAGAGAAGTGATGAATCCTGAAAGAGCCATTACTCAATGGTTAACACTCTTTTCTCATAGGGGACCAAGAAATATAATTATAGACTTGAGACTCAGGGATTAGAAAAGAATTCAAAAGTTAGTAGTGAATATTCTTCAAAACTTCCTAAGACATGTGGAAAATAGACGGAAAAGTCTAACTCTAGAATTGTAGAGGAAGGAGCCTCACTCCTTCCACAATTTCATGAATATGTTTGAGAGGTTACGTAAGTATATTGAGATCTCAGGAATAAGAGGAGGAATGGATTCCACTTACCTATCACCCTCCTATTTTGCTTCATCCAGTACTGCATTGGACAGGGGAAAGGGATGATCAGTACAGGAATGCAAAATCAGTTAAAATGAATAGACTTGCATGCTATAATGATTTATATCTCAAACAGGAGCAAGGAGTCAGCACAGTCATGGATCTTAGACAGATTACCTTGCATTACAATCTTCTTCCCTAGGTGATTTAGTTGATATTTTGCTTGAGGAAAAGCAAAATGATAAGTTGGGGGGAATGATGGGGTTGTTTATTAGTATCTTTTTATTGCTTTTCATATACTTTCAAGACACTTTTTATATGCTTCTAAAGTACCTTTTAGAAAAATACTTCCACGTTATGATATCCTTTCATACATAATTTGCAACCTTGAACCGAGTTTGTGGATATGAAATATGGTGATAATATTCATAGCAATTGTATGATTTAAAAATGAGAATGCATGCATATGAATATAATTTTGTGATTTAATTATGGAGGTTAGTTGTATGTTGTATGGATTAATCTTTCTGCAGCTTAGCACGAGGTAACAAGAACAGAGTATTTGTAGCAAGAACCAAAGAAATGAAATAGGGGACCATTGAAGTTCAAACTGCCTAAAGAGCAAGAAGTTGTGGAGCTAGACGCGAACCATCATGGAGGAATAAATACGAAAGGAGGATACTTGTTCTAAAACTCTGAACGTTTGCTTATGTGTTTCACATGCAAGCTTTTTCATTCAAGTTCTTTGTTGAATAAGTTTTTTCTTCCTTTTCAGGTAGAATGAATAATCCAATCTTAATTTATTATCCTCGTATCTAGGAGTAGAATTAATGGTTGCAGTTAGTTAGTAGTTTGAATAAGTCTCTCCCCATTTTTGTATAAAGTCAGGGGATGAGTTCGTAGCAAAGTTAGTTGCTTAGGATTCTGTTTGGATATCTTGTGATATGTAATGAATGGAGTTGTGTGTTACATGGATGCATAAGATTCTAGGTTATATCTAGTTCTTAGTTAGGTGAGACAGTCCCTTGAGTTGGCCACTCGAGGTATTGCCTTTCACTTCATTTACTTATTCATTTATGCATTTTTGTTAATAGCATTTTTATTATTTCATAAATACATTGCGAGTAAAATAGAATAGTTCTCATGTTTGATTACATTAGTTGTTGTTCATGAATAGTCATCTAAATAGTGGATCTTAGCACTCCAGAGGTTAGATTTGATTGATTTGTTATTCTGAATAAGTTTTTGATTGATTATATATTTATTTGTTATTAGCAGTCACCTACAACCTATGCTACAGGTACCTATAGCCACTAGAATCTGTAACTACTTTTACTATTTTTTAATAATTTTGAAAAATTCCAACAAAGTCAAATAGTCTGAATAATTTTGCATAGGATAATTTAAGTGAACATGAGTACATGAAGGCACATACAATGTAAACCCATCATAAGTTTATAGACCTTGGTTGATAATTTAATGTAGGCTTGCAATGTCAAGTGGACTGTTTAGTTAGGTACACCCCTGAATTGTGTAATCTCACCAAGTCTACAACACATTAGTTAGACTCTACAAGGAGTACATAGTAGTACCATGTGCCGACTTCCCAAGATGCCACCAACCCAGAAGAAAGTCATGAAGAGATCCATCCTTGATCCACATAAGTTGAAACCTAAACAACTATTCTGTACAACGATGTGATAAATCTCCTATAAGCTTGATCAGCCAATGATCGGAGCCCTTCCAATCCAAAATATCAGGGCTAGTCAACCACTTGTCCAACCCAAAAACTACACACTAGGAATCTATCCAGTCTTTCTGCAATAGCATCCCTCCCACTTTGCCTATTATTCCAAGTAAAAAACCCATTATTGGGCTTAATATCAACTAAATTCAAGAGAGCAACATTATCTCGCAAGAGCCATGAAGAAGCCTCCAGATGAACATTTCATCCCCTCTTCTCATTCAATGAAGAAACAACATTAAAATCACCTGCTAAAATCCAGGGGAGAAAAGGGTCTAAAGATCTCATATCCCCACTTGAGCCCACAACAAAGCCTTGCTAGGTAGGTCAGTTGGAGCATAAATATTGGAAAAAAGAATCCTCTCCCTTGATTCAAAAAGAGAAGCAACAAAAGAAATCAAAATTCTATAAACAACCACCAGATTGAGAAAACTCTACACGGATCCCATAAACAAGCCAACCCCCCAGAACTTCCCAAAGCTCCCACATTGGCATTGCCCTCTACCCCAAATCTTTGAAGCCATACCCAACATACTATCAATGGATAACTTAGTTTCCTAAAGGAAAACCACATTAGAAGAGTGAGTGTGAATCAAATTTTGAATAGCCTTTTGTCTAGGGATGTTATTCATACCCCTTACATTCTGAGAGAGCACACTCATCAATCAGGTTGGGAGAAGTGAACATCAATAGTCTTCACCGAACCCAATTCCACAAATGTCTTTCTAGTAAGCTTAAACTTCTCCCGATCATTCTTACAACCAACCTTAGGAGGTTTTTCAAGAGTCCCTTTCTTGGGAGTTCTTTGTTACAAACTCAAAGTGAGGGAAGAAGCCTTACTTTTACCTAAGTCTAACAAACCTTTTACTCTAGAAGAATTAACACCAACACCTTAAGGTTCACCAAAAGCCTCAACCACCAAACCTTGCTTACAATGAGTAGGAGCTAAAGGTGGGAAGTCTCTATCCATCTGAGCATCCTACCCACCAAGCTGCAAGGAACTAGAAATCATAATAGGCTGATCCCCAAGCATATTGGTGTAGGAGCACCATGATAACCTCATGATTCTATGATGAAATTTTTGAAAGGATGATAATTTTTTTTGTTTCACATTGTTCAAGGGTTATTTGATTCATTTTTCCATGTAATAGAGTCATTAGGAGGCCATTATGTCATAAAATGTAAAAAAAGAAGTCAATGCATTCAAAGGTTGTCACAAATATGTAAAATAATTGTAAAGTTGCAAAAATAAAGCAACTTATGGAATATGAAAGGTCACATTGGTTTTTGGTGTTGGTGGGTAGTTAGAGATTAGTTAGAAGTTCAAAGGTCATTTTTATGCCTTTAAAAAGGCTCTTTGTACGTTTAGAAGCTTGTGGGTGATTGCACAATTGAATTTGAAGGAATAAAGGCACTGTTTATGCATTTTTTCTATAGAAAATTACTGTTTCAGGCCTTGGTATGACCTTGTATGGCCATGAATGGGTGTCTAAATGATTTTAAGTGTTATTCAATCACCTTCAATTTTCACTTTGTTTCATGTAAATTGGTGGAATTTTGTGAGAGATACTGAGTTTTTCCTAAAAATAGTGAAACCCTGATTTAGGGTAACTAGGGACTGAAGAATTTGTGTTTATCTTAATTCAAACGTGGAAAAATCCTAATTTTTGGTGGAAAGAATCCTCATAACATATAATCTCTTATTCTTAAAATTTTCAAACCAAAGAATGAAGATAAACATGTGAGAGATTGAAGAAAAGGACTGTAAATCTGGAAAAATAGAGTTTAAGAGGGCTAACATTTAGGGATTAAGAAAATATCTTGGTAAATGGAATTTTGGAATTTATAAAAGCATATTATGATTTAATTTAACATGTTCTAATTTTTGGATAAGATAAATTGATTGTGGAGATGGTTTATTCAATAAGCCCTAAGTCTGCTACAGTGGAAGAAAACTGGTAATTCCATAATACAGTGGGGTTTTAGGCATTTTTTATCTTGGTTTTGAGACTTTTATTAGTGTTATGGGTTTTGAAGGCTGCTTAGATGTATAATGAATCCATTTCAATATTTTTATTTGGTATTGGAGTCTATTTAATGATTTTTCAATCGGGACAGTGTTGTTACAGTCCAATTTTGGAATCAACAAATGAGGGTCTTGGGTAGGTGTTTGGAAAAAATGTCTTGAATACAGGATTGGAAATGTTCTAAGTTTGTTTTGCAGACATATTTAGGCATGTTGGTGCTATTAGTGAATGAATTTGGGCTTGGAAAGGTGAAGTTGATTGTTTGTGTGGTCTAGAAGGACCTAAATACTGAAATAAGGATAGTCATAATAAAATGATAAAAATGTGAATGGGTAGACTTTGTAAATTGTTTATTTTGATTAAGTTGAGATTACTAAAGTGTTTGGAAGGTCCTATAGATAATTGGAACTCCTATTTGTAAATTGAATGTTTGAGTTGAGATATTTGTGAAGGAAAAGTGAACAAATGACGAGTAATCAAATAACATTATTTTGAGTTTTGTTAAATGAGATTGAGTAAGTGATTTTATTCCTTTGTACTACATCAAATTGGTATTAGAGCCCGGGAAAGATTTGGGCTGGTGAGTAAGTTGTTGGTTTGTGTTTGGTTTTGTGGTTTGTGGTTTGGTTGGTTACAGGTTGAGATGGTAACTTGATTGCTGCCATTCAGAAGGTAGAAAGAAAGTTGTGAGAAGTAGAGAAAGGTGAGTTGTGAAGCAAGGAGATACTTGCTGAATGTTGGAGAATTTGAGAAGGGATTTGCAGGCAGAGGAAGAGAGAAAGAAGAGAAAGAGACAAGCAAAGTTTGGCAAAGAAATTGTTGAGTTGAAGCAAGAGTTGAAGAGGTTTGAAGAAGAGTTCCAAGAATCCATGAAGAGGTTAGAGTAGATGGTAAGTTGGCACTTAGTAGTGAAAAGGAAAGTTTCATGGTCCATATAGAAGATAGTCAAAAGAAGAAGGCATAAGAAGATAAAAGAGGAAGAAGTCTTTGAGGAAGCAAAAGAAGAGTTCATAGATGAAGAAGGTAAAAGTGTTGCAAAAATTTCCAAGCATGATGAAGGTATAACAGAGATAAAGAACCCAATTTCGGAAGTTGAAGACCTTGAGTTGATTAAAGGAATGATCATGAATGAGTTGGTCTTGGAGATCTACAAGGAATTGAGGAATGATGGAGGTATGGTCGTTAAAACACTGTATTACTTCTTTGTGTTACTAATCTTTTGGAAAAGAAACAATTTGCAGGTTAAGGGACAAAAGGAGAAGCATGATATTGAGATGAATCAAAGCATAATGATTCTGATTTTAGAGGGAGAGAAAGATAGGATACTGGTTTGCATGGACAAATTCAAACCAAAGGTGAAAATGAAGGTGGTTAAGAGTAGTTTCAAGATGGAGCAGTGGTAGAGCATATAGGGAAAGTAGTTTTGTGGACAACTACAAATCCAAGTGGACTTGGATTCTTTTCTTGGCCGGGAGTATGGTGCAGGAGCACCGTGACAACCTCATGATTCTATGATGAAATTTTTGAAAGAATGATCAATTTTGTTGTTTCACATTTTTCAAGGGTTATTTGATTCATTTTTCCATGTAATAGAGTCATTAGGAGGCAATTATGTCATAAAATGTAGAAAAAGAAGTAAATGCTTTCAAAGGTTGTCACAAATTTGTAAAAAAATTGTCAAGTTGCAAAAATAAAGCAACTTATGGAATATGAAAGGTCACATTGGTTTTTGGTGTTGGTGGGTAGTTAGAGAGTATTTATAAGTTCAAAGGTCATTTTTATTCCTTTAAAATGGCTCTTTGTACATTTAGAAGCTTGTGGGTGATTGCACAATTGAATTTGAATGAATAAAGACACTGTTTATGCATTTTTTCTACAAAAAATTACTATTTCAGGCCTTGGTACGGCTCTGTACGGCCATGAATGGGTGTCTAAATGATTGTAAGTGTTATATTATTCAATAAAATTCCATTTTCACTTTGTTTCATGTAAATTGATGGAACTTTGTAAGAGATATTGAGTTTTTCCTAAAAACAGTGAAACCCTAATTTAGGGTAACCAGAGACTGAAGAATTTGTGTTTCTCTTAATTCAAATGCGGAAAATTTTTAATTTTTGGTGGAAGGCATCCTCATAACATATACTCTCTTATTATTAAAATTTTCAAATGAAATAATGAAGATAAACATGTGAGAGATTGAAGAATAGGACTGTAAATCTGGATAAACAAAGTTTAAGAGGGCTAACATTTAGGGATTGGGAAAATACCTTGGTAAATGGAATTTTTGCGTTTCTTAAAGAATATTATGGTTTAATTTAACATGTTTTAATTTTTGGTTAGGAGAAATTGATTGTGGAGATGGTTTATTGAATAAGCCCTAAGTTTGCTATAGTGGAAGAAAACTGGTAATTCCATAATACAGTGGGGTTTTAGGCATTTTTTATCTTGGTTTTGAGACTTTTATTAGTGTTATGGGTTTTGAAAAGTGATTAGATGTATAATGAATCCATTTCAATATTTTTATTTGGTATTGGAGTCTATTTAATGATTGTTCAATCAAGACAGTGTTGTTACAGTCCAATTTTGGAATCAACAAATGAGGGTCTTGGGTAGGTGTTTGGAAAAAATGTCTTGAATACAGGATTGGGAATGTTCTAAGTTTGTTTTGCAGACATATTTAGGCATGTTGGTGCTATTAGTGAATGAATTTTGGCTTGGAAAGGTGAAGTTGATTGTTTGTGTGGTCTAGAAGGACCTAAATGTTGAAATAAGGACAACCATAATAAAATGGTAAAAATGTGAATGGGAAGACTTTGTAAATTGTTTGTTTTGATTAAGTTGAGATTACTAAAGTGTTTGGAAGGTCCTATAGATAATTATAACTATTTTTAAATTGAATGTTTGAGTTGAGATATTTGTGAAGGAAAAATGAACAAATGATGAGAAATCAAATAACATTATTTTGAGTTTTGTTAAATGAGATTGAGTAAGTGATTTTATTCCTTTGTTCTACATCAAATTGGTATTAGAGCCCGGGAAAGATTTGGGCTGGTGAGTAAGTTGTTGGTTTGTGTTTGGTTTTGTGGTTTGTGGTTTGGTTGGTTGCAGGTTGAGATGGTAACCTAATTGCTGCCATTGAGAAGGCAGAAAGAAAGTTGTGAGAAGTAGAGAAAGGTGAGTTGTGAAGCAAGGAGAGACTTGCTGAATGTTGGAGAATTTGAGAAGGAATTTGCAGGTAGAGGAAGAGAGAAAGAAGAGAAAGAGACAAGCAAAGTTTGACAAAGAAATTGTTGAGTTGAAGCAAGAGTTGAAGAGGTTTGAAGAAGAGTTCCAAGAATCCATGAAGAGGTTAGAGTAGATGGTAAGTTGGCACTTAGTAGTGAAAAGGAAAGTTTCATGGTCCATATAGAAGATAGTCAAAATAAGAAGGCACAAGAAGATAAAAGAGGAAGAAGTCTTTGAGGATGCAAAAGAAGAGTTCATAGATGAAGAAGGTAAAAGTGTTGCAAAAATTTCCAAGCATGATGAAGGTATAACAGAGATAAAAACCCCAATTTCATAAGTTGAAGACCCTTAGTTGATTAAAGGAATGATCATGAATGAGTTGGTCTTGGAGATCTACAAGGAATTGAGGAATGATGGAGGTATGGTCATTAAAACACTGTATTACTTCTTTGTGTTACTAATTCTTTGGACAAGAAACAATTTGCAGGTTAAGGGACAAAAGGAGAAGCATGATATTGAGATGAATCAAAGCATAATGATTCTGATTTCAGAGGGAAAGCAAGATAGGATGCTGATTTGCATGGACAAATTCAAACCCCAGGTGAAAATAAAGGTTGTTAAGAGTAGTTTCGAGATGGAGTAGTGGAAGAGCATACAGGGAAAGAAGGTTTGTGGACAAGTACAAATCCAAGTGGACTTGGATTCTTTTCTTGGATGGGAGTATGGTGCAGGAGCACCATGACAACATCATGATTCTATGATGAAATTTTTGAAAGGATGATCAATTTTGTTGTTTCACATTGGTCAAGGGTTATTTGATTCATTTTTCCATGTAATAGAGTCATTAGGAGGCCATTATGTCATAAAATGTAAAAAAATAAATGCATTCAAAGGTTGTCACAAATATGTAAAAGAATTGTAAAGTTGCAAAAATAAAGTAACTTATGGAATATGAAAGGTCACATTGGTTTTTGGTGTTGGTGGGTAGTTAGAGAGTATTTAGAAGTTCAAAGGTCATTTTTATGCCTTTAAAAAGGCTCTTTGTACATTTAGAAGCTTGTGGGTGATTGCACAATTGAATTTGAAGGAATAAAAGCACTATTTATGTATTTTTTCTACAAAAAATTACTGTTTTAGGCCTTCGTACGACCATGTACTACCATGAATGGGTGTCTAAATAATTGTAAGTGTTAGATTATTCAATCACCTTCCATTTTAACTTTTTTTCATGTAAATTGGTGGAATTTTGTGAGAGATATTGAGTTTTCCTAAAAACAGTGAAACCCTAATTTAGGGTAACCAAAGACTGAAGAATTTGTGTTTCTCTTAATTCAAATGTGGAAAAATCCTAATTTTTGGTGGAAGGCATCCTTATAACATCTACTCTCTTATTCTTAAAAGTTTCAAACCAAAGAATGAAGATAAACATGTGAGAGATTGAAGAACAAGACTGTAAATATGGAAAAATAGAGTTTAAGAGGGCTAACATTGAGGGATTGAGAAAATACCTTGGTAAATGGACTTTTGGAATTTATAAAAGCATATGCTGATTTAATTTAACATTTTTTAAGTTTTGGATAGGACAAATTTATTTTGGAAATGGTTTATTCAATAAGCCCTAAGTCTACTACAGTGGAAGAAAACTGGTAATTCCATAATACAGTGGGGTTTTAGGCATTTTTTATCTTGGTTTTGAGAATTTTATTAGTGTTATGGGTTTTGAAGAGTGCTTAGATGTATAATTAATCAATTTCAAGATTTTTATTTGGTATTGGAGTCTATTTAATGATTGTTCAATCGGGACAATGTTGTTACAGTCCAATTTTGGAATCAACAAATGAGGGTCTTGGGTAGGTGTTTGGAAAAAATGTCTTGAATACAGGATTAGGAATGTTCTAAGTTTGTTTTTCAGACATTTTAGGCATGTTGGTGCTATTAGTGAATGAATTTGGGCTTGGAAAGGTGAATTTGATTGTTTGTGTGGTCTAGAGGGACCTAAATGCTAAAATAAGGACAATCATAATAAAATGGTAAAGATGTGAATGGGCAGACTTTGTAAATTGTTTGTTTTGATTAAGTTGAGATTACTAAAGTGTTTGGAAGGTCCTATAGAGAATTGGAACTCCTATTTGTAAATTGAATGTTTGAGTTGAGAGATTTGTGAAGGAAAAGTGAACAAATGATGAGTAATCAAATAATATTGTTTTGAGTTTTGTTAAATGAGATTGAGTAAATGATTTTATTTCTTTGTATTGCATCAAATTGGTATCAAAGCCTGAGAAATATTTGGGCTGGTGAGTAAGTTGTTGGTTTGTGTTTGGTTTTGTGGTTTGTGGTTTGGTTGGTTGCAAGTTGAGATGGTAACCTGATTGTTGCCATTGAGAAGGTAGAAAGAAAGTTGTGAGAAGTAGAGAAAGGTGAGTTGTGAAGCAAGGAGAGACTTGCTGAAAGTTGGAGAATTTGAGAAGGCATTTGCAAGCACAGGAAGAGAGAAAGAAGAGAAAGAGACAAGCAAAGTTTGACAAAGAAATTGTTGAGTTGAAGAAAGAGTTGAAGAGGTTTGAAGATGAGTTCCAAGAATCCATGAAGAGGTTAGAGCAGATGATAAGTTGGCACTTAGTAGTGAAAAGGAAAGTTTCATGGTCCATATAGAAGATAGTATAAAGAAGAAGGCACAAGAAGATAAAAGAGGAAGAATTCTTTGAGGATGCAAAAGAAGAGTTCATAGATGAAGAAGGTAAAAGTGTTTCAAAAATTTCCAAGCATGATGAAGGTATAACAGAGATAAAGAACCCGATTTCAGAAGTTGAAGACCTTGAGTTGATTAAAGGAATGATCATGAATGAGTTGGTCTTTGAGATCTACAAGGAATTGAGGAATGATGGAGGTATGGTCATTAAAACACTGTATTACTTCTTTGTGTTACTAATCCTTTGGACAAGAAACAATTTGCAGGTTAAGGGACAAAAGGAGAAGCATGATATTGAGATGAATCAAAGCATAATGATTCTGATTTCAGAGGGAGAGCAAGATAGGATGTTGATTTGCATGGACAAATTCAAACCACAGGTGAAAATGAAGGTGGTTAAGAGTAGTTTCAAGATGGAGTAGTGGCAAAGCATACAGGGAAAGAAGGTTTGTGGACAAGTACAAATCCAAGTGGACTTGGATTCTTTTCTTGGCCAGGAGTATGGTGTAGGAGCACCATGACAACCTCATGATTCCATGATGAAAGTTTTGAAAGGATGATCAATTTTGTTGTTTCACATTTTTCAAGAGTTATTTGATTAATTTTTCCATGTAATAGAGTCATTAGGAGGTAATTATGTCATAAAATGTAAAAAATGAAGTCAATGCATTCAAAGGTTGTCACAAATTTGTAAAAAAATTGTAAAGTTGCAAAAATAAAGCAACTTATGGAATATGAAAGGTCACATTGGTTTTTGGTATTGGTGGGTAGTTAGGGATTAGTTAGAAGTTAAAAGGTCATTTTTATGTCTTTAAAAGGGATCTTTGTACGTTTAGAAGCTTGTGGGTGATTGCACAATTGAATTTGAATGAATAAAGACACTATTTATGCAGTTTTTCTAGAAAAGATTACTTTTTCAGGCCTTGGTACGGCCCTGTATGACCAGGAATGGGTGTCTAAATGATTTTAAGTGTTATATAATTTAATCACCTTCCATTTTCACTTTATTTCATGTAAATTGGTGGAATCTTGTGAGAGATATTGAGTTTTTCCTAAAAACACTGAAACCCTGATTTAGGGTAACTAGAGACTGAAGAATTTGTGTTTCTCTTAATTCAAACGTGGAAAAATCATAATTTTTGGTGTAAGGAATCCTCATAACATCTAATCTTTTATTCTTAAAATTTTCAAACCAAAGAATGAAGATAAATGTGTGAGAGATTGAAGAACAAGACTGTAAATTTCAAAAAATAGAGTTTAAGAGGGTTGACATTTAGGGATTGAGAAAATACCTTGGTAAATGGACTTTTTGTGTTTCTAAAAGCATATTCTGATTTAATTTAACATTTTTTAAGTTTTTTATAGGAGAAATTGATTGTGGATATGGTTTATTCAATAAGCCCTAAGTCTGCTATAGTGGAAGAAAATTGGTAATTCCATAATACAGTGGGGTTTTAGGCATTTTTTATCTTGGTTTTAAGAATTTTATTAGTGTTATGGGTTTTTAAAAGTGCTTAGATGTATAATGAATCCATTTCAATATTTTTATTTGGTATTGGAGTCTATTTAATGACTGTTCAATCAGAACATTGTTGTTATAGTCCAATTTTGGAATCAACAAATGAGGGTCTTGGGTAGGTGTTTGGAAAAAATGTCTTGAATACATGATTGGGAATGTTATAAGTTTTTTTTTCAGACATATTTAGGCATTTTTGTGCTATTAGTGAATGAATTTTGGCTTGAAAAGGTGAAGTTGACTGTTTGTGTGGTCTAGAAGGACCTAAATGCTGAAATAAGGACAGTCATAATAAAATGGTAAAAATGTGAATGGGAAAACTTTGTAAATTGTTTGTTTTGATTAAGTTGAGATTACTAAAGTGTTTGGAAGGTCCTATAGAGAATTTTAACTCCTATTTTTAAATTGAATGTTTGAGTTGAGAGATTTGTGAAGGAAAAGTGAACAAATGATGAGTAATTAAATAAGACTGTTTTGAGTTTTGTTAAATGAGATTGAGTAAGTGATTTTCTTCCTTTGTACTACATCACATATCCTCTTGAAGAGATCCAATTGTCACCTATAAATCCACATGCAACCCTTCCTCCTACACTAGATCCTCTAACACATCAAATCTGTTGAAGGTTTCCCCCTCCAAGCTATCTTTGAAGGTTCTCTTTTGACCCCTTCCTCGATTGCAGGACTTAATCAAAATAAAACCCTCTTTATTAGCCATCACCCTGTGAATGCGAGTCTTACCCTTTTCCATCATAGGATTAGGTTGGGAAGGAGCATTACTCGAACCAAAAGTAAAAGAAGCATAAGGGAACCTCCACTGTAGGTGACTGTAGACAAGTAAAATATACCGATTGACATTATGCATCTGATCCTGACCTACTAACATCGTTTCATCCTGAATCATTCTTTGGTCTAACCATTTAATCAAATCTCCTTATCTGATTAAATTCATCAATATTCCTCCCTTAATTAAATAAACCAGTTATTTAATTAAGTCTCTCTCTTTTTGTTAATTAAATCAATCAATCTGATCTAATTATCCCTATTTAATTAAATAGCCAATTTTATTTAATTAAATCTCTAAAGTCTATCTATTAAATTAAATAAATTAAAATCTTATTTAATTCAATCTAACACCATCTCTTTTAATTAAATAAATCAAAATCCTTATTTAATTATTCTCTTATCATATTCCTCTCTTATTTGATTTAAATAAATCCATAAATTTGAGTCAAATAGGTCACATCATCTAAATCTCTCATTAAATTAATTAACCCTTGATTAATTTAATCTTTTGTCATGCCCCATCCTCTAGATTTTGCAAGTTGCACATGAAAATAGATTTAATTCATTTATTAAATCTCTATTTTCTTCACAAGGCATCTTTTGGAATATTCTCCAAGTTTGAATTCAAAAATTCCAAGTGGACATGTACATCCAACAAGGCAATAGCTCCATCTTACATGTCCTTTGCCTTGAGCCAAGTGGCATTTATTGCATTTTTCCTTCCCTCTTGCAAGTCATTTCAACAAATTTGAAATTCAAAATAAGCATTTATTCACACAATCCTCAAAACTTGCTCATCCTCCATCCACTCATAGATTGACAAGTGGCATCATGCCATTGGATGAATGTTAGTCCCACGTTGCTCAAATTTGGATATTCATCCATCTTGCCATTCTATAAATAAAGAACTCATATCCTCATTTTATCATCCACAAATTATGCAAAGTTACCATGCTCAAATATCTATCAAATTTCATCCATCACCATTGAGTTCTTAGCTAGGTTTTACAGATTTTTGGCTTGGAGCTCTCATTCTTCATCAACAAAGTGGATCAATCATCATCAACGTATCAAGCTTACATCATAGGGATTGGGAAAGGGCCAATTTTCACATCAAATTGGCACCAATTCCCCCATGGGATCATGAGTTTGCAAATTTAAATTAGGATTCAATCTATTTTGTTGTTTTCATTGTGTTCTTCATTGTTTATTTTCCTAATTTGAGTTTTGTAAATGGATTTCATGGGGAATCCTTGTTCTTGCTTGCAATCTCTAACTTAATGTGTTTATTCATTGTGTTTTGCAGGTATTAGGATTGGGGTTCACACATTTGGCGTTAGAAGGAGGACAACATCTCATTCTTTATCACTTTTCTCACAAAATTTTGCATTTTTGCTTATACACAGAAAAATTCCCACGCTGAGAGCTCAAGTCGTTGTTTTAGCACCGTTGACTCTTCAGCGTCGCCATATAGCGCCACTGGAAACTCAAACTGCGATGTTGGAGTCTTCCCGCCCAAAAAATTGAATTTCAAACTCTGTTGCTTGACCAATTTAACCTACTGGACTTTTCAAAGAAATCAAACCATGACGCTAGGCGAAAGTGTGACGCAATTGAGCTCACTGTCCCTGACACAGAGCGACGTTGACTGGTAAGCGACACTGTAAGAGCACCGCTGAGAAATCAAACTCTGATGCAGTCATGGGTTGTGCCGCTGGAAGAGAGTAAAAAGTTGAAATTAAATTTTAGCACATGCCTTTTGATTAATGATCAATTTATCTTTTGTTTTCTGCTTTTTAATCTCTGTATTTTGCAGAATTTGACTGGTTTTCTCTCTTGTAGGTTGGAATTAAAAATGAAAGAAGGAGAAGCATGAGGTGGATATTTCACAAGATCAAAGTGTTTTTAAACACTTTAGTGTTTGCTTAACACTTTTAAGAAATTGTTATTACTTCTTTCTTAGGACACTAGTTTCGTTTGGGCTTTAAAAAGAACCTTTTCAAAATTTTCTTGCAAGGGCTAAAATGAACATTAGGACTATAACTTACTAGAGTTTGTTTCTTTGGTTAACAAATTGAACAAAATGTCTATCATTTGTCCTTTGGTGCTTTAAAAAGAACTCATAATTGCTTTGGGGATCTAAAATGAACATGTGCTATTTTGTTTTGTGAAGGCTTATTTGAACTAACTTCATTGAAAAAGGACGTATGCGCTTCTCTCGCACTTTATAGCGATCTTGAGAATCAAAAGGCCTTTTTCATGATTTTAGGTTGAGATAAAGAAATCACCTCCACACTTCATTTTGGGTTTAAAATTGAACAAAATCTTATGCGAGTGTGAGTGGGGCATTATTGCGTACATTCTCTCTTTGTTGCAAACAAAGATTGATCGAGTTACAGATATTGTCTTTGCTTGCTTTTTTTTATCCTAGAGGGCCTACCTTGGGGGAAAAGTACTCACCCAAGGGAATGACTCAACTGGTAACACTCTAAAGCCAAGAGTATTTCCAACCGGGATATAAATGTGGGTATTGGAGTAAATGCCAATATCACGCGGTTGATTCTGACAAGATGGATCCGAAAGGGGACTCTTTGCGTATGGGTCAATCTCCACGAACGGAAAGTCCTTATTAAAACCCATGTTCTAGAATTTTCCAAAATCCTTAATCTATTTGTTGGTGCAAGAACGGTCGTTTTGAAGCCACCCCACACTTTTACGATCTTTTAGTAGAAATGGAAAGCATGCCATGGGAGTTTCATGGGTGTTGATGCTTGGCTGCCTCGATTGACGATAATGAGCCGTGGAGGGGAGCCAGTGGGGTCAAGCATCTAACCATTCGCTAAAGATAAGTGTAGCTGGACTTGTCCAAGTGGGAATCCAACAAATATTGTCCTACACATCCATAGGGTTGTATTTATTCATAGTTTCAAAATGCTTTGCTTGTTCGAAAACATCTTGGAAACAAACACCTAAACTTCATCATCAAAATTTCAAACCCTTTAGGAGACAAATACCATTGACTCAATCCATATGTTATTGCTTTCCCTTGGGATTCACATCCTTAGAGGTTTCTAAACATTTGATAACATCTCAATTTGTCTACTAGAGTTAAACAATAGGTAACCCTTGCCTTGAGTTCATCGAATTTCCACAACATATTTTGTGGGATTTGAAGAAATTAAGACATTGGACATCTAGTTTGAAAACTTAATCAAAGAAGTGTTTTTGGTAAAATAAAGCCATTAAGCAAAGCTAAGCAAAATGAAATCTCATATGTGTTGAAGCCTCAAGAAGTTCAAATCATAAAGCAAAAGTCATTGGTCCAAAAATTTGAAAATGTATACACAAAGTGAATCACTTCTTGGTTACAAAGGTCTATAGAAGCATTGCATTCTCTTCAATACCTAGGTCTAGGAAAACAAAGTGTCTTTTTTAGGTTCATCTTAGGATCAAAGGAAATCAAAATATTTTTCACCCATTCTTCAAACATCAAAACAAAAATCATCTCATCATCACCTTTTGAGAAATCTATAAAATTATCCTTCATGTTAGGCTTTTTGCAAAAAAATCAAAATCATCAAATCCTTGAGATCTTTATCAAAATCATCTTTGGCTAGGTATGTGTAGATGCATCCTTTTGCATATGCTTAGTCAAAGTTATCAAAATCATCTTGTTTAGCTTGGTATATGTAGATGCATCCTTCTTCATATACTTAGTTAAACTATCATCTTGTTTGAATAGGTGTGGGTAGATGCATCCTTCTCCCTATACATATTCAAATTATCATCCTTTGAGAAAATCTATCCCTTAGATAAATCATCCAACATCTTAGGGTCTATTTGTTCAAAATCAAAGCAATTAAAATCAATCAAAAATCAAGGACAATCCCAAAAGGAAAATCAAAATAAAAGTCTGAAAGTCCTAAAATCCTAGTATCTCCTTCAAGATTTATCAAAAGACCAAAAACATCCACATCATCCATCTCTTGCATCATCATCATATCACCTTTTGATCCCCAAGATATCCTAAAAATTTCTATTTTGTGCATAAAGTAAAGATCAATCCAAAGAATTAAGAGATTTCATCTCCCATATTCTTGAAAATTGATCCTTGTTTTATGGTTCAAACTAGATATCAATACAAGAAGAGCATGGAAGCCAACAAAGAAACACCCGCTTAAAGTGATTTAAGCCAAACAAACGTTGAAATGAATCCCACAGAATCAAGCAATCCTTTGACCATCTCATCATCCCAAAACCCACAAGAGGAAACTCAAGGAGAGGATCTTACCTTTGGGATGTCTCATGAAGAAATAACTGAAATGCTCCAAAATCCAGAAAACCATAAAATCATCAACATCATGATGAGGCTTAACCCTTCACTATACATGCTTGAGCTAGCAAAACAAGGGGCCAAATTACCTTCGGATTTCGACATGAGTACCATAATGGAGACATCTTTACCACCAATCTCATCCACCATTCCTATTTCATCTACACCCCCATCCCAAAATATCACTCAAAACATTTCACAAATCACGACATCTTTTGCACCAACCCAACCTAATGTTAATAAGGGAAATGCATTTCTTAATGCTATTCAAACACCCCCTTGTTAATAATCAAAACTTGGATGCAAATACCATCTTGGAAAAAAACATACCCGAAAACGCATTACATAAGAATGTTCCTCTCACTTTCCATCATGATCCATCATCGTCATTCTTCCACGCAACACCTCAAACTTCTCTCCTCACAAATTTGCAAGAGGAAGGAGACATGTTCAGACCAGGGGGCATTTTCGACACCACAATATTTTCAAAAGAACTCACACCCCTCACATTTCCACCTCTTCAACCATTTCCATCATCATCCACACCACTCCTTGGCTTAGGGATTCCCCCTTTACCAAGTATCAATCAAACCAACATCCTGAATATTAGTCAAAACACCATGCAAAACTTGTCATCGACATCGCAACACCAGACAACAAATGCACAAGCAATCACGACATCATCAACCACCCCCCTAACATTGCAAAGCATGGTCTCTCAAGGGCCAACCACATCAACAACACCATTTATCACTCAAACCACCAACACAAGATCACCACTCACCACCTCCACAAACACCATTCCAAATCCACCACCACCCTTGCCACCACCAACTTCTAGCATATCAAACCAATACAACATAGCATTACAAGCTACTTTTCAAAGGGGATTCCAACAAGTGCAAAAACAAAAATCTACACAATTAGCTGCTCAACAAGCCGCTCAAGCAGCCCAAGCTGCATTACAAGCGCAACAGGCCGCGCAAGCCCAAGCTTTATTGCAACAACAACAACAACAAGCCACTCAAGCTGCCCAAGCCGCATTACAAGCACAAAAGGATGCTCAAGCACAAATTCTATTACAACAACAAGCAACACAAGCACAAGCCCAAGCACAAGCAGCGCAAGCACGAGCTCAAGCTCAGGTAAACGCCCAATATCAAGCACAGGAAGCACATGCACAACTTCTTGCACAAAAACAAGCAGCACAAATGCAAGCATATCAACAAGTAATAAAGCAATATCAAGAGCAGCAAGAAGCAGCCGAATTGGCAGCCCAACAATAAGCATTGTTGGAACATCAACAAGCACAACAACAAGCACACATACTAGTGCAACAACAACAAGATCAACAATAGGCATTGTTCATACAACAGCAAGTGGAAGCCTACCTAGCTGGACAGAACATACAGATACCATCAAACAACACATCGACCAATCCACCCATCCAGCCCACAATCGAAACACCCCAAAACACCTTCATCCCCCCTGATCCGCAAAATGATGTAACGACACAAATCAGGTTGCTCTCGCAACAAGTGCTCGATCTTCAATCAGGGCGAACAACAAAAACACCAAACAACTTGTGCCTGTATCCATTTGACAAGAGCTTAGTGATGAAACCATTCCCCAAGGGATTTGAGATCCCCAAATTTGACAAATATTGGGGGACGGGAAACCTTGAAGATCATATCAGGGAATTCCAGGTTCATTGCATGGAAGTCGCATATGATGATACTTATTTGATGCGGCTATTTCCTAAGAGTTTGGCCGGCCAAGCTATGGAATGGTTCTCTCACCTACCAACAGGCATCAAAACATTCCAAGAAATTATAGACGCATTCATTAAAAATTATGCATGCAACATTGCAATGGATGTTAGTCTAGAAGAACTCTCAGCTCTAAAACAAGGTAAGGGTGAATCATTCACTTCATTCCTACAACGATGGTGATCCAAGGCCAATCGGAGCAAGTGGACCATGCCCGAAGAACAACAAGTTTGCACCATCATAGCCAACCTTGACGGCCTCTTGGCATTTCATCTCAAGGTTCAAGGAATCACTACATATGACCAGTTGATCCCCAAGGTGCTCAGCATCGAACGAGCCCTTATGACTCAACCCGCGGGATCAACTTCATACCCGAACAACAAAACAACCGCCCCTCCCTCCAATTACAACGGTAAACCTTGCATGTGGGCAAGGAACAAAAACATTACTAATGATGGTGTTGTCGATGCCAAGGTGGTCATTAGTACCCCTCGCCAAAATACACCCACACCACAAATCCAAATCCAACACCAAAATAATCATAACGCAATACAACAATTGAACAACAATCCGACAATCAACAATCTCAATGATCAAAGGGTACCACCCCAACGCAACAAAATTTATCCCAAGCAAAAGTACACCACTTTGTAGGAACCACTTGAAGACATAATGAAAAAGTTGATAGATGAAAAACTCATCAAGGCTCCTACCTTTGAGAATTACCAAGAACTGGATGTGAAACCTCCTTGGTATAATGAGAATCAACTCTGTGAATTCCATAAAATCAAAGGCCATACCATGAATAGTTGCATGAGATTAAAAAACATCGTTCAAGATGTCATCGATAAAAGAATTTTAAACATGGAACAACCTACAAGAAACCAAGATCTTAAGATATACACGAATCCGATGCCTAATCATGGCAAAAAAGGGAATAACAATGATAAAGGGAAAGGCACTCACTCAAACGTAAATCATGTGTATGAAAAGTCGTCGCCTCCCTAGATGAAAACTACATGGTCATCACCATCAAAGGCACCCATGCCGATTGTGGAGTCACCACAAGAGGTGGCAAAGTTACCATCGCAGGATCATCCCAGCCAAACAAAGTCCCTACATCTAGATTTGTTCCTAATGGCTATAATGTCCTAGATTAGCTCAAGAGAACAATGCAAATCTCCATCATGGAGTTGCTAAAAATCTCATCTACCCATAGGAAAATCCTTGAAGAAGCATTGGCCTCATCCACTGTCCCCGCAAATCTTGATGCAGAGCAATTCCAAGCTATGGTCAGAAATATCATTACACCTAATCTGCTTACATTCTCTGACCAAGATTTCCCCACTCAACCATCTCACAACCATGCACTCCACTTGGAAGCCATCGTACATAAGAGAAAAATCAAAAGGGTCTTGGTGGATGGAGGTGCGGGCTTGAAAATTTGTTCTCTCAATCTCATCAAGCAATTGAAAATCTCAGAAGATTCTATCGACAAAGGAAAGGGTATCACAATAAGAGCATATGACGATCAAGAAAGAGTGTCTCAAGGCACGATCAAACTCCCTATTCAAGTAGGACCTGCTATCATGGAGACCACTTGTCAAGTCTTGGGCCTCAACTTGCCATATAACATCCTCTTAGGACGTCCATGGATTCATGCAATGAAGGCAATAGCGTCGACTTTCCACCAATGTGTGAAATTTACACATGACGGACAAGAAGTTACCATCCATGGAGATCCCGAACCCTTCTCCTATTGCAAAAGCCTTGAAGCAAAGTACTATTAAATCCCCCAAGTACCAAAAAATAATGAGGGCTCATCCACATCATACATCGATCCCGCCACTCTTGCATCCACTTCTGCAACAGACACCCGCCACTCCCACCATTCCCACCATCTCTGACATTAAGGTCATCATCCAAGATAACGACTGCAGGAACTACAAGCTCCCTAATAATGCTTTTGTGGTAGGAGAGTTACCGCAATCTCCTAGATCACGGGGACGTCTGCAAATAAATGAAGCCTCCACATCCTAAACACCTTCTAAAGACTATCCCAACTTCACAAGTTGGGGAGATCTTGGTCAAGAAGTTATTGAGGTAGATCCATCTCATATGCTACATCAAGATGAAAGACCAGTACCAGACTTACCAATGGATGACAGAAGCAAGGGTTTGCAAATGATGCTCGCAATGGGCTATGAAAAAAATCAAAGACTTGGACAAAACGACAATGGGATTATAACACCTATCATTCCAGAGACACGACCGATAAAAAATCTTGGCCTTGGATGTACCCCTCCGAGTATAACCATACGTGGCTGAAGTCCTCCAGTTAGAACAGTTAATAATCCTCCTCAGCCAACCCCAGCAGAACTACAATTACCAGTATCTACAGGTAGAGTCATAGATAAATTTACATTTGATATAACTGACGTCTATAGTAGTAGTGATGACGAGGATACCATGACCAACTTACCTAGGCTTTTTGAGGATACCACTCTATTCATGATTAATGCCCTATCTTTTGAATCAGACCACCAAAATCATGAGATCCGCCTAGTATATCCCCAACTCATCGACTACGACCAACGAGGACCACCAGTTCTTGATACATTCAAAAATGATGAGGCACTCTCAAAATTCATGGGACTGCAGGATAACATTCCAGATGGGGATCACAAAGCAGGGTTCATAATGGAGCTAGACACACATGCCTATTATGGGGAAACGATTGAATCCCTCAGTCGCAAAAGTGAGAAATTAAGAATAATATCGAAGTCCTTGAGTGAAAACCACACTGTGGCACTCTCTGACCAAAAAAAAGTAAAAAGAAAGGACGCATCCAATGGTGAAAACCTCTCTGAGGCGCCCGAGTATGGGGGATTCAATCTCCCTTCTAGAGCTATTCATCAAGAAAAATTGACAGTCTTGGCAGAAAAATGCAATCTGGTCAATCTAGGGACAGAGGAAACTCCCCATATCACATTCTACAGGGAGTCACTACTATCTAAAGAGCAAGAGCTCCTAGCAGCATTCCTAAGAGAAAGAAAGAAAAACTTCGCATGGAGTTATGCTGACATGCCAGGACTTGATCCAGAGACCGTGGTTCACCACTTAGCAGTCTATCCAGAAGCAAAGCCTGTTAAACAAAAGCTTCAAAAAATGCACCATCAGATCACATTATTAGTCAAAATGGAGCTAAAAAAGCTATTAGATGCAGGATTCATATGACCGATAGATTATCTAGAATGGGTGTCAAACTTGGTACCTATTTCAAAACCCGATGGGAACATCAGAATCTACACAGACTTCAGAGACTTGAATAAGGCATGTCCAAAAGATGACTTCCTACTTGCCAACATCAACATGATAGTAGACATGACAGTTGGACATTAAATGTTGTCACTAATGGACAAATTCTCAGGGTACAATCAGATCATGATAGCTAAAGAGGACCAACATAAAACAACTTTCACTTGTCCATGGGGGACCTACTGTTGGAACATGATGCCATTCAGCTTAAAGAATGTAGGAGAAACATATCAAAGGGCCATGACATTGATATTCCACGACATGATCCATAAGACGGTCGAATACTATGTTGATGACATTCTAGCCAAGTCCAGAAAAAGAAAAGATCACATAGCAACCCTAATTGCCATCTTTGACAGACTGGAGGAGTACAAGGTCAAATTAAACCCAAAGAAATGCATCTTTGACGTACAATCAAGAAAGCTCTTAGGATATATAGTGTCAATGAGGGGTATCGAGGTAGATCTAGCAAAGGTAAAAGCAATCCTAGAGATGGAGGCACCAAAAACATTAAAGCAATTGAGAGGTCTCCAAGGCAGACTCCAATCCATTCAAAGATTCATAGCACAATTGGCAGACAAACAAAACCCATATTCTCACCTACTCCACAAGGGAGTAGCGTACAAATGGGATACCAAGTGTGAAGAGGCATTCAACAAAATCAAAGAATATTTACTGACACCACTAGTCTTAATGCCACCAATCCCAAGAAAACCATTGATTCTATACGTGTCAGCAACAACAACAACCCTTGGAGCTCTCTTAGCTCAGCATGACAAAAATGGAACAAAAAGGGCTATCTATTACATCAATAGAACAATGGTTGGGCATGAGCTAAACTATTCATTCATCAAGAAAGCATGCCTCGCAGTAGTGTTTGCATCACATAAATTCAGACATTACATGTTGGCACATAAAATAAAACTCATCGCCAAAATTGACCCTCTCAAGTATCTACTATCAAAGGCAATGCTCACAGGAAGAATGGAAAAATGGGTGATGATATGTCAGAATATGACATCGAATATGTGGAGCGAAAAGCAATCAAAGGCCAAGTCATTGCAGATCAACTTGCAGAAGCACCAATCTATTCAGAGAATCCTCTCGTCTCAGAGTTTCCAGATGAATCTATTTTTAATCTCAACGTAGCTGAACATTGGAAACTGTACTTTGATGGCTCATACACGTAGCATGGATCAGGAGTCGGCGTTTTCTTTATCACCCCACAAGGGGATTGCATACTAAGATCCTACAAATTGGCATTTCCTTGCACCAATAACATAGCAGAATACGAGGCTTTAACCATAGGTCTCAGAATAGCAGTACAGTGGAAAATTATAGCTCTCAAAGTATATGGAGACTCTCAATTGATAATAAATCAAGTGAATGATGAATACCAGACCAAGGACGACAAGCTCACTCCATATAAAAAATTGGTGGAGACTCTCAAAGAATCCTTCATCAAAATTACATTTGAGCAGATTCCTAGAACCAACAACAGAGCAACAGACGCCATGGCAACAATTGGATCCTTGCTCGACATCTCCCACAACGTTCCAAAATATGAATTCCTAATTGAGCAGCTTCTCTTGCCTACATTCGAGGTACCAGAATCAGAATATGTGTGTGAAATCATTGGTTCTGACGATCCTTGGTATCATGACATTTACACATACCTTCATATAGGAGTCATACCCGCCGACTTGCTCTCAAGCCTAAAATGAACCTTTGTAAAAAAGACATCCAGATTTGTCATCCTAGGTGATACCCTATATCGTAGAAGCATAAAAGGAACCCTACTACGCTGCCTAAACGCTGAGGAGGCATTAATTGCTCTAACTGAAGTACATAACGGTATATGTGGTTTGCACTCAAGTGGAATGACCATGGTCAAGAAACTACTGAGGATGGGGTATTATTGGCCCATAATGGAACGAGAAGCACATGATTATGCCAGAAAGTGTCTACAATGTCAGCAGCATGGGGACCTCATCCATGCTCCAGCTCAAGAGCTTCATCCTATTGTCACACCATGGCCTTTTTCGCAGTGGGGACTTGACCTCATTGGAAAAATCATGCCCACTTCATCTAATGGCCACAAATTCATCATAACCGCAACAAATTACTTTACTAAGTGGGTGGAAGCCATACCCATGACGTATATAACTAGAAAGCAGATTTCTAAGTTCATCCTGAACTATCTCATATGCTGATATGGTGTTCCACAAGCCATTATCTCAGATAATGGAACACCTTTTAAGAATCAAGAGGTCCATGACTTATGCAGAAAATTCAAAATCCAACATTGCTTTTCCACCCCATACTATCCCCAAGGCAATGACGAAGTAGAAGCTACAAACAAAACTATTTTGAAAATCCTCAAGAAACAGTCAATGACGCAGGTCATGATTGGCATTTGTAGCTTAATCTTGCCCTCTGGGCCTATCGAACCAGCATTCACACACCCACTGGCGCCACCCCTTTTTCCCTGGTCTATAGATCAGAAACAATACTCCCCATCGAGATCGATATCCCATCACCCAAGATATCACTGCAAAACCTCATCATAGATGAAGAGTACCGAGTGTCAAGATTGAATAAGCTGGAGGTACTGGATGAGCGACAGATAGATGCTTTGCTTTGAATCATTTGCAAGTCTATTAGAATAGACTCAAACGAAGCTACAATAAGAAAATCAGAAGCAGGACTTTCTAAGTCGGAGAACTGGTATTAAAAGAGAATCAAAAGAATGTCCTAAACCCAAACAACAAAGGCAAATTTGAACCTAATTGGTTGGGACTTTTCATCATCACAACAAGTTACAAATCAGGGGCATATCAGTTATCAACACCCAAAGGGGAACCTCTACAAGAGCTCATGAATAACTCTCACCTCAAAAAGTTTTATACCTAAATCTTTCAAGGTATAGAACCAAAAAATCCAAAAAAATAGAAAATGTCCTGAAAAAATGGTTACCTTGGCGAAAACCTGGCAAACAGGCGTCTTGGAAACAAAAAAAAATTCAAAAAATCCAAAAATAAATAAATAAATAAATAAAATCAGAAAAAGGATTGAAAATAGTAAAGGAAAAAAATGTCCTCTAGTGAAAACCACTTCGGTGGCACTTTGGACAATTACCTTGGTGAAAACTTGGAAAATAGGCGCCTTGTGTAAATAAGCACTTTCCATCCACCAGGATATTTACGGCTTGTTCTGCATCATCCATCGCATTTGGGTCTACATCCATCATTCATCCACTCGCGTTCGCACCATAGCTTGGTCCTGTTTTCGTATCATGATCCCTCCTAGTACTACTCAGCTCATCCTCAAGGTCGGCTTGTCCTGCCTTTATCGGAGTCATCTATTGCATCACGCTAGGGGCATGTTCTCATTGGATCAGATTTGTGTATATTCTTAAAATCCTCAAATCGAAAAATCCAAAAACATCAAAACATATCAAAATCCCAAAAACATGTTAAAAAGTCAGTCAAAAAGCCAAAAACAAAGTCGTCTTGTCGAACTACATCGTCTCTGAGCTTGAACGTAGGCAAGGTTGATCTTTGATCATCCCCCGAGACATTTAGGTCAGTCCTATAGGAGTCCGTCATAATAAACTGACACCTCATCATGTATATCACCATCTGTAAATTGGTCAACTCATCAGTCGAATTACGTGGTCTCTGTGTGTATAATGTAGGCAAGGCTAATCTGTTGATCAACACCCGAGGCCCCTAGGATAGGTCTTTAGGTTAGTCTCTTGGTCAAAATCTCAGAAAATCCCAAAACATTCAGAAAATTGAAAATCAAAACATTTGCAAAATCTTGAAAAAATACCAAAAACAGCCTCAAAAAGATAAAAAACATCCAAATATTTGAAAAAAAATCCATCCATCTCATCTCGCTTGCACCCGCAATGACATCATTCATAATAAACGATCGTCATCCTCAATCTTTGGTAGGACAATTAGAAACAAGTCTAGCAGGTTGAAAGTGAAAACTCAAATTGTCAAGTCTTAGGTGTAAGTCAGTACATAAACAAGTTGGTCATCTCTTTGTGTCGATAACTCATCATCCAATTGGTCCTATATCAATCATCTTTTAGAAGACTTTGGATAAACGAAATGATGTGCCACCATCTACTAACATGTCCTAGGATGAATCCTTCCTACAATGGGCATTATCTTTTGGCAATAGTTTCGGTTCTTATCCTTAGAAAACACATCCTCTTTTGGTTAGCGGTATTAAAGAGCATTAGCTTGTTTGTTTACTTGGTCTTTATCTTTTGACTTATCTTATTGCGCTCATTCCAAGGACTTCTCGATGATATCCGAACAAAGGATTTAGAGAAATAAGAATGGGGCAACGATCATTATCTTTTTGTCTTCTATGCTTGTTAGATGTTCTTGTAATATAACCTTGGCGAATACTTGCTTTGTTAGGTATGTATGGAGGAGGTCTAGGACAACTTGTTGACTATTGCATTGATAGGTTTACCTTTTCGTGTTTTGGTCTGAGGTGTTTGAAACTTATAAAGTGCATCCTAGCAAGGTTTTTGTATGTGAGGTGTGAACAAGGATACTCCTATCTGCTTGTTAAGTCAAAGTCCATCACACTAGGTACCATGCCATCTTGGTTTTCTATACCTTGATGCATCGTACCACGTGTGTTATCAAACATGAGGAAATTGGCCCTTTGAAAATCCTAATTCCTCGGCAAGAAATCATCATCATCATCTTATGTCTTGTTGAAATGACTTCTTCTCTTCTTGCTCATCACACTAACAAGGTACTATGATAGTTGTCCATCACCATCATCATCGATCCTGCATCCACAAATCATTAGCATATTGCATCAACATATCATATAGGGAACATATGCATTGCATTTCCACCATATTATAAAAGTGCATCCATTTTATTTTTAGAATAATTAATATTTAATTATGCTTGCATAAGTTTACTTAGGCTTTATTTAATTCCTAAGTTTTAGGCTTTCATCTTTATCTTATCGAGCTATCTTGTTGCTCAAGATAAGATTAGGTTTAGGTATCTTTGCTTTTATAAAGCAAATTATCTCTTGTAATTATTTGTCTTTTCGAATATATCAAATTGCATGTTTTTATGCAAAGCTTCTGCTTTTTCGTTTTCCTCTTCTGTGGAAGGTCTATTTTGGTTTGCAATCAGATCATGGGTTTCTAACATGGTATCAGAGCCTCGATTCACAGCCCCTTCTCAACTTTGTTGGAGGAACACAGTGCAGAGCTCATTCAAAGTCCCTCGAGGGTTTCAATCCTTGAGCATATTTCTGGAGCATCTTGGATCAGATCGGGGTTTTCCATTGGATTCAGAGCGCTGGAAAAAGTCAGAAATGACTTTAATTTTATTGATTTTCATCACCATTTGCCAAATCTGCGAGGGTTGTAAGTTCGGTGATTTTCCTGTTAGATTTGGGGGTCGCTTGATTTTCGGAGCACTTTGGGCCCAAACGGACCTCGCAATTGGATTCGCAGCGCCCAAAAACCCCCATTTTCATATAAAGTTTGTCCAATTTGGACATAGTCATTCGAGGAGGCAAAATTTTTTTACCTGGAGGCCGTACGGCCCCCAGGCACACATTCCGAGGTTCAAATTTCGAAAAATAAAATAAAATCAAAACGTAGAAAATTTTCTGCGCGGCTAGTTATGGAGGATCCCGCCACCCCCGAGCCACCAGGCGGCCACTGCCATCGGCGGCTCCCCCTTCCTACACCGCCCACCACCGGCGCTTCACCAGTTCGCAGCTCCGCCTAGGATAAGCCCCCGAGGGCTTTGCCTTAGCTGTCTGGGTCACATCCATGACCACAACCTGAGTGCTAGCCCTTGCCGGGCTCTTAGTCCCTCTAGCCGGTCCTATCAGCGACCGAGGGCTTCGGCCTAGCCCCCTACGCGCCTGCCCCTGGTCATGCATGCGACTAGGGGCCGAATATTTTTAGCCCCTGAGGGCTCTTGGAGGCCATATTGGGCAGTTTTAGAGCATTTTCATGGAATCGGGTGTATCTTTCGGATACGGCGTCATTTTTTTGCAAACGAGATATCGTCGGAAAGCTATTTCAACGTTCTACGCAATGGTACAGGTCTAATTTTTTGGTTTTTTTGTTTTGATGCTTTTTTCTTCCTCAGAAGTCAGATGTTTCCGTTTTCACTCTGGGAAGCATATCTTTTGACTCGCTTATCCATTTTTCATGATTTTCGCAGCATCAAAAAACTGGTTTCGGCCTCTATGCAGATATGAGGTTATTTCTAGAAAATGTGTAACTTGTTTTTTGCATGCATTCATTTTTGTTTCGTGCTCTAGGTTTGCATTTTCACTCATGTTTCTGTAGTTTTGCATTATCTCCTTATGCAATCATTGGGTATTGTAATAACGAACTGATATAAAGTTCCATTAAGGCGGGTTCTTGCATCCATCTTTCATTTTGGTGAAAAATCGCACGAGTTTGTCTGGTTTCCTGTTGTCTCCTTCTAGCTTCTTTCTTGCTTAGCTAGACACATCGTTGGTTTGTTTTGGTTCACACTTCACATTGATATTTTATAGTTCTTGATCCACGTTGGTTCAGATCTTTCTCATTTGGAGGCCATGTTTTTATGGTGAATGTTCCAGAATCTTGATGGTACTCGTCCTATGGGCAGTTTTAGTTTCAGTTTGGCATTGGCTTTGAGACACAACTTCCAGATTTGTCATCATTATGGGTCCTTTCATTCTTCATCTACTGTTGCTTAGAGATTCCAAAGTTGATCTAGTATGTGAGTTTCCAGTGTTCCTTGGCATCGGGTCTGTTGTTGCATTTGTGATTCCAATTGGTATTTTGCAAACAAAACTATCTTTCCTTGCTTGCTGGATTTGGGGTTCCAGTGTTGCTTCATTAGAGTTCTTCTAGTGCTTCTTCGCAGCAGTTCATCTCTCTGAAGGGGGGGTTTCCCACTGGGTTTTCTCTCTCTTTGCATTTGTACATGAGTACCTCATCAGGCCTTGTTGCTGGGACTCATATTTGCATAATAATTTGCTTCTCCCTAAGTTGCACTTATGGGGGGGTGTTAGTGTAATTAATATTTAATTACGCTTGCATAAGTTTACTTAGGCTTTATTTAATTCCTAAGTTTTAGGATTTCATCTTTATCTTATCGAGCTATCTTGTTGCTCAAGATAAGATTAGGTTTAGGTATCTTTTCTTTTATAAAGCAAATTATCTCTTGTAATTATTTGTCTTTTCGAATATATCAAATTGCATGTTTTTATGCAAAGCTTTTGCTTTTTCGTTTTCCTCTTCTGTGGAAGGTCTATTTTGGTTTGCAATCAGATCATGGGTTTCTAACATTTATTACATTGCATCCATTTCTTGCATCACATTACATCTATCACATAAATCATCACATAACATTCATTTTCATAAACATTTCATAACCATTTCACCATTATCACATATTGCATAATCATACACAATAGGTATATAAGCATTATAAATAATTCATTTGCATACATACTTTCATAACATTATAAGGTCATCTCACACATTGCATTCATTTAACATAGAACATCATCATCATGGCATATAGTACATCACATTAAAATGCATCATGTACATTACATTATCATGATTAGGATAATAATATTTGTTATTCTAAGCATCTTAAAACCATCTCATTTGCATCATATCATATAAAACACGACCATCACATTTATAGTGCATTATATCTTCCACTAATCATCCATGTCATCTCATAAATAACATCATAAATCATTCATTGCATAAATCATTCCACATCATCATAAGCATAAATAGAAACATACAAAGCGTACATCCATCCATAATCATTTCATATATAAGCATGATTCACATCATTTCACACATACACCATATATCATTTCCATATCATATCACATCATCATTTGCATCAACATAAATAGATCATCATATAGACAACATCATTGCACATCACATAAATACATTTGCATATCATAGGTTAACATAATATAGATATGTTAGTCATAAATCATGGCATAACACATATATCATCAGAAATAAATGCATCCATAAAAACATCATAAACATCATTGCACAACATATAGAAATAGAATCATCCATACATGCATAAATAAAAGGTACACATTGCATCACATCATATCAAAATCATCATCGGCTCATATATATCATCATCAATAATGTAACTATCATAGTACAAATAAATCGGATCACTGTACATGTATGTAAATCAGTACAAAAGGCCCATAAGGCACAAAAAGTATCGTATCATCTCAATCAAGGTCTATCCCCATGTATACTGTTCTCGCCCCTATCACCGTGACCCTTTGCTGGTCTGTAGTTGGTCCACTCCGAGTACTCTGGGACCCATCCTCCTCTGGGTACGACCTCATGATAATGCCTCTGATAGTACTCAGCCTCTTAGACGACATCCCTATAAGACCGAACAGACACTGTACCCTGGGAGGAGGAGGTTGCCATTCTCTCTAGCTGCTGTCTCCTGCCTAGCTTTGTGGCTGCATGTAGCTTTGCAACCTGTCTCTGTTGAATGGCCTGATCCCTCTCGACCCTGAGCTGCTCTCTCTCCGCCCTAGCCTGATCTGTCTCGGCTATCACGGCCTGGACCTGAGCCTGTAGCTGTGCAATTAATGCATCCTGAGGATCCACCTGTGCTGCTGGCTATACCTGAGGCTGCACCTCAACCCGTGGTGGTACACCTAGTGGCAGCTGCTGTTGATCCGACATCAGTACATCTCCCTACCCTGGCTGAACTGGGGGCCCAACCAGCTGGTCCTGTCGTGCATCAACCCTCTGTCCTCGTCCTCCCCCTCTGCCTCTCACTCTCTGCTAATCTGGGACTGCACCTAGAATAGTCAATCATAGGGGAGGCCAAAACCAATCCCTGTATGCCTATGTCATGTCTGGATATGCAAGCTTTTTGATCATAAGCCCATGACCAAGCTACTAACTGTCTGAAACTGTTGATGGCCTCTGAGGCAGGAATATACCGCCCCCATGAAACTTGTGTCATGGTGTGGGCAAAGACGGCTACATAGTCATCATCAAAGCGATCCTGGGGCTTACCAAACTGATGTTGCATGCGCCCGGGTAGGTACCTCTCGATCATCATGTACTCCCGCCCCTACTTGAAACGGTCCTGGTGGGCAAAGAACAATTGCTTAGCATCGTTGTCCCATCCGCGCCGACCAAGGTACGGTCGCCATGTGAACACCTACATCTCATCGAGGACCCTCCTCCGATAGGGGATCCCGTGCTCACCTGTGTGTGTGAAGGACACATCGCCTCTGTAGCGCCATACGAAGGGATTGTTTGGAATTATCAGAATAGTAACAATTCGTGACCGAAGCACAACAATGTGCTCCCATGCCCAAACGTGAAGAAGGGTCACCCCTACTCTGAGTGCTTTGCCATCCATGTACACGTACTCGTGCAAATCCTTGTATAAAGATGCAAGAAGCACCGACCCCCAAGCAAAATGGACCGGCCTGTCTTGAACCATACAATCCCAGCAATATCCCCAATGGGGACTGAAGTATCAGCCTTGTCTGTCAGGGGCAACGAGACCTGAAATGACCGCTGCAACAACTAGGTGGAAGGGAGGTGCAAGGATCCTATGCCACTCCAGCTCGATCTACCCCTCACAAAAAATGATGTCCTCTGTGGTGAGGACTCTGTGGCAAGCATCGCACCCCTCGTCCATGTCAAAAATCACTCGCTGACCATGAATTGAAAATTTCAAAATACGCCAAACGTCCTCTAAGGTGACGGTGGCCTTACCAGTGGGAAGATGAAACGAAGAGGTCTTGCTGTGCCATCTCTCGGCCAACACTGACAACATCCCTAAGTGAGTGTGAATGGGCGCTGCATAAGCAATATACCATAACCCCGTGACCCAAAGTTGATCCTGATCCCTGTCGCTCAGGTCCCGTGACCTATGCTCTCGAGAGTAGAGCTCCCTCGCCGCGTCCTGCATCAAGGAAGGTCACCATGTTAAAAATTTGAAAAATTCTTCATCGGGCGTTCCAAAAACCTCTCCAGCGGTGCAATCCATGAAGGCATCGCAGTTTGATTTCTAATCAAACTCCAACACTATGGAATAAAAGACTAAAATGGCATCGCTGCGATGCAATTTTTCTTCCAGCGGCGCACTTTGAGCAAATGCAGAACCGTCGTGTCACAATTTGCAAAACACCCCGCCAGCCCTGAGCTCAGCGTCATAGTTTGGAGTCTATTTTCAAACTCCAAACTGCACCGCCGCGGCGCAATTTGATTTCTAAGTAGCGCTATATAACATTGCTGCATAATGACCGACTTTGAAAGCATTAAATACAGGCTCAAAATGAAAAATGAAGCTCAAGTAAGGGTCACTTACCGGTGCCCCAATGCCAGTGGCCACTGGTACATCCGAACTCGATCAGAAATGTGTAGGGGAAGCTGTCATTGTGCCATATCATCAGGAGCTCAGAGCTCAAGTCTCAAGGTTGCTAATGGAAGTGTGTGAAAGTGACTTGAAAGTGACCCCTCGGGCCCCTTTTAAGCTTGAAAATTAGGGTTTTTTCACCCTAATTGGTTGTCTTGCTAAGGTTTTGGACCCTCGAACCTGTTTATGTCTAGTTGAGGCCTGTTTTACATCATTTTATTGTGTTTAGACATGTTTTTGGCCTCTTGGAGCCTTTTTGGACCTATCAGGCACCTTGTCCTTTTTTTTTCGCAAGATCACCCAAAAATTGAAATTTTCGTCCAATCCCTCAAGGGGGCAATATAATGGCATGTTTGCTCTTGCTAGGCAGTAGTGGGGCAGGATTTTAAATAACAATTTTTTTTTGGCTTTGATCGAGATTGTTTATTCTTTGAACCAACGCAACAAGTGCATTGCTTCAAAGAGGGGCAAAATTTAGACACGTAAAATATACCGATTGACATTGTGCATCTGATCCCGACCTACTAACATCATTTCATCTTGAATCATCCTTCAGTCTAACCATTTAATCAAATCTCCTTATCTGATTAAATTCATCAATATTCCTCCCTTAATTAAATAAACCAGTTATTTAATTCTCTCTCTTTTTGTTAATTAAATCAATTAATCCAATCTAATTATCCCTATTTAATTAAATAGTCAATTTTATTTAATTAAATCCCTAAAGTCTATCTATTAAATTAAATAAATTAAAACCTTATTTAATTCAATCTAACACCATCTCTTTTAATTAAATAAATCAAAATCCTTATTTAATTATTCTCTTATCATATTCCTCTCTTATTTGATTTAAATAATCCATAAATTTGAGTCAAATAGGTCACATTATCTAAATCTCTCATTAAATCAATTAACCCTTGATTAATTTAATCTCTTGTCATGTCCCATCCTCTAGATTTTGCAAGTTACGCATGAAAATAGATTTAATTCATTTATTAAATCTCTATTTTCCTCACAAGGCATCTTTTGGAATATTCTTCAAGTTTGAATTCAAAAATTCCAAGTGGACATGTACATCCAACAAGGCAATAGCTGCATCTTACATGTCCTTTGCCTTGAGCCAAGTGGCATTTATTGCATTTTCCCTTCCCTCTTGCAAGTCATTTCAACAAATTTGAAATTAAAAAATAAGCATTTATTGGCACAATCCTCAAAACTTGGATATCCTCCATCCACTCATAGATTGACAAGTGGCATCATGCCATTGTATGAATGTTAGTCCCACGTTGCTCAAATTTGGACATTCATCCATCTTGCCATTCTATAAATAAAGAGCTCATATCCTCATTTTATCATCCACAAATTATGCAAAGTTACCATGCTCAAATATCTATCAAATTTCATCCGTCACCATTGAGTTCTTAGCTAGGTTTTTCAGATTTTTGGCTTGGAGCTCTCATTCTTCATCAACAAAGTGGATCAATCATCATTAACATATCAAGCTTGCATCATAGGGATTGGGAAAGGGCCAATTTTCACATCAAATTGGCACCAATTCCCCCATGGGATCATGAGTTTGCAAATTTAAATTAGGATTCAATCTATTTTGTTGTTTTCATTGTGTTCATTGTTTATTTTCCTAATTTGAATTTTGTAAATGGATTTCATGGGAAATCCTTGTTCTTGCTTGCAATCTCTAACTTAATGTGTTTATTCATTATGTTTTGCAGGTATTAGGATTGGGGTTCACATAGTGACCATACTCATGACACAATTGACATCTGAAAGGTAATGTCTCATAATCTAACTTTTGGGTCTAGGAAAAAAAGTCAACAATCATGTCAACAGAATCGAGCAACAGGTTACTCATATAAATTTCAGCACACCTGTGCATTTTAAAAAACCATCTTATTCAATTTTTTTTCTGAGAAGGACCAATAGGTTTTCCCAGTAGTAAAGCTATTGATTGCAAAATATCACTTCTCCAACATTCTAAAGGCAACTGAGGCAAGCAAACCCAAATAGGGACCCTAAAAGGTAACTCCTCCACCGAGTTGAAACCAACATGCCATAGTTTAATAAAAATCCCCACCTGATAATAAAAATATGGTCCTCCCTCAAAATCCATGTTTCTATTAGGAATACAAGAGAAATCTACCATAAAAAAATGATTTGCAGCCAAAATGATATCAAAATCCCCTTCTGAGTTCCATGTCTTGATCTAGGTAAAGGATATTACAAAGGGCAACACATTCCTTATTCTTAGAGCAAGAATTTTAGTATGTCTTATAAGCTATAGTCAATAAACTATGGCCTCCAAATTTTGATTTGAGAATAATTCCCACCTTTAGGCAAAAGATTAATAATTTTCCTATTAATTTTTTTCCCCAAATTGCCAACGAAAAAAGATTTCTTATAAATAATCAAAAGATGAGAGGTAATCCAATCTTTATTCCTTCTATAAATTTTTATAGGAATTCCATCATAGCAAGAGATTTATTGTTACCAATAGATGAATAAAATTATTTGTTTCAATCACTGTGAAAGGAGAGACTAAATCAATAGCATCACTTGAACTCAACTTATTTGAAATTCTGACATTTATTAATCTTCTATTTTTCACCATAGTTTCATTTTCACCTTCAAAAAAAATATAAAACATGTAACATGTATTCCTAATTGGACCACCATCCTCCACTAAATTATCGTAAATATTAATTACCTTAATATTTTCTTTTAACTATTTTAATTTTATAAAATAAAGAAAATTTAGATCCTTTATATCCTAAATTGACCTGATTTAATTTAAACTTTAACCTAACACCTTTACATTTACCACTTGATCACTCCTAACTTCGTGCCTTAAAAAGAAAGATTATTTTGAAGATCAATAATTGTAGGATTCACTTAAAAATACTACTCAACAATTAAAAGGTGCTCCTAAATCTTCTTAAAAAAACTATTTTTCCATTTTTAATATTTCTCATATGCCCTCAAAAAAATGAATAGAAAAATAGAATATGATCATTTTGAAATATAAAATAAATCCTTTTCTTGATCCTAACAAATATTTTGTAGATTAACTATCTCATTAACACAATAAGCACCTTTTAAATGATAAATACTCATTTTGAATAGCCCATGAAAAGATTTCTTCATATGAGAAAGAGGAGGTGATGGAAAAATAATTATCTCTATGGGTTGGTGATCGAAAGGAGAATGGGTAACACTTTAACCACATCATCCCTATTTGGTAGGGGTATCAAAAAATAATTTATCCACATAAAAATTATCTAATACGAAAACTAATCTCTTAATCCCTTTTACATATTACTCCATATATCCCCAATACCTTTGTTATCACCTTAACAATCTTCTAATGGATCAACCAAATTTGTTTTCTTTTTGATATTTGTTTAAAAATTTCATTTCATTTTCATTCAAAATTACTTTTTTGGATAATGATAGGCATGGTTCTAATAGGGGCTCACTCAAAAAACAAGTATCATATATAAACATTCAACAAGAAAAAATACTAATAGAAAGGTATAACTACTTCGAGTGTATAATATAGCCACCACTTGTGTACCTCCACATCCATGTTTTAACACTAAACACACAAAATGGTGTCTTGTGTAAAAGGATCCAAGGTAAATAATAGCTATAAAACTTTAATAAATATCATATAATATAAGTCAAAGAGTTACTATAGCCCTATTTTCAACAAAAAATCCACCTTATATTTCACAACATTTCTCGTACCCAGACCCTACATCATCTCAATCAAAAAAAAAAATTCTACCTAGATAATAGGTCAATTCAAACCTTCATCATAGTAATTATGTTTCTCAATTATAGACAAAGATGGGAACCTAAATCTTAATGTTGTGTCCTCCCTATGTCTTTCCTTATATGAGAAAGAGCTCCAAAAACACCAACGTTGTGAAAATCACTATCCACCTCTACTATTTCATTATGGTGGATTACCATAGTTGACACTATAATCTTTCCCATGTTGTAAAAAAATATACACAACATTTTGAATTCTTGCAGCAATTCCTCCAAATTCTCCTACCTGTGTTATTTTACCATGGCTCAGTGGTGTAGGGGCACCTAGTCTACATAATGTAAATAAGGGTCAAATGTGATTCTTTTATGATGGTGAGTCACTTTATATGTAATAAAGTCTTTTTAGAACATGTGTGATGTTTTAAGTCATGTGGGATCGGTTTGGAGTCAAGTAGTCATTTGTTGCAAAATGTTGCAAAAGTTGCATAATCAACTTTGCAATTTTGGTGTGTACGAAAGTTGAACAGTCAAATGTTTGAAAAATGGTTTGAAACCATTGGTTTTGGCTTGGAAAATTTTAAATATTCCTTGGGAAGTTCAAGGAAAACCTCTAGAGATGATTTTGATGCTCAAATAATAAGAATAACTTTGTTTTCTGTGTATTTATGTTGATTTCTTGCTGCTACAGGGGTTTGTACGATTCTATATGGCTTGAACATGTGCTAGTTGGAATTCATGGTGGTCTGAGTTAACTCCATTTTTCAAGTAATTTCATTTGTTTTCATAAGGTTTGAAGTGAGTTAAAGCCAATTTACTGAAAACAGTCAAAAAACCCTAGTTTTGAGGGTTTGAGAGTAGAAATATGAATCAAAGCCCATTCCATCTATAGAAAATTCTAAAAATTGATGGAATGGAAGTAGATAGGATTTTTTTAATGTTTTTATGGTTTTTAGGAGCAGGGGATGGAGTTAGGGCCGAGTTTGATGCAACCCTAGCCTAATATCTTTATGTATTAAGCTTAGGTGATAGGTTAGACATAGGGTTTGATGTTAGATGATTTGGTGAATGTTCCAATTGTTAAAAGTTGTAGTTTTAGACCCCATGTGACATGAGGAAATCCTTGGATTGAAGTTTTGTAGTTTGGAGATAGCATTTCATATTGTTGCTTTGGAAAACAAGCCTAATTAGGCCTAATTATAGTGTAGCAGTCAAGATTTGAGGGTGTTGTTACAAAACAAACATATCCACAAATTTGATATGTTTCTAAGTGGCTTAAAGGGTATCAAGAATGATGTTCAAAATTTGGTATTGGGTCTATTGCGAAAGTTTGGTGGGAAAAACCTTGTTCCAAGTACTACAAGGAGAATTGAAGGCTTTGGGAGAAAAGCACGAAGTTAGGGTTACAAAGTTGAAAGGCTTGTTCATTTGAGATTGAGTTGAAAAAATCCACCCTAATCTACATAAAATTGGTATCATAGCATAAGTTTTGGTCAATAAAGGGAAAAGGTTGAAGTTTGAAAGAAGCAAAGATGCCTCCTAAAAAGAATCCAATGACTAGAGAAGTAAGAGTGTTGAAAGAAAATCATGCCAAGGAGTTGAGACAAGTAAAGGAGTCTCAAGAAGCTATCCTAGCTAGAATTGTAGCACTAGATTCAAATCAAAAGAGAGGTGTGGTCACCAGAGATCAAAGTGACCAAGAGGATGAGGAAGAGGGTGAGAATGAAAACCCTCAAGGAGGAGTCCAAGGTGATGATGAGTTGAGAATGGATAAGTTGTTGAGGGTTGTCAAAGGAGACACTCCTAAGGTGAAGATGGACTTACCCATGTGTACGATGGGAAGATGGATAGTGAAGAGGTGCTAGGTTGGATTGATGCACTTGATAACTATTTTGTGTATGAAGAGGTAGCAGATGATCAAAAGGTGAAATTTTCCAAAACAAAATTGAAAGGCCCTACCTTAACTTGGTGGAATTATGTGCAGGAAGAGAGGGTAAAGAAGGGAAAGTAAAAAAACAATTCATGGGATAGAATGGTAGCTTAAATCAAGAGTCAATTTCTACCTGGTGATTATGCAATTTAAATATTTAGAAGGCCACAAAATCTCAAACAAAAGGAGATGGATGTCATGACTTATACAAAGGAGTTTCATAAGCTAAGTATAAGGGTTGGTCATGTTGAGGATGAGGTGGAGAAATTATCAAGGTACATGAATGGGTTGAGGTTCAATATACAAGATGAGCTAAGTATGACCACCCCTAGAATGGTGGAAGAATGCTTTCAATTGGTAGTCAAGGTAGAAGAAAATTTGAAGAGAAGGCAAGAGAAACAAAGTAGAGGAAGAGGAAAGAACTTCAGGGGTAGAGGAGCATTTAGAGGAGGAGGATAGTCCCAAGAGCCACAAGGAGAGACAAGTGGTAATCAAGAACAAAGCTCAGAATCAAGAGGTAGTTTCAAAGGTAGAAGATCAAATAGTAGGGGTAGATTTGGAGGTCAAGGTAAAGGATCAAATACATTCTCAGGAAGATGCTATCAATATAATCAGTTTGGCCATCAAGCATGGAAATGTCCAAATAAACAACCTTCTAATTCATATGGTGGTGAAAGGAGAACACAATTGGTGCAAGAAGAAGATAATGAGAGCGTAAACTCTCCATCTCAACATGCTGCTCTAGAAATTGGAGAATCTCTAATGATGAGGAGAACATTACTCAAAGTTCCTATGGTGAAAGAGCCTCCACAAAGAAAATATTTGTTTAGAACCACCTGCAAATCTCAAGGTAAGGTGTGTAAAGTTGTTGATTTTGGTTCCATAGATAATCTGTTTCTTTAGAGATGGTAGAAAAGTTGAAGGTGAAAAGAATCCCACATCCCACTCCTTACAAGGTCTCCTGGTTGAACAAGGGACAACAAGTCCTAGTTAATGATCAAACATGGGATGAATTCAACATAGGAGGATACAAAGATAAAATATTGTGTGACATCATCCCAATGGATGTTTTTCATCTACTTTTAGGGAGACCTTGGAAATATGACAAAAAGGGTAAACATGATGGGCTAGAGAATACCTATGTGATAGAAAAGGATGGGGTTTCATTTACATTTACTCCATTGCAAGAAGAAAGTCTAGATACAAAAGTTGGGTCTAGTGTAATGTCGGTTGGGGAAAAAGAGTTCTTGGAAACTATGAAAGAAGAGGGGGGACAAGGTTATGCCATTATAATCAGATTAAAATCTGTCATGACAACAACAAAGGTTGAAAATGTGCCTAAAGAGGTCGAAGCCTTGTTGAACAAGTACAAAGACATTGTAGTAGATGAGCGTCCTAGTTCTTTGCCACCAATAAGAGATGTGAGCCACCATATAGATTTTATACCAGGGGAAAACCTACCCAATAAGGCTGCATATGAAATGACTCCTCAACAGAATGAAGAGATTAGGAAACAAATTCAAGAGTTGCTTGATAAAGGCATAATAAGGGAGAGTCTTAGCCCATGTGTTGTTCCCACCATTTAGGCACCAAAAAAAGGAGGAGATTGGAGAATGTGCACCGACTCTAGGGAAATTAACAAGATAACCATAAGGTATAGGTTCCCCATACCAAGGATGGAGGACTTGATGGATTGTTTAAGAGGGGCTTGTTATTTTTCAAAGATTGACCTAAAAAGTGGCTACCACCAAATTAGAATTAGAGAGGGGGATGAGTGGAAAAATTCCTTCAAAACAAATGAGGGGTTGTATGAATGGCTTGTGATGCCATTTGGGCTTTCAAATGCACCAAGAACCTTTATGAGATTAATGAATGAAGTTATGAAACCCTTCATAAGTAAGTTTGTGGTTGCCTATTTGAATGATATTCTTGTTTTTCGTAAGACTAAAGAGGAACACTTGCAACATTTAGACATGGTTTTAAAGAGGTTGAATGAAGAAAAGATGATAAGTTTGAAGAAGTGTGAATTCATGAAGGAGGAGTTGGTTTATCTTGGCTTTGTGATCTCAAAAGTTTCTTTGAAGATGGACCCTAGCAAGGTGGAATCAATTCTCAATTGGCCTACTCCTACATCAGTCAATGAGGTAGGAAGTTTCTACACCCTAGCTAGCTTTTACAGAAAATTTATGAAGAATTTTAGTCATATCTTCTCTCCAATCAGAAGCAATAAAAGGGGATAAAAGGAAAAGGTTTGTATGGTCTCATGAGGCAGAAAAAAGCTTTCAATATCTCAAGCAAAGGGTAGCACAACAACCTATCTTAGCATTGCTAGACTTTAATAAAATTTTCACAATTGAATGTGATGCAAGTGGGTATGCAATTGGGGAAGTCTTGAGCCAAGAGGGCAGGCCTGTTACTTTTTTCAATGAGAAGCTAAATGAGGCAAAGAAAAAGTATTCATCTTATGAATTGGAGTTATATGCTATGGTGTAATCCTTGAAGAAGTGGATACACTATCTCCTTCCTAAGGAATTTATTGTTTTTATTGAAAATCATGCTTTGTAGTTCTTGAATAGCCACGAAAAACTCAACCATAGACATGTGAAGTGGGTGGAGTACCTACAAAGCTTTACCTTCACCATAAAACACAAAAAGGGGCAGTCAAACAAGGTGGCAGATGCTTTGAGCAGAAGAACAATGTTAGTTCAAGAAGTTCAATTACAGAGTGTTGGAATTGATGCTTTGAAAGGTATGTATGAAGGGGATGATGATTTCAAAGAAATTTATGCTTCTTGTAGAAAATTCAATGACACTTTTCATGAAGAGTATTCTAATTTCTTAATTCAAGAAGGGTTATTATATAAGGGTGCTCAACTTTGTATTCCCAAATGTTCTATGAGAACTAATCTGATTAAGGAAGAGCATTGTGGCAGCTTAGGGGATCACTTTGGTGTTGAAAATACCTTGGAATAGGTAAGAAGGTATTATTACTGGCCAAAGATGCAAAGTGATATCATAATTTTTTTTGAAAAGTGTGTAGTTTGTCAAAAGGCCAAGGGTTGTAGTACAAATGTAAGTCTTTATCAACCATTTCCAATCCCAAATAGGCCATGGGAATCCATAAACATGGATTTTGTGTTGGGGTTTCCCAAAACTCAAAGAGGATTTGATATTGTGTTTGTTTTTGTAGACCAATTTAGCAAAATGGCACATTTCATACCATGTAAAAGTACAAATGATACCTCATACATTGCAGGGTTGTTTTTGAAGGAGGTGGTTAGGATACATGGGTTACCATTAACCATTTTTTTAGACAGGGACAATAAGTTTGTGGGTCACTTTTGGAGAATCCTTTGGAAGAAGTTGGGAAAAAACTTGACCTTTAGCTCTTCCTATCATCCCCAAATAGATGGGCATACTGAAGTAGTCAATAGAATCCTTGGGAATCTCCTTAGATGCTTAACAAAAATAAATTCAACCCAATGGGATCTGATCCTACCCCAAGCTGAGTTTGCATATAATGACTCTATGAATTGAAGTGTTGGAAAAATCCCATTTGAGATTGTATATGGATTGCAACCTAGGGGAGTGTTTGAAATCATGGATTTGAGTGGCATGGAAAGGAGTGTTGAAGGAGAAGAGTTTGCAATGACCATGAAAGATATATATCAACAAGTTAGGGAGAACCTTCAAAAGAGTGTTGATAAATACAAACATGTAGATTTGAAAAGGAGAGAGGTTCATTTCAAAGTGGGGGACTTGGTTTTAGCTCATTTGAGGAAGGAAAGGGTACCTAAAGGAAAGTATTCAAAGTTGTAGATGAAGAAGATTAGGCCATGTAGGGTGGTCCACAAATTTGGAGCAAATGCCTATGGGATGGAACTCCCTCCTAGAGTTTCTATCTCCCCAATTTTTAATGTTTATGACCTATACCCTTTTAAATGGGTTGTGATTGTAGGTAGGTACTTTAGAGGTTCCAAATGAAGATTGGATCAAATATTTGCCACCTAGTCAACCATTGAAGCTTGAATGCATCTTGGATACCAAAGAAGCTAAAAGAACAAGGCATAAGGTGTACAATGAGTACCTAGTGAAGTGGCAAGGCCTTCCAATGGAGGATGCCACCTAGATGATAGAGGAAGACATCAAGAAGCATGGAACCATAGTTCAAGACTTGATTTGTTCTCCCCAGGAGTATGGTGTAGGGGCACCTAGTCTACATAATGTAAATAAGGGTCAAATGTGAGTCTTTTATGATGGTGAGTCAATTTTGATGTAATAAGGTCTATTTAGACCATGTGTGATGTTTTAATTCATGTGGAGTTGGTTTGGAGTCAAGTTGTCATTTGTTGCAAAAGTTGCATAAGCAATTTTGCAATTTTGGTGTGTATAGAATTTGAGCAGTCAGATGTTTGAAAAATGGTTTGGAACTGTTGGTTTTCGCTTGGAAAAGTTTAAATATTCCTTGGGATGTTCGAGGAAAACCTTTGGAGATGATTTTGATGCTCAAACAATAAGAATAACTCTATTTTTTGTGTGTTTATATTGATTTCTTGCTGCTACTGGGGTTTGTACGATTCCGTATGACTTGAACATGTGCTAAGTTGTATTGGAATTCATGGTGAACTAAGTTAACTCCATTTTTCAAGTGATTTCATTTATTTTCATAAGGTTTGAAGCGAGTTAAAGCCAATTTACTGCAAACAGTTAGAAAAACCTAGTTTTGAGGGTTTGAGAGTAAAAATATGAATTAGAGCCCATTCCACCAGTAGAAAATTATGAAAATCAGTGGAATGGAAGTAGATAGGATGTTTTTAAAATTTGTAGGGTTTTTAGGAGCAGGGGATGGAGCTAGGGCCGAGTTTGATACAACCCTAGCCTAATATCTCTATGTATTAGGCTTAGGTGATAGGTTGGACATAGGGTTTGATGTTAAAAGATTTGGTGACTATTCCAATTAGTAAAATTTGTATTTTTAGACCCCATGTGACATGAGGAAAGCCTTGGATTGAAGTTTTGTAGTTTGGAGATAACATTTCATATTGTTGCTTTGGAAAACAAGCCTAATTAGGCCTAATTACAATGTAGCAGTCAAGATTTGAGGGTGTTGTTACAAAACAAACATATCCAAAAATTTGATATGTTTCTAAGTGGCTTAAAGGGTATCAATAATTATGTTCACAATTTGGGTATTGGGTCTTCTTTGAAATTTTTGTGGGAAAAACCCTGTTCCAAGTACTACAAGGAGAATTGAAGGCTTTGGGAGAAAAGCACCAAGTTAGGGTTACAAAGTTGAAAGGCTTGTTCATTTGAGATTGAGTTGAAAACCTCCACCCTGCTCTGCACCATTGAACTAGTTGACTCCTCCATCTTTAAACCTACACCACCTTTCCTCTTTTCCCACTTTAATCCTCACACCTTTGAGCTAACATCATATATATGAATTGCACAAGTAAAAAATAAAATTAATAGGCACATTATGACCTCCAAGTCAAGGAAAAAACTTAAAATATTACCCAAAATCCTCTTGCAACATAGATTTTGGTTTGTGACCAAGCCCACCAACTTCCCTTAGCACCATACGTACAAATCATAATAATAAAAAATCATGTGAATTTGATGAGAAGCTGCAACACCCAAAATATTAATGCCCTTTCCTTTCTCCATATAATTCGTATTCGTCACCAAGAGAGGAAACACCACATGGTCTATTATAACATCAACCAAGAATATCAAACACAAAGGGTACATTCTAAAAATAAGAAATAGATGATAAAAATAAATAGAGTATGACCACTCACTTTAGTTAATATTCACTACCCCTACCAAATCCAACCAAAAACTCATATAAATCAAGCACACACCATTCAAATATGAAGTTCACCATGAGAAATTAAAATTTATATTCTTCACTTTGTGCCAAGGATTATCATAACCCTTTGTAACTTAATGCTCATAAATCCTATGTTGGTAGGTGAAAAAAAGGATATGGAATTAAACTTTTAGTCCCTTATTTTAAAACCAATTCAAAGGAAAATTATAGAGGATGATATTATAGACAATTACTGAAATGAAAGGAAAAGAGAGAGGGAGAAAACCCTAATTTCTTTATGGTATAAAGGATAATTTATGATTTAAACACCCTCTTTCCCAAGCATTTCATTAAGAATGCAATCCAACAAGACCAAGAGATTGAATTTCAACCTCAAAGGTGAGTCAATCAAGCCTAGGTTGGTGATTATTTAATGACAAAAAATGATTAGGAATGATTTCAAACAATATAACTAAACGAACTATATGACCTAAGATGCAAATTATAGATTTCCGAATGTGTATAGACTGTAACAACACTTTGCAGGTAGATCTGAGAAGGGTTTGATAACATGTACCTATTACCAAAATTTGATTCTAGGTAGTGCAGGAGGACTGGTTCACCCTTGGGTGAATGGGTCCTTGATAGGGCTTCTGAAAAACACCTTTTATAGTCCTCTAATGTTAGATTTGAGATACTAATTTTTGCTTGTACAAACTTTTTAAAGTAATGGAAATAAATTTTGCTTGAATTAGTTTTTGTGGCTTGGAAAGAATGATGACAAAAAATGCAACAATGCAAAATTTCTCTTCAAGATCTCTTCAATCCTTCAACCTATAATATGCACATACACAGAGAGGGAAAAATGTTTTGTTTTGTTTGTTTGGGGGTTTGCCTTTGTCAAACCCCAGTTTAGTAATTAAACCTTGATAAAAAGATAATAAAAGGGAAGGAAATGATGAATGAACACTTGTTACAACTCACCACCCTTCAATGGCTTCCTTGAAGGACTGAAGTCATACACATTCTTCAAAGGAATTAGATCTTACTTGCTTGATTTGATTGAATGCTTGAATGCTTGGGTGCTTGAGGATCTACAATGCATGTTAGCCTTCACAAGACAACATGAACACACATAAACTTGGACATGATGTTAGGATCTTGATTGTTGTTTATAATGATTGATGATGCTACTCTTGAATGCTCTTGATAATAATATTTTCTCTTAAATTTATCTCATAAAGTTTTCTCATGTGTGTTAGAATGTTGCTTAGATTTCAAATGATCAAAAGACTATGTATTTATAGATGTTTATCTAATTTCCCAAAAATTAAATTCCATAAGCTGGCACTTACAATTTGAATTTGAATCATTAATTTAGACTGCCAAAAACATATTTTAAAATGGGTCCTAGCACATAAAGGGAACCCATTCACCCCTGGGCAAATGGGTCCTGGCCTAAATTTCTAGGACACTCATAATCTATGGAAATTAAAATATTAAATGCATTCCTTTAAGAAAAAATGATAAAAATAAGGCTTTAGAATGCATAATTTGGTAAATTAGAATCTTAACTATGTCCAATAAATTAAGGGACCTAAATATATTGTGAAATTATAATGGTACATACAATTTCTTAGACTACATTTAGCCCCCACTTTAGCGAGAGTATGAACTTATGCTCAAAATCACACTATTGTAGAGAAATATATGTCAAGATAGGTCCACTTGTACAACTATTAGAGAGATAAGATGACAAAGGATCAAAGAGGTGGTCAAGGCCCCAAGATCTATGATGTCATGGAAAATCCAAAAAAGGCACAAAAGAGCACACACATGTGTATAGCAACAAAATGAGGTACACCAACATCCACTAAGTTGATGCAAAAAGAAAAGGGATGGATCAAGCCTAAGCTGTTTGTCCATAAAATCTACTCATAAGGGCTAGTGCAGTCCGATATATACTAGGTGAGTCCCCCCCCAAAACAAAGAATGGACTAGCATGCCTATGTTGTTTGTCCATAAAATATGCCAACATTACACTAGGTTCAACGCTCATGAACAAAGTGAAGCAAAAATGAAACTCACCTCAGGGGGTGCAAAAAAAATTCACCTTAGGGGGTGCAACAAAATTCACCTCAGCGGGTGCAAATAAAATTCACCTTAGGGGGTGCAAACAAAATTCACCTTAGGGGTTGCAAATTAAAGGTAACAACAATCAAAGGGGTATTATTTAATTCATGAAAGGTCAGACCTTAGGGAACATCACACTTGACATCACCACTAAGAGAGGAATAGTTGAGGAATAAAAGATTCACATCTTAGGGAATGTAAGCCATAGCATTACCACCAAGAGGAATATAATATGCCAAGAAAAGATCATGCTCTTTTAAGACACTGAGCTTAATATCACCAAAAAAGAAGACACATCACATGAATTAAGAAGACCACACTTTGATCGATAAGGTCACACTTCCTAGGATATGTATAATATCATCACTAAGAAGAGACCATGAAAATAATAAATTGGGGACTATATATCCCCCCCATGTAAAAATGTTAGCATAATTGCTACACTAACATTTTAAGGAGACATATAGGGATCTCAATAAGAAATACACCTAGGACAAGGCTACCTAACCCTTTCCCCCCAATTTTAGGACAAAGATGAGCCAAGATAAATTATGATATGATACTCCTTGCAACATAAAAGATAATTATGCATAAAGTTCAACACATGTGGCAGTGAGCATGTTGTAATTCTACAACTATCACATGGAAAGGAGTAAATTAAACACTTGTTAGTCTATTATATAATCAAATTGACTTTCAAGAGGATAAAATCCTTTCAATACCTTCTTTAAAGCATTACATTCATCGATAAGATTCCCAAGTGTTCTATGATATGCACAGTAATACATGTTTGTACTTTTTCCTTTCTTATTTTCTTAAATAGGTGGTAATGTAATCAGTCCTAGACAAAGAAGTTTGTCTAGGGTTCATTCAATCTCAGCTATAGTATGTAAAAATGGTAACTTCTTAAGTTTATAGGGCTTATATTTATTACTTGATTGAGTAATTGTTTGATGTGAAGGTAGAGGATCTTGATAGCCTAATCCCTTAGTTTCTTCAGATGGTATTTGTTCTAAGAGAGAATGGACTCCATGCTCTTTGTGAATGTTACATCCTTGCTTTTTCAAAATTCTAAAGCCTTGGCCATAAGTTTGTTCCAAATTAATAGGTGTATTGGTAACTTTGTCCATGTAGGATAAGAGAGTGTCATATGGCATAGATTCCTTTTGTTTATTATCAATGTGTGCTTTCATGCTCTTCGATTGAGTTACACCTTGTGGTTCAATTTCAGGATGTAAAAGATTAAACATGTCAAGTGGTGGAATTATGGGAGGTATTGGTTGTTGATAGGGGTTGTTAGGCCATTGCATTTAGAGGTAAAAGGCTGCATTTTTGTTAAGGTTATGCAAGGAGCTTTGTATGAATTCATGCATGCTATCTTCATCTTCACCCAAGATATCTATTTCATGAGGACATTCATTGGGAGGTGAAGGATCATGAATAGTGTCAATTGCATTAGGATCATAATCAAATACACATCTCGAGACATAAACCAAAGATTTCAAGGACATCTGCAGTTTACCAAAACAAATATCCATGATGAAATTTTATCAATTCTATGCAAGATGCAAGTATGCAAGAATGTAAAAGATGGCTGAAATTTTTTTAATACGACTTTCAGATCTGAAATGTGATAATTGAGTGATTTAAGATAATGAATTATTAATGAAAATTTTGATTCTAAACAATGTACTTTCTTTTTCCAAATGAACTAGATGTAAAAATGCTTCAAAATATACAATTTTTGAAATAGAAATAGAGATCTGCAAGTACAAGGAATTTGGGCAAACAAAAATAGAAATGTGTACAAAATTTTGCAGAAGCACCTGTACAAGGACAAAGTTTCCCAGGGGAAAATGAGTCTGTGTATAGGGGTTTGAAAAATTAAAATCTGAGTGTCTGAGTTAATGTTTATGACTACTGTTTCAGGTTGCAAAGTGGTTTTATAGTGACTATTTTTTCCAAATTTTTCTGATGAAATACAAGTGCAACTATATGATAATGTGTAGACAAATTGACAATTTTGAGTGCAATTTTGAATGAAATTTTAATCTAAATGACTGAAACATGCACTAATGTAGACTATAATGCAAAATATATGCAATTTTTATTTTTATTTTTATGAGCTTTTTAATGATGCAAACATGTAAGATCTAACCATAAATGAAGAATGCAAAACACAATTATGCAAAATCTAGATCTAGGGTTTGAAAGACTTCCAAATTAGAAAGCAATGATGTAATAATTTCGGGTTCACCAAAATGAAATGGAAGGAAAAAAGATAGGGAGAAAACCCTAATTTCCTTATGGTGTAAAGGAGAATTTATGATTTAAAGTCCCTCTTTCCAAGCATTTCATTAAGAATGCAAACCAACAAGGCCAAGAGATTGAATTTCAACCTCAAAGGTGAGTCAATCAAGCTTAGGTTGGTGATTCTTTAATGATAGAAAATGATTAGTAATGATTTCAAACAATGCAACTAAATGAACTATATGACCTAAGATGCAAATTATAGATTCCCAAATGTGTACAGACTGTAACAACACCTTGTAGGTAGATTTGAGAAGGGTCTGATAGCATATACCTATCACCAAAATTTGATTCTAGGTAGTGTAGGAGGATTGGTTCTCCCCTGGGAAAATGGGTTCTTTCTATTGCTTTTGAAAACACTTTTTACAATCCTTTGGTGTCAGGTCTGAGATGTTATTTTTTGCTCGCAAACTTGTTGGAATGACATAAATAAATTTTGTGACTTAGTGTTTGTGGCTTGGCAAGAATGATGACAACAAATGCAATATTGAAAAATTTCTCTTCAATATCTCTTCAATCCTTCAACTTGTAATTTGCACATACACTAATAGGGAAAAATATATATTTTTATTTGTTTGGGGGTTTACCTTGGTCAAATCCTAGTTTGGTAATTAAACCTTGATAAATAGATAATAAAAGGGAAGGAAATGATGAATGAACACTTGTTACAACTCACCACCCTTCAATGGCTTCCTTGAAGGACTGAAGTCATACACATCTCTTCAAACGAATTAGATCTTGCTTACTTGATTTGCTTGAATTCTTGAATGCTTGGATGCTTGAGGATCTACAATGTATGTTAGCCTTCACATGACAACATGAACACACATAAACTCGGACATGATTTTAGGATCTTGATTTTTGTTGATAATATAACATGCCCATTGTTCTACACTGTAATTATATATGTTTTACCCACAAGTGAATAGTTTATGCATCTAACCTTTAAGAGCAATTTTTTTTTTCTTTTCCTTTGAATAATAAATGCACATTTGAAACATAATTCACACTTTCCCATTGCATACAAAATAATTCCTTTCACTGATTCAAATAATAATGATACATAATTTCTATATGACATTTTATATAAATACAACTTCAGTAGAGATGGATACAAATTGCAAACATAGCTTAAACAAGCTTACAAAATATATAAAGTACAATGGTCCAAGAATTCCCGCTCAAATATTGGCCACCAAATGATGAGGAGAAGCATCACTCAAGTGATTTTCTGCCAACCACGGACTTACTATGGTCCCCCGCACATCTACCTAATTGGTGAGGTGGCCCTACCCTTGGACGAAGAGATTGGTTTGGTAACCTCATAACAATAGCCTATTCTAATCTTGGTGTTGTGTCCTATAAATTTCTAGATTGACATATAGTGGTTACAACTTACATGTATGAACATCCCATGCCTAGTACGTAATCCCAAATCACAGTGAAATTGGTAGTGTAAAGAGTGGCTACTTACACTACTTTCGCCAATGTTTCCATTACCCTTAACTTAGAGTAGACATCACATGTTCAGCCACCTTAATAGCTCAATTTGGTTTAACATGACCATTATACTCTATAGCTAGGTTAGCCCCTTTCCCATGGATTAGACAAATCCCAAGAATAACCCACATAATAACACATAACAATATAACTTTACTACCAAAGGGATTATAGCAACTTCTTGCACAATGCTACATATGTGTAGAATAGACATCCTACATATAAGGAAGATAACTACACATAATATAAATCCGTTTCACTCAAATAAACTCTCATATATAGGGAACATAAAGACATAGCCAATAAGATAGGTTCTACAACATATTACATAACCATGAAACAACCAATCTCAAACAAACACCATAAAATATTCAAAAACACTCTTTGCCCAACATAGTAAATAAACTAATTTATCCTTTCCAACATAAAGTCATGGGTATACAAACTAGTCTGCCTGTATAAAACTCCAATTGATTAAACTTCTTCCTAGTATGAATCCTAAAGATTGATTGATTCTTCCTCCAAGATCCACTTGACTACCCTCTTCTAACTTCTCTCTAAATCTCACAATAAACACAAATACGATATACCAAGATAACTCTCAACTCACAAGCTCTCACTTACAATAAAATAACATCAAGATAATAAGAATGATAAGTGTAGAAATTGGTAGAATGGGCACCTCTATTTATACTAATTTGTGAGCAACCGAAGGCTACAAACAAGTAAGTATTTATGCCACCTTTCTTCCTCGTGCAATGAATCACTCATAGGTTTGTAACATATGACATTCCTTATGGCTGAGTCGGCTTGATATTTGGGACAAAAAACTCAAAACAAGTTTCCTAATTCGAATTCCATTGCAAAATGCTACCAAGCTTGCACTTGATTGAATCTAGATACTTATTTACTGGCTTATACGAATTCAAAGAATTCTTTTACATTCCAACTTCTACCAAATATGGAGCCACCTCTTATTCCTTGGTGCCACCTTCACATGCGCGACTTGTTGACATATTCTGATGTTTCAAACAACATTTACTTCCCTACTAAATTTTTTTACATAGCTGCAAGCATTCCTATGTGCTATGCTTAATGTTTGACTTGGTCATAATTACTTTATGCACTAGACTTAATACCACTTAAAGCTGCGCTTTAAGCTTCATGTGCCCCATGATATAATATATGCCTTGTTGTTTATTATTAACAATAATAATCAACACTATCTTATGTGCTTGAGGTTTATATTAATAACTTTATTCCACATATATTATATATATATACACATACTTATCTTTCATAGTATATATATATACATATATGTATATATCAATATATATATATATTAATATATATATTTATTTCATAAGGTTTACCAAATACATTAACAAACATATTTATATAATATATAAATATAAAGAATACTATTACACATATACATATACGTTACTATAATATTACATATATATATAGCACATATACATATATACGTAATTCCATTTCAATATCTTTTTAAAATATTTAAACATACAATTCCATTGATCGACATACATACATGGGATGCATATGTAGATTTAGTCCACTTGATATTTCCATGCATATGGGTGATCAATTCATGTGCATGCGTAGGCATGTCTACCTACGTATACTCATGTACACATTCACTCACATGTATGAGTCTATCATAGACATGTACACATATACATATATATATCTTATGCATATATCTCATCGATATCATAATAAGGATACAAGGAAAGATTGACACATGACATCAAGACTTAATCACAATTCTCAATCACAAAATTCACAACAAAGATTACTTACCTTTTCCCAAAATTGACTTGAATCTCTATGAACAACTAGGATGTGAGTGTGTGAATGCTTAGTTGGGCTCGTTAAGGGTTACCATACCAAGTTCTTCTCCCGAGATATACTTCTCTCTTCTGGAGGATCGAACCTATTCTTGCACTCAACTTGGCACATCATAATCGTAGTTAGTCGAACACAACATAATCATATGCATCATACATTTCATAGTTAGAAACATTATAAAATATCAAATTGCATCAATCATTCATTCTTCATATTTTCATTCAAGATTCATAAAACATATTCATATAAAGATTCATAAAACACATTCATTTGTTCAAGAAATTTAACCAAACAAGGTAATTGTAAATAGGCAATATCGCTCAAGGTGTAACATATTCCTCCTATAGACACCTAAATTTGGACACTTGATTTATCCAAATTTATCCCTTTTCGTCTAAGCATCCCCTTATTTGCATTAATTAAGTAATATCGCTATTATTTAATTAATATCCTTAATTATGTCAAATCCCTAAGGTATTTAATTAATAAATAAATACCTTATCTCTTTAATCCTCATTTTCATCATATATCACATCCTCCATCATTTTTATCTAATCCTAATCCATCTTTTAATCTCATCATTAGGGATGTGCACATGCCTAATCCTTGATTAAGATGTGTCACATCCTCCAACTTTTGCAAGTTGGCCTCTAATCTCTCTTAGCCACTTAACCCTCCTTTAATCCTTCAATAACTAGCCTAATCAACCTCTCAAGAAATTTTTAATTCCTTTTATCCTTCTAAGAAATATTAAATTCTTTTTTCTCTTCCCCATGTGATCTTTGACTTGTCACATCAAGTCACATGTGAAATCTAACCCTCTTTTAATCTTCATTAATTAGTCTAATCAAGTACTTGCACAACTTTAATCACTTAATTGAATCAACCCTATTAAATACTTTCTCCTTTTGGAGAAAGCATTCCATTCCCTATGTGAATTTTTAATTCACATTTAAACCCCCAATGCATTTAAAGGAATTTTAAATTCCTTCTCTCATCCCCATGAGGATATTTGAGGAATTTTTAATTCCTCACATGTCCTCTCACCCACATGGGGACAAGGACCTCCTTTATGAGGAGATCTTGTCCCAATCCCAAGGTACTATGTACTTCCTCCATGTCATGTACTCTCTTTCCACCTCATGTACACATCATTTTTTTTAAGCCATATCACATGCCACATGTCAAGATGTGAGGGCTTGTGAGTTCTCAACTCACCTTAGCCCTACATCTTGATCTTGGTGGCTCAATCTTGACCATCTATTTCCCTAGAGAATTCCAAAATATCTATAAATACCCCCTTTTTTCTCTCATTTTGAGAGAGAGATCATTGATAGTAGCCAAACTCTTGCAATTTTTTTCCTTGAGCCATACTTAGCCATTTTTCATACTTGCATCCACTTTCACCCATTTTCCATCCACCTTATAGCTTGCATCTCTTACCATCCAAGGAGCATACAACACCAAAGATCGAAGGGCCAACCAAAGGATCGATTTGAGACAAGGTAAAAGGTTCCATTTTGTTGTCTTTATTTTGTGTTGAATCCAACTAGGCTAATCCTGAGGTGTAGAGTGTTTTTAGTGTTATTTTCTCTCTTTTGTTTGTTGTTCATTTCCTAACACTGAAATTCGCCCTATCACACCCCCCTTGCGAATCATCGGACCCCCAATGATTTATTTAGTATTGACATGGACATAACATCAAACATCAAACATAAATCATCCATAAAGCATCACATAACAAAGCATTGTAGTCTTGAAAATCTTGCAAGACTTGCAAAAACTTCTGCTTCATCTCAACGTAATCTTCCCAAGTGGAAAAATCTTCTACATACTAATCCCATTGGACTTTTCACTACAAAACCTCTTTATTACGTAAGTGGATCTTACATGTTCTGAGCACCTTGAGAGGCAAGATTATTACCACCCCTAGATCCTGCACATTTAAAGCATTCCAATCAATAGCATGGTTATCACCTGGGGTATACCTCTTAAGATATGAAACATGAAAAACATCATGCATCCTAGCAAGAGCTGGTGGCAAAGAAATATTGTATGCTACAGGGTTGATCTCCTCAAGAACCTCAAAGGACCTATGTAACGTAGGGTTAGTTTGGATGACTTTCCAAATTTTATAGAACACTTATGAGGCTTGACCCTTAACAAAACCTTTTCTCCTTCCGAGAAACTTTTGGGTACCCACTTAGTATCAACATAACTTTTTTTCCTATCATTAGCTTCTACTAACCTTTGCTTGATAATTCCAACTTGCTCCTCCATTTTGGATAACATCTCTTATCCTATCTTCTAGCTCATCCAAACTTATAGGAGTTTGACACTTCTTTCCATATAATGCTTTGAATGGAGCCATCTTGATCATAGAATGATAAGAGCTATTATATGCAAACTCAACCAATGGTGGGTATTCTTCCCATTTTGTATTGTTGATCCATGCAATACATTCTTAGTAGGTCTTCTAACACTTGGTTCACCCTTTCAGTTTGTCCATCCATTTTTGGAAGATATGCAAAATTTATATTCAATTTCATTTCAAGTGTAGAAAATAGGGTTTGCCAAAATCTATGTCACACAAGCATCCCTATCCGATATAATCTTCTTGGGAATCCCATGCAATCTAAATATCTATTGAATAAAATTTTGAGCTATTATTGGAGCTCTGTTGGTCAAATTTCCTAATATAAAGTGAGCTACCTTAGTGAGCTTGTCCACCACTACCATAATGGAATTGTGCTTATTTCTTGACATAGGTAGTCCTTGCACAAAATCCATGCTAATGAATTGCCACTTACTTTCTGAAACTTCATGTGGATACAAAAAACCTATAGGGTGATGATGCTCTACCTTCACTCTTTGGCATTCTAAGCAACTTGCTACAAACCTCAGAACATCCCCTTTGATACCCTTCCAGAAATATAATGGCTTTACATCAACCAACATTTTGGTGACACTACGATGTCCTAAATATGGTGCATTGTGAACTTCTTTCCATACTAAGTTCCTTAATTCTCCAGAATTAGGTACATAAATTCTCCCTTGAAATCTTAATAATCCATTTGGCTCAAGGTAATACCCTTCATAGCTTTGATCTTGCAAATCGTCTGAGAGTGCTTACTTGAATCGTTCATAGAACTCATCACCCTTGGATTCTTGCAATACTTGACTTAACGTTAGTCTGGATTGATACCATAGAGGAGATATGCTTCCTACTGTGAACCAATGATCTTTACCTACTCTAAGTGATGCAAAACAACATGAAAAATAAAGGAAAAGAACACTAACACCTCACGATTAGCCTAGTTGAACCCAAAAACAAAGAAAGATAACAAAAAATAGATTTAACCTTGTTAGAGTTGATCCTTTGGTTGGCCCTAGATTGTTGATTGTGTATGCTCCCTTTGATGGAAAGATGATAAAGTGGATTCAAAATGTTGAGGGTTTGATAAGGAATGCAATGAGAAAAGTGGGTAGTTGAGAAGATGAATACAATGGATAGGATGAAAGCTTCAATGTGCAACAATGGTGGATGAAGGTTATGCAAGTGTGAAAGCTTGGTTGAATGCTTGAGCTTGAATATTGTGAATGGATGTTCCTTAGAATGAAAGAAAAATCTATCATTTTATGGAAAGAAACCCTAGGGAAATGGACAGTTGAGATCTTGCCACCATGGGCAAGATGAAGGGTTGAAATCTTGCCACCATGGGAAAGATGGATAAGGACACATGAGGTGGAGGATGACATGTGATGGGAAGGTACTTGTAAGTACCTTGGAATAAGGATGATGTGACCTCTCAATGATCACATGGGGAAGAGGAGAATCTTGGATGAATAAAAAGTGAATTTAAAATTCACATGATTGAAAAATCTTGTGGATAAGATAAGGTTCCCAAAAAGAGAGGTGAGAAGTAACTTGGATAAGACAAGGTATTTAAAAAAGGTAAGTTCTTACTCACATGTGACTGATGTGACAAGTTAAAAGTTCTAGAAGACCTTGGCACATGTGATTGATGTGACAAGTCAAAGGTTCTAGTACTTTTCATGAGAATAAAGAGAGTCTTGGAAGGATAAAAAATAACTAAAAATTCCTTGGGGGAAGACAGGGGTCTTGGATGAATAAATTTGAATTAAAAATTCACATGGGGAAGAGAAAAATAAATTAAAAATTCCTTGGGGGATGGGGAGAGTTGACCAAGCTATTGATTAGGCTTAACTGATTAGTAATTAGAAGATAATTAGTAGTTAAGGAAGATTAAAATCCAACTTGTAAAAGTTGGAGGATGTGACACATCTTAATCAAGGATTATGTATGTGCACATCCCTAATGAAGAGATTAGGAGATTGATTAAGATTAAGAAAATGATGTGACATGTGAAGAATTAAATAAATGCCATATTTATTTAATTCATTTGATGAAAATGAGAGTAAAGGAGGGTGTGGTATTTAATTATTAACTAAATACCTTAGGGATTTAGAGAATTTAAGGATATTAATTAGATAATAGCAATATTACCTAACTAACACAAATAAGAGGGTGTTTAGACAAAAAGGGACAAATTTGGACAAATATAAATGTCCAAATTTAGGTGTCTATATTTTTCCCCTCTTTGAGATGGTGTTACGAAGTAACATCATTTCAAAGAAGATTAAAAGATAGCACCAGAAAGAAGATGGTTATATTGGAAAAGATGCCCCAATCATTCAAAGGAGTGACTAGGAAGAAAGATGATGGGAGTGATGATGAAGGTTAGGGATTGAGGATGCCCCCTAGAGAGGACATGCGGGTTCAAGAGAACACGGGTGTGCTCTCAAAATGAATGAGACAATGAAAGGGTATATGAGGAAGATGATGCAAAGTGATGGATAAGAGAGGATGATAAGCTATGGGAGATGGATGAAGTACAAATGGATTGAAGGACAAATGTGATGTTGCCCTAGTCAAGATACAAGCCAAAATGAATTGATGATGGATGGAGTGTTATCCTGGAGGGAATGATATATCCCAAGACAACACAAAAGGATAGGGAAGGATACATCCCGATGATGATGATGAAAGTGTTGTTGATGAGGGAAGGATTCATCCCAAAACAACATGAGGATAGGGAAGGATACATCCCAATAAAAAAGGGTTGTTGATGAGGGAAGGATACATCCCGAAACAACACCAAAGGATAGGGAAGGAGACATACTGATGATGAGGATGATTGGATCGAGGCTTGTAACAAGGCTGGGAACAAGACCAAGGATGTGATTATATGATTTGTGCAATATTCAATTGATAAAGATTGGATTGAGATGTGAGATGGATGAAAGGAAAAAAAATGATGGGGGACAAGATGCTTAGAATAACCAATCTATATTATTCTAAGAAGATTGAAGGGATGATGAGAAGAGACTGGATGGATAGGGGAGGGAGATTGATGAAGGATGAATGGATGGGGGGGGAATGAAATGCAATCCTAATGCAATTTTCCATTTTCAAAGCACTTATTTTTGCTATAGCATAAGATACCAAGTGCCGGGGTATATGGAACCAAGGTGGATTAGTGTCTAATGCATGAAATAAACACAACAGACAAGAAGGATATCCCAACACCCCAACGTTGCGATGACTTTGGTTGGGCTAGGTATTGGAATAACCACAAGCACAAAAGGATGCCCCAGTGTAACACAAGACCATAGGGATCTTGGTGGGTACTACGCAAGACAACCAGGAAGACAACAACAAAGAAAAGATCAAGATACGCCCCTATGTTTACTAGTCAAATCACACCATGATATGATGGATCAAGGTGACCAAGAAAAGTGATGATAGGGAGCTCAAATGATTAAAAAAAGCCAAAAGCACCAAAAGATCATAATCAATTTCAAATTTCCTTTGCCATAGGATCAAGGGGATGGATGGGATTGATGAGGTCTATTAGGAAGGATGCATCCTGTTGAGACCGATGATGGATACTAAACTAAAAGATTGATAGGACGCAGGATACTTGGAACCAGTTGGATCTACTGATACTAGTGGATCTCATTTGTTAAGAACCAAATAGATAAGGGCATAGCTTGATGACACGACACAAGGTAGACAAGACACAAGACTGACACATCCTAAAGACTTAGGGGCTCGGGGGCCGATCAAAGATTAGCCTTGTCTATGTGAAAGCGCAAAGTCCTCATAGTTCGATAAAAGGCCATGGATAAAACTGGGAAGAGGGAAATGGAGACCTTAATGATGGATGACAAAGACTGGACAAACAAAAGCCCTGGGGGCAGATCAAATGATCGACCTTGCCTACGTGAAAGCGCAGGGGCAATGTAGTTCAACAAAGACCAAAGAAAAACAATGGATAAAGGATTATGATAAGATAACCCTAATAAGGGGATAAAATGACGGGACCGAGATGATGAGATAGGAGAGACCTATTGGATTGGATAGGATGGTGATGATCAAAGCTCAGGGATGGGATAGTTATCCAAATCATCAAAAGATGAATCAGGATGATGATACGATGGATAGATGAATGATGAGAAATGATAGGAGATTAAAAAGATGCACAAAAGAAGTGAGAGTGACGACGATGAGATAGATGGCATTGGATTGCGTGGGGAGTAGCCTATAGCTAGATACCAATGACAAGGAATTAGGAGATGGGATGAGGATAGAGATAAATGGATAAGGAGATAAGGAGGGGGGATGTAAGGGATTGTTTGGATAGATAGGAAGATAAGGATGGGGAGATGGAAGGGATGCTATGATGGATGGATAGGAAGATAAGGATAGAGAGATGGAAAAGGATGATAAAACCAATGAATGATGTCTTCAAGGACTATGTCACAAAGAAGGAGATTCCCCACTCTAGATATGTTATGTATGATGAGGCATGAGGGATGGAAGATGGACCGATGGGAAAATAATGGAGTGATATGGATATGGATAGGATGCATGGATAAGGAAGGGAGATTAATGGTAGCATGATGGGTGGAAAAGGTAGAAAAGTGCGAATAAGGATTAGGATAGTGTGTGGATGAGGGGAATGTATGCCAAGAGGTGTCCAAAGCATGTTTATATGTTTGCCCCTATCGATATCAAGATCATAAGGAGGATGGAGGGATTGGGATAAACGGGATATGGTAGATAAGATGTGGATGGTAGAGGGGATGGAGGAGATGGTTGAAGGGGATGTAGGTGCCCCCAAGTGCGGAAGGAAATCAGATGGGGGATGTACGCATGACACCTATTTTCAAGGTTTTCATCATGGTACTTATTAAAGGCACTTGTTTGCCAAGTTTTCACCATTGGACGAATTATTTCTCTTTACTTTTTTCTCAATTTTTTTGATTTTTTTAAAAACTTTTGGATATACTATGGATGGAGATGGATAAGGATAGGGATGTGGAAAGTGGATTTGGAAGACATGTGATCAGGAGGTGGATGGAGGACTCAAGCATCAAATTCCATATGAGGTACTAAGAGCCCATGTTTGAAATGACTATTGGATGTTGATGCAAACTTATTAGGATAAATGGATTATGCAAGAGGATGGATTAAAGGGGTTTGATGAGGGAGATATGTGGGATAATGGATGGGATGCTGGAAAGTATATGGATGGAATGATGGGGTGGATGTGTGATGGGAGAAATGTTCAAGACCAAAATTGGCACATATGGTGGTGGATGTGAAAGGATAGGAGGATTAACAGATGGAGAATGTGGGGATAATGGAGGAGATGGGATAGTGGATTTTGGGACATAAGGACACAAAACATATTTAGGAGATGGAGGATGTGTATGATTCGCTTTCAAATTAACAACTTTAGATGTTGTTATAGATTTTTTATTTGAAGGCATTGCATTTTTTTTCTTTGGGATCCACATGGTTTTGATTTTTGTTTTGGTGGGCCTTTGTGGCATATGGATTTGATTTGGATTCTGGATTTGATTTTGTATTTGAATTTTCTTTTTGTCAACATGTCTTTTAGAGGGGACATGAGGAGCTTTTGATTCATGTGGATGTTTAGATTCATGCATTTTTATTTTAGCATCCAAAGTGCTTTTAGTAGCAATGGGATGGGTGTGATGAGAAGGATGGTGTGGAGTGATGTAGATGGGATTTTGGGGATGATATGTGGATGGAGGATGTGCGGGTGTGTGACTTTGTTGATCCTGATTGGGGAACATGGGTTGATGATGGGTGAAATGGATGGGTGATGGAAGGGTGAAAGGATGAATAGGACAAGATGGAGGAGGTGATTTTGGGATATAAGGGCCCAAAATAGACTTGGTGGATGGAGGATATGTGATGGTGGGTGGAGGGACATAAGGACCCAAAATGGATGGAGTAGATGAAGGATGGGAGATGGTAGTGGAGGGATGTAAGGACCCAAAATGGATGGAGCAGATGAGGGGGGAATGTGGATGGTTGTTTTGAGGCAATACGATGGAGGAGGAGGGATGGCAACAAATGATCTGGTGGAGCAATGGGAAGATCCTATATTTCTTTTGGAAGAGGTTCGTTGAGGATGTATAGAGGTTGTATCGACATCTTTAGATTGCGAGTCTTGAGAGATATGTCTAAGACCTTGCATACAGATTTATTCTTTGACCTGTACGGGCTCTAAAATACCTTGCTCATGAAGGCTTAAACCTTTTCCTTGATAGTTCATGTTCTTGAGCATGCAGTCCATGATAGGATTTTTGTTATTTTGGAAGAATGATGCGAGTCCATTATTAGGTAGAGGATGATGGGTGGTATATATGCTTTGTTTTTCTTCTGCAAGGAGACCACCATGGAAGAATGTGAGAGTACCAAGGGGATATAAAAGCGGTGAGGGGATAGTAGGTTTAGGCGACAATGGAGGATCATGAGATGGAGATGATGGGATAACAACATCTGGATGAATAGTATTAGGAGAGGGATTAGGTGATATGATAGGATCTGGATTTATGACTATAGGTGATCAGGGATCATGTGATGGAGATGGAGATAAGGGCTCATGAGATGGAGTGGTTGGATCTTGAGTGTCAAGGGAATCATGGGGTGGAGTGGATGGAGGACTGTGATCTTGAGGTGGACTAGATGGGATGACAAGATCTTGATGTGGAGAAGGGGATATGATGGTGTGCTTTGGATCAAGCTCTTGGCATGAATCATCGTGTGTGGGTGGCATGATGTTGGAGCCTTGGAGGGACTCTTCAAGTGCGGAAGATGGAAGGATGGAGGATTCAAAGCATTCATGGGAATGGATTTCAGTGATACTAGGAGTGGGAGAAGTGGATTGGATTTGTGTGTCATCGATGGGCTTGGTGGCTTCTAGGGTAGGAGATGGGTGTTCAATGGATTCAGTGGGTTTGATGATTTCAATAGTTTGAGTGGTGCTAGGGGTGGTAACATCAATGATAGGTGTGGTGCAGAGAAGGGTCTCATCATTAGGGACCATAGATGATGGATTGGGATAGCATGGTTCCACGACTGCAATGTGTGGAGTGGGGGATGTCTTCTTTGTTATAAGTCCTTGGAGAAATTTTGGAGTGAGAAACTTGCATACTCTAGGCTTGGCTGGAGTGATAGGAATAGATGAAGGATTAGGGATTGGTGAAGGATTGGGATTATGGATTGGTGTATTAGGATTAGATGGGGGAATGGGATTGGATGTAGCACTAGGAGTAGATGGAGGGTTAAGGTAGAGATATTGGAATGGTGAATTAGGATATGGGGACATGGATGGTGGATTAAGACAAGAGGATACGACTGGTGGATTGTAATAAGGGTATGGGGATGGAGGATTAGGCTGGGAAGATTGAGATGGCAGATTGAGATAGGGAGACGTGGATGACAAATTAGGATAAGAAGATGTGGATGTTGGATTAGGATAGGTTGATGGGGGTGTAGGATTAAGATAAAAAGGTGTGGATGTTGGATTAGGATGGACATATTGGTAAGGAGGATTAGGATAGGGGGACACAGATGGGGGATTCTAATAGGAGTATTGGGATGGAAGATTAGGATAAGAAGATGCAGGTGTCGGATAAGAGGATGATGTAGATGAAGGACATGAAGAATATGAGGATGGGGAAGATATTGAAGATCCCTTGTCAAAGGTGGCATAAGGAGCATGATTAGGCATGGATGAAGACATGATAGGATAGCTTGAAGGGGTGATTGGATTGTGGAAAGTGGGTGGAGAAAGCTTACTAGCAATGATAGCATCAAGGGGCTCTATGTCATATACCTCTTGATCGACAAGAATTTTGTTATTGTCGTCGACATAATTAGGGTTTCCCTTAACTACTATTGATGGAGGATAAGGATTCATGATGATGAAAGGATAAATAGGGTGGATCAAAGATTTTGGATGGATACAAACTAAACCTCAAATTGGGATTTAGGTCAAGATTAGATCGGGATCAGATTAAAGCTCAGATTAGGATGATTGAATGATGTGATGAGATTGATTTTGATGATTGGATTTGATTATCAAAGGATGACTATGACACCAAATCTGCTTCGAGATGGAAGAAGATTGATTGGGTCAAAGGTGATTGGATAGGGATGCGATTGGATTAGATTGATTAAGATCGATTGATGAAACGATCTGATAAGATCGAATGATGGATCAAACAAGATGATGAAAGGGATTCTAAACCCCATTCAGAGATTACCGTAGGTAAATTAGGATGCTGATTGATTAGATTAAAGGATAAATGGATGATTGCAGAACATAATCTACCTTGGGATTGAAAGTAGATTGATTGGGCCGAGGATGATGACTTACGACACCAAATCCACCTCAAGATAGAAGTGGATTGATTGGGCCAATGAATGATATGTATGATAATGATTGGATTCAAATTCCTAGGTCAATTTGGATAATAACCTCTAAAACAAAGTTTAGGGGATTTAAATCGAGAAAATGATGATGGATACCTAACTTAGAGATGCTCTAAGATGATGTACCTATATGATTTAGATGATGAACGAATGACCTTGGGAGAATGCAGATGGACCAAAGCTCAGATTGGGATTGGATCAGAGGACATGATAGGATTGATTCTAAACCAAGTTCAGGAGTTTTAACTAGAGGACATAAGATACTGACAATCCATTTTTTCCAGATTTGGCAGTTTTCAAAAATTATTAAAAATTGTTATTTTAGGAAACTTCACAGGGATATCTTTGGAGTCCAGTTTTTTCCCAAAAAATTCCTAAAAATAAGGTAGGATGAATTTCACTAACCTCCCAAATATGAGACACACATTCTGAGTTATTAACGAAAATGATTTTTCAAAAACTGAAAAAACACTAAATTGCGATTTTGAGGGTCAAGATGAAAGTTTGAAGCCCTGAAAATGTGCTGAAATGGGGACCAACCGACTAATGGTAAGTTGGGAAGCTACATGCCACCTCATACCGCAACCACCCATAAAATTTCAGCCCAATCGGACACTCGAGTCAAATCTTATGGCCTCGAGAAGTTTCTACATAAAAATCAAAACCCCTAAAAGGAAGTCTAGATGATTGGGATGGATGATTTGATGATAGATATGGACTCTAATGATGTTCTAAGAAGTACCTATGTGGTTTGGTTGATGAAACAATGACTTACGAAAAAGTGTTGATTACGGGCAAACGGGTGCTCGAAATGACTAAACAGAGGGTGAAAATAGTTGTTCAGAGGGTGGATTCGCCCAAATTAGGGTAGGTACGCCCCTCTGCAGGGTAGGTATGCCCCTTTAGAGAGTAGGTACACCCATCTATAGGGAAGGTACGCCCCTTTAGAGGGTAGGTACGCCCATCTGTAGGGCAGTTACGCCCCTCTAGAGGGTAGGTACACCCCTCTGCAGGGCAGGTACACCCAATGATATTTAGTGAAAGATAGGTAGAGAACAAATGCTCAAAATAGGTGGACGACTGTTCGGATCAAGGAGACGACTACTCAGATCCATGGGATGAATGCTCAAAATGAGGAGACAAATGTTTGGGATGGGGAATGGATGCTCGGAATGATGAGACAAAGACTCGAAACGAGGAGGTGGATGATCGAACTAAGGAGACAGGCCTTTAGAACAAGCAAACGGGTGATAGAAATGACTGAACGAAGGGTGAAAATGATTGTTTGGAGGGTAGGTACGCCCCTTTAGAGGGTAGGTATGCCCCTTTAGAGGGAAGGTACGCCCAAGGATAGGTCAAGTTCGCCCGTTGGTGAAAGATAGGTAGAAAATGGGTGATCGACTCAGGTAAACAAGTACTCTGAACGAGGGGATGACTGCTTGGATCAAGGAGATGAATGCTTTGGATGGTGAATGGATATTTGGAATGGAGGGACGAATGCTCAGAATGGGAAAATGAGTACTCAGAATGAGCAAACGGGTGTTCGAAATGGGCAAACAGGGGCTCGAAATGACTGAACGGATGATAAAAAAGGCCGTTTGGAGGGCATGTTCACCCAAGTTAGGGTAGGTATGCCCCTTTAGAGAGTAAGTAGGCTAAACTTAAGGGTATGTGTGCCCAAGGATAAGGGAAAGTTTTTCTGTTTAGTGAAAAATAGGCAGAAACGAATGCTCAGATCAAGTAAATAGGCACTCAAAACGAGGGGGTGACTGCTTTAAATGAGGGGATGATTGCTCAATATGATGAAAGGACATTCAAAATAGGGGACGATTGCTCAGAATGGGCATACGAGTACTCATAACAAGCAAACGAGTGCTCGAAATGGTTGAACGAATGATGAAAAAGGTTGTTTGGAAGGTGAAAAAGGTTGTTTGGAGGGACAGTTCACCCAAATAAGGGTAGGTACGCCCCTTTAGAGGGAAGATATTCCTATTTGGTAAAAAGATTGATAATTTTGAGAGAAACAGGCTACAAAATGATTGAGACAGAGGGTAGGTTCGCCCCTATTGAGGGCAGATTTGCTCAAGTTCAGGGAAAGGTCGCCTCTGTCAATTGAATTAGACTCAATTAAGATGAAAATGGCTAAGGTAAAGGACCAAAATACTACAAAAAACAAGCAAATGACAAGAAACACACTGGTTTTGCACAAAAAAGATAGTACAAATAACATAGTCCTAAGATTAGTGATGAGGGGTATGGCCAACATAGTCCTTAATCTAGGATGAACAAGGAAACTAGGGATTCCTCGATATACTCTCGGTACGTGAGGCACAACTGTGAACACTAGCCTATCATAGGCATGAGTCAGGAACTCAAACGAGATACTAAAGGGCTTAGACCAACTCTTCACATTTATCTAGGTATCACCCTAGCTTCGACGCTCCTCTAGACACGACGTGACTGAATTGGGGTACAACTTTGGTTCTCCCCCCTTTGTATACCCTATTGGTACGCGTGGTTGGGATTGTCCCTTGGGGTGATGGAATCCCCAAGTAGGTCTCGCTAGAAAGAGAGCACTAATCATTTTTGGCTACTCCCTAGGCTCACATGAAGTGCAAGGGGAAAGATTGGATGATGTTGTGCCCTCTTGGGTGACACAATGGACTTGCAAAAATAGTAAACAATAGATTTGACTTCCCCCTAATTAAACTATGTGCCTAGATTAATCCATGAAAATGATAAACAAACTAGATAAACTGATTGTCTTGCAAGAAAAAACGTTAGCTATTTTGTTCTTTTTTCTTCATCAATCATGAAATAAGCTGCATGAAAGTTAGCAAAAACATAAACACTCTCACAAACAGGTGATGTTAGGGGGTTACAATCTAAAAATAATGAAAACGAAAGCCAAAATGAAGTTTAAATGATTGTTGTTACCTCACAAAAGGCTCTGTCTGGGTAGGTTCACCCTTGTTTGGGGCAGGTACGCCCCTCTACAAGGGCAGGTTCACCCCTCCAGGGCAACTACACCCCTCTGCAAGGGCAGGTTCGCCCCTCCAGGGCAAGTACACCCCTCTGCAAGGGCAGGTCCACTATGTAAAAAATAGTCAGAAAACAACCTAAAAAAGAGCTAAAAACAACAATTTTACCTTGCAGAAAGCTCTGTTTAGGGAAGGTTCACCCCTCTGCAGGGGCAGGTTTGCCCCTCTAGGGAAGGTACACCCTTCTGCAAGGGCAGGTTCGCCCCTCTACAAAAAACAGTTAGAAAATAGCCTAAAAGTGAACTGAAAACAATAGTTTTACCTCTGTTAAGGGCAGGTTCACCCCTCCTGGGCAGGTACGCCCCTTTGCAGGGGCAGGTATGCCCCTCTATAAAAAATCATGGGCAGCGTCGCTTGCCTACAACCTGAACCTTCAAAAATGAAACAACAATAAATGTAAAAGGATAGGAACCCGTTTGTGGGTCCCACCGGGCATGCCAAAAATGTGAACCAGTGATCTTGACCTACTCTAAGTGATGCAAAACAACATGTAAAATGAAGGAAAAGAACACTAACACCTCATGATTAGCCTAGTTGAACCCAAAAACAAAGAAAGATAATAAAAAATAGATTTTACCTTATTAGAGTTGATCCTTTGGTTGGCCTAGATTGTTGATTGTGTATGCTCCCTTTGATGGCAATATGCTAAAGTGGATTCAAAATGTTGAGGATTTGATAAAGAATGCAATGAGCAAAGTGGGTAGTTGAGAAGATGAATACAATGGATAGGATGAAAGATTCAATGTGCAACAATGGTGGATGAAGGTTATGCAAGTGTGAGAGCTTGGTTGAATGCTTGAGCTTGAAGATTATGAATGGATGTTCCTTATAATGAAAGAAAAATCCTTCATTTTATGGAGAGAAACCCTAGCCAAACATATAGTTGAGATCTTGCCACCATGGGCAAGATGGATAAGGACACATGAGGTGGAAGATGACATGTGATGGGAAGGTACTTGTAAGTACCTTGGAATAAGGATGATGTGACCTCTCAATGATCACATGGGGAAGAGGAGAATCTTGGATGAATAAAAAGTGAATTTAAAATTCACATGATTGAGAAATCTTGTGGATAAGACAAGGTTCCCAAAAAGAGAGGTGAGAAGTAACTTGGATAAGACAAGGTACTTAAAAAAGGTAAGTACTTACCCACATGTGATTGATGTGACAAGTCAAAGGTTCTAGAAGACTTTGACACATGTGATTGATGTGACAAGTCAAAGGTTCTAGAACTTTGCATGGGAATAAGGAGTCTATTGGAAGGATAAAAAGAATTAAAAATTCCTTGGGGGATGGTGAGAGTTGACCAAGATACTGATTAGGCTTAACTGATTAGTAATTAGAAGATAATTAGTGGTTAAGGAAGATTAGAAGCCAACTTGAAAAAGTTGGAGGATGTGACACATCCTAATCAAGGATTAGGCATGTGCACATCCCTAATGAAGAGATTAGGAGATTGATTAAGATTAAGAAAAAGATGTGACATGTGAGGAATTAAATAAATGTCATATTTATTTAATTCATTTGATAAAAAGGAGAGTAAAGAAGAGTGAGGTATTTAATTATTAACAAAATACCTTAGGAATTTAGAGGAATTTAAGGATGTTAATTAGATAATAGCAATATTACCTAATTAATGCAAATAAGAGGGTGTTTAGATGAAAAAGGGACAAATGTTCATTAGGTTCATGAATGTTGCTGGTGCATTTGTCAATCCAAAAGGTAATATTGTGAACTCGTCATGTCTGTATCTAGTTCTAAATGTCTTAAAAATATCTTTATCCTTGATTCTTAGTTGGTGATATCCAAAATATAGATCAATCTTTAAAAACACAACTGCTCCCTGCATCTGATCAAAGAGATCATTGATACGTGATAATGGATACTTATTCTTTACCATTACTTTGTTAAGCAAATGATAGTCTATAAAAAAGTGTAGTGTACCATCTTTCTTCTTAACAAAGATCATTGACGCTCCTTAGGGTGAAACACTAGGTCTTATTAATCCTTTAGACAACAACTCTTCTAATTGTGCCTTCAATTCCATCAATTCTATTGTGGTCATCCTATATCATACTTTTGATATAGGTTCTAACCCAGGGACTATATCAATGGAGAAATAAAACACTCTCTTAGGAGGAAATCTAGGTAGTTCATCTGGAAACACGTCCACAAATTTTTGTAGGACAAGATATTTCTCCATATCCGTTTTCCTTTTTTCCACCACTTCTCCTTCGACTTCTTGAGAATCTTGAGGTTCATAATACATGACACCATCTTGAAGGATGACTTCCTTGTATTCCTCAATTTTATCCATCTTTACTGTGAAGATTTGACAACCTTTCTTTTTCTCCTTATGCATTTGCACAACTGAAATCTATCGCAATTTCACTTCTCTAGGTGTTCCTTGCAAAGACCCTTAGTTACCTAGGTCATTTAAGCATTCTATGGTTTTAGCATGGAAGTCCACTTTAGCTGTATGATTCCATAACCATTTCATTCCTAAGATGACATCATATGAACCTAACGATGCTACGTACAGATTCACCTCTGTAGAGAAACTTGGAAGTTCTAACCTTGCTTCAAATAGACATTGACTCACCATAGCTCTTGTCTGGTTTGCATACTCCACAACCCAGGATTTTTCCATAAAACCAGCTTTTCTAGACATTTGACTTGCTATTTTAGGAGAAATGAATTTTTTTTGGGCACCAGTATCTATTAGAATTGAGATAAGAATGCCATAAAAAAGTACCTAAGACTTCTACGAGAGTGATTTGATACTCTACTTGTTGATTGTCTACTGCTGCATGTATCCTTTGTTGAAATGCAACTTGTTTTGGAGGTAGAGGATTCCCATGTGGTTGGGATTATTTTGGCTTACTAGGACACTAATTTGCATAATGATCCCCTCCACATGTGCAACATCCATTCATTGGTCCCTTCCTTTTCACAGGTCTTCTAGAGTTATTACCATTTCTGCTAGATCTGTTGTTGTAGTTGTTGTTACTTCCTCTTTGGTCTCTTCTTGGTTCATTCCACTTTGCCGAGGTTCCTTGTCCCCTTTCTTCTAAAATCTTTTTCCCTTCACTAGGTCTTCTTAGAGCTTGATTAGCCTACGCCAAGTTAAACTTCTTTTTATTCCTTTCCTGATAGATTGAAATAGACTTAAGCTTTTGTTCCTACTTAATAGATTTTTCATATACCAAGTCCATGGTCATAGGACTGTGTACGTCTACTTCACAAACTATTTTGGAATTAAGACCCATAATAAAATTCCTTATTCATAATCACTCATCCTTTTGGTACATAGGTACATACCTCAAGAGGTGGGTGAACTTTTCTCAATATTCATTCACTAAAGAATCTCCTTGCTTAAGATTCTGGAAATCAGTGAGCTTTTGATCATAGAAGAGTTGTGGTAACCACCATTTCTAGAAAATATTTATAAACTTGCTCCATGTCAGCCTCAAGGAACTAAGTCCTAACTCCATTTTCTTATTCATCCAACAGTTGGATGCTTCACCTACCAACTAGAAAGCTCCCCATACAACTTTAGTGACTTCAAAGTAATTTCTAATCTCAAAGTACTTTTCCATATCCGTAAGCCATGCTTCAGCCGCATTCCCAGTAGCACTACCCTCAAATTTAGGAGGTGTAATCTTCTTCATGTCACTGGACAACTCATTGGCCAATTGCTTCCTTTTAGTTCCTTGACTTTGACTGTGACTCCTCATCCTCTTGTTCACTAGAATTGGTGTGATCACCAAAATTATCCCCTTCCTCTTCCTTATGAGGTACTTCTTGTTCCATTCTTTCTTTACCCCTTACTTCCTATTCAAGGTTTCCTATCCTTGCTCTTGTTTCATCCATTATAGACAAGATGCGGTCCAACTTAGCTTCAACATTCTCAGTACCTTGTCCTACTTCTTGACTTCCCCCAATGTTAGTTCTTGTCCTAACCATTTTTCCAAGAAAATTTTACCTAGAGGTTTCATTTAATTAGATCTAAGAAATTTTACTTAATGTTCTACAAACATTAAATAACAATCATTCATATAAAGAATATCATAAAGAAATTTTACACATTTTTTTCCAAAAACATATTTTTTATTATTTCAAATTGATGAAGGATTTCAATATCCTTAAGTTTACATAGAATGAATATTCAAATAGTCTAAGGGAGAGTATCCCTTAGATTCTCTTTCTGATGCATAACTTCATGGGGTATAACCCTAAGATTTTTGTTTATCTTCTTCATAATAAGGATAATATCCTTTAGACCTATCCTCAGACACATAATTTTGGGGAACATATTCCTATGATTTGCCACTTGAGGCTATTACAGTAATTTCAGTCATAGGTATAACATGAGGGCCCCTAAATAACATTGCTAGACTAACACTACATTCTAAGGGCATATCCCTAGAAAGTGATAAAGAGTTTGACTTTGTCAGAGAGATAGGAGGTAAGTAGTTGAAGTTGGCATCATCTTTCATCCTTCTCTTCTCTTGGATAATTCATGAAAGGGCATGACTGATAGTCTTTGGATCACTCAACCAAATGGCATTTCCATGATTGTTTCCCTCAATGGTACAAACAAGGGCTTCTCTTACCTTTTTGGCCCATAGGTAGCACTCATTCCCGATTACTAACTTTCTTGTAGTCATCCTAAGATGCACCATCTTGGCATAAAAAATTCCAAACATTAGATTCTCATAATGTTGGATTGGAAACATAGGGAGCACATAGGTTCCATAGCTAAACTTGGTAGCTCTGATACCATGTGTAACATGCCCAATGTTCTACACAGTAATTATCTATGTTTTACCCACAAGTGAATAGTTTATTCATCTAACCTTTAAGAGAAATAAATTTTTTCTTTTCCTTTGAATAATAAATGCACATTTGAAACATAATTCAAACTTTCCCATTGCATACAAAAGAATTCCTTTCATTGATTCAAATAATAATGATACATAATTTCTATATGACATTTTATATAAATACAACTTCAGTAGAGATGGATACAAATTACAAACATAACTTAAACAAGCTTACATAATATATAAAGTACAATGGTCCAAGAATTCCCCCTCAAACTCGGCCACCAACTGATGAGGAGAAGCATCACTCAAGCACTTTTCTGCCAACCATAGACTTACTGTGGTCCCCGACACATCTACCTAATTGGTGAGATGGACCTACCCTTCAACAAAGAGATTGGTTTGGTAACCTCATAACAATAGCCTATTTTGAGCATGGTTTTGTGTCCTATACATTTCTAGACTGACATATAGTGGTTATAACTTACATGTATGAACATACCATGCCTAGTATGTAATCCCGAATCACAGTGAAATTAAAAGTGTAAACAGTGGCTACTTACACTACTTTGGCCAAAGTTTCCATTACCCTTAACTTAGAGTAGATGTCACAAGTTCACCTACCTTACTAGCTTGATTTGGTTTAACATGACCATTATACTCTCTATCTAGGTTACCTCCTTTCCCATGGATCAGACAAATCCCAAGAATAACCCACATAAAAACACAACAATATAACTTTACTACCAAAGGGGTTATAGCAACTTCTTGCACAATGCTACATACATGTAGAATAGACATCCTACATATAGCAAAGATAACTACACATAGTATAAATATGTTGCACTCAAATAAACTCCCATATAGGGTACATAAATACATAACTAATAAGATAGGTTCTACAACATATTGCAAAACCAAAAAACAAGAAATCTCAAACAAAGACCACAACATATTCAAAAACACTCTTTTCCCAACATAGTAAATAAACTAATTTATCCTTTCCAACATAAAGACAAAGGTATAGAAACAATATGTTTGTATAAAGCTCCAATTGATTAAACTTCTTCCTAGTATGAATCCTCAAGATCGATTAATTCCTTCTCCAAGATCCACTTGATTGCCCTCTTCTAACTTCTCACTAAATCTCACAATAAACACAAATACAATATACCAAGATAACTCTCAACTCACAAGATCTCACTCACAAAAAAATAACATCAAGATAATAAGAATGATAAGTGTAGCAATTGGTAGAATGGGCACCTCTATTTATACTAATTTTTGAGTAACTGAAGGCTACAAACAAGTAAGTATTTCTGCCACCTTTCTTCCTCATGCAATGAATCACTCACAAGTTTGTAACTCATGACATTCCTTATGGCTAAGTTGACTTGATATTTGGGACAGTAAACTCAAAACAAGTTTCCTAATTCAAATTCCATTGCAGAATGCTGCTAATTTTTCATTTGATTGAGTCTAAACACTTATTTGCAGGCTTATACGAATTCAAAGACTTCTTTTACATTCCAACTTCTACCAAATATGGCGCCACCTCTTATTCCTTGGTGCCACCTTCACGGGTGCGACTTGTTGACATATTCTCATGTTTCAAACAATATTTACTTCCCTGTTGAAACATTTTACACAACTGCAAACATTCCTACATGCTATGCTTGACGTTTGACTTGGTCATATTTACATTATACGCTGGACTTAATACCACTTAAAGTTGTGCTTTAAGCTTCATGTGCCCCATGATATAATATATACCTTGCTGCATATTATTAACAATAATGATCAACGCTATCTTATTCGCTTGAGGTTTATATTAATAACTTTATTCCACACACACACACACACACATATATATATGTGTGTGTATACTTATATTTCATAGTATATATATACATCCCATGTATGTATGTCAATCAATGGAATTGTATGTTTGAATGTTTTATAAATATATCAACATCCATAAATGGGATGCATATATATATGTCAATTTAGTCCACTCAATATTCCCATGCATATGGGTGATCCGTTTATGTGCATGCGTAGGTATGTCTACCTACGCATACTCATGTACGTATTCACTCACATGTATGAGTCTACCGTAGACATGTACACATATACATATACATATATATATATATATACATCTTATGCATATATCTCATCGATACCACAATAAGGATACAAGGAAAGACTAACACATGACATCAAGACTTAATCACAATTCTCAATCACAACATTCACAACAAAGATTACTTATCTTTTCCCAAAACTGACTTAACTCTCTATGACCTGTTGGAACTATAAAATTCTGATGATTTTTCATGTTGTTCATACCCATGCATTTTCCAAACGAGTCCTACCATGAGCACATTTTCCTTATTTTTGGCCATGTTGTCCCATAGATTCCATCGAGTCTTGAATAATTCACATCATGGTCTATATCGACATAGGAATACCAGGGTCTCCCCGATCCATTTTGCGTTTTCTGCTAATAAATGTCTGTGTTGCCTATCGGAAAGACATTTTTGATGTCATGGCGATTGGATTTTACTTACTGGCACTGTTCGGCAGGATTTCTTCATGGTTTCAGCAACAGAGGATGATACATTTCGGCAGGTGTTTGGTCATCGGGGTAGCATCTTGGCGAACTCAATTAGTCTTGCTGACCACCAATGGGAAAATACATATTAGGAGGAGTTTAAGGTTGTTTTAGCCAGACTAAACGATATCAAAAGGAGGTCATAGCAAAGTGTATATGTCTCACCGACAAAGCACAAAGGGTTTCTATCGAATGGCTTTCGGTGAGAGGTTGGTTATGTCTCAACGATCAAGTGTGAGTTTGGGGTGTTTCGGTATGACATAATATAATCTGCGTAAGGTCTCCCCAACAGTAGGAAGTTACAACGACATACATGGGAGAGATGGACTCGTCGGTGAGAAAAACCTTATGTCACGGCGACCAAAATGTATCATGTGGACTTTCGGTAAAACAAAGGGTGATCTATATAGCGTCTCCCCGACTATGAATTGTCTTGGCGAAGGTGAATGAAAGACATATCTTGGCGAAAGTATGCTCTTGTCTCAGCGACTCGGGATGGATGAAGGAACTTTCGGTAAAACATAGTGTGATCTACATGAGGTCTCCCCGATATCAGAAAGTCACAGTGAAGCGGATGAAACAAGGGCACATCTCGGTGAGAAAAATTCTTATGTCTCAACGATTGAAACAAATATAACAAAAGAACACATCTCAAGGAAACATAAAGTGATCTATATGACGTCTCCCCGACTTTGATGAGTCACGGTGACTGATTGCGATATAATTGCCTTCGACATGACTATCAGGATGTCTCAGTGAATGATTAACAAAGATTTAAACACTGTGGCCGACATGGGATTTTCCCGAATGCTACAGTTGGCCGACATGGATTTGGAAGCGATGTGTTTCCTAATGCTAGTGTATAAATGTGCATTCCTGATTATAAATAAAAGGAGATTTTAGATTGGATATAGTAGGTAGTGTAGGAATGGATACAGTAGAATGAAGTTCTCATAACAGAGACTATGATGCATGTTTTCAAGTGGCGATTTCAATGAAAATCAGTTGGTGTGGTAGTTTATTTTTGGTGTCAATTGTCTGTTGAGTTTATTGAAAAGTATTGCTAAGCTGTCTCCAAGTTGATTCTTTCTGGTTGTTTAAATTTATGTAACAAGTTTATATTCAGTTTATCAATGCACATTTGCTGTATCTGTGTGGTTAATTAACTGGTTCTCTCAAGGAGAGATTAAATCCTTTTGGTTGATCACAGTAATCAGGGAGATTCATCTGGATTATTAAAGTAGAGCTTAGTAGTCATAGTCTTGCATGTTTATACAAGTTATAAACAAAATATACGCCAGCAATTTGAGTTTTTGCCAGAATAAGTTGCCCACTTCTGTTTCATTTGACTCCGCATACCCAATAAGGCACTGGTCTCTGCAATTTCATCATTTGGGTTCATTCAGTTTCTTTACATCTATTAATTGAACACTTTAGGATTTAGATTAGAAGATCGCTATTGCTATTTGTATTTGTTTCATTTGTGGACAAATCATTGCAAGAAGGATAATCATAAATCAAGTCTGCTTCATTCAGATAGGTACACCCGCCTAGGTCTGGCAGCACCTAAAGAGTAGAAGGTTTAATTCATTTGACCTTGTCTGTTACCCTGAAACGTATCAAGAGATTGGCAGCCTCTTGAGGCATCCCACCTGTGTTTTTGAGAGATAACATGACCAACTAGGACGTGAGTGTGTGAATGCTCAGTTAGGCTCGTTAAGGGTTATTAGATCAAGTTCCCCTGAGTGATACTTCCCCTCTCTTTTGGAGGATCAAACTTGTTCTTCCACTCAACTTGGCACATCATAACCATAGTTAGCCAAACACAACATAATTTTATGCATCATACATTTCATAGTTAGAAAAATTATAAAATATCAAATTGCATCAATCATTCATTCTTCATATTTCCATTCAAGATTCATAAAATATATTCTTATAAAGATTCATAAAACACATTCATTTATTCAAGAAATTTAACCAAACAAGGTAATAGTAAATAGGCAATATCACTCGAGGTGTAATAGATAATGAATGATAATGCTACTCTTGAATGCTCTTAACAATAATATTTTCTCTTGAATTGCTCTCTTAAAGTCTTCTCATGCATGTTAGAATGTTGCTTAGATTTCAAATGATCAAAATATTATGTATTCATAGGTTTTTATCTAATTTCCCAAAAAATAGATTCTAAAAGCCAACACTTACCATTTGAATTTGAATCATTAAAAGATTGCCAAAAACATATTTTAAAATGGGTCCTAGCACATAAAGGGGACCAATTCGCCCCTGGGTGAATGGGTCCTGGCCTAAATTTCCAAGACACTCATAATCCATGGCAATTAAAATATTAAATGCATTTATATAATGTTGGTTCTCCTTTTGGAAAAATAGTAAAAATAATGCTTTGGAGTGCATAATTTTGTAAATTAGAAGCTTAATTAAGTACAATAAATCAAGTGATCTGGAGGATCTTCACCAAAAATTGAAGTTTCTCATTTATCTTTAGAAATGGCATCATCAGAAAGTGGTCAAAATTTTGACTCCAACGCAACTCGAACAGAGTCAAACGGAGCTACAAAATCCAAGATATGCTCAGTCAAACCTTGGTCAACCTTAGAGCTAGGTCAGAGAAAAAAAGGTCAAAAATTGACATTGTCAAAAGTGGTCAAGACTGGTGTCAATGCAAAGATCTCATCGCAAGCTTTTTGACAACATTCCTTTCATGGAAAAAAGAGTCTATTTGCACGAGATATGAGCAGTCAAAGTTGGGTTGAATTTGCTGACATCAGCATGGTACGGTCAACATCCAGTCATCATCATCAGCCAATCACATGTTGACATGTGGCAAAATCTAGACAAATAAAAAATAATAATAAAAAAAATGCACCTAATCCTAAGCTTTAAAACAAGGCTAAAATAAGCCTCAAAACAAGGAAAACAAAACCCACACCTACCTCCCACGTGCATGCTTACTTGGGGAAAATTTTAAGGAGGAAAAGGTGGGCTTTACTTGGTAAAACAAGTAAAACAAAAAAACTAAAATATTCCCCTTAAAAGTAACCACTAAATTAATGGGTGGTAAGTAATAATTAATAAGCCCAAATTTAAAACAAAGTCTTCTAAAAGGATGAAAAACAAACTCCCATAAACAATATAATCCCAGATATGACAAAAATTAAGGGGCTTAGGGATTTTATATGTTTTTTTAAAAATAATGTAAAATGGGAGATTTGAAGGTTTTTGTGTAAATAAGGGGGATTTTTAAGTTGTATTTGTAAAAATGGAGAGATAAGGTTGTTTTGTGAAATCAATTGGTTAGTAACCAAATTGATTGAATTTTCAATATAAAAGGGGGGTTTAGAGGCTTGAGGATTCATTGGGAATTATTCAGGTGTTGGAGACTTAGAGCATTTCAGAGAGATAATTTTTCTGTTCCTGTACGTCGGGAGAATGTTGGAATTATGTTGTGCTTGAAGGGAAGAGCTTGCAAACTGTTGTAATGCCAAATTTTTGAAGATTTCAATCGGATCGGTCTACTCTTTGGAGAGGGGCTCAAAGACGTAGTCGTTCTTACGATGAACTCCATTATCAATTTGTTTGCATTCTCTCTCTTTCTCGTCTCATTCTAAATTATGATTTTGTTCAATTAATTATGTGTAGTTGATTTCATTTTTGTAATTTGAGGTTTTGAAGTTGTAATTAGTTTGCATTCTTAAAGCAATCATCTTAGATCCTTAATCAGATCATCAAGGGACCCAAATATAGTGTGCAATTGTAAAGATATACAATTTCCTACACTACAATTACTTAAATTAAAGCTATCTAAATGACTCGCTTTCATTGTTACAAGGTCTTGCAAGACACATGTATTAGCCAAATAGTCTATCATTGTATTCATCTTTCTCTTACAATACTTATGTAAATATGTAAAATACCCTTTCATGGATTGGACTTCTTCTACTAATCTATTAAAATTTCAGTTAGGACTATGAACCTTCTTCAAAGTATTTATGAATATTAAAAATTACCTTCTTACTCCACATTCTTATACTTAAGGGACTTGTTAGTATTAGAATTGGCTATGGATACCAAGATCTTGAGACCAAATGCAAAGCACAAAGAGAGAGAAGGAATGTGACAAGAATAAAGTGTATTCTTATCAATATGATTCAATGATATTATGTTGTTCATGTACAATGTAGAAGAAACCCTTTGATTATATAGCCAAGGTGAGATACAAGATGCCATAATATTATGACAAATGTCTTAATCATATGATATGAGACAACTAATCACACTGACCTAGGTTCACATGTGTTATAAGTCAAAATATAAGATAACAACTAATGACAACTAACACCTTCTAGAAATATTCTTAGGACCTAAGTAAACTTAACATGTAAATAAGTCCCCTAGTAATGAATTAACTAGGTACAAGACTTTATTTGCACCAACACCCCCCTTAAGTGCAACTTAGGGAGTAGCAACTTATTATGAAAATAACACAAAGATGGGTCCTGACTACAAGGCCATGCTAGGTACCCATGTACAAATACAAATGAAATCTCTCACAAACAAAGAAAAGGAGAAAACCCTGTGGGACAAAACTCCTCCCCAAAGGAGAGATGAAATAGAAATGATCTTAATGAAGAATGAGAAGGTAAAAACCTCATGTGAGGAAAAAGACCCCCCCATAAGAGAGAAGAAGAGAGACAAGGCGGCCCCCCTCAATGTTGAGTCTCCTGCAATGATGGTAGAAGCTCAACAATGAATGTTGAAGATGATCCAATCTCGCCGAACAATGTTCCTCCCCTTAGGAAGAAACAAAACCATGAATGTGTGTAGGATCTCAAGATGGATGATGGATGATGTCTCTGAAGCATGCTCAAGTGTCTCCATGTCGATGCTAAAAGATGCCACACTCCAAACAGGCGTTCTAGGTGACACTACTGAAGAGGACAATCCAGAATCAAGTAGAGATGAATGTAGAACATGATCCAAAGAAAAGGATATCCTCTTTGAAGAAAAAGAAGCCTCCTCCAAAGTCTATCCAAAAGTATCCACAACCACGTCAAACTACAAAGAATGATCATGTAGAGATTGAACAAGAGGGTCAAGGTGTTCCCTCAACAAATCATCTCCATCAAAGAGAAGATGAATGTCATCAATGATGTCCCCAAAATCTGCAATATGAGACTCCACAAACAAGTCTGAAATACCTATCAAGAAGCCATCCAAAGTAGCCATATTTGGAAGACAATTAGGATCCTGCTACATTGAATCACAAGAAGCCATTTTTGTAGCAATACAAGCATCATCAAATGCAATAGTAGACGAGGATGTGATCTCAATAGGAGGAGGAGGAGAAATAAGAGAAGCCTCTTTGTCAACTGGACATTCAAGACATTTATTATACTCAAGCTCCTCTAAAGTATCAATATCATAGGGTATATTATCAACATCATTAAGGGGAAGTAAACAATCTGCAGCAGGATCATCTGGGAATGGAGAGATATGATGGTATCCAAAAATCTCCCAAATCTTGGTCCAAAGTGTGTGTGGGCACTTGATATGTAAGATCTCTATAGGAATACAAATGCCAATATATGTACCAATTAAACCTACAATGTGATCATTACTATTACCCCAAATTGATTGCTTCCAAGGTGTGTCTGGTTCAGGGATGAGCCCATAAAGGTATGGAAAAAGCTTAAGCCACCAAAGATTTGTCAAGATACCTTTCTTCCAAGACTAATAATTATCCTTATTCAACATTACCACATAAGGATGAATAGAAAATCCCATGATACCTCCTCAAATGATCAACACAAATGAATCAACCACAAGATTACCCCCCCAAATTCACTCAATCATGAAACCCCCTGAGCAATATCTGATTTGGCACTTTAAATTTAGTGCATTTATAGTTGCCACTTGCCAAAAATAGCAAAGTGGTCTTGATCTCGGTACATGAAAATGCCAAAATTGGCCAAAAAATAAGAAAAAATTTGGTATAAAATGAGATCAATCTAATCATACCACTGAGAAGTACACAAAAAATTATGCACTTTCAAAAAAATCTGCACCCAAAAATGTTACCGTAGGAGCAAAATATGAGCTCCTAAAGTTCCCACAATGAGGACAAAATAGCACCACCTATGAGAATCTACAATTTTTGGAAAAAATAGATACCAAAACCAAAATTTGATTGCACCACCATGTAGAGCATGAAAAATTATCCCAAATAAAAAAAAAATTGCTCGAGAAAAGGAGTCAAAATGAGCAAGTTAAGAAGCTTCAAAGTCAGACTGCAAAATAAAAAACTCCATTAGTGAGGGGGGAAATTTTTTTTAGAATGCTAACATCATCACTGATGTGATGATGATTTCATAAATATAGGAGATTAAATTTGACATTCATTTGGCTGTCAAAAGCGAATATGCTCCGCCAACAGAATATTCTCTCGCTGATAGCTTAAAATTGATAGGTTCAAAGCCGTCACTGTCGCAGTTTGACTTTTTGCCAGAATATTCTTGATTTGACAAGTAGGTCACAAATGAATGAGTGTCTACCATGTTTCGCTTAGTGTGAGAAGTTGGATTTAAATTTCTCTATTGGATTTTTCAGTGTAACTGCCAGTTTTTGAAAGTTTCGGCCGCTGGTTATAATTGAATGGAGCTTGCCATTGTTTTAAATAGTGAAGCACTGGATTTCTTCAGACTTGAGCACCATTTTTTATAAAACTGGCCACTAATTTAATTGGTTGAATGATTGAATAATAGGGGCCTGTCATGCAAATAGAATGCTGCAACTTGGTAGCGACCTACTGGCGGGTACAGTGCATACTGTCTGACGCAGTGTATTGCGAGTTAAAAAAACTGCAGAGATTTTTTTGTGGGTTTTTACAATAAAAATTTATAATAATTTTTTTTGAAAATTTCAATTGGCCTTAGTTGAATTTTTCTAAAAAAAACTTTCAATTTTTTTTAATATATATATATTTTTAAATTTGTACCGTCAACGTGCAATAATGGCGATTTGTACGACCATGGAGGATAATTTTTTTTTCAGATGGCTCTAGGAAAATTTATCCAATTTTGACGAATTGATAGTTGATCTTAGGGTTTTTGGCCCTTCTAGACGTGATGGGAGGGTCAGATTTGACCCAAAATGCTCCAAAAATGCAACTACCTTATGGATCTGGCAACCACTTTTTAGCTTCAAGCCCTCATAGATTTGGCCTCCTATGTTCAATTTAGATGAAACAAAAGGAAAAATCAACTTGCTCAAACCTTCCAGATGCAATGGTGAGCTTAGATTTGCACAAGAAAGCTCCAATTTGAACCTATAATAAAGAGCTAAAAATGTAACTCCCCAAATTTGGTATTTCTTTCAAGCTTTTTTGATTCTCCAAATCATCATACAATGTAGGAGAAGAGCATACTCAACTTTTCAAGATTTAGCATCTCTCTTCAAAAAAAGACTATCCAATGGCACCCAACCCTCTTTGATACCATGTTAGAATTGGCTATGGTTTCCAAGATCTTGAGACCAAATGGAAAGCACAAAGAGAGAGGAGTGTGACAAGAATAAACTGTATTCTTACCAACATGATTCAATGATATTGTGTTGTTCATGTACAATGTAGAAGAAACCATTTGATTATATAGCCAAGGTGAGATACAATATGTCATAAGATTATGACAAGTGTCTTAATTATATGATATGAGACAACTTATCATAGTTACCTAGGATCACATGTGTTACAATTCAAAAGATAATATAACAACTAATGACAACTAACACCTTCTAGAAAGATTCCTAAGACCTAAGTAAACTTAACATGTAAATAAGTCCTTTAGTAATGAATTAACTAGGTACGGGACTTTATTTACACCAATGGTTAGCACTCAAGCCAACTACATGAATGCCTCCCATCCAACCTCATTATTCATCTTCAAACCCAAGAGTAGAGAGAATTGATATAATATATTACCCATTCTATCTTGAATTAGAAACATTACCAAAATTTATCTAGGTTTTCTTTAGTTGTTCCATCAAAATTAGCCTTTATGAAGCCCTTGTTGATGAGGTCCAAACCTCCTAGTATTCTACTAAAGTATGATTTCTTCCTTTGTCTTGCAAGTTCTCTAATAATTTACCTCTAACCTCTTTGACAGGGTTTCTATTCAAACTTATTACCCCCAATTTTATCACCCTCATTTTCTATAATACCAAAATCTCTTCCAATAATCCATAGAACTTGGGGAAGGTGAGAAGACATTCAAATTCAAATATTAGACCTCTATATGTAACCATTTGGTGAATAAACTAAATAGGTACCAAATTTATGACCACAAAAAGGAAAAGACAACCCAAGGAAGTCTAACACAAGGATAGTTTCCTTTCTCCACAACAAAAGAAGCTAAATGAGGCTTAATGAGAATCATTGAACTCTCTTTTATTTTAACATGATCTTAATAAATAAAATTAACCCTTGACTAAATATACTTTAGAGAATTTTCTAAGCTAAAACTGATTGCTTTAACCTCTTGTAATGACACATATAGATTAGGCCTAGACTTGCAAAAGAATCTAACCTAAAACATTTCATCACAAGCCTTTATTCCCTTAACATTTCAACTAATAATCTTCATATCATAAAATATAAAAATGAAAGAGGCTTGAGGTGGGGGTGGAGGAGAGGGCCTCTACCCCTTCACAACTTATAGAATCTAGGTAGCAAATTTATACTCTTATTAACTACTTCATAAGAAGATTCTACATGATATTGAGCTAATTCATGATTCAAATAAATGAGTCCATTCTTACTTAACTGGTATGTAACATATCTAGGCCTCTTAACATAGAACACTTTCATTTTTCAAAGCTCACACTAGTGGGAGCCTTGTTAAGGGAATAGACAAAAAATTGGGAGGAGACCTTTCCTTTTAAAGAATCATCCTTTATAATCTAGCTTATGGGATTAGAGTTATGAGAAGTCTCAACCTTAATAACAAGTCCAAAAATTTAGTAACTCATAAATTAATATTTAGCATTATCCAATTCCTTATTTTAATCACCAACAATAACTAGAAAAATAGGATTAGCTTCATCTTCATCAAATGTAGGGAGCTTTTTAGAGGCTACATTTTGAACACCATTATCATATTTTTACATCTTTTTTGCCTAATTTGAGCACATGAACAATTCATTCTTAGATATCTATCTTTTTTGCAAAGAAGAAAGATTCAAGGCTACCTAAGCAATTTATTTAATAGCTCTTATAATTATGTTATGCCATGAAAATTCAATATTATCTTATCATCATTTAGATAGTGCTCGAAACCAACTTTTTAATGATATATTGTAATCCCAATCTTTCTAAAATTGCAAAAATAAAAATAAAATTATTTAGCCCCCCAAGGGCTAGGCATTGGTCGCCCAGATGACCTTGGGGTGGCTAATTTTTTGCTTTAAAAAAAAAAAAAAAAAAAAGCAAAGAAGATTTCATATTTTCTCCTATAACCCTAGTTGAGAAAAAACCTCAAAAATTGAGAAGGGGTTTTCTAAATCCATGTTTTGATACCATGTTAGAATTGTGAATAAACATGAGACACAGGATCAAACAATGAAAAAAACACCTTCCATGCAAGAGCTCTACAAAACAAATATTTGCTATTCCTCAATAAGAAAATACTTACAGAATGAACATCAAGAGTCTTTAAGGAGATCTTCATATGAGTTTGAGATAATACATTTAGGGTTGAGTGCTTTATAGGAGAAAATCTAAATGATAGAGGGATTAGATCATGACAATTGTAATCATCTTGTGTGATGAATTTTTTTTATCTAATAATAGCTCACTTTAGCTAACATAAAAATACTTAGTTAATAGAAAAAAGTACTCCTAAGTTTAGCTTAAGTGCATGAAATGAATTAGACTAGTAATCAATTAAAGATTAATTAATTATTAGCTAATGCATAATTAATCTAACAATGGATTTATCCCATGAGTAGTTAGTCTTTCACTAAATTTCCACCTTGCTTATGCAATGGTGAGGTTGTCTTGTTGTCTTTGTCGCAGTGTTTTACATGACACTTGTGTGCATGTTGTTGCATAAGTGTGATATGTCATTGTTGCATTAATGGAATTGTTGTAATTGTTTCAAAAAAAATTGTTCCATTAGGTTTTACTCTGAGCATGTTGGCTTGGGGTATTACACAACATATAGTTATCAAAGATTAATGAAATGAAATTGATAAGAGTGTGCCTCAATTTATAGATTTTTAGGACAAGTAATAGATGGTGGATATGTGATGGAGATATCAATAGTGGAGGATGAATGAGAGGGATTCCCTAGGATTGAGGAGAGAATGGAGGGTTATGATGGAGGTTGTTGAAATGTGAAGGTCTAATATGCACTTACCAAAAATAGTAAGTTGTTGCAACTATAGACACCTAAAAATGTCCCAATGGATTACATTGGCTAACTAACATCATTTCCTCTCAAACCCATCCTCTTTTCGCTTAATTGATTAAATTAGTCTAGCTATTTAATTAATTGCATCATTTTCATCTATTAACCTAGTTCATTTAATCAGGTTAATTCCCCCCTTTCACATTAACATTTCATCTCATTAAATTAAATAAATCAAAGTATTTAATTTAATTCCCTAAGTCTTCTTATTTAATTAAATAACCCTAATTTATTTAATTAAATGTCATTTCACCATTCCCCCCCATTCATTAAATCATTTAATTTAATGAATATCATTTAATTTTTCCAAATCCCCTAATTGCATGATTAAACCTTGTTTAAATTAGCAATTATCTAATTAATCTATTTTCTCCCACTTGCAAGGGAATATTCCCTCCCCTTTTGCACAATTAAACTTTGTTTTAATTAGAAAAATATCTATTTCCTCACCCATGAATATTCCAAAGAATATTCTTTCTCCTCCAATCATTTAAGAAAGGGAATATTCTCACAAAACTTCAAATGCAAGTTAACTTTTGACCTCGTGTATAGGTAAAAAATGTGCTTGTTTGGAAGGAATGAGGACCCTTGATTAAATATCATCTTGCATTCTCATCTGTTGATGAGAATCCATGATCCATGCCTCCAATTTCCTCCATCCTTGACCATTGATTATCCTTTTTTATCTCAACCCTCCATTTCTCATTTGCTTTCCTATAAATAGGTCACTATTTGGAGACAAATGGATCCATCTTTTAACATCAAACTTATGTTGTTAAAATCACTCACACTCACACTCATATTTAGCACAAATTTAGCATCTTTTAGTTCATTTTAAGTGCATTGTTAGCTTTAAGCTTCCATTAATGGCTTCCATGATCACATAGTGCATCTATTTAGCTTGTTGATTAATTAGGGTTTGAAACTTTTGGCTTAGATGATCCATTTAGATTAGCTTTTTAGTTGCATATCTAAATCATTTTAGCATAAAATTATGTTAAATTAGCCCGCATCATGCTCATTTAGATTAAAATCATGTTTTCATACACATCTCACAATCGTTCCATTAGTTTTCTTCAATAAAACTGACTAGAGCATGATCATTTATCCACAGGATTGGGAAAGGGTCACCGTTCCACATCAATACAACATCACTCCCACAATGGGATAAGTTTAAGATGGGTTAGAGTACACATTTTAATGTTTTCGTAGTTTAGAATGCTTAGTTTTGATAAATGTTTAGTTTAACATGCATTTGATTGATCCTGTTGAGATTGACATTAGTGGCTTCATTATGCTTCAATTCTTCATGGATCAAGCATAATCGCCCCATACTAATCTGTCAATCACATTCTGGTGCTAGAAGGAGGGATTTACTAACTTTGTTTGATGATTTTTTCTTAAAAACTCCATGAGTTGCAGGTTTATGGTCTAGAGCAACACTTTTGGAAGTTGCAATGATGCTATTTTTCACCAAAGCGACATTATTATTCACCAGAGTGACACTTTTGAAAAAGCATCGCCATAATTGAAAAAAGCATCCCAATTTGTAAAAGGCATCGCTATATTGCTATAATGACGCTATCATTTTCTTGCTTTTATAGTCTATCTTAAAATTGTCATATCTTGGTCATACGAAGGTCTTTTTTGAAGCTTTTTTTTTAAATGGGGTAGAATTTCATGCTCTACGCAATGGTATAGGTTTTTTGCAATTTTGGTGGAGCTAGACTTTCCATTTTTGCACCTAAAGTCAAATCACATTACAACTTGGTCTAGGTTGTAGGGTTTTAATGCTTAATTGTTTATCTAACCCTAACATCTTTTTGTTTTCTTGACTTCATCTAAAATTTGGAACATGGATTGTAGGTTTGAAGAGGAGCATGAAGCACTTAATTGAAGAAAAAGGAATTTAAATCTTGTAATTGTAACAAGTGTTTGACACTTTTGGGGCAATTATAACCCATTTTTCATGCTTTTCATTTCATGTTGTAGGACCACACTAGTTTTCAATTGGGTTTTAGAAAGAACACTCAAATGAGATTAAAATTGAACCCTGATTTCATCATTTTACTTTGGGTTTAAAATTGAACAAGGCAACTTAACGTTTCGTTTGGTGCATAAAATGGATTCATCTTTGCTTTGAGGATTAAAATTAACAAGTGTTTTTTGTGTTTTGATTTGCATCTTTATTATTGAATGTGTATGCAATTCTCTCACACCACTCGGTGATCTTGAGAAACAAAAACATTCCTTAACACTTTGTATAATCACCTACATCTTTTAATTTGGATTAAAAATGAACCCCTTGCTAGTGTAGGGAAAATGCGTGTTGTGTGTTCTCTCCTCATTTCATGTGAACTGGGATGATCAAACTACAAACATACTTCCCGCCTCCCCACTTCAAAAGGAGGGCACGACCCAAGCGGTAACGAGCTAAAACCAAGCTCTTCCAAGTCACTATATAAAAATGTGTTGTGACGAAATTCATTAACAATAGGTGTGTATGTGTCATACCGATAAGTTTCCAAGGGATTGGGAGGCCTCTTGATTCTCCATAATTTTGAGCTAATCTTGTCACATGTATGGCCACCTTGAACGAAATCCCTTATTATGAACCATTGTTTAGAAACCAAAATCCTTAATGCTTGTTGGTGCAAGAACAATCATTCTAAAGTCACCCCACATTTGTACTATTCATTGTTGAAACAGAAAAATCCTTAAGATCTTAGGATCTTTAGGATTTTGAGATTTGGTGGTCCTGAGAAGTGTGTGTCGTGGAGGGGAGCTAGTGTTGCCAAATCTCCAACTATTCACATTGTATTAGTGTTTGGAGAAATCCAAGTGGGGACTCAACAAGTATGGCCATTTTAGCCTAGGTGGTAAATGATTGTGAGTCAGTTTAATACTTTGCTTGGTTCCAAAATGTTACAAAAAAAAATCACGATCTTCCCCAAAATTTTAAACCCTTTGGTCTAAATATGGATACCTTTTGGAAAAACCTTGATATTACTGCTTGTCCTAAGAATTTATTCTTAGGGACTTCTAAATATTTTGGTTTACATCTCAATCCATATTTTCCAAAGTTAACCTAAGCAACTATGGCTTGAATTTCATCCTTTTCACAAAATGGACATTGTGAAAATTATGATGTTTTTGACATAGAAATTCAGTTTGGAAAACTTAATCAAGACAAGTGTTTGTCATAAAATAAACTCGCTTAAGCAAGATAATTGAAAAATTAAACCCCACATGACCATTTGGAGACCGATCGCTCCCATTGAACAACCAAACCTTACGGCTACTATCATACAAGGAAAAAATTGCAAACATTGAGTCCAAAACCATTGAGTTCTATTGTCAAAATCGTTGGCTCATATTTCCAAAATCGTTTGAGTCCTATTTTTACCAAAATCATTGATTCCTTAGGGTTTGATCACTTTAGAGGTATAGCATGTTTCTCACTATCTTGGTCTTGGAAAACAAAGGTTCACTCTAGGTCAACATTGGGTCAAACATTTTACTCACCCCTCCATCAAATTTTATCCCTCATCTCACCAAACTTTGCAAAAAATTTGAATACACCAACACTTTTTGACTTGAACATCTATCAAACCAACCCCTAACTTAGCTACTTTGTATGTGAAATGTATCCTTTTCCATGCACTTAGTTGAGTTAGTTATCATCTTCAAACTAGTTTATCTTGAAGGTCACAAGTCTACCCTAAATATTTCCAAGTTCATTAACATCCTTTATCAAACATCAAAACATCAAACTCTCAAGTCAAAAGTGTTGTCCCAAAACGTTTTCAAAGATCACTTTCCACATCATTCATCTCTTCATCCCCCATTATCACCATTGCTCCAAAATGGATTAGAGTGTCTCTTTTACCAAAATTTGATTCAACTAGAGAGTTCAAACATTATAAATCTCAACATCACTCTCCCATAGGTGACCCACAATCTATGGTTACAACAAGATCACAACACAAGAAAATCATGGAAGAAACCAATGTCCCATCCACCATAAGTGATCCAAACTCACAAGAATTTGATCCAAGGAGTTATTCTACCCCCTCAAAACAATCCCAAGATCCATTGGGACCATATGAGGTAGAAGATGTCACAAACAATCCACTTCAACTTACTATAGAAGAACTACTTGAGTACAAACAAAATCATCCAACTTCTCTCGCCCATAATGTGACACAAGGCTTAACCCAATCTATGATTCAACCAAATCCATCCCTTGTTCCAATTCAACCCTTAACATCTAGTCTTTCCAACCTTGGTCTCACTTCATGTCTAGGAACAAATACAACTTTGGGTATTCACAAAATGACCATTACATTAACCACCAACCTTGCCCAAAACACTTACATTCCATGACGCCACAACAACCTCAACATTTCGAGTGCAACCATCTTCATCCATCAACACAAATACCCCAATTATGCCTAATGTTATGCAAGGTAATGTGGACCAACTGCCTCAAGTAGGAAAACAAGGGCAAGTTAACACTCTCACACAAATTTAACCATTGAAAAGTAGTTCCAACAACCTCATTAACACATCAAAACAAGTGGTTACCCAAGCTACCCAAGTTAATCCACCATCCACATCAAACCCATCTATCATCGACTCAAATCAAAACAACACCTTGGTTACGAATCTCATCAACCAAGGTCATACCTTGATCACACCTCAAATACAACAAGGGAACCCCCTACCCATCAGTTAGGGGAACCCTTTCAATCAATTACAAGGTTTGAATGTGCCATTACCATCACAATATCTAATGGCATAATCATCTTTCCCCATGGTCCCTCTCACCATGCAAAATCAAATGGGACCTCAAAATTACATTCCTCCATCTCAATCCACCATCTTGCAAAGAATGTTGAACCAAGGGAACCCCCAACCTCTCATCCAAAACCCACAACCCATGCAAAATATAAACACCCAAAACCCATCACAGATGTCTCAACAATCAAATGATGCTACATTGCAAGCACATGCCTTAGGTTTACAACAAGCACAATAGGCTTATCAGCAAGCCATTGTACAACAACAAAAGCAATATTAGTAGCTCAACAATAACATCAAGTAGCCTTAGTAGCACCACAACAACAACACGTAGCCTTAGTAGCACAACAACAACATCAAGTAGCCTTAGTAGCACAACAACAACAAGCAACCTTAGCAACACAACAACAACAAGCAGCCCTAGTAGCACAACAACAACATCAAGCAACCTTAGCAGCACAATAAGCAACCTTAGTAGCTCAACAACAACAACAAGCTCAACAATATGGCCAACAATAATAATTACTCGCACAACAACAACATGGTTTATACTATAGCCCTCAACAAAACATCGTCAACCCAAACACATTAGGAACATATACACCTACACCATCATCGCCATATACTACACCATACACCCCATATAACACTTTATCATATTAGAATCCCGCATACAACCCATCCGTCATACCAACATATGTTCCTCCACAAAACCCGCAAGATGATCTAGCATCACAACTTAAGGCGTTATCACAAGAAATGCAGGATCTTCAAATGGGAAAGACAAAGAAGCCCTATACACAAAACTTATGTCCCTATCCATTTGATTGAAACAATGCAATGGTACCATTCCCTCTCAGCTTTGAAATCCCCAAATTTGATAAATACAGAAGGAGTGGAAATCCTATGGATCATGTCAAGGAGTTCAATGTCATGTGTATGGAGGTTTCCTATAATGATTCCTACTTAATGTGCCTCTTCCCATGAAGTTTAACAAGTCCTACCATGGATTGGTTTTCACAGTTACCTCTAGGCATCAAAACCTTCCAAGAAATCATCGATAGATTCATAGATCACTTCTCCTACAATCTTGACATGGATGTGAGCTTAAAAGAGTTATACACACTCAAGTAGAAAAAAGGACAATCCTTCACTAATTTCTTGCAACGATGGAGGAAAAAAGCTAGTAAAAGCAAGTGGGCCATTCTCGACGAACAACAAGTGGGGATTATCATAGAAAATCTAGATCTAGATCTATCCTTCCACTTGAAAATGCAGTGCATTACCTCCTATGATGAGCTTGTCCCTAGAGCCCTTAACATCGAGAGAGCTCTAATATCACAAGAAAATACACAAGTATATAAAGACAAACACCCATCCACTAGTTTTAATGACAAGCCCCGCTACTGGGCCAAGAACAAAAATGTAACTAGTGATGGTGTTGTTGATGCAAAGGTGGTCTTAACTACTCCTAAACAAGAAAACATCCAAACCATGAACACACAACAACCATACACGTCATCATCAAACAATGATCAATGCTACAAACACTCAATGTTCTCCTAAATGACAATTCACTTCCTTAGGGGAACCTATGGAGGATTTGTTGAAGTAGTTGATACAGTCTGACCTTATCACACTCCCTGATTTTTCAAACTATCAAGAGCCACAAGTAAAACCTTGTAGCTATAGAGACAATCATTTTTGTGAATTTCACTGATACAAAGGTCATAACACACAAAATTGTTTTAGAATCAAACATCTAATAGAAGATCTTATTGAACAAGGAGGCATTCATGTCGATAAAAAAATTGGGAATGAAAATCTAAAAATTTACACAAACCCTATGCCTAACCATACAAAATCAAAAAAATTAGGAAAGGCATCAACCTCAAAAAATGTAAATAATACTTGTGATACCACGGTGGGACATATTTATTCTTCACAACATGAGGAATCAGACACACATCACGATACTATTTTAAAACAAAGTCCAAAACCATCAACAGTGTTTAGCACTATTTTATATCCTAATGAAATCAAGTGGATATCAGATTGTGATATCTTTGGGCATGTTGAAGAAGTTCCAAATGAGCTAGAAATATCCCTTATTGCACCCATACCCACAAAATGTTGCAACGAGTCTTTTACCGATGATATGCCATCCACCCAAGGATCATGTCAAGAAGAAGCTCTTGAGGATAATGAAAGTTACTCTGAATCAAGTTAGGATCAAGAACCCCTATCCCTAGAGTTTCACCAAGAGCTAAGGGACATCTTCCAAACCATTTTAAACTCAAAAGATGTCCTCAATATCACCCCCGAGATATTTCTTTTTGACGAACATATAGACATTCTTCATCCAAAACATGATTCTCCCACTCTTGATATTCCTACATAAGAGCAAGCAAAGGTCGAGATACTTGATTCCTACAATGATTATGCATCATCGACATCTTTTGAGTAAGAATCAACATCTTTTGAAGTTGTATCAACAGAAAACATTGTCATAGAACCAGAGCAAATAGTTCATATTCCTAAACAATAGGAACCCATAGCAATATCATGTGTTCATGACAATTCATATTCAGTAGATATGGATCAGAGGATACATTATTAGGGTAAAGGATTAGGTATTGATAATACCTTCACAACACTGGGGGCAATTTTGTCTACAACAAACATCAACATATGGGGCATGAAGGATCCTTATGATGAAAATGCAGTCAACGCTACAACTAGCCATATCATGAGTTGGCATTCAACCATCATCTCATATGAAAATTGGGACCAACATAAAAAGAAGAATTCCTATCAAAGCAAGGAAAAGATCATCAAAGAAAATAAACTAGTAAAGCAAAAAGGACAAAGTAAATACAAATGGATACCAAAGAAAAATAAAGAAAATCATCCCTCAAAAACTCCATTAGTCAAAGAAACTATGGGGAAAAATCAAAAAGGGAAATGTATCCATCAAAAGAGTCCTCAAATACAAAAGCAAGCTTCTCAAGCAAGGAACAAAGTATATCTAGTAGTTGGTCCCAATCCCATGAAAACCTTTGTTCCCACCCATCATTGCTCATCTTCCCAAGTTTGGAGAGTCAAAGGTTCCAAATTATCAGCCAATCCATTTCATATTCTTTCATGCATGACGTTGTACACTCCATTAACAACATCCAATTCTCACATTGACCGTGTGTTGGTAGCTACCCTTCATCATAAGGATTTTGAAGGAATTTTATCACGATGTGTGCACATAGACAAGGTTAATTTTGGTACCAACAAGGAAAATCAGAGTTCTTCAAGGTTGCATTCAAGTGCTTGTATCTTAGCAAAGCAACTTCTTCAAGTAGGATATCACTGGCACATTATGACAGTGGCCTCTACATTAGTACCACTAGGTGGTTCAACATGAGGGTAAAATTTTCAAAAATAAAAATCAAGAAAATAGTAAAAATAAAAATCATCCTCTAGGGAAAACCACTACGGTGGAACTTTGGCCAAGTACCATGATGAAAATCTGGAAAATAGGTGTCATGAGTAGAATCGAGCATCATATGATCCTTCTTAGACAAAAGCATCTCATCCTTGTCATGATAAATCCAATGTTCTCTCCATCCATCCAATAAAAAATTATCTAGATATTCCACTTTATCTTGATCTTGACAAAGATTCGGCATATACTTCAACTCTACTCATGACAAACTTTTGACATGATCTTTACCATTTTATCTTGTAAAGTCTCATAGCATATATCAAGCATGCTGAAACTTTGTCAAACTCTTTACATACACATTACCTATCTTGGTTATCCATTGCATTTTGAATAATTACTAGACACTAGGGGTAGGTTATTGCACTCTTTTTTTAAAATAACTCTTGATCCATGTCTTATACCCCATAACGTGACATCAACATCATGATCTAGATAGTTTACCTCAAAATATCATCGAAAATGCCAAAAATATCAAAATCTTGAACAACTAAAATCCAAAAACATTCAAAAATTGTAAAGGAAAAATCCAAAACATCCAAAACACATCAAAACTCCCTAAAAAGGTCGAATATCAAAAAATCCAGAAATGGTACCTTGTTGAACTACGGGTCTTTAAGCTTGAACGTAGGCAAGGCCATCATTGATGTGCACCTGAGACACCCTAGGTCAGTCCTTTAGGATTTCGTCATAATAAATTGACATCCCTCAATTGTTAATCTCATCTTTCAATAAGTCGAGTCAGTAGAACTATGTGGTCTCTGCATATATAACGTAGGCAAGGCTTATCTTTGTTCAACCCCCGAGGCCCCTAGGATGGGTATTTTAGGTTAGGTTCTCGGTCAAACTCTCAAAAATACCAAAAACATTCAAATATTCTAAAAACTCCTAAAAACATCCAAATATATCAAAAAATCCATAAACATTCAAAAATAAGAAAACACAAAAACATCCAAAAATATTAAAAAAACCCTAAACAACCTCAAATAATCGAAAGCCCAAAAAATTCACATAAAATTTCAAAAAGACCAAAAACAGCCTCAAAACATTTTCAAAATACCAAAAACATTGAAATATTCCAAAAAATCCAAAACCACCCATCCCATCTCACTTTCACCCGCAATAAATGTCCACCCATAATAAATTGATCGTCACCTTCAACCTTTGGCAAAACAAATAGAAAACAAATATAGCAAGTCGTAAAGTGAGAACCTAAGTGTCAAAATCTAAGGTCTAGATCATAGTTAAGCGAGTCAATAGAGTTTATATCAAAAAATTATCATAAAGCTCATCATCATCCTACATCAAACAACCACCTGATCAACATATCCTAGGATGTATCCTTCTTGCGATGGACACCAGTATCAGAAATCACCTTAGCTAAATTAAACTGGCAAGAGATATAGATAAAACTGACTATTTTTCTTTGATCTTTTCTTATGATTTATATTAATGACCCATTTTGAGGACCTCTCAATGATGTATATCAAAATGATTTAGAGAGAAAGGAATGGGGCATTGATCATTATCTTTCGTTTGTTGTGTTTGAGGATATTCTTGTAAAATAATCTTGGAGCATACTTGCTTAGTTGTGTGTAGGAAGGTTGTTTGGAGTATGTTGTTGACTATTGCATATGCTTTGGTCCAAATATATTCTAAGCTTCTAACTTACGTTCCAATGAAGTTTCCATATGTCAAGATGTGAACAATAACTATCTTATTTGTTTGCAAAGTCAAAGTCCGTTACACTAGATACAATGCCATCCTGGTTATCAATACCTTGATGCATCATGTCTATGTGTTATATCAAACAATAAGGAATGACGGAAATCCCAATCCCAAGATATCAGCAATCATCATGCATGTCTCATCACCGTAATCTAATAAAGTCTCAGTGGATCATGGACTTGTTGGAATTTTTGAATCAATCTCAAAATCAATGGTCAATCCATTCATCTTATTCTTCTTATTCTTCTATCTTTACTAACAATTCTATCCAAGTATCGAATATGTGTGATATATCAAAATATACATGAGGCTACCCATAGCCGATGACTTTCTATACATCGTAAAATCTATCTAAATCAATACCTAAGCTATCATGATAACAATCCCTCTTTTGTTGGGGCACAGTGGGGCATCTATATCATCTTCAACTCAACAAACTACAAAGTTGCAGCTCTTTGATTCAATGTCTGATTTTCACCTATCGTGAGCCCAATTGAAACATTTTATTCTTCAATCGATATTTTGAGGGGGAAACCAACCATCTTCTGATCATATCGATATCAAATCATCTAATGGAATTTGTTCCTAGCCTTGCTAGAAAATCTTGATCAATCTATCAAATCAACCATCATTGGGATATATTGTTCCCTATCAATCCTTGTCTTGTTCATATCTTGACAACACTATCCTTGCATTGTTGTGAATCCTAAATAATGTTATCAATCAATCAATTAGATCAATCAATTTTAGCTTGGCTATCAACATCTCAAAGAGATCATCGATATCCTTTTTGCATCATCAAAATCAACATCAATCTTTGAACCAATGCAACAAGTACATTGATTCAAAGAGGGAAAAAATGTAGACACCTAAAAACATCTCAATGGATCACATTGGCTAACTAACATCATTTCCTCTCAAACCCATCATTTTTTTGCTTAATTGATTAAATTAGCCTAGCTATTTAATTAATTGCATCATTTTCATCTATTAACCTAGTTCATTTAATCAGTTTAATTCCCCCCCTTCATGCTAAGATTTCATCTCATTAAATTAAATAAATCAAAGTATTTAATTTAATTCCCTAAGTCTTCTTATTTAATTAAATAACCCTTATTTATTTAATTAAATGTCATTTCACCTTTCCCCCCATTCATTAAATCATTTAATTTAATGAATATCATTTAATTCTTCTAAATCCCCTAATTGCATGATTAAACCTTGTTTAAATTAGAAATTATCTAATTAATCTATTTTCTCCCACTTGCAAGGGAATATTCCCTCCCCTTTTGCACAATTAAACTGTCTTAATTAGCAAAATATCTATTTCCTCGCCCATGAATATTCCAAAGAATATTCTTTCTCCTCTAATCATTTAAGAAAGGGAATATTCACACAAAACTTCAAATACAAGTTAACTTGTGACTTCTTGTGCAAGTTAAATATTGACCTCTTGTATAGGTCAAAAGTGTGCTTGTTTGGAAGGAATGATAACCCTTGATTAAATATAATCTTGCATTCTCATCCGTTGATAAGAATCCATGATCCATGCCTCCAATTTCCTCCGTCCTTGACCGTTGATTAGCCTTTTTGATCTCAACCCTCCATTTCTCATTTGCTTTCCTATAAATAGGTCACTATTTGGAGACAAATGGATCCATATTTTAACATCAGACTTATGTTGTTAAAATCACTCACACTCACACTCATATTTAGCACACATTTAACATCTTTTAGTTCATTTTAATTGTATTAGTTAGCTTTAATCTTCCATTAATGGCTTCCATGATCACATAGTGCATCCATTTAGCTTGTTTATTAATTAGGGTTTGAATCTTTTGGCTTTGAATCCATTTAGATTAGATTTGTAGTTGCATATCTGAATCATTTTAGCATAAAATCATGTTAAATTAGCTTGCATCATGCTCATTTAGATTAAAATCATGTTTTCATACACATCTCACAATCATTCCATTAGTTTTCTTCAATAAAATTGACAAGAACAAGCTCATTTATCCATAGGATTGGGAAAGGGTCGGTGTTCCACATCAACATGACACCACTCCCACAACAAGATAAGTTTCAAATGGATTAGAGTAGATATTTAACACTTTCGTAGTTTAGAATGCTTTGTTTTAATGGATGTCTAGTTTAATCTTCATTTGAATGATCTTGTTGAGATTTGACTTTAGTGGCTTAATTATGCTTTGATTCTTCATGGATCAAGCGTAATCGGTCCATACTAATTAGTCGATCACAACAACCATGAGGGATGTGGAGGAAAAGTGTACTTAGGACCCCTTTATTCTTGGAATTTGGTGGAGAGAATATGCTCATAATTAGATAATATTATTATTTAATTATTTTAGCCATGTGTGAGGTCGAAAATAGGTGTAAAAAATAATAAATTTATTTAATTATGTGATATAAAAATACTAATTAATTCTATTTAATTAGGTAGGGGAGATTAAGTAATGTGCATTTGACTAGGTGATGCAATTATTTGGTTGATTAGGATAAGGATGTACTATGGAAATATTAGGTGTCTAAATTTCACCCCTTTTTGATACAATATAATTACTAAGTGTGCTTTTGATTTTCTCGTTTTATAATAATCTTAAAAAAATTAGAGTTAAATTGGAAAAATGGATTAACATTTATTTAGTGATACTTAAGGCCCCGAAATAGTTCTAGAATAGGGTACTAGCGCCCTTGTCCAACCTATTTTGGCCCCAATTCAAATATGTTGGTGTTGGAATTTTAACATTTAGAAATCCAAAATTATTTGTTGATTATCAGTAATTAATTTGTGAGAAATTAAAGAATTGCATATAAATACAAGTCTTTTTCATCATTTGAAATCCTAATGAAATTAATTGAGATCATAATTGAGCATTCTAAAAGAAGTCAAGAGTAGAATTATTGTAGCATTAATTCAGTCAAGTATCATGTTAGTAATGCATCAAGTTTTTATGTGAGTTTGTTTATGTTTCATGTCTATTTGTTTTGGGAATACTAACACTTGCATGAATTCAAATTGAGCATCCAATTCTCCTTGAAAGTGATGAGTATAATGAGTTCTTTCATAAAGTAATGCAAATCTTAGTGGTAAGTTGCAACAATTATCAATTTGTCACTTGCTTATTATTTAGCCTCTTCCCGACTGAGAGTAAGATCTCTATTACATCATCATAGTCATTATGGAGGTAGAAATACCAAAATAAGGCTTGAATTAGGCAAGCCCCTATAAGACACAACCCTTTCCCTTCTTACTTGTGTACACGTTACAAATTTGAAGCGAATTGGAGAAAGATTGAAGACCTAATTGCTCAATCAAGAATTCAAGTCCTACAAGTCAACAAATTAGGGAAAGAGGAATTTATCAATGACAAAGTTTTGACACCGAGTCCAAAGGAGGAGAACCTATAAACAAAGACCAAATGAGATATGAATTTTTATTTTGAGTGTCTACAAGTCTTCAAGGTCTAGGGTGCCAACACCCCTGTCTAGCCATTTCAAGCTCAAATTTATATGCTAGGTTCCTTTGTTTTTGTACTCTACTCATTTGAACTTTGTTTCTAGTTTTCAGTTTTGTGTTGTCTTGAAATCATAATAGTTTACTACATTTTCATTGCTAACCTAGGTGCATCTTCATATTTTCAAATTAGATCAATTAATCAACATCAAATCAAACCATCATTCACACAACAAAATAACTAAAACCTTGGTCCACCATTCTCGATCTTCTATTGAAGTTAGTATCCAATGAGCATTTGAGATCAATTTTTGTCCTTTCCATTGTGATCTAGGAAGAAGTGTTATTTAGACCCTAGTTCCCTTTTTCCCACATCAAATTTTGTTGAATTTGAGATATTCTACACTTACAATTTTTTTAATTTTTGTAGCATAAATTCTAAAAATTGATTCAAAACCTAAGTTATTTGAAGAAAGATCTTGTTGCTGATTTGCAAAACTATGCATTTGTATTCTTTGTTCATTATACATTAAAAGCAAAATTGGAAAATATTTTAAACTTAATTGCATAATTTCATATTTGATTAGGTCCTAGATCTAAGTAATTCATTGAGAAGTTTGATTGCAATCTTAGGTTGTTTTCATTTATCAAAAGTGCATGCCTATTTTAGTGAATAACATTGAAAATGCTGAAGAATGCATATTGTTGTCATTTCAAAAGATCAAAAAGTATTTTTCTTTTCTATATTTTTGGAAAAAAATCAATTATTTACAACATTTTAAATTTTGAATTTTTTTATTTGAACATATTGCATTACTTTAAAAATATAAAATTTTATACATGTGTATTCTTCACATAAAAAATAGGTTTTCATGCATTTCCAACAATCTGTTTGTTTTCAAACTTGAACCTGTGCAATAGTAGATGCTTAGACATTATAATTGGCTTCTAGATTTTGAAATTAGTAAAATATTACCTCTCTAGTCTAAGGTTCCCATGCCCCTGTCTAGTTAGTTTGTCATTAATTTTTTATGTGAAACCTTCTAGATGTGGTCATTATTCAAATCTAGTTTTTAGCAATTTTTCCTAAAACTTTCAAATTTTGCTATGCATTTTCAGTTTGGCCCTGATTCACCTCATTCAGTGTATTACTACTAAAAAAATGACAATGACAATATGTTTTCTTTTCAAAAGTATGGTTTTGATATAGTAAAATATGGCTTGTGTAAAATTTTTTAGGGTGTTGCCCTGAATCTCATTCCATATCGTCGAAGGTGCTATACATCGACCTTCAGCTGACCAAGAGTTTTCTTAACAATAATAACATTGTGTTGCAAAATAATATAATCAATAATACATTTATTAACATCACTTTACCTAATCTTCATTCTTCAAGTAATCATGATACTCATGTTTGTCCCTCTCCCATTATCTCTTCTACTTGTGAAGATATCTTGGCATAAGAGGATGCAATCATTGATACTCATGTTTGTCCTTCTCCTAATATCTAGATCCTACTCATGAGGATATCTTGGTTCAAGAGGATGCAATCATTGATATTCATGTTTTTGTTGGCAACATGAGTGCATGATGGTGTATGGTGTTGTCATTGATGTTGTAGTGACAAAAAATGTATCCCTTTACATTTTCTCACTTGTTTGGGCCCTCCTAGTTAAATTGGACTTAATTTGCCTTAATTTAGTTTTGTAAGGTGTATCCCTTTACACTTTCAGACTTATTTAGGGCTCCCTTAATTAACTGAGCTTAATTATGCCTTAATTGGCCCTTTAATTCATTTTCCAAACCTATTTAATTTATACATTTTTCTGAAGAGGAAACTCGACATTCATTAATGCCTAAACATAACACTTTACATTGAGAAATGTGTGTCCTAGGTTTATGGACTTGGGACCCATTCGCCCGTGGGAGAATGGGTCCTCCCTATACCTTAGGACCTAAATTTAAATTATGTTTTTGGTGGTATTTTAATGTTTTCAAATCTATAATTCAATGTTGACTTGTGATATTTGAATTTTTGGAAATTGAGGATACATACCTTTAAATATAAGGTTATTTCACTATGTTTCACCTAGAAAATTGAAGTAAGCATTCCTATAGAAAAGTTTATGATCAAAGGCATTCAAAGCAAAATTTATTAGAGTTTTATTGCAGTATTCAAGATCCAAATTTCATATAAAAGTCTTCTTGCATCATGCATGTTTTTGGAGCTAACATTGTGATGTAGGTTTCATGATCAAATCAAGCATTCAAAGTACTATTTCAAGCAAGATTCAAGTGTCAAGATCCACATCCATTGAAGCCATTTCAAACAAGTTGCAGATCTACATTTCAAGGACTTATCTAAGGGTTTGTTGAGTGGTAACATAACTTTGTTCATTCTTCATTCCCTCTTTCATTCTTTTATTCATTTCAAGGTTTGATTGCCAAAATGGGGTTTGACCAAGGCAACCCCCATTCACCAAAAACAAACAATTTTTTTTCATTTTATGTTGTGTTTGCAGATCTAGGTGGAAGAAGCTTTGAAGACCTCTTGAAGAGAATTTTTGAAGTTGACAAAGTTGTCATCTCACGGAAACTCACCTAGAGAAATTATTTTTGACATTCCAACATTGCCACTTGGAAAAATTGGAAGATTCAAATTTGCATTAGAGGCTCCTAAAAATTGCAAAAAAACCCTGACAGTGAACCCATTCGTCCCTGGGTGAATGAGTCCCAATCAGCTTTCAAAAACTCACTTTTGGTGACTGGTAAACACAGTTCTACCCTTCTTAGATTTGCAATTTAATCTTTGGTTATGCTTAATTTGAGTTTAATATTGTTGTTTCAAGTTGTATTTGGCATGATTGGTTTGATTTGATATTTTTAATCTTACTCCCAAAAGTGCTTGGTGAGCCTAACCCACATCCTTTAGTCCTAAGGAAATCTGAAGATTCCCACATTGAGTTGATTCACCTAAGGGTTGTAAGCCAATTCTTTATGTTGATCTCATTTCCTAATGAAATAGTGAGAAATAGGTCCCTAAGTGGTTTATCAATCCATTTTGATAACAACCACCATATTTTTCACCCATTTCACATGTCAACCCATTATAGAAGTGATGGTGTATTAGTATGAATTTAGTCCAGAGTAGACCAAGTGCTTTTTGGAAACTGGATGTCCCAGATTGAGATAATGTATTTTCAATCTAACAGAGGAACAATTTTGTGGTTTGCATTATTCTGCTTTGCATTATCTTGTCATGCAATTTTGAAGTAATAATGGTATGTATTAAAGGATTCCATATCCAAATTTTTAGGGTTTTATGTCTTTCATAGTAAAATATATTAATGGCAGTATATCAGACTAAGTTGTGAGAGAGTTACAATTACAAAGTTCATGTTGGAATGCTTCACATTCCACCACGGATGATCATTGTGTTTTATGGATTTTAGGAAGTGCTTGGAGATGTCAAATGTGTGTGTATTCTAAAATTCAAGTGGTTTGGTGATTTGTGCATCAAAGTTTTGGATGGATAGTTGGTCCTTTCAGTTGTTCCTTTAATAGTTTGTTTGTGGGGTGTTGACCTAAGGTTTTTGGGGTCATGAAAAATTGAATTGTGTATGGAGCAGAATTGTGAGAGTATCTATAGGTCATGCCGACCTATTTTGATAAAGAACATGCTTTAGTTGCTTTTGCAAGGTATGTATGTTGGAGTTTTGAGCCGACATGTTTTGGGGTCACACATTTCATCCATTTAGGCCAACCTAGTTGTTGGTGTGAATAATTGTGGAAGATATATATATATATATACTTACACACACACACACATATATATACATATATATGTATACACACACACACACACACACACATATATATATACATGTGTGTGTGTAGAGAAGAGTGCATAAGGTGATAGTGGTGATCTTCTGCATCCACATAAGAGCGAAAGTGAAGGATGAAGTGTGTAAATTTTATTTTCTAAGTTGAACAAGGAACTATATTTTTAGCATAGAGTAGATGTATTGTTTACAGTTCAAACTCTGGTAGTGAGCCATTTTTGTATGTTCATTTGTAATTCAAGAAGTGATCTTCCTTGGGAAATAAGCCTTCCTATTTTTTGGACAGTGATTCCTTGTATAGTGAGTCCTTTAAGTTGTGATCTATTGTAACTGGTTATGATATATAGTGAGTTAATCCTCACTGTGGTTTTCCCTTTCAAGGGTTTTCCATGTAAAATTTGGTGTTCATCTGTTGATTGTTGTGGTACATGATTTATGTTGTTTCTTTCCATTTCTACAAGTTTAATGAGATATTTTTGTAATGCACTTTTAATTTATTAAATTTCAAGGAATACTAATCACCCCCTTCTCAGTATTTTGGGTGTTCAATAATTGGTATTAGAGCAAGGTTCCATCAATTGGCCTAATAGTTGAGGTAGATCTTGGAGATTGAACACATGACAACTAGGAACTATCCTATCCCTTTGGAATAAATTATGATGGAAAGATTTACTAAAGTAGACTATGAAGTTGATATGGAAGGAGAACTCAGATCTTCTCTTGATGACTTGGATAAAGTAGATTGTGAGAATAGAGATCTGAAAGAAAATATTAAGGAAGATGATGAGTGTATCAAGAAGTTGAGGAATCAAGTCAAGAAAGTTAAAGATCAACTCAAGGAAGAAAATGAGAAACTCAAACAATCAAATGAGAAAATTACTAATCTGAAAGTGTAGGTTGAAGAAAGAAAAAGAGTTGAAGATTGCTTGAATGCCATTTAATTGAAAGACAAGTCTACAAAATGCTCAAAGCTTGAAGATGAAATTGTCTCTGAGGAAAGATCTTGAGAAAGAAAAGAGTCAAGAAGACAAATTCATGAAGAGATCCACCTTACTTGATGATATGCTTGCTAGTCAAAAATCTCATAAGGATAAAGAAGGATTAGGGTTTGAAAAAGGAGAAAGCTCAAAAGAAATCAGACTCCAAACAATGTCGAGAAGAAGAATAATGAACAAAAGGAGACTGGAGATAAGAAGAGCAATATCAAACATGTCTGGGACTAGAAGAAAGATTTCAAGAGACCTTCTGTTAGAAAAACTGTTGCCCAAAGGTATCCATCTTTTAATTGTAACTGTTATTCTTGCAATAAATTTGGGAATAGATCTATATAGCAAGATGAATCAAAATTTTCAATCATTTTTTGGTCAATGCTATGCATGCAACAAATTTGGTCATAAGGCTAGTGAATGTAGAAGATAGATGATAAATGGTTACAATAATGACATGGTTTTTCATGGTTACTATTACTCATGCAACGGGTTTGGGCATAAGGCTTTTGAATGCAAATATAAAATGGAAAGAAGTAAATTTTCTTTACAAAAAGGTGTCATATGCTATAAATGCAATAAACTAGGACACATAGCTAAGTTTTGTAGAGGAAAGAATGTGAAACACTATGTTCCACAAAATAAGATTGATTTGGTTGAAGAAAAGAAAAATATGAACAAGATCTAGAAGAAAAAAGAAGAGAATGATGTGAAGAATGAATCTATGCCAAATTTTGGTGTAGATGTTTCCTCTGAAAAATAGATAGAGAGCATTGGATTAGGGGGAGTTTTAATAGAAAAATTTCTAGACCCCTACCAAATATGATATGTCGATGTCTTCAGAATACTGGTGCATGAATTGGTTAATATGCTTGATCCATTGATGAAATGTTCAATGAGAAATCTCTTGATGCAGAGATTTGTTGAGTGTTTAGAAGTTCTTGTGATGATACAAAGAAAGCTCGATAGTAGTTGACCTAACTTTTCATTTATGTATTTAATGCACATTTTAGGTTATTGATAAAGTGCTTATATTTCATTTTTCATATTCAAAAGGCATTTGTGTTTGAGCAATCAAAAGAGGAGAGCAAAGAAAACATAATCTGAAGCATTTATGGAGTGTTGAACAAAACTCTATTGGCAAAATTCCACAAGGTATTTACAATCTCTTGCAAACCCTAGTTCAAAGAAGTTCATAATGTTTACTCCTCAAATTGTTGATGTGGTGGAGAGGCCAAGACCTAAGTTTAAGAAGCACCACATAAATCAATAGAAATAGATAAGGAAGGTGCATTCTCTAGGGTTCCTATAAATGTGATACACACAAAAGATGTGCAAATTTATATTCATTCAAAGATGGATGAATATAATCATCTAAAGTTGTCGGAGTTTAGGGACAGAGAGCTAACTAGATATGATTTCTAGTTGAAAGTAGAGTATGCCAACTTGTCAAAGAAGTTGGATGTATGGATAGAGTTTCCCAACTTTTGTTTTGAGGATGAATGGGTGAAGTTTGTTTGAAGAAAAATTCACAATGAATTTATGTAGTTGGACATGCCACATATGATAAATAAAGAATCAATAAGGGTTGTTACCGGTTTGAGATCCAAAAGACATATCTTGACAATGAAGGCCATAAAGAACAAAGTGGCGATGAAGCTTACTAGAGCCAAGTTTGACAAGCATGCCTAATAGTGGATGATATCAAAGATCCGACGATCAAATATGCCTCAATGATTATTGCTTATAAGATATTCTACACAAATAGAGGAGAGTCAACCACTGCCATCACGATTCACACAACACATCAAATGGTGAAAGAAGGTAAAGACTTTGATCTATGTGAGATGATGTGATTGCAATTGTTAGAAAAATTGTAGAGGAAAAAGGAGAAATGGTACCCTTTCCAATATGGTACTCTCATCATTTTCTTAATGTTTTACTTTCTCAATGAGTTTATCAGAGTAAAGAATATAGTATGAAAAGACAATATCCCTGTAGCTGTTCAATTAGGCATCATTTGAGGATATTTTTGGATAGTAAGTCTTGTGATTCAATGCTGTGGGGATTATTCAAACCATTTCAAGCATAGATGTAAGAAAGAGTAAGGATTCCTGATAAACTTGTGAAGAAGTATAAGAATGAGATAACATTTATGGCTAACAGAGATAATTGCTACATGGAAGCAGTTGAACCCAAAAAATTTTGGGTTCTAGAGCTACCTTATGAGGTAGATGAATCTAATTGGATTGGCCTTGTAGAGGTTGTTTTGAGAAAACCTAGAGATCCAACAATAGGCAGGTTTGATACATATGTGGAGATAACAAAGAAAGAGAGTTTGGAAAATAAAAAGAAAGATATTGAAAAAAAGGTTGGACAGATGAAAGTTGAGTTGGAAAGGGATTTTGGTACCCATGTGAACCCTGCAGTAGAGTCTAAAGGCACATTTGTTCCTTTGTAAACTATACTGAGATAAAGAAGGTCAGATAGGACCTCAACCTCCACATTTGCTATTTCAAATTCCTTTAGAACAAAACCAATAGGTGGTTCTAAGAAGGTAGACACATCTAGCCCCCTTATGCAACAAAAGCCTCCAAAGAGAAGAAAGAAAGAAAGAGAAAAAAGGGACAAGTATATCAATTCAGAGGAAGAAGAAGAGGAAGCGAAAAAAGTAAAATTGGTTTGCAAGTTTAGAAATAAAAAGTCTCTTAGGAAGAGACTAATGCAAATAAGGGAAAGGAGAAAGAGAACACCCCTTCATTCCCTTAGCATATTTCTATGAAGCTTGATGCATTGTTTAGTGCTATAGCAGAGTTTGGAATCCTAAAGGATACAATTGAAATGTATCTAGATGCCAATGATGCAGATAAGGCAATAATTGAAGAGTACATTGTTTAATACACAGTGACATTTAATGTTGGCCTAGGTGAGATAGTGAATCAGTTTTCAGATGAGTTATAAGAAATATTGAGTGCAAGAATACAAGAGGCAGTTGTAGAAGATGCAAAGATAAAATCTTTTATCCTGGAGAAGATTGGTTCCTCATTATACCATGATGAAAAAGTTGTCTTAGTTGCAAGTTCAAGAATTTAGGATAAAGAAAATATTAAATACTCTTATGGGAAAAGATAAGGATGATATAGATAAGTTAAGAGAAGAAACCATAAAATAAACTGAAATACTTAAATAATTAGGAACCTCTTCGGGTGATGAAGATGAAATGCAACAAGACACATCCCTCTCAAAAATCAATGAGCCAGTCAATGAGCAACATGAGCATGAGAAAGAAGAAATGATGATAGATAACAACCCTCTAGATGGGAAAACAACTACCAAATAGAGAAAATAAGATGATCAAGGAGTCCCAGAGAAGACTGAAGCTAAAAAGGAATAAACTATTGTTGGAAGTTTGTGTTGTCATTGATGTCAATGCATTGAAATGCTATCATTAGTAGTCTCATTCATGCCAACCTCTAGTGTTGATTTGATGAGAATATGTTTGTGGATGTTCAACCTCTTGTGTGGTTGAGATGTTGAGAAGGTGTTGCATATGTTGAGATGATATGTGTGGTGCTTGGTTTCCAGGTGATTTTGAGAAAATTTGAATAAAAGAGGAAACAATATGGTAAAGAGTGTTTAGAGTGGCAGAGTAGTGTTCAGTGTTTTGCTCCACATTTCTTCATGGTTGAAGATTTTCTTGTGATTTGGATATGTTAATCAAAGGTGTTCAAAGGTGTTATATACATACCTATAGGTTTTGGATCATTCGTAAGAAGTTGTGTTCACTAGTGTGTGAACTGTAATGCAATGATGTCTGGGAGAAATGGTTTGTCTCTGCATTTCTTCATGTTGTGGTTTTTGGTTTTGTGGATATGGAAGTGTGCTTATATTTCTCATATCTATCTTCAGTTTGAATTTTTTTAGTTTTGGTGCTCGGTAAGGTTGGATTCATAAGTTACAATGTGTGGAAGGTTAACTGGGTATACAAAATGAGTATGTTCTTCAAGTGTATGATATTGCGAAGGATTTTTCGGATTTCAGGGTATTGATGGAATATGCTAGATTGTGTTTAAGTGTTGTGTGTGGTCCATGAGTCATCTTTGGATTTGAGGAAGCGTGCACTTAAATGTAATGGTGTTAACACAAGTTTGATTGACCTTGGGTGTTTACACTAATTGTGGATATGCTTTAGTGTTTGTGAAAGTGAGGTGTGGTGTGTAAATATGGATTTAGGTCTGAGTTAAAGTGTGATGTGGTCCACCTTCATTCCTCTCCACTACGAGAATGTTTTGGTGCCGACCTAATTTAAATTTACACGTTTTAGGTGCATAGCCCACTTTGTAAATTGTTTTCAAGGTTGAGGATTGTATATATATGTGTTGAGTTGATAAAGGACTGGTGAGTGAAGTGTGTGTGATGCGAATTGTGATGTGCAGTCTAAGCTTTAATAACTAAGAATATTGGAAGCAGTGAGAAAAAGGTGTCTACATTCTTCAAAGAGAGTGTGAATGCACTGGTAGTGCAGTGGTGGATCTTTTTTATTGCTTTGAGATTGATTTCTCATTGTAACAATCTTCTATCTTCTTCTTTCCAATTTGGTAGTGAGCCATTGGAAGTGATCCTTTCTTTCTTTTGGGTAGTGATCCCTCTGGTAGTGAGCCTATTGTATTATGTGTTGCAATTACTTTATATTGTAAGCTAATCCTCATCATGTTTTTTTCCTTCTTGGTTTTTCCATGTAAATCTGGTGTTCTCATGTGTTTAGATTTGTTTGCATAACTATTTCTTATGTTTATATTCTTCTAATGCTTGATAAGGGTTTAAAGGTTGTTAATATTTTAAGTATTAATACAGATCTGAATGTTAATGAGGGTTTTAATGTTTTAATGTTTTAATGTACAATTGATTCACCCTCCTCTTAGTTGTCTTATGCATTTGACAATTGGTATTAGATCAAGGTTCCTTGGAAGAAATCTTAACTGCTTGAGGTAGATCTAGGATGGCGCACAAGGAGGATCCTCTATTTGATGGATCTGATTATGCATTCTTGAAAAATAGGATGGAAGGTTTCCTTATTTCTCTAGGGTTGGAGTTTGGAAGTCTTTTGAAACTGGATATACAATGCTTGCAAATGGTATGAATATAGATGATTAGATCAAAGCATATGAGAACAATGGAAAAGTAAGGTATGCTCTTTTGAGTGGTCTTTCTAATTCAGAACTTGTGAAAGTTACAAGTCTTAAAATTGCTGGTGAGATCTAGAAAAAGATGGAAAGTATCTATGAAGGAGATGATAAGGTCAAGCAAGAAAAGATGCAGAATTTGAAGACCAAATTTGAAACCCTAAGGATGACAGAAGATGAAGATATTATAGGCTACATGCATAGAGTGGATGAATTTTTCAATTCTATTAGAGGCCTTGGTGGAAAACTTGAAGAAGATGAGGTGGTAAAGAAGGTATTAAGAAATCTTCCTAAATCTTATAGTCATAAAGTTTCTGCTATTGAAGAAGCTCAAAATTTTAGATCATTATTTTAGAGATCAATTGTTTGATGCTTTAACTAATTTTGAATTGAGAGACTTTGGTCCAAGTGATTCAAGAAAAGAGACCACTTTTAAAGTTGGAAAAGCAGAGAAGAATGAGGAATCTGACCTGAATGAGTTTGATGAGCTAGAAGCTAGCTTTGTGAGGAGATTGAAAAAGGGCACTGGAAAATATAGAGGTAAGTTACCTTTCAAATATTTCAATTATGGAAAGATAGGTCATTATGATTCAAGATGTCTAGTCAAAGCTTCAAATGAAAGATTTAAGGAGAATAAAGGTAAATCAATTAAGATAAGTTACTATGTTAAAGAAGATTCCAACATATTTGATGATGAATCTGATTACCCAGATGATGAAAATGATGAATGCTTGTTCATGGCTCTAAATGTTGGAACTAATTTTGTTAACTTTGAGAGATGTATGAAGGAAATTGATCCAAAAGCAAGTCATAATGGAACTATGGTGACTAATTTTCATGCTAGAGAGGACAAAAACTACTAGATTGTTGACAACGAATGCTCAAATCACATGACATGTGATAAAAGTAAGTTTTTGAAACTTGAGAAGTTTGAAGGTGGTCTTGTTAAGTTTTGTGATGATACATCTGCTAAGATATGTGGAAAAGGTTCAATTATTTTTGATGGTACAAGCATAATACAAATGATGTTCTTTATGTTAAGGGTCTCTGTCATAATCTTCTAAGTGTAGGACAAATGTGTAGCAAAGGATATAATCTTGTATTTCAATATGGTGGTTGTGAGATCAGGAAAGGATCCAAAACTTTGGTTGCTACAAGAAAAAAGGATAGATGGAAATGTGTATCATCTTAAGGGTGCTAATGGTATGTGCTTTATGACTCAAATCAATGAAAGTTGGCTATGGTATAGAAGAATTTGTCACATAAATTTTGATAGCCTAGTTAGAATCAACTCTACTCAAGTTGTGAGAGATCTGCCAAAGATTATAAATATTATAAATGCAATTTGTAAGGAATGTCAAGTTGGGAAGCAAATAAGGAAAAGGTTCAATGTCAAAGAATATTCTACCATAGGACCTTTGGATTTGGTGCATACATACCTTTGTGGACCTATAAGAACAAGAATTTTTCAAGGTGACATGTATTTCATGTTATTGATTGATGATCACTCTAGAATGACTTGGGTAACTTTTCTCAAAGAAAAATTAGAAGCTCTAGATAAGTTGAAGTAATTTAAAGATATGGTTGAGAATGAAATGGATATGAAAATAAAACTTTTAAGATTTGACAGGGGTGGAGAGTTCAACTCCAATGAGTTTAACAATTTTTGTGAAGATCGTGGAATAAAGAGACATTTATCAGCTCCTAGTACTCCTCAATAGAATGGAGTGGTGGAAAGAAAGAATATGATTGTTCAGGAAGCAACAAGGACAATGATGAAGGAAGAAAATCTATCAGATGTCTACTGGAGAGAAGCAATTCATACTACAGTCTACATACTTAACAGAGTGCATGCAAGGACAAATAGTTCAAAGACTCCCTGTGAGTTGTGGTATGGAAGAACTCCTACTATCAAATATTTTAAAGTGTTATATCAAAAGAGATGACAAAAATTTAAGAAATTTTAATGCAAGGTTTGATGAAGGAATATTCCTTGAATACTCTACAAAAAGTAAGGCTTATCGATGCTACAAAGAGAGGCTAAAAATAATTGTTGAAAGTACAAGTGTAAAAGTGGATGGAGACTTACATAAAAGCTTAGTGTTGATAGATGGATATGAATTAGATGAGTCCTCTTGCAAAGAAGAAGAGAAAGATGATGGTAAGGAAAAATAAGTGCAAGTTGAAGATGAAGAAGCTCTAGAAAGGATCCCTATGACCCCTAAGTATGAGCAAAAGAATCGTTCTGAAGATTAGATCATTGGTCACAAAAGCAGAGGTGTATTGACAAGGAGAAAGGCTACTATGATAGAAGGAAATGTAAAATTATGTTTACTTTCCAAATTTGAACCTAAAATAGTGAATTAGGCATGTAGAGATACATTTTGGATCAAGGCCATGGAAGAAGAAATGATGCAGATTGAAAGAGCTAGAATTGGGAATGTCCCAAGACTAGCAAACGAGAATGTGATTGGAACCAAGTGGGTGTTCTGGAACAAGCTAAATGAGAATGGAGAAGTTTTTAGGAACAAGGCATTGTGTGTAAAGGCTACTCACAAGTAGACATAATAGAATTTGAAGAAACATTTTCTCTAGTGGCAAGGATGGAGGCTATTAGGATTTTTTTGGCTTTTGCAACACACAAGCAAAGTTTATCAGATGGATGTGAAGTCAACATTATTGAATGGTGAGTTGGAAGAAGAGGTATACATTGAACAATCGAAAGGTTTTCAGTTATTAGATAATCCTAACATGGTTTGCGATTTGAAGAAGGCATTATATGGGCTCAAGCAAGCCTCCAAAGCTTGGTATGAGACATTGGATAGGTAATTGTTGCAGTAGGAATTCAATAAAGGTACAACACATAGCAATCTTTACTTTAAAGTTGATAAGATTGAATTTTTATTGTGGTTGTGTATGTTGATGATATAATCTTTGGAGAAAATAAAAGTATATGTAAGAGATTCATAGAAGATATGCAGAAAGAGTTTGGGATGCATATGTTTGGGGAGATAAATTTCTTCCTTGGACTTCAAATCAATTAGGTAGAGAAAGGAATATTCATATCATAGTCAAAGTATGTTAAGAAATGCTGAATTTTTTTGGAATGGAAGACTCCAAACCAATATGCACTCCTATGGTTACTAGTTGCAAGCTGAGTAAGAATGAAGAATCTCCTAAAGTTGATTAGAGCAAGTATAGATCAATGATTGGAGTACTGCTATATTTAGCTGCTACTAGACTAGATATCATGCATGTAGTTTTTCTTATGGATAGATTTGAAGAAGATTATAGAGAGTCACATGTGGTAGTAGTAAAAAGAATATTCAGATACTTGAAAGGCACTCTGAAACATGGTCTATGGTATCCAAAGGATATTGATTTCTCTCTGAGTGCTTATAAAGATGAGGATTGGGTAGGTTGTGTGGATGATAGGAGAAGTACAGGTGGTGGTGCTTTATTTCTTGGAAGTAGGTTGGTGTCTTGGCTAAGTAATAAGCAGGATTTAGTGTCATTATCTACCATAGAGGTAGAATACATTGTTGTAGCATAATTTTGCACACAGGTGTTGTGGATGAAGTAAACCTTGAAGGATATTAGAGTGTCATATGATAAACCAATTTCTATCTTATGTGACAACAAAAGTGGTATCAATATTTCAAAGAAACCGATAATGCATTCAAGGACAAAACATATCTCAATCTAGTATCACTTTCTAAGAGAAAAGGTTGCATAGAATGAGATGAAGTTAGAGTATGTGCTTACTAAGGATTAGGTTGTAGATATATTCACAAAGGCTCTTCCTAAGGATAGTTTTGAGTATCTTTGGGATAAGTTAGGGGTTATTGCCCCTCCTTTTAATTAGATGTATAAGGTTATGCATCAGTCTAGTGGACTTCAAGATTCATTCCTTGTTGTGGACTGATGTTGGTGGCTAGCTCTCAAGAGGAATAGGTAGTGGTATTGTTGGTTGTTGCAGTCAGGGGGAGTAAGTGTTGTCATTGAGTTGTATGTTGGTGTTGTCAAAGGAAGTTAAAGTTGTGGTTATAGAGTAGTTGTTGTCCCTTATAGGTGTTGTCCTCGAGGGAGAGAAAGTATGTGTGTTTGATTTCAAAGGGGAAGCAAAGAAAAGGAAACATGTGTTTCCCTTTTCTATTGATGTCAAAGGGGGAGAGATACCTAACTAAAAAACCTTAAGAAGTAAGGGGGAGAAAGAGAAAGTGTTGGAAAGAATAAAATTATTTTGTAAGGGGGAACAATGTGCACTGATGTGCAGTATGTGTTGGGGATCAAAGCTGTTGTTTTTGTTGTTGATGATTTTTCATGTGTTGAGATCAATGAAAAAGGGGGATATTATTGGAAGTTTGTGTTGCCATTGATGTTAACCTATGGAGATGCTTCAATTGGTTGCATTATGTTGTTAGTAGTAGTATCACTGATATCAACCTCTAGTGTCTCTTTGACGAGCATACATTTTTGGATGTTCAACCTCTCATTTGGTTGAGATGTTGAGAAGGTGTTGCATATGTTGAGATGATGTTTGTGGTGCTTGGTTTTCAAGTGCTTTTGAGAAAAAATGAATAAAAGAGGAAACAATATGGTAAAGAGTGTTTAGTGTGGCAGAGTGGTGTTCAGTATTTTTCTTTTTGCATTTATTCATGGTTGAAGATCTGTTTGTGTGGTTTAGATATGTTAATTAGAGGTGTTATATCTAGAGTTGCAGGTTCTGGATCATTCAATAGAAGTTGTGTTCACTAGTGTGTGAACTATGATGCAGTGTTGTTTGGGAGAAATGGTTTGTCTTTGCATTTCTTCACATTGTGGTTTTTGGTTTTGTGGATTTGGAAGTGTGCTTATATTTCTCATATCTATCTTTAGTTTGAGTTTTTTGAGTTTTGGTGCTCTGCAAGGTTGGATTCATAAGTTACAATGTGTTGATAAGATTGTGTTAAAGTGTTGTGTGTGGTCCATGAGTCATCTTTGGATTTGAGGAAGCATGTACTTAAATGTTTAATGGTGTTAACACAAGTTCGGTTGGCCTTGGGTGTTTACACTAATTACGGATGTGCTTCAGTGTTTGTGGAAGCATGACATGGTGCATATATGTGGATTTAGGTTTGAGTTAAAGTATGATGTGGTTCACCTTCATTCATCTCCACTGTAGGAATGTTTTGGTGTTGACCTAATTTGAATTTGCATGTTTGAGGTGCATAGCCGACCTTATAAATTGTTTTCAAGGTTGAGGATGATATATATATGTGTGTGTGTGTTGAGTTGATGAAGGATTGGTGAGTGAAGTGTGTGTGATGTGAAGTACAAAAGTGCAATGTGTAGTGTGAGGTTTAACGACTAACACTACTGGAAGTAGTGAGAAGGTGTCTACATTCTTCAGAGAGAGTGTGAATGCACTAGTAGTGTACAGGTGGACCTTTTATGATGCTCTGAGATGGATTTCTCATTGTAACAATCTTTTGTCCTCTTCTTTCTAATATGGTAGTGAGCGCTTCTTTCTTTTGGGTAGTGAGCCTATTGTATTTGGTGTTGCAATTACTTTATATTATGAGCTATTCCTCACTATGGTTTTTCCCTTCTTGGGTTTTCCACATAAATTTGGTGTTCTCATGTGTTTAGATGTGTTTGCACTAATTTTTCTCATGTTTATATTCTACTAATGGTTGATAAGGTTTTAAAGGTTGTTAATAGTTTAAGGGTTAATGCAGATCTGAATGTTAATGATGGTTTTAATGTTTTAATGTACAATTAATTCACCCTCCCTCACAGTTTTCTTGTGCTTTCAACAACTATATCTCCTTCAGAAGTGGAGAAGAATGAAGCTCAAAAGGAACAAACTTTGTCTCCTCCAAAAGTTAAAAATATTATAGAAAAGTTTTTTGATTGTGGAGAGAAGGAGAAGGATGATAAGCATATAGAAGAAAGCACACAAATAGGACATGAATCCTCCACACCCTCCAAAGATTCATTCAAAGATCTTTTGGATATGCAAATGCAGTTCCAACTAGTGGTGTCTACACAGTTGTTGCAAATTCTTATGCAACAAGGTCAAGTGGACATGGACAAGATTTCCCCCCTTCATAAGTTATAGCTTGGTGATGTTTTTCATGCCTTCACAAGAAAGGGGATACTTCAAAATCACCAGAAAGGTATAGAGTTAGTTGATGAAGTTGTCAAAGTTTTGCAAGAAATTCTTCCTGGAGTATCCCTTGATACTTCTTTGATAAGTGTACATCAATTAAAGTTGCTGCTAGATTCTTTTAAGGAGTACACTACAAGTTTAGAAGAGAAGATTGAGAAGGAAGTAAAAAAGAGATTGAATGATAAGAGGTTAGTTGATTCCTCAGATAAATGTGCTACTACACATACTAAGTTACAAGGAAACTTGGAGGATGTTCAAAAGTGTTTGGAGGAAGCCAAACTATTGTTCTAATTTTGTTTGAAGTGGCCTTTGTCTACAAAGAGTATAAATGATCAGATGGACTCAATTGAGTCCCAAATTTCTCAAACCTTAGTGAATGATAGAGATGGAGCAAACAAAGTGATCATTGAAAATATACACTCAATTCTTTTTATTGCAAGAAAAAAAAGAGAAAATTATAAAGCAATACAATTAGCTTCGAGATATGGTAAGTCTAAGACTTACATATTTAACTGGAGCTTTGGCCAATGCAAAAAAGGTTGTACAAAAGACAATAATGCCTAGCTCTTCTGAAGAAGGATAAGACCTCTATGTACAATTTTAAAACAAGAGCTACATGCTTTCTTTCACCAAGAAGGATTGGGAGGCACACCTTGCAAAATTCAAGGCAACATCATCCAATTAAGGTGTATATTTTTGATAACCTTTGTTCAACAATTTCCATTTTTATCATTGATGGAAAATAAAAAAATGTTGGTCCACCCATAAAACCAACTAGACACACATAGAGACATTTTCTCCTCCTTAGATTGATTTCTCTCCCTTGAAAGATATAGCATTTTGAGCTCAATTTCTCCCCCTTTGACATTAATGGAAAAGGTCAACACTCCCCCTTTTTGCATTTTTGATACTCTGCATAATTCAAAAAATTGTTTCCTGAATAGACTCCCTCTGAGTCCACTAGTACAAAATAGAAATAAATGACTCTAAAAACTACTAAAAATTGGTCACATGACCATTAGTTTGGTCACGTGACCATTAGTAGTTTATTGCCGGTCATTTATAACATGACTAAATTCATGGCTAAACCATTTTTAGTCATTTATTGGTTGTTTTGATTGATCAAATTGGTGGTATATTTAGTCGTTAATTTAGTCATTGATCTTTGTTAACTAATCGTTTATTTAGTCATGGTAGTCATTTATTTAGTCATGATAGTTGTTTATTTATTCATGGTAGTTGTTTATTTAGTCATGGTAGTCATTTATTTAGTCATGGTAGTCATTTATTTTAGTCATTGTAGTCATTTATTTAGTCATTGTAGTCATTTATTTAGTCATTGTAGTCATTTATTTAATCATTGTAGTCATTTATTTTAGTCATGGTAGTCATTTTTTTAGTCATGGTAGTCATTCATTTAGTCATGGTTTAGTCATTTATTTGGGTGAGTAAGTGATTCAAGGTAGAAATCAAATCTAACTTAATTAATCCTCACAAATTTATGCATATAAACTTCAAGTATCATAGATATTCAAATGTTGCGAGAAGCACCATGAAATGAAGAATAAAATGCTTGAACAAATATGATTGATTAGACACAAGAGAAGCCACAACATAATATTTATGAGTGGAGAAAAAACCACTCTAAAAATTTACTTCATTAAGCCTCATTGGAAAATTAAATCAAAACCTCATTGGTTACATTCAATGTCTCAGTGACAACTGCCTCACTAGCAAAGCAAAATCAAGTTTGACAATGAAATTGAAAGGAAAATCAAGTTTGACAATGAATGAAACACTTTCACAAGAGATTTATAGAAAATAGCCATCCCTCGCAAGGGGGGGCTCTTTGGCTGAAACCAAGGTAAAAATATAATGAACTTTGTTAAAATTTCAAGCATCATAGAGCAGGCATTCATATATTGTAATGCTAGTTTTCCACAACCTCTTCCTCTACCACGACCACCCCTATAAAACAACATAATGGAGAAAATGATGAAATACACTAAATTTTGATGGTACTTCTTTAACAATTTATTTCAATGATGAAATACAAGAAAGAGAGCACAAATCTAGAGATGGATATGCTATATAGGGCACCCACTACACAAGGAATTTTAGATTTGATCATAATATTTGCAAAAATATAAACAAATATGTCCTTACAAATCCTCTTGAAGATTCTTTTAGAAATTGTAAGGGAAGTGAGAGATTTTTTTTTTGTCCAAAATGGAAAAAAACAATGTACTTGATCTTGTGAATTTTAGCTGCAGAGCTCCAAATAGTTATGCAGATAAAAGTGGAACTTATGAATATATCTACGACACCAAAATAATTATATAAATCTAAAGAATTTATGTATGAGATCATAACCTACAACTCTACTAGTTTGGCATCTCAACAATTCAAGCAAATGCTATTTTTTCCAAATTGCATGTACATGATAATGGGTTTTGAGAATACAAGATCCTTTATATGTCACTGTGGCCTAATTGTAAGTTTTGCACATAGGTGGAGAACATCATCTATGAACATCATGCATCACTCTATCTTTATCGGTTAGTGAAATCCATGTCAATGTAAAGCCAAGACATTCTAAGGAGAGTCATATAACAGAGAGACATTATAAGCCATTTTTTGTTGCTTTTCCCATCACTGTTGGTTTCAGATCCTCCAAAATTTTCATCACTGGTATTCACCTTTCACTTCTCCATTTTGGAAAGTTGCAGCCTGAAAATAAGGTTTCGACGAGGGTTTTAGAGTATGTTCATTAAAATGAAAAAAGATCCCATAATGAGCACATTTAGGTTTTTACATTACCCATTTTTTGTAGCCATTTTTTGCTACTTTCCCCGTTGCTATTGGTTTTGGCTCCTCCAAAATCTTTCTTGCACTCTGGTTTGGCTCCTCCAAACTCTTCCTTGCACCATGGTTCGGCTCCTCCAAACTCTTCCTCATTGGTATTCACTCCTCTATCGGCACACGATTAGGGTTTATGCCAAGAATGAGGCAGGCTCGGGCTATTAGAGTTTATTTTTTCCCTCTTAACTTTAATTTTCCCGATTCACTTTTTTTTTGATGAATAAGTAGCTATCTTTATTATTAATAAAGATAAAGTTACATATTCACAAAAAAGGGCAAGTGGTAAGAAGACACACCTCGAGAGTCACATGGGAAGAGCCGAGAAAACCAAAAACCAGAGTCACTTGGGCCTAGCCTAGAAATCCATAAACATTACAAACATGTAAAATAAAATGACCATCAAGCGGCTAGAGCAGTGCCAACAGAGTCAGTAGGGTCTCTGTCATCCATGTGTTTCCAAAATAAATATATTAGAATACATAATGTCGTGCATATTTACACAATAAATATTATTAAATATATTATAATATTATATTATTATATAGTATTAATATATTATAATATAATATTATATAATATTATAATATAATATTATATAATATTATAATATAATATTTAATATTATAATATTATATTTAATATTATAATATTATATTATAATATAAATCTAATATTATATTGTAATATAATATATTATTATTATATTATATTATATTATAATACAACGCACTCCTTCAATTCAAAATATTTTTTTAATTATCCACTTTAATATCATCTTGTCTAATTTTTATTTGTATGACTAATTGTTGTTGGCAAAACAAGGACATACAACTGAGAGGGGGGGTGAATCAATTGTCACAAAATAATAAAATTTTCAAACTTAACTTAATCTCAAATCTGATGAATAAGCAATTAACCATTTAACACATCAAAGAGACAAAGAACACCAAGAATTTTTTTTTTCGTGGAAAACCTGTTAGGGGAAAAACCACGGTGGATGTTAGTCCACAATATTATACCCTGTTAAAAGTATAATGAAAATAATAAAGGGGAATGCACATGTATTCAGGTACACTACCTAGAGCTCATTGCCCAATTACAAAAGGGGCTCATTTCCCAACAATACAGAATAGGATTAAATCTGAAGGGTATGAATTAAAAACATATAGCTTCTACACAAGCCTTATTACAGTTCTAATTAAGCACAAATAACTCCTTCACTTTTCACTCTGCACGCTAATGAATAGATCAATGTTCGCACACTTGCACTCTATCTGGCTTTTCTTACACACACACTCTCGCACATACTCCCTCAAACTTCGCTCAAACAATCACTCTTATATATCCGCATCATGGATTACATCAACAACTTAGTCGACAAAAAAAATAAAACATATTTACAATTAAATTTTCAATATGGATCTAAACATCGTCCTCCAATACAATGATGCGACCCAAAACAATACTCACGAGTGCGCCAAATATTCAAAATTTACTTTTCAAGGTCCACAACATGTTACCACCATCATGTCGTCCAGGAACATGAAAAGCCTGAACATGCACAAGAAAAATCTTTGACCAAGAGCACACCGATCAATGTGGACGTACACGAATAATGGGGAATGATCTAGAAGCATCTAATAACACCAAGAACTGACAGAGAAGCATCCACAACAACTGAGATTATCAAAATCACACAATCTTTACTCAGGAACACTGACAGAGACCACAAAAATACTATCGGACCACAAAATGATCAAATCTTCACGCGGACCTCTGAAACTTTCGGTAGATGATCTAGATACTCTAAAAAATAAACCCTTTAGTCCACAGTAGCTAATCTTCAATGTATAGAACAAGACACCTTCATGACCTACACAGTTCCACTGGGAACCTGGAACACTTCCTTTTACAATTTTCTCAATATCCTCGACATATACAACCTTCAATACACCAATTTCTAATAGTGTTGACATCAGTGACAACCACATATCAGCAACACACCCACAACATCCAACAATTATTTAGTCATTTTTATTTGTGTGACTAAGTATTTAGTTGTGTTTTTTACCTGATGATCAGATTAGTCACTTATGATGATCAAATTAGTCATTTATTTAGTCATTTATAGTTGTGTTGCAAAAAATGAGTAAAATTTAGTCATCTTTAGTTGTTGTGACTAAAAGTGTTAGTCATGTAGTCATTTATTTGTCAAATTCTACTAGTCATCCATGCATTACTGCTTCTGAAAGTATTCCACAAGACCACCCAACCTTCTTGCGATAGGGAGACAAAGATCACCCTCAATCTATGCTTCCTCTTGATTCAAGAGGATGGAACAATAACTCGCAAATTCTACTAGAGAAACTCAAAATTCTCCTTAGGAAGTGGTTTTGTGAATATATCTGCTACTTGCTCCTTGGTCTCGACATACTCCAACTTTACCTCCTTTTTTGCAACTTTCTCTCTCAAAAAATGATACTTGATTGCAATGTGTTTTTTCCTTGAGTGCATTACTAGATTCTTTGAAAAAATTTATGGCACTGGTGTTATCACAAAGAATAGAAATAGGTTCATCAAACTCAATCTTCATCTCTTTCAAATTCTACTTCATCCAAAGCACTTGAGTGTAACATGAAATTGTCACAATGTATTCCGATTCAGCTGTAGATAATAAAATTGAGTCCTATTTCTTGCTCAACCAAGACACCAAACTATCACCAAGAAATAATGCTCCACCACTTGTCCTCTTCCATTCATCTATGCTTCCTTCCCAATCTACATCTTTGTATGCAGTTAGAGTAAAATTTTCACTTTTTTGATACCATAGTTCAAAATCCATTGTAGCGTTTAAATGTTTGAATATCCTCTTTACTGCTTTGACACGAGTTTCCTTAGGGTTTTCCTGAGATCTAGCAACCATTCCAACTACCAACATTATATCCGGTCTAGATGTTGTCACATACAACAAACTACCAATCATAGAGCTATACAAGGTTTGGTCTACTAGATTAGATTCGTCATCTTTACTCAACTTGTATTTAGTAATCATAGGTGTACCCACTGGTTTGCAGTATTCCATCCTAAACTTAGTTAACATATCCATTATATATTTGTTTTGGGAAATGAATATGCCTTTGTCTGATTGTGTAATTTGCAACCCAAGAAAGAAAGATAATTTACCTAGAATTTGACATTTCAAACTCATTCTGCATTGCCTTTTGAAACTCCTTACACATGTCATCACTACTACCACCAAAAATAATATCATCTAAATAGATCACAACTATCAACAGTTAATCACCTTCTATTTTTATGTACTTATTATCCACACTTCCTCTCTAGATCCCTTGTTGTTGTAAGTATCTGTCTAATCTTGAATACCAAGCTTTGGGAGCTTGTTTGAGTTCATACAAAGCCTTCTTCAATCTGCACACATAATCTAGATTTTCATAAGAACATTGAAACCTTTTGATTGTTCAATATAGACCACTTCTTCTATTTGTCCATTCAGAAATGTTGAATTAACATCCATCTAGTATACATTGAAATTCTTGAAATGCTGAAAGAGCTAGAAACATTTGGATTGCTTCCAATCTTGCTATTGGAGCAAATGTCTCTTCAAAATCTATACCTTCAACTTGAGCATATCCTTTGCACAAAATTCTAGCCTTGTTTTAGATCACCTCACCTTCTTCATTTAACTTGTTTCTAAAAACTCGCTTGGTTCCAATCACATTCTTTCCTTTAGGTATTGGGACCAATTCCCAAGCTTCATTCTTCTTGATTTGATTCAACTCTTCCTCCATATCTTCTATCCAACCTTTCTCTTTGCTTGCTTCTTTATAAGACTGGTTCTATATTTGATAGTAATGCAAAGTGTACTTGCTTATTTTCCTTCTCAAGTCTATTATGGATCAAAACCCCATTGCCTTTATCTCCTATGATCTGGTCTTCAGAGTGTTTCTTTTTCACATACTTCACTAGAGTTTTTGTAACAAATTTTGAACCTTCATCACTACTGCAGATTGATTCTTCATCATCTTCTCCTTATAGAATGAATTATTTCATCAAATCTCACATTTTAACTTTCTACAATCCTCTTCAGTCTTTTGTTATAACTGTTGTCAATTAGATTTGCACCCTGTTGAATGCAAGATTCAACAATCTACTAAAACATGGAAACCTTCTTCAGATGTGGGTGATCGGAACGAAGAAGGAATCTCCAGAGCGAGTTGGTTTTCCAAAATGATCGATCCTATTCTAAATACTTCTGAGGAAAGGGATAGAAAGATAACTTGAAAGTAAAACCTATGACTTAAAATGATCCACAAAACTTAACAATGACTTTGATAATTTCTCTCACGAAACAGTCTGATATTTCTCTAACAAAGCAATCTTCAGAAAAACAACAATGAATTCACAATCCCTCTTGAACAATAGTGCAAAATTGATTTGCATGAAGGTTCAGAAGTAAACACAGCATGCAACTTGCAACAATGAACTTTCTGCATCGATGATTTGCAATACTTTAGGACATATGGAGGATCTGTAAACAAAATCACAACATCAATATCATACTAAAACTGCAAGTTGAGACAAAAATTGGAGATAGGAATGTTGCTTTGAATTAGATCAAGGAGTGAAACTCTTAAAACTGAGTACAAAAGTTTACAAGCTCCAGAGTGTTAAGAGCCAGAAACTGAAAGTCTGAACTCAGAAGACGAGAAAAAAAAAAGTCTCTTCAGAATATATCACCCAAGAAACCCTAATCCAAGCTCACAAAGAAGCTCAAGGAAAAAAGCTTCAAACTGTCTCAAAAACTGCATAAAAGAAGAAAAAAGCACACTGCTTTTATGATCAAACTGTAAAGCCTCTAAAAATAGGCTGGATCTGTTTAAAAGCCAAAAAAATAGCTTATCTCTCCAAGATAAAGCCCAAACTCGACCATGAGGAAAAGTAAAAAATAATCTGCTAAAAATAGCAAGAAATCACAAAACAATTTATAAGAGATTGCTTTATGATTCTACTTTACATGATTGCAAATTTTATAATTTGTCTATTTTTGAAATTAAAGATTGCAAAATCTTTTGCAAAAAGAATTACATGCTTAATTCATCAATACAATGCTTTGATTTTTCTTAAAAAATAATAAAAATATCAATGCACAACTCTACTCATTCATATCCCTAATTGATTTCTTCAAAATCAATTCAAAAACAAAGTAGATAATTGGTTTCTTTTGAGAAAACAAAAATCCTAAGTGATCAAAGATTCACCCCTAGGTCATAAGATATTCATCATTCGTACCCTCATTGTTTTTTCTCAAAACAATAAAATTAAGGCATTCAAGTCTCCAAATTTCTCCAAGGCACAAAGGTGTCAATAAAAATACAAGCCCTAAAGACTTAATATATCGACCTAGGCATATAAATTTTCGGCCACCAAACATTAGCTTCAGACTTTAATATTCATAGTGCAAGGTAATCCTAATTTGAATTTCCCACATGCTAATGTCAAAAGGTGAAAATTTGAAGGCAATTATAATGTCGGCTCAAATTAGGGCATGAACAAAAGAATTCAAACCCTAAAATGATTCATTTTACAATTATCACTTTGGAAAAATTGGTCTCTGGCTAAAAGGAGTGCCACCACCATGATTGAGCTCAATCTGAGGTCGTGTGCTTTGAGAAACTTCATCTTCTTCTTCAGATAGTCGAATCTTCGACTGGGTAAGCTTGTTTTCTGAAGCATTGTGACTTCTCTCTTCATTCTTAAAGCAACAAGGGTTACTAAGGCTGCAGCCTACTCATGGTTGTTTTCTGATTTTCCTTTATATTTCCCGTGCTTTGTTCTTCTTGGCCGATATACACGAACTCGGGCTTTGTCTGGAACTCCATGAGAAAACTTGTTTGAGGGTTATTGTTTTACTTAGTGTGCTCAAGGTAAACTATTATTACAGCTTCTATGGATTTTTTTCTTTTTAGTCATTTTGGCTTTGTGAAAGCGGCCAAGACAGCCTCTAATGCGTTTTCCTTTACTTTCTGTGCTTATTTGAAAGAGCTCGAATCTTGAGCTTGGGATCTTTGTGTTTCTCTGGCCGCAACTTCTTATCTCCCACAAGCACCAATGGTAAGTCTTTTTTCTTGTTGCTGTTGACATCTCTATGAAAAGTAGAAAGCTTATGAAAGCTCATTTTTCTATGGATAATCGACATTTACTTGTAATTTTCTGGCCACTATACAGGCCGCGGCCATATGAATCTTAGAAAATGCATTTTAAAAACTATTGGGTTCGACCCAAAACAAGAATCTCTCCCTCCTTGACATTTGAGGATGAATCCCTTCATGGGTCGAATGAAAACTAACATTCTCTACTTTTGAATCTCGACCCACCAAAGGAAATTCGCATTTTATGTTCTTGTTGTTTCATGTAAAATCCTCATATGGGTTATCTCTGAAAGTTGTAATTTTTGTGTTTAAAACCAAACCCCAAATGTGGGTATATGAGAAATCAAATCTACATATTCATTTTGTATGATATTTACAAACTCAACCCATGATGGCTTCCATCTGTATTCTGTTGCTTATCTTGTAAATATGACAAAACTTTTACCTTGTTGTTTTGATAAAATACCCATACGGGTAATCTGGAAATAGTGAAAATATGTATGCTTAAATTGGCACCCCCATGTGGGTATACTTCGAAAAGAACAAACATAAATTTATACTGCTATTTTAAGTTGGGTTGAACTCACCATGGCATTCTATTTTCTCAGTCTTTTCTATATGAGCATTTGCAATTCTAAAGCATGTCCTTCTTGGTGCATCTCTTGTTGTGTTACAGCCTATCCACAGAAACACTATGCATTACACACACATTCCTTCTCCTTATTGTTGAAAACCCTTGCATGGGTAAGCTGGAAATTGCATTAAATTTGTTTGTTTTGATTACATGTGAAAACTAGCTTGACCCATCTTTTGTTTTCTGCACTTTCAATTGCAAAAAACCATATGAGTTCATTTGTAATATGCAGGATTCAGTACTATAAATGCGAACCCCAATTTGGGTGCATGAAAAAAAACAAGAATTGTATATTTTGATTACTGTGCACAACCCTAGCTCCTTTTGGCTTTTGAATTTTTCAACATTCAGCATATAGGTATCTAGAAATTTAGAACAATTTGTGCCATTCCATTACACAGGTATACCATGATATGACAAAAAAATGAAAGTTTGTTAGCAACCTTCTTACATTTGCACTTTGATTATACCTCGTTGAGTCATTTCCATATTCCTATACTTGTCTCTTTGTGAAGGAAATTACATCTCCATGCATTATTGCTCCCATGTTGTTTTCTTTGCACACAAAATTTTTGGATTCCTTTATTCCACCATACAACAAACTCTTGCTTTTTGTCCTTGGAGTTATGCAAAGATTTTAATTGAAACCTTGTAATTCTATGGACTGCATTTACTTGATTGTTCCTATGCATAACTAACGCTTCAGAAACACCTTCTGGAATGATCATTTCTCACCTTGTAATTCTTAATGTTGTATTTGTATTATCAGTCAAACTGGAACTGATCGTTCATTTATTATTTGAGTGCATTGTCTGTCTTTCATACTTTTGGGCTTCAACCTGGCACTCTTCATGCATTTTTATGCTCCATTTAATAAATTGTTCCGCGAAATTACTCTCCTCTAAGATGAAAGTTGAAACAAAACTCTTCATTAAGGCATAATGTATGTCTGTTCACTATCCTTGATTGTGAGAAAGAACACTGATGAACTGAACCTTGCGTAACATCTGGTCATGATGAACAAATAACACTGTCGCAAAAGAACGTGAACCATACAACAATGTTTGATAAAATGTACTCAATTGAATTAATTGAGTGGATTAAACTCACTGTTCACCTGTAGCTTTCATAAAGCATTAACCTGATTGTTATGAATGCACAGTTAGTTTAATAGCTTGACAAATAACTCTGTTTTACTCCTTCAGTTATATATCATTTCTTTTCTTGATGAATATGATGATGAAATTACTATCTCTTTATTAGCCCACTTGTAATGAATAAGGGCAGCATGTCAAGCTATACCCTTGTGGGAGCCCGTTTTTCTCCACATGCTTGGTCTTTGAATAATAAACAACATCGTGATTTTCCCTATACCTGCACAAGGAAACAAACAATGTTAGAATAAAAACAAGATATGATGATCATACTGATGTTCCTCCTTTAGCTTATTTCTTTGCACTTTCACTTGATTATTTCAGTGCATGATTGATAGCAGACTACACTATTGTTGGTGATTCATGTAGGTGTCTTCATAATCAGAGCCTTTGACATTTCCCTCTTTTCTCTTACAGGTCAATCGGAGCTCAAGCAGACAAAGGTGCACCATTCAACATCGACCTTCAGCCAATCAGGCAATAATGATTATGTCGTTACTTATATGATTTCTTCCTTTGCATCTTCTATAGTGTAGTGTGATATTAATGATGTACTGTGACAGTCCCATCCACGGCTTGTGTGGATATTTGATTTCATCTTACGCTTTTCATTTCAAAAATAAAATGCATTTCAATGCAATGTTGTAATACCATTTGGATTCTTGCGATCAAATGAAGCTATGTAAATATGAATTACTTTATGAAATGAATGAAAGCATTTGAAATGCTTTGTTGCTTATATGTTCGATTTTGTACTTCATTTAATTGTAAAACATTGAATAGCACTTCTGAAATTCTATTTTCTCATTTTAAATGCACAACTGTCACTTGACGAACAATGATCATGATGCAAGCAATACTTAAACATAATCTGTAATTTTACCTTAAGATATAACAATGTTCAGCCAACTCCACCAATTGAGCTGTGGCAAAAAATTGGTAACAATAACATCTATATGCTTTACTTTTGAAAGAGTAACCAAGAAAAATACCTTCATCAGATCTAGATTCAAACTTACCCAAATTTTATTCATACCTTTTGATGTAGCATTTGCTTATGAATATCTTGAGATGTCTGAATAAGGCCATTCTTCCTCTCCATAACTCATATGGTGTTTTATTAGTCTTGCATATGATCTGAACTCTATTTAGGATGTATACCACAATTTGAACCACTTCTCTCTAGTACATATTTGGTAGATTTTCTTGACACAACATTATTCTTGCCATCTCCTGTATAGTTTGATTCTTCCTTTCTATAACTCCATTTTGTTGTGGAGTCCTAGGAGTAGAAAATTGCCTCCAAATCCTATGCTCTTCACTAATTTGTCATAATTTTTAGAAGTGAATTCTCCACCTTTGTCTAATTGTAGAACCTTAATTGTTCTTTTGGTTTCATTCTCTACTAGTGCCTTGAATTTTTTAAACTTCTCAAATACCTTTGAATTTATTTTTAGAAATGTAATCCAAGTCATCCTAGTGTAATCATCAATGAGCATCATGAAATACCAGTCCCCTTGTAGAATTTTTGTCCTCATAGGTCCGCACAAATTTGTATGGACCAAATCCAATGGTTTTGATGTAGAGTAATGCTTAGCAAGAAATCTACTTTTGATCATTTTTCCTTCATGACATGGTTTGTAGTTGGTAGATTGATGCTTCTTAATCTTTTAGACCATTCCTCATGAGCCAATCTTTACAATGTCATGTCCCAACTTTTTGTACCAAAGCCAACTTTCTTCTTTTTGCACAGTAAGACAATTTACGAAGATGATATGTCATTGTCTGTCCTACTTCCTTTTGCAATCAGTTCTTTGATACTTGATTTCTCAATTTCACATCCTTTAGTACTAAAGGATAACTTATAACCTTTATCACACATTTAACTTACACTCAAGATATTATGTTTTAGTCCTTCAACATACAAAACATCATGTGTCTTTGTCCTACCACCATCAAGACTCAAAGTACCCTTACTAGTGATTTTGGAAACAAAATTATTTCCAAGAGTCACAAAATCTCCTTCAAATCTCTTGAAATTCATGAAATTAATTTTATCTCCAGTCATGTGGCTTGATCAACCACTAACTATGATCCACAAATTCTTCTCTTTTTGAGCATGTAGTGCAGTTTGAGCAATCATTGATTTCTTTGACTTGTTCTCTTCCAAAATCTTCTTCTTTTCTTCTGAAATTGAATAAATCCATTGCTCTATCTCTTTCTTTCATCACTTGCAATGATTATTTTAGACTTTTTACTTCTGAAACCAGCTAATTTCAAACTTGCATTAACATGTTTCATAGACTGCTCCGTCACTTTTTTCTTCTGAATATCAAAACCAATTCCTATTTTGACATGTAGAGATCTCTTAAATCCTAATATCTGATCTATAGTTTCAATAATCTTTCCAAACTTCATCTACAGTTGTCGATTCACTTTCTCAAGCTCTTTTCTTATTGTCACAATTTTTGCTTCTTGAGCCTCTGACAATCCTTGTCTCTTGACAACAACTTTCTGATAAAAAATTATTCAATCTTTTTTGCTTATTTTTGTCTGGGTCTTCAGATCAACAATCATCTTCTCTGCTTTCTCTAAATCCTAAGATACCTTTTCTTTAGCCTTCACTTCTGCAATTCTCTTCTTCAGTCTCTTAATATATTTTCTAGCACATATCAATTCTTCCACAAGATCTACTTTATCTTCATTATTTTTGAAATCCATTTTTGCATCTTCTTTAGTATTTTCAAAAGCCATGAATACAACCTTTTATTTTTCATCCCTAGAGATAGCTTCATCTTCTTCATCAATAGAGTAGTATTCTTCCTCATTAGTGTAAAAATTATTTTGTTTCCTTATGGGGACACTTAGTCATAAAATGTCCAAATTCACTACAATTAAAACACTTAAAAGGTAACTTTCCTTTGTACATATAAGAACCTCTTTGTAGCTTCCTGAAAAAAATTTCTTCCTCTAGATCTAATCCAATATCAAAATCTTGATCAAATTTCTTCTTAGATACTTTGAATGTAGCCTCTTTCCTTATAAAATCTTCACTTTCAAATATCATTTCAAAAGCCGTTAGAATTACATGTATTTTAATCATCTTAAAAGCATTCAAATCCTTAGCTTCTTCAACTGTAGAGACTTTAGAATCAAGCCTTCTAGGGAGATATCTGACACCTTTTTCACAACATTATTTTCTTTCAATTCCTCACCAAGACCTTAAATGGAGTTGACAACTTCATCAACTTGGAGTAGGAATGTGGCAATATTCTCATCTTCTTTCATCTTCAGGATTTCAAACTAAGATCTACAAGTTTGTAGATTTTCCTCTTTGACTTTGTCATCACCTTCATAGATGGTACACAATTTTCCCATATTTCCTTTACTATTTTTCATTGCATCAATTTCACAAATTCAGAGTTCAATAATCCACATAAAATAACATTTCTTTCTTTAACAATAATTTTACAAGCCCTCTATTCAGCTTGATCCCTAAAAGGGTTTTTAGGAATCTCATATCCCTCTATCACTAACATCCAAATATCAAGTCATAGAGCTATCAAGTAGGACTCTATCCTAACTTTCCAAAATGCAAAATTGGATCCATCAAAGAGTGGTGCTTTATTTCTAGAGAATCCTTCCTGAGCAATTGAGTGTGCCATCTTGGAACTACCTTAAGTTGTTAGGCTTCTACAAAGGAACTTGGCTCTAATACCAATTGAAGGGCACACAATCTACTGAGAGGGGGGGTGAATCAGTAGATCTAATCAATTCAAATTTCTTAACTCAATTATCATAATATATGATTCTTCACAACTAACCCCAACACAAATAATTGAACATAAAACATGAATCTTCACTCCTAATAAGAACCATCAAGAGCACACATACACACAAGAGAATACTAGATATATGTGGAAACCTAGGTTGGGAAAAACTACGATAAAAATAGCTACTCGGATCTACTATCCAAATCCAAAATCACAAAGCAAAAATATATAAGTGAATTTTACAATATGAATTAGGCACCAACCTACCAAAGATACCAATCCCATATTGTGTTTGTAGGCACCAACCTACCGAAGACACCAATCCCCAATTGAAGTAGAGCAAGAGATAGAAAACCAGTCATACCAGAATAGAAAGATAATGTTTATGGATCTTCTATATATCTCATACACGTGCCAAAGTTACAACTGATACTGGTGCACACACTGAAATGCAACTCTCCCTTTTATATTCACCACCTTCTCTTCAATTTACACCTGCGACCAACTTTTCTTCACACCAGTGTAATTCTACTTGACATGACTCACTCCATGCATCTATACAACTGATAAATATATACATGATACTACATTGGCACGCTTCTATGTCAGCTAGGGATCCACAAATAGCCAAGACGACATAAGGTGGACCTAAATTCAAATGACATGAAATGTGTAACACAGTGGTTCAAAATAAAATTTTGTTGCCACCAAAAGAACATGATTCCATGTGCTACCACATGGACCTTAATTAGGTCCTATCTTGACACTACACACAAGATTTGAATTATACATACTACTATCTGTTACGTCTCAAACACCAACTGGATGATAGACAGACCTAGAGAATATTTTGTCACTTCAATCTTCCTACCTGCTGAACATATCCTCTAGAAACCCTAAAATATGAAAGAAGAAGTGTAGGAATACTCTCCTTTTAAACTACAGAGCCTAAAACATCTCCAAAAGGGAGACTCGAGAAACACCAAACTTGATAGATACTGAACAAAAAAAATTCAGTACAATCTTTCGGACCACCACTATCATAGTGATAAATACATGCATGATATTGGAAGAATACAACAATCACACCAACTCTTGGAAGGTAGTCACTCCCCAATAAAACTAATAATGTATGTTCCTTGATATATTGATATAATTGATCGTATTAGAGTACAATTACCGACACAAATAGGTATACCATACTGAACTTTTGACGCACAACATACTACCAAAAATATAATATATATTTCTACAAATCTCTGCAACTCAAAATGATAAGTCAAGGGGAATATAATGATAGTTCAAGTAATCCTTGACACAAAGAAAACCTTGACATCAATCCTCTTCATCAATGACAACCATTGTTCAACAATAACTATCAACAATTTTTTGTGAGTTACATATCTTTGCATGTTTATGTATGTGTTATTTTTTTATCTACAATTTGTTAGACTTGCATCTTTCTATATTATCTCTCCTCATAGATTAATGTAAGAATCAATTTCACCATCTTTGCTTTATCTCAATAGCCAACATTAGCATGAACTATCTGCTTATCATCTTAGTGGCCATGACATAGCCAAAGATTTTGTAGATACCATGTCCTATGTGATCCTATTTGAGCCTATTTTTATCCCCTTGGATCCACTTTCTAGCCTCTCTTCAATTTGAATTTGTAATAATATCCACTTATATTATAGGTTTCTTGTGTGTAATTAGATTTTTATTTTCAAATATTATCATGTTTAGTTTATCATTGTTGTGTTTAGTATAATATTCTCATATATGTGATGCTTTTAGTTTAGTGTCTAGTTATGTGTTATTTCTATTTCATATATGTTTGTGGTATTTGATATTTAATTTTCATCTACTGAGCTTTTTCCTTGATGTGTTTTATTTCTAGGAGTAGATACATGAATGTAGAAGAGAATAATGAAGAGAAGAGATGAATACCTATATCCTTTTTTGTGTATCTTTTAATGCAATGATTTATTAGTATATTTTACATTGGTATGCTTATTCATTATACTTTCATCAACCTACTAAAGTGGGGGTAAAATGTAAGGTAAAAAATTGCATGCTCTACAATTCCCACATTATGTTTATGCATAAACATAGTGTATCCATTGCACCCATTCCAAATATTACAAAAAATATATATGAATCTTATTGTATTACCTATTGTAGATTATTCACTAACATAATCTTTAATTTTCATATTAAATTCCAAATCACAAATCCTTGGTCGAGTTGTTCTTAGGTGAATAATTTAATCCCTTCCTAGTTGTTTGGATACTTTGTCTATAAGATATTGCTTGATGTTTTTTCTACACTTGAAATAAAATAAAATATATTATATTATTATAAAGGGGAGGAGATAGTCTATTTTTTATAAGAAATGAATATAAATGTAAATCAAATGAGCTAGATTATTCTACTTGACAACATGAATAAGTAGCTAATTTGATCTATGAAACACTATTACAAGAGATGAGATAAATAAATTGAACTATACAACTAAGAAATATAAATAATAATCCTTCGAAGAATTGAAATGCTAAAAAATATGTAAACATAAAAAATTGAAGTATGATTTCAAAATATGTTGTATAAGTCTAAATCAAGTTCTATGATAATTTCCAAATCAACTGAGAATATTTTTATAATAGGGTGAATTACCTCCATTGTACAAGCACAATATCCATACAAGAAGGGTGTTAGGACCTTCTGATATGCTAGGGTCCTTGATAGTTGGAGACTCAAAACTTTTAGGGTGTCTTCATGGTGATATGCAAATCTTGTCTCCACTTGGAGTAGCCCTATCACTTTTCAAGCTCATGAAATTTGAGTTGAAGCACATGAGGGGAAAAAAAGTGGTTGGTTATGTTTAGGAGACTACCTTGGTCAATCCCTTATTGACAATCAAGCTAGGAATAATAATACTAGGATATAAAATGGTTGTGTAGATCTAGGTGTTTGATTGTTATGATGAGTGAACAATAATGGCGGAAACATAACAAAGACTCTAGGGGAAATTATAAAGCATGTGTGTTGGTGTAAATAGGTATTTTACCCATCTAGTCCACTAAGAGTTCCTATTTACATGTTAAGTTTACTTAGGTCCTAGGGAATATTTCTAGAAGTCTTAGGTGTCATGTTATCTTATCTTATCATGGAATTTAATACTTGTGTCCTACGTCATTGAATAATTGTTGAGGTAGTTGTATCATTGTACATGATTAAGACACATGTCATGATATTATATAATCCTATCTCACAACCTTGCCTTTATAAGCAAGGCATCTCATGTATATTTCATATTCAATCAATCAATCTTTCATTCTTAATCATAACAATCTATTCTTTCCATTTATCTCTTATAAAATATATTTTGGTTTGGTAGTTAATCTTGTGGTGTTGGGAGTTCACATTCAACTCCTACAATGTGATAGTATCAATAGGGTATTATAGTAATAATTTTTTTATACAAGTGGGTAAAGGTTTCAAACTTAGGAGTGATGGCTATGACCTAGGTAGTGTAATCAAACTAAGGATGGCCATATCTATGGGATAGAGTCTCTAATCATTTTACAAAGGGGAAAACAATGGGAATAACTATGAATGATGGGAAGGGAAGGATAAACTATAAAGATTCCATGCCTCAATGTGAAAAGAACACTTCACAATCTTTGGTTTTGAACAATGTCCTGATTTCCTTGCTTTATGGCGGCTTCCTTGTAAATCATTTATGTGTTGGAGGTTACTAAGTTTTTTCAAAGATGCCTTGTGACATAATGAATAGAAAGTTGGATTAAATACAAGATTATATTAAGTTTTAGGGTTAGTGATCACCAAAATGGTAGCAAAGGTTAAAATATCAAATCATTTCTAACTCTTTTAAGCATTCTTGTTTATATTTCTTAGTTGTATAGTTCAATTAATTTTTCTCAACTCTTGTACTGGTTTTTTGTAGATCAAATTATCTAATTATTTATCTTGTTGTAGAATAAGCCAACTTATTTGATTACATTTATATTTAATGCTTATAAAAAATAGATTATCTCATCCCCTTTACACTAAGATAAGACAGTTTATTTTATTGCAAGTGTAGAAAAACTTTAAACATTATCTTATTATCAAAGTATCCAAACAACTAGGAAGGAATCAAAATCTTCACCCAAGAACAACTCAGATATAAATTTGTGATTTGGAATTTCATAATATGATAATCAAAGATGGTGTTAGTGAATAATCTACTTTGGGCAGTACAATAAGGTAATCTTGTGTCTTTTTTGTAATATTTGGAATGAGTGTAATAGAGACATTCAAAGGAAAAAGGGTCTAGATGTAGATAATTTGGGTTGTTGCAAAGGATATGGATGAAAAGAGGTGAGTGATATTTAGAGGGTAATGAAAGAGATATTGTTGAGCCCTAAGCAATTTATTTTATATTAGAAAGTATATATTGGGATCAAGTGTCATTCACCTTGTAAATCTCTAGACATGTTTAATTGTATTTAAATATTGTTGTTGATAAATAATGTTGTCTCCAAGGATTATGGAGAGTGCAGACTTGGATTGCCTCTTAAGTAGTAGGTAATTATTTATTAATATTATATTATCTCACTCATATTTGTAACGACATTTAACACAAGAAGTTACAATAAGGGGGATCTTGGAAATTGTTCAAGATTAGGAGATGTAAGACGATCTTCTACATGTAGATCTTATGACAGATATGGTCAATCTTCCCATGGAGTACCTAGAATGGGAAAGTGGCCATAATGAATGAATATGATTAGTATGACAAGATTTATGACACATAAGTGGTGTAAGAAGAGTTACATGCTATTTAGAGTGGTTGACCATGTGGCATGAGTTGTGAGATTCTTCATCATGGAGGTAGATGTACGGATTTGGGAGAGTGGTATTTGCCATTTTTTTATAATAACATTCATGGTTTGTTGTATTTATATCTCCCATATAGTGGTACCTTGAGATAATAGTATTATGTGATTGTTTTGCAAGTTGTTTGGATATTGCTATGCTATTAAAATATAGAGGGACATTGATTGTATTGATGTAACTATTTTCAAGATTAATACAAGCTTGAGTCTCTTTAGTGTGGAGTTTTTTACCACAAGGATTTTTCCACATAAACATTACATTATAGTTTGCAATTTATTTCATTTCATCTTTTGATAGATATCATTTTTATGAATTAGGATTCACTAAAGACAATATTCCTTACTACGTTGTTTCACCTTATTTTTAAGGTTATATAACAAATTACATAAATCTTAAAATATAAATGTATAATATCAAATGTTGTTGAATTATGTATGTTCCACAAAGATTGTAATAATATTAAAATGGTGGTAAGATATTGAAGTGACAAATATTTATGCTTATAAATAAATAGATTATCTCCTCCCCTTTACACCAAGATAATATACATAGTTTATTTTATTTCAAGTGTAGAAAAACCTTAAACATCATATAATCAAAGTATCCAAACAACTAGGAAGGAATCAACGTCTTCACCAAGAACAACTTAGATATAAATTTGTGATTTGGAATTTCATAATATGATAATCAAAGATGGTGTTAGTGAATAATCTGCTATGGGTAGTACAATAAGATAATCATGTATCTATTTTTGTAATATTTGGAATGAGTGTAATAAATACATATTCAAAGGAAAAGGGATCTATATGTAGAGAATTTGGGTTGTTGCAAAGTATATGGATGACAAAGAGGTGAGTGATATTTAGAGGGTAATGAAAGAGATATTGTTGGGCCCTAAGCAATTTATTTGATATTAGAAAGTATATGTTGGGATTGAGTGCCATTCACCTTATAAATCTCTAGACATGTTTAATTGTATTTAAATATTGTTCTTGATAAATAATGTCGTCTCCAAGGATTATGGAGAGGGTAGAATTTGATTGCCTCTTAAGTGGTAGGTAATTATTTATTAATATTATATTATCTCACTCATATTTATAATGATATTTAAGACGAGAAGTTACAATAACGGGGATCTTGGAATTGGTCAAGATTAGGAGATGTAAGAAGATCTTCTACATGTAGATATTATGAAAAATTTGGTCAATCTTCCCATGAAGTGCCTAGAATGGGAAAATGGCCATAATCAATGAATATGATTAGTATGACGAGATTTATGACACATGAGTGGTGTAAAAGGAGTTATTAGAGTGGTTGACCATGTGGCATGAGTTGTGATATTTTTTTATGGGAGGTAGATGTCTGGATTTGGGATAGTGGTATTTTCCACTTTTTTTGTAATAACATGTTGGAAAATGGTCAATGCTCCCCTTGGGATTCATGACATGGACTAACCACCTCTCATGGATCCATTAGCTCTGGCGATTGTATCGGGCATTACTAGGTCGACCTTTTGGTGCAATGACAAGCACCGGACCAACAAGTGGCATCAGAGCCTTACCCTTGTACAAGTTTAATCAACTTAGGGGTTCTTGGTAGTGGAGTACTTATCATGGCTAATTAGGAAGGTTATTCTACTTCCAAAGAACCACTATTTGATGGTTTTGGTTTTGGTTTTTGGAAACTTAGAATGGAGTGCTACTTATCTTCTCAAGGTTATGATGTTTGGGAAGTAGTTGAGAATGAGTACACTGCTACTAAGACACCTTCCACTGCAGATGAGAAAAAGGCCTATGAGTGTAATGCTAGGGCCAAAAATGCTATTTGTTGTGGATTGACTAATGATATACTTGTCAAGATTATGGATTGTAAAATTGCAAAGGTTGTTTGGGATAAGTTATCTAGTATCTATTAGGGTGATGAAAAGGTCAAAGAAGCTAGGTTACAAACCTTTAGAGCCAAATTTTAAGGACTAAGAATGAATGAAGAGAGAAGGTTGTTGATTACCTTCTAAGAGTTCAAGAAAAATTCTATGCTATATGTGGTCTTGGTGAGTCCTTGGATGAAAAAAAGTTGTTAAAAAGGTACTAAGATCACTAATACCAAAGTATTATTCCAAAGTATCTGTTGTAGAAGAAAGGGATATACATAAACTTACCATAGATGAACTTCATGACACATTTACTGCTTATGAGATGAGAGTTAGTAAAGATGAAACCACAAGAAAATAGATTGCCTTTAAATCTTTCAAAAAGGAAAAGTAGATAAATTCAGATCCAGAGGAATTGGATGACAAAGAATCCACCTTTGTAAGCAAATTGAAAAGAGGGACAGGAAAGTATAAGGGGAAGCTTTCATTCAAGTGTTTTAGTTGTGGTAAGCTAGGAGATTATGTTGCTCAATGTCCCAATAAAGATCTTGAAAGTGATGAAGAAGATAGTAGGAGACAAGGAAAGAAGAAACAATATAATCCTAAATAGAAAACTTTTTCAAAATGAAGAAAAGTTTGTTCATTAAGGATGCTAATGTAACATATAGTTGTTCAAAAGGATCTATTGAAGAAGGAGAGGAAAATTTGTTTATGACTACTATTAGTCTAAATGAAAATAAAAAAGAAATAGTGAAGATCAATCTGATAATAATGAAGAAGGGGTTGATCTTGAGGGTGAATTAAGATGTGCTCTTGGTGAAATAAAAATCCTCAAAAAGGAGGCAGTAGTACAAATAAATCAAACCCAAAAAGACACTGAAAATATGATTAGAAAGGTTAATGAGTCTGCAAAATTAGTTGCAGATTTGAAACTTCAACTTGAAGAGAACAAGAGAGTTGTAGAAGTCACCAAAATGGAGTTAGACACCAAAGAAAAGGAGTTATATTTTAGAGGCAGAAGTTGTAGCCTTGAGGAAAAGGCTTGATATGTGTGATAGCAATAACAAGTTAGTAGATCTCTTGGGTAAACAAAAAGGCCACAAAGATAAGACTGGTCTAGGGTTTGTAGAAGGCCAATGTTCACATTCCAATGAACTTCAACATGTTGATGTCACAAATGAAAAGCTCATGAAACCATCAAATGTCAAAAGGAATATTCCATTCAGGTATAATCTACATTTCTTTGGTTATTGCTTTTCTTGTAACCAATATGGGCATAAGGCTAGTGAATGTAGGATTGTATCTACAAGGAGCAATTTTGTGAGTGTAAATTCCTTTTGAGTTCTTGAATAAGTTGAAATGCTTTAATTGTGGAAATTTTTGACATATAGCTAAGTTTTGTAGAAATAACTTTGAAATGCAACAAAAGAGAATTAGTGTTCATTCCAAGGTGACATATTCTAATGTTGATAAGATAAAATTAGTTTGGAGACCAAAGATGATTGAAAAAAATATTAAAGCTATGCTTGTTCAAACTGATCTACATGTCAAGAAGAAAGAACTACGGGTTGTAGAAAGTGGGTGCTCTCATCACATGACTGGGGATAAGAGCAAGTTTATCAAATTTGAAGATTATACAGGTGGATCAATCAAGTTTGGAAATGATTTTTGTATTCTAATCAATGGAAAAGGTACTATACTTCTAGATGATGATACACCATTACATGATGTATACTATGTAGAAGGCCTAACACATAACCTCTTGAGTGTAAGTCAAATTTGTGACAATGGATTTAATGTTTTATTTAATTCTGAAGGTTGTGAAATAAGTAAGAAATCAGGAAAAAATAGTTACAACAGGGTTAAGGACAAAAGGACACATTTATAATCTTCAAGAGACTATAAATAGAGATAGAGATGGACATCTTTGCGTTATGAGTCAAGTTGAAGAAAGTAGGTTATGGCATAGGAGGCTTGGAAATATAAACTTTGACAATCTTGTCAAGATCAACAAAAACCAAAATGTAAGAAATATGCCACTCATTTCTAAGCCTACCAGCAACACTTTCAAGGAATGCCAACTAGGTAAGAAAACAAAAATCAGTTTTAAGTCCAAAGAGTACTCTTCTACTAGACCTTTACAACTTGTTCATACTGATTTATGTGGTCCTAAAAGGACATAGTCTTTATTTATGGTGAAAGATATTTTATGCTTTTCATTGATGATTATACTAGGATAACTTGGGTGAATTTTTTAAATCATAAATTAGAAGCATTTGATAGATTCAGGATCTTCAAAAAGATGGTTGAAAGAGAATAAAATTTGAAGATCAAATGCCTAAGATCAGATAAAGGTGGAGAGTACACTTCAAAAGAGTTTAAGGACTACTGTGAAAGTCATAGCATTAAAAGGAAATATTTAGTTTCTAGGACACCACAACAAAATAGAGTTGCTGAAAGAAAGAATAGAACAGTCAAGGAGATGGCAAGAACAATGCTCCATGATGCAAATATGCCTAACACCTATTGGAAAGAAGTGTTTCATACAATAGTCTATACTCTAAATAGAGTGAAATTAAGGGTAAAAACTAAACATACTACATATGAACTATGGTATGGTAAGTCAACAAATGTTGGTTATTTCAGAATTTTTGGTAGTAAATGCTTTATAAAGAGAGATAAAAATTTGGGTAGTTTTGAGTCTAGATGTGATGAAGGTATTTTCTTAGGCTATTCTATGCATAGAAAATCCTTTAAGTGTTTTAATAAAAGACTCAAAAGAGTATTTTAAAGTACTAATGTGAAAGTTGATGAAAAGTTGTAACCTTGTGAACAATAGATAGAAGATAATGAAGAAGTTCATGTACCAAAAAAAGAGGTGGAAGTCCAAGTAGAAGAAGATACTCCTGAAAATCCTATGGAGTCAATAGCTAAAAATCCTTCAAAGATACTACAAAGAAATCATCCTCAGGAGTAGATTATTGGGGACAAAAATACTGGTGTTCAAACTAGAGGAAAGCTTGCCAACACAAGCGATCAAGTACATATATGTTTGATCTTAGAAATAAAACCAAAAACCTACATAGAGACCAGAAAAGATGAGTTTTGGATTAAAGCCATGGAGGAAGAGTTAGGTCAAATTGAAAAGAACAAGACATGGGAACTTGTTCCTAGACCCAAAGACAAGAATGTTATTGGGGCAAAATGGGTCTTTAGAAACAAACTTGATGATAAGGGCAATGAAGTTAGGAATAAGGTAAGGCTTGTTTGCAAGGGGTACTCTCAGGTTGAAGGTATTAATTTTGATGAGACATTTGCACCTATGGCTAGGCTTGAAGCCATAAGGATGTTTCTAGCTTTTTTTGTTTACAAAATTTTCAAGGTTTTTCAAATGGATGTTAAATCAGCTTTTCTCAATGGTGATATTGAGGAAGAGGTTTATATGGAGCAGCCTGAAGGTTTTGAGTGTGAAGGAAAACAATATTATGTCTATAGATTGAAAAAGGTATTATGTGGCTTGAAACAAGCTCCTAGAGCATGGTATTGTAGGTTAGATAGGTACTTGCAAGGACAAGGGTTCACAAAGGAAGGAGTGGATAGTAATTTGTATTTCATGACAAAAGGCGAGGATATTCTCGTTGTTTTTGTCTATGTAGATGACATCATTTTTGGTAGCAATGATGACAACATGTGTTATGTTTTTCCTAACATCATGAAATCTAAATTTGAGATGTCTATACTTGGAGAGTTGTCCTTCTTTCTTGGATTGCAGGTCTCACAACTTGAGAAAGGGATCTTCATCTCTCAAATTAAGTATGCAAAATAAATGCTCAAAATATTTCAAATGGATGAAAGTAGCCCAGTTGGTAATCCTATGGTAATTGGATGAAAATTAGGTAAAGATGATGATTCACTTGATGCAGATCGGACCTTATTCAAGTCTATGATAGGTAGCCTATTGTACTTGACAACCTCAAGGCCTGATATTATGTAGGTTGGATGCTTAGTGGCAAGATTTCAATCCTCTCCCAAGCAATCTCATCTTAATGCGGTCAAGAGAATCTTTAGATATCTCAATGGAACTATTGATTATGGTTTGTGGTATCTTAGACATGATGATTTCACTTTACTTGCTTATATTGATGTTGATTGGGTAGGATGCATTGATGACAAGAAAAGTAATAGTGGTGGAGCCTTCTTCTTGGGTGGAAGGTTAGCATATTGGCATAGCAAAAAACAAGAATAAGTATCCTTGTCAACAACAGAGGAAGAATATATTACTGATGCCTCATGTTGTTCTCAGGTTTTGTGGATGGTTCAGACTCTTAAGGATATTAAGGTGGAGGTTTCTCAACTTGTTTCTATACTATGTGACAGCACTAGTGCTATAAATATCTCAAAAAATCTAGTCATGCATTCTAGAACCAAACATATTGCCATTAAGTATCATTTCTTAAGAGAAAAAGTTTTTGCAAATGAGGTTGTGTTTGAATATGTTTCTACTTCAGATCAAGTAGCAGATATATTTACTAAACCATTGGCTAAGGAAGTTTTTGAGTGTTTAAGAAAAAAGTTAGGGGTGTTGTCTCTCACCTCTCTTCAATAATTCACTACCCTAGTATGGTTTTAGGGGGAGTTCTTGCATTTTCTTTCTAGTATTGAAACCTACTTTCACGATTATGATAAAACAATGTATTGGCAGATAAAATAGTGAATATGTTGTTGATATATGTTTTTGGAGTTTGATAGTCTCTTTGCAATGGTCTTTGACAATGAATGTTGCTCTGAAAGTTGGAACAAGCATTGCTAGTTCTTTGTGAACTATTGTGACAGTGCTTGCCCCATGAGCCAAGGATGAACAATGCTTTTTATTTGAGACAGTGACAGTCAATCAACAGTTGTCTTCATATTTATTATGACCATGATATTATGGTATTTCATGTCTTAATAGTGCCACTTCCTACTCTCTACCAATGCTCTTCATGTTTTAACAGTGGCAATGGATGGATGATTTTTATTTTAACAGTTTTCTTGGTTTGTTCTTGTTTTGTTTTGTTTGCTACATTGAGTATTCCTCTATTTGTGAGCTTTCTAACAATACTTCTACCAGAAAGTGCTTGTCTAATGGTTGCATTTACAAAGTTTTGGTCAAAGTGGTGTTGATCACATGTTATTACCATTAGATTGCTTCTTTTTTTTTCGCTTCAACACAATCAACATAGTGACCGTATAATTGTGACAGTATTCTTGTTTCCACACAATTAGAATAATGGACAAACCTTGTCTTGCTTGCATTGCTCAGTGTCATGATGTTTGTAGTCTTGGTTATGCCAAAGGTTCAAGTGCTTTGTCTGACAGTTTGGATGATGCATGGCATATCATATTTTTTTTAGCGGTCTTGTTTGGTTCCCTTTGTCATTGTTGTCAAAGAGGGAGACAGACTTGGCAAGTTCACAGGGGGAGAATGCAAAGATAAGTTGACATCAATGCCAAAGGGGGAGTTTGTTGGCATGGAATATTGTTTGACATTGATTTCAAAAATTGTAGTTCATGGTACTCTTGTCAAAAGGGTTTGTGCTTGGAGTTGATGTTGATGCCATTCATTGTTACTATTCATGTCTAGTTCTTGTTGAGCACTCATTCAAAGAGTTGCAAGTTGGAGTTGGTTGATGCTTGATGCAAAGGTACTTGTTCACATTTGCTTGTTCTCATTGTGTTGATGTAAGAATGGCACAAGCTATTGTTAGTTGTTCCAAAACTATGACTGAGCCAAATGTAAAGATATTTGTGTGATCAGTTCTTAATATTGATGGTAAAGTTGCAAGAGTAGTATTGATAAGCACAATAGATGTTCTTGTTCATGTTATAAATACAATGTTCAGGGTTGAAAAGGTTTTATTGGCAAAGATACTTGGTTTTTTTATTATTTTCTCCTTCACAAAGGTATTATTGGAACTTATAATCTTCATGACAAAACCATCTTTATAGTTGTTGTTCCATGAATTGCTTCCTATTTATTCAAGAAAATGACAAAAAGGCTAAAGTTAGGACAAGGTTGGAGCTTTCTTCATGTCCTTTATTTCAAAATTCTCAAGCATATTTAAAACCCTAACATCAAGGTTATTATACAAAGGGTTTATCAAACTTGTTTTTTGTTTTAAAAGCTTGGTGACTTGCTATAGCAGGATAAAGGGAGTTTAAGTGGAAACTTAAAGGGGTTAATTTTCATGCATTAATCGGCCCCTCCACTTTAGTAACTTGCTTGGTAGGTAAAGACTTCAAATGCTACCATTCATATTAAAATCAAGGGCTATTATTTAAATGTATTAAAGGCGGGTTTATGAAATCAAAGGCCAGTTTTTAAATATCACCAACAACCATTCCCCGAAGGTTTAATTTGACAGGTGTCTGCTTCTTTGTGTGTTGTGTAACTATTTTGGATCGATGGACACCATGAAGGGGACGATTTGAAGATCAACGAATTATATTTGAAGTTTGTTTTGTATTCCAAACCTGGAAGTGATGAGAATGGTTGTTGTTATGATTTTGACAAGGTGAGTGTCGGTGTGTGTGTATGAACTATGACAGAGTTCATTGAATTTCATATACAGAGTAATAGCTGTTTGTATTGAAAACGAAATGATGCAGTTGGTTGATTTGTAAATGACAGAGTTAGTGTATACTGGATTGAGACAGAGATAGTGTTTATTATATTGCAAATGCAGAGATGGAATTTGTTAAGTTGCAAACTTTGAGAATTGGAATGTTCTGAAACAAAGTAACCCTTTGTGTTTGTTTCTTCTAAAAATTTCAATAGTGATGTATGTTTGTTAGTGAGATAGATTGTCTTTTTCAGTGAGGTAAACAATCTAATACCAGTGAGGAGTTGTTAGTGAGGCATTGAATGCAACCAGTGAGGTTTTGTTTTGCGAGTGAGGCTTAATGAAGTGAATTTTCAAAGTGTTTTTTTAATCCCTTTTAGGGTTTTCCACTCATAATTCTTGTGTTATGACTTCTCTCGATTGTTTGTCAATTTGTGTTTGATAAGCCATTCTTGTTCAAGTATCTTGTTCTTATTCATATCATTGTGATTCACTCAACATTAAATATCTATGATGGTTGAAGTGGTCTCAATGGATTTATATGCATAAATTCAAGTAGGTTATTTAATAAGATTTGATTTGTAAATTGACCGCTGATTCACCCCCCCCCTCTCAGTGGTCCTGTACTTCAACAATTTGAATCCCCTCTGGTAATGCTGAGGGGGAGATTGTTGGCAAATGGTCAGTGCTCCCCTCGGGATTCGTGACATGGACTAACCGCCTCTTGTGTATCCATTAACTTTGGCGGTTGTATCAGGCATTAATAGGTTGACCTTTTGGTGCAACAACAACCATGGGGCCGACATAACATTCATGGTTTCTTGTATTTATATCTCCCATACAGTGATACCTTGAGACAATAATATTATGTGATTGTTTTGCAAGTTGTTTGGACATTGCTATGCTATTAAAATATAGAGGGACACACACATTGTATTAATGTAACTATTTTCAAGATTAATACAAGCTTGAGTCTCTTTGGATGTGGAATTTTTTTATCACAAGGATTTTTCCACATAACTATTACATTATGATTTGCAAATTCTTTCATTTCATATTTTGAGCTATCATTTTTTATGAATTATAATTCACTAAAGAACAATATTCCTTGATGCATTGTTTCACACTATATTACATTACATATAACCCAAAATACAAAAATATAATATCAAACGTTGTTGAATTATCTATGTTCCACAAAGATTGTAATACTATTAAAATGATGGTAAGATCCTGAAGTGACAAATATTCATAGAAGAAAACAAAGAAACACTAACAAAATTTGGGCTAGCTTCCTATATAGAAGGAACCAAAAAAAATCCCAAATTATTGTCTAAAAAGCTAAAGTAAAGACAACCACTAACATAGGAGGACTTCAAATTATAATTAAAAATCATTTAAATTATTCAAAAGCCGTATGAGGACAAGCCACGTTCTTAACTTTTGTTAACCTTAAACCTTATTTAAGGTTATGATTAAAATAATATTTTTCCCATACAACATTTTTAATGCTTGATAAATATAATGTCACATGTTATACAATAATGGTACCTCGTATAAGATATAATAGTAAATATTAAATTCAATATTTTATACTTATTCCCGTGAAGCCAATATTTTAGGGTTATTCACGTGAGGCTAATATTTTAGGGTTCTTTACGTGTAAAAGAATGTCATGCCCTTGAATTTGGGGGCCATGTTGGCCAAGTCTATCATGTGAAAACAAAATAATAAATGTGAAAATACCTAGGCGGGGAGTTCAAAACTTTTTACTTGTAGCTAGAATTTGTTTAAATAATTTTTTTATTAGGAAAATTTCTAATATATCATATAGACCATTAAAATTAAGTACATTTAGAAGGTTTACAATAAAGAGATGGTATGCCAGTATATATGATCCAAAATATCAAACACAGTTAATTTTTTTTAAAAAATCTAAAGCATGGATGTATAAACTTAAGTACAAGTAGTCAAGAAGTGGCGAAAGGGGATCATCACACCACAACACTTCTCATTGTGAGTGCTCATTAGACAAAGGATCGAGAGCCTCCCACCTATCGTATGGATTTTGCATGGACAAGCGGACAAGAACACCTCAACTTGGCAAGGAAGTCATAATTGTGGCCTTGACAATAAAGTCATAATTTTGGCCTTAGTGCCACTCTAGTGATGTTTATAAGCTTTGTCATGTGAAGATACAAACCATCCACATTGCACAAGAGGTAGAGCGAAGAGGTTTGATATGCACAAGGAAGTAAGTGTAGTGATTTGAGTATTGGCAGTAGAGGAACCTAGCTCATAGTGCATTGGGCACTCCTCGAGTGGTTGAGAAAATCCTACAACTAATGAAAATAAAGAGCAACCTTCGCATCCTAGGCTTGAATCTATAAATACATAGAGAAAACTATATTCATTTTCTTAATCAAGGAAAATTTATATCAAGTATATTTTACTAGAGAAAATAACACTATTTTTAGACTTCCAAAGTTGAAAAAGAATAGTAGCTCTAAACAAATTCCAATGCCTAGCAATATAAGTTGGCTAGCGGTTGTATCTCCAAAAATAACAAGGAGAGAACAATCTATGAATCTAATTCTAGACAACCTGAGAGCAAGGACAAGTCTAAAAAATGTGATTGAAAGTCTCCACTCATCAGTAGGTCGGACACTTGGGATGAAATTTTCCCTAATGGACAAGCCTTTTTCTTAGCAATAACCCTTGATTGTATAGGCACAAAGGAATTACGTAACCTTGAGCTCAAACCTAGCTTGCCACATTCTTTGAATCCCAAAAGGCCAAGTGCAAGGGGAAGACTAAAGGCACCAACACTAGTAAGCTTAGTAAGAATCGAGGAAAAGGACTACACTCTATATAGAATATCCCAAGTATAATGTTGAACTTGGTAACATCATAATTCCATAATGAATCTTTCCACCAAGTTTGTGGAGGCTAAAACCCAAATTTGTGTAACATAACATCAAGAAATATCTTTTATATGTGAAGAATAGAAGGTAAATCCAAATCAACAAGATACTTTTTTCACAAAGCAAGACACAAGGTCCAATCTTTAAAAGTCACAATACTTTAGATGCTATATATTCCTTTATGAAATAATGTAAGAAAATCAATCACATGAGCCCTTAGAAGAAATATAACTAGAAGTGTTGATAATGAGGGAACATGATGAATTATGGTCATTAAAAGAAAGCCCATTTTTTAAACCATCAACAACACACTTGGGTAAGGAATTCATAGTTCCAAAATATTTCTAAATTCTTTAAGCTAAAAATGAACCATGAATCTTGACAAGAGCATTGATGGTGAGGAGAGAATGGAGACTAATGTCCTTCCAAAACTACTTGCCAATTGTCAAAGTGAACACTCACTTCAATGTAGTACCTAAGAAAAAAATTTCAAGCCTTGGAGCCTTTAATGCACGAATAATCCAATTAGCACATAATGGAATACTATGTTATGCACATTAATAATTCTCATGCCACCATTGTCATGAGAGAGATAATACATATCCATAGAGCCTATGAAAACCACATGGATGCTTTCCATTAGCCCAAAGAAAATCTATCAAAAGATTTGCTAACCTATCATAGGTGCCTTTAGAAGGAGCCAAATAAAAATAATAGTAAACATGGGTTCCCATGAGGACTTCAATATAGATCTAGAACTTCCTAGTAAGTGAAAGTGGCTTAGAGATCCAAAAATATATCTTCTTCACAACTTTGATCACACACCACCATATGGTGGTAGGTGTATTCTCAAAAGCAATGTGAATATTAATAAGTTTGATCATCTTACCTTTGTGATCCACTTATTTGATTATAGTTGATCCTTTGTGAGAAAATTTATAAGAGGGAGCCATTGGTTAGTATCATAAGGATACATTCCCTTTCCTTATAAGGTCAATATAATGGAAGCTTTGAACCAAATCTGTGTATTGAAACTTAAAAAATATTTACATGTAGCTACTTGATTTTGATGTTAAGAAAATAATCTAGATAATAAGTAATTTATTTTATATAATCAATACCACTCTCTAGCCAATGCACTATTTTTTTAAAATGTCTTCTTTATAGAAATGGAACCCTTGTTGATTGAAAATGTCATTCAAAACAATCAACAATGTAGACATTACTATATCCCCGCATTTTCAAGTAATGTTCTTTTAAAAGTTTGGACTTGCTAACCATGTTTAATAGAATGATACAAAATCCTTCTCTTTGATGAAATACATATTGCTAATTGTCATACTCCTAAATAAATTCAATGACCATATGAATTTAGAGATAATACAAAAAGGTGTGTAGTATGTCTAAAATGTGTACACTAATATGAGGTAGTAAGGATAGTGAGTTAGTGTCTATTTCAACATCTTTGTAATAATGGTTATAATGCTTTCCTCCTATGTGGAATTGTTTGATTGTTATTTAATATTTAGTTCTTAAAGTATGTGTGGAAGGTATTTCAAGTAATCATTGTAATAACCCATGGGAAGATAATTATGTGGTTGTTGTATCTATATTGTCCTTTGCAAGTATGAGTTGTAGTATATTGGGTTCACTCATGCTATGAGCATCTTTAATGCGATTATTTGTTCACCTAGGTTTAAATTGTTGGTATAGATAATTAGCGTTCATTCCTTTCTTAGCAAACCATATGTTGTAAATGAGATTGTTACAATATGAATCATACACACATACCAAGGTATGATTCCTTACATATAGTGCATGTACATAAGTCAATTAGTATGTCTATTTTAATGTGGAAATTTTGCATTGCTTGTTTAAGAAGTTTGTCTTCTTTGAGTTATACATTATTTTAAATTATGTATATTATTTTGGTTGTCCTAGTATTATGTTTTTTATTATGTTATTTGTCCTCTATGAGATGTGTAATACAAACAAGTGCATTTTTGTTTTATTATAGATAAGTTTGGCATTGTTATATGGTCACTTTTATTAAATTTGGGCACATTGCTTCACTCTAGGTACAAGGGTGTTGAGGGTCATAAGCGTTAGAGTCATTGCAATATAGTTTCTCTTACAATACAAAATGTATTTAGTTGGTTTAGATTTGTTAAAAGTTTTTTTTGGTAATGGTAATGTTTGTTGTAGAGACTACATGTAATAAAAATCACTAATTGCTTCCTTAAATGTCACTTTTAATATAGGTGGCTTGCTTTGTGTTAATTTTATTTGTTTAGTTGTATATATGATAAATCTCTTGGAGAACCTTCTACATTTGACTTGTCCATCTATGTGCATGGATGTCTTTGATAACGTTAGTATCATTCTTCTTAGAAATAGCCATTTGAATACTTTGTTTTGCAATGATAAATCTACAACAAGCTAGTAAATTAATGTTTATGACACTTTAGCTATAGTAAATGGAAAGAAAGAATGTGAGTATTGTAACATTTACACAAATCATTTAATCTTTATTTCATTGTTTGAATAATATATGTATATTTACAAAGTATAACATTATCTAATTGCTTTGTTAAAAGGAAGGTCATTCAACTATTCTACACATTATCAACATCACTTGTGTTATCCTTTACATCGAGTCTTTAAAATTGCACATAATTTGTCTTGAAAGAAGTGGTATATCTCTTCTAAGCCATTTGTAGCTTCTTGGACCTTGTCTTCAATATTTTAAATTTTATAAATTTCTTTTTCTTCAATGTGTGACAAATCCATGCATTTATTTTTATTGAGCTAGTCCAACATCACATAAAAAGTATAAGCCTTTGTTAAGATGAATTTAGCTTTGCCTATTACCATAGCATTTCTAATGTGTAGTGTGTCTTTCTCATCTATCTTGTTCTCCACAATATTACTAGTGGTGAGATATATAGTCACTCATACTTAAACTTGCTCAATTTGTTTGACATAATAAAATAGTATATTTAACTGCATCTACAAATCTACACTTACTATGCATGCCTTATATTTAATCCTAATACTATTATGAACAACATTATAACAATAAACTTCAAATTAGCAATAAATAAATAAGTTTACAAATCTATATCTTACATCTTCTTTGATCAAGTAGCTAATTCACAATCTTTCATATATGATTTTTTTACAAAAATAACAGATTATAAAAAAACACTTTTTACCCCTTACCACATGCTACATATTGCCAATAATAAATGTAAAAAGGACAAAGGAAACAATTTATTCTTGTTATGCCTTTCTACAACAATTTCAAGAATTCTTTCAATCAATATGATAAAATTTATATTACTAGAACTTAACCAAAAAAATAAATTATTAAAACTTATAAACATGTTATAAAATAAATATTTGTAAAAAAATATTACAAGAAAAAGAAAAAAACATTTATCATAATGAAAAAAACACAACACCGAAGAATTGTAGATTAATTGGTTGAGCACAAGTGGGAAGGATGATAGTATAAGTGTTTTTTTTATATATTCAACTGTGTGCGGTTTATTTGCATCAACATTTTGGATCACACTTTGTGATCCTTCATCAAGATGAAAAAACATTGTAGGAGTAAAATGAGTGATTGCAGAGCAAGATGTTTTTCATTCTGATGATGGTTCACAGAGTGTGGTCCAAAACATTGATGCAAATAAACTGCACATAGATAAATCTAAAAAAAACTCTCTTATCATTATGGACTGTGGAAATCTAATAGCTCTAAAGGATGATAGTATGTTCCTTGACTACGTCTTCCACAAGATTCAAATCTTCCAAAAATTTGTCAAATTCAACTTTTAGATTGTAATAACTTAATGAGAAGACAACTTATATTCAAAATATACACTTTCTAAAATATTATAATATATACAATTATCTATACAATTTTTTTTTTCTACTTAAATTTTGTATCACCCATTGCACCTCCACATGATGGAAATGCATGTATTCTATCCAAGTGATTTTTCAATTGGTTGAGCACAAGTGGGGAGGATGATAGTATAAGAGTGTTTTTTTAAGGATTTAACTATGTGTGGTTTATTTGCATCAACATTTCAAATCACACTTCGTGATCCACCATTAAGATGAATAAAACGTTGTAGAAGCAAAATGAGTGATTGCAAAGCAAGATGTTTTTCACTCTGATGATGGATCAAGAGTGATCCGAAACAATTGATGTAAATAAATCGCACACAGATAAATCCAAAAAAAAAACTCATATCATTATAGAATGTGGAAATCTAATGTCTCTAAAAAAAGATCGTATGTACCTTGACTACTCTTCCGCAAGATTCAAATCTTCCAAAGATTTGTCAAGTTCAACTTTTAGATTGTAATAGCTTAATGAGAAAACAACTTCTATTCAAAATATACACTCTCTAAAATATTATAATATATACTAATATCTATACAATTGGCTCTAGGAAAATTCACCGCCAGTAATTCACTGACGGAAAATTCACTGTCAGTAATTCACCGCCACATTAATGTGGTTAATTTTACCGCCACGATGAATTGCTGTGGTGAATTGTTTAATTTTTTTTTTTATCACCCATTGTACCTCCACATGATGGAAATGCCTGTGTTCTGTCCAAGTGATTTTTCACATCTATGACAAACCATTTAAAATTTGATCGTCCTTCAAGAAAAACTTGGGGCCACAATCCAAGCTGCCCAACTCAGGGAGAGTTCTAGACCATGATATTATCTTTTCAGATTGAATGCAGGCCTGTATATTGCTTAGAAAAAGTGGGGCCATGGCAGACTGGTCCAATGGTTTTGTCCTTGGAGTATTCAATGCCGATAGTAAGGGAGCAATTAATGGCGTGGGTAATGCAAAATTCCCTTAAGCTAGCTAAAATTATAAAAATTTCAATTTTCTCATCTACCTGCTCTGACGAGGTTATATTTATCAGATGGGTAGGTATTTTCTACCCAGAGATTCAGGCTGCCAGTGACAGATCTTGAGGCCCCTGTTCAATCTGTTGGGAAAAGGAACGACAAGAGCTCTTTACTCTATCAAGGAAACAGCTCTTGCACTTGCTACTGACAAGGAACAGTCTTTATACACCCCAGCTTTTCTCTGTTCAAATTTGACCACCATCATGGTACGGTGAAAGAATCGAGGTGCCAGGATTGGCATTACTTTGCTCTTCCAGATCTCTGGCCTGGATAAACAGACGGCGCCATGGAAACCCGTGAACCTTCCTTTCCTTTCTTTTTCATGTTCCAGTGAGTGTGAAACACCAGGGCAGTGGAAACGACACATTGGGTAACCCCCACATTTTTTTCAACTGGGTTGTAAGGTTGTAGTAAGGTTGAAATGTCTGGGCAATACGAAATGGTGGGGCCTGTCCCCTCCTGCTTTGACTCGGAGGGTGGCCTCTGTCTTACCACTGCACAGTGCCAGTCTTTTCCCATGAATCTCGTGTCGTAGATAAATATGACAGAGTTGTAAAATACAACTAAATTTTCGTATTGGATTTGCATGGGACAAGGTAAAATCTTCTGAAGTATTCCAGTAATTGCCCTGAAATTTCGATGGAATATTTTTCAAACTTTTCAATGGGTTTTGATTCCGGCAAGTTTTTTCGGTTGGTATTGGCTATTCTTCTGGACCATGATAAAAAAAAGATAATGAGGGGTGAGATCTTTCAGTGGACATTTCGTTGATATATGAGGTAAATTAGGTGTGAGATTTTCTAGTGGACACTCCAAAATCCGTTGATATATGAGGTAAATTAGGTGATTGAGACCTTTCCTGACTGGTGTTGGCTATTTATCTGGTTCATGATGACCAAGATAACGAAAAAGATGATGGGGTGAAATCCTCGGGTGGAGACTCTAGAAGCCGTTGATATATGAGGTAAACCAAGTGATTGAGACCCTTTTTGACTTGTGTTGGTTATTTATCTGGTTCATGATGACCAAGATAAAGAAAAAGATGAGGAAGGGTGGGACCCTCCTACAAACACTTTGGAACCTACGCACATATGGAGCAAAACGGATGATTAGGATCCTTTGCCTCTCTCTTCAACTACTGCTTTTGTGCTTAACAATTGTTTGTAATATATATTTTGGCCCGGGTTGCAGCTCCTTTTGGACTATTGGGGTCAGATTTTATATCCACCCACCTTTTTTTTGTGAATATGTGTACTATTATTACTTTACAATTGATAATGCTCACACTTATTTAGAAAAAAAAAATCTATGAATCATTTTCAATTTTTTTCTTTTTTTCTTTTTTAAGGTTATCTGAGTTAAAACATTAAAGTTGAATAATTTATTTTGTTGACAGTTATTTAGTGACGATTTTGAATGGCCAATCTTGATCTAAATTTATGTAGAAAGAGTTTAATTGTTGTGGCAACATCCACCTTTTTTAAATAATTAATAGAACCTAATTTCACGTCATCGTTCTATATATTAATATATAAATTTGTACACCGTTTGCACTAAAATGTTTGAATTTATTGGTGATTTTGAATGTTCTTTTAAAACTTATGTAGAAAGAGTTCAATTGTTGTGACTACACCCACCTTTTAAAATACCTAATAGAAATTCTTCACATGTGTTCCAACCATTCCACATCGCCCTTCTACGGATTAACATGTAAATTTGCACATCACATCCTTTGCACAGTGAATTAATATTATTTTTTTGTAAAAAAATTGAAGACATATATGATTGGATAATATTTAATAATTAAGATTTGGCATTTACATTTTTACCCTAAACCCAATCATTCCCTTTGTCGCTCTCATCTTCACTCTCTTGCAACTACATTTTTTTCTATTAACTCTAGGCTTGATAAAACTATAGCTAGGGGAGGCTATGAGTGACCCTTTCCATTTGTAGGGTGGGTACATAGCCTTTCCATTTGGATAATATTTAATAATTAAGATTTGGCATTTATATTTTTACCCTAAACCTAATCATTCCCTCTCTCACTCTCATTTTCACTCTCTCGCAACTACATTTTTCCAATTAACTCTAGCTTGGACAAAGTTATAGTTAGTTGTAGTGTATGAGTGACCTTTTCCTTTCCTAGGGAGGCAAATGGTAGCATTTATAGGGTCGACATCACTAACAATCTACAACCACATTGCAAGTAATGAAGACCTAAGCCCTTTGCTTGTTGTCTTGTCCACACACATGCACACACATAGAGGTTTTTTGTGTTTGCTACATTTGCATTTGTATACCGTAAATATCCATTATTTGTAGTTCTTATATTTTGCATTAAGGCATTTGTAGAAAAGAACCATGAAATAATTTATGCCTCATTGTGTGTGTGAGGATTCTTATTTATGAGTTGACTTAAAAATAAATTTATTTGTTTGCAATAATTGCATTTATGCAGCTATATTTGTCCATTGTTTATTAGAGTTCTTACATTTTTCTTGAGCCGTTTGTAAGAAATAATGATGTTTGGGTTGAGGCTTTCAATATTTTGTTCACTCCTTTCACTAACATATTGAAAATCCACAAAATATGTGATATGTCTTATTCTAGTTATGAGGATTTTGTTTGTATGTCTTCTTCTAGGTATGAGGGTTTTTCATGTATGCTTTCTTTTGGGTATGAGACTTCTTATTATATGGACAAAGCTTGTATATATGTAGCTACGGTTGTGCAATATTTGCAAGTGTATGCATTTCAAAATAGTGTAGAAAATTTATAATATGTGTGTTCTTTTGTGTACGAGGGTTTGAATATGTACAATATGTGTGTGCTTGCAACTATAGATGTGCAATATTTGCAAGTGTAAAATTATTTAAAACATTTTTTGTGCATGTGAATTTTTTCATTGAATATATGCTCAAGATACTTCACTTTTACATTAATTGATGTTTATATTGAACCTTTGTCAAATACTAAGATCTGATATAAATTTTGTAACTTACAGACTGGAAAAAGAGAACAACTCTATATGCATTCCAAAAATATTCCATTCAAATGTCTACACATATATAAATATTAGCATAAATGTAGTGTTTGCAATATTTATGTACTTGTAGTTGTATATTTGTAAACATTACATGCATTCAATTAGATACCAATAAATATTGCATTCATCTCTTGCATACACCTATGTCAATATTGTGTATATATGTTTGTACTTCTAGTAATATTAGATATACATAAAACCACATAGCTGCAAGTTTGCATACATCTATACATAAGCAATATGAGCTTGTGGAAATAATAACAATTGAGTTCTAATTTTGATTTTAATCAAATAATAAGTGTAGTTTTATACATTGACTTCAATATATATGCTTGCATGTACCCATATATTTACTTTTAATTCTATACGAACACATCATACATTCATCTAAGGCATCTAGTTGTATGTATTAACATGATGCATGTTGATGGCCAAATTGACACAACAACATGTAGGCAAGATATAACTACCCTACCTCTCCTGAAAAAGATAACTAATAATAAAATCAATTATCTTCCAAGGTCTTGGGGGTTGGTTCACAACTATGTTGAACTCTATTGAGTGTTCAATATGACTATAATGTTCAAAGGGGCCTGCTAGTTGATGGTAACAAACTAGGTAGTTTGATTTCAAAGATCTAAACTAACAAAAAACTTTAAATACAAGCAAAAGATATTTCAAGAGTTACAAAACTAAGAATGTGAACAAATACTATTCATTCCTCTAGACATGCAATTCTCTAATAAGCTTTTATAGTTAAACTAATAAATGAAACAACTCATAATAATTAAACAATTGCATTCATTCATAGTGCATACTTGATAAGCATATTTAGATTACTTCCATCCAAAAACAAACTTTGCAACAAGATATATTTATTAACTCATCATAGAATTCCATATCAACAAAAAATGGAAAATACCATTTACAGTAACACCAAAGATAGTTTTGAATTCAGCTCCTTCTATTGATGTTATTCAAATAAGCAACATTTACATCCAACAAACTTCACTAATGCACGAGTAAGTGCAAAAAGATGGGGGGCCAAAAAGGGTCTTAAGTGGCCACTTTTTTTTTTCTTTCTAAAATCAAGAAATACTGATTTTGGATGTTAAATTGAGGATAGTTACACTAAAAAAAATTAGATGCAAGAAAAACAAGGATCATAGTGCTCCAAGTCTACTTTCTAAACTACTATTTTTTTGAAAATGGTAGAGATTAAGGGGTTCAAAAGAGGGAGCCATAGAAATTGGTGATGTTTTTGTCAAAAAATATAACATAGCGACTTTTGTGGCTCCTTCAAAAGGTTAACTTTTTTTTGGTGTTTTTAAATTTGGTTTGGTGAGAAATTAGTTGACAACATGTAGTTTATGCCCAATTTTTCTAATAATTTTTTAATGAATATTTGATTTTTTACTAATTTTCAAAGTGGACACTTCCTAAAAAAATAGAATTTTGGTCGTGCTACCCCTATAAATTTTGAAAAATAATTGTAAATCAATTTTATTTTATTTTAATATGTGTAGAATGGAGTCTAGTTTATAAAAATGTAATTTATTTGAAATTTCGATAACGGTTAGTTTATAAAGAAAAACATACCAAACATTGGTTTTTGCCAAAAAAACAGACACAAACAAAAGAAATTAAAGATGAAAAACTTAACATTGTCAAAATGTGAAAAAAATTACATTGTTAGATAGCTAAGAGAGAGCCTAACAATACCTAGGTGTTTGATTTGTTTGACCTTGAAACTGTTGAGATACGGTGTTGTACACCATTGCATAAATTGATTTATTATATTGTAATTAAATAATTATTTAGTTGTGATACACCTTGGTGGTGTTGTTAATCGCACTAGGTAATTATTTGGGGTCCACTTGATGTATTGTAACATTGTATTATTATTTTATGTGTGGGAGACAGTGATAATAATTTGATATTGGGAAAATATTAAATAATGTGATGTCTTAGTACCCAATATTAAATAAGGGGTTAGTGGTTTTGTATTCACATGGTTTTGTGGTACATGGTTTCACCTTACCACTAGTTGTATTTTGTGTAAGCTAGTGTCTATAAAAGCAAACACATGTGTGGCGCTTTAAGTTGGTTGAGTGGCTTGGCTGTCATTATTGAGTCTTCTTGAGGAGTGCATTTGTGAAGCATGGCATGGGATGTGTGGATTCATGCTTGGACATATGGGAATGCATTGGAGGGATTTATGTTTCGGAGGTATTCATTATAACTCTTGTATTGCTTTATTGTTGAATAATATGATGGAGTATCAATGCTTTTGGAGGCTGGGTTTTTCCCTCTTGAGGGTTTTCCCAGGGTATAGCTTGTGTTATCTTGTGGCTTGTATATTTGATCTATGCATTTTGGCAACTTGTATGCATGTTTATCTCTCATGGGTTATGTAGGAAATGATTTAAGATTGTGGGTTTGAATGCAATATTTCCTAACAGAAACATATACAAACTCGATGTTTAGCACGAATAAAATTATGTGAAATATTGTAGAATTTGCAAAAACACGTCTTTGGGAATTGGGAAGGCACTCCAAGCCTTTGGATTGGTATTCCAAAGCAAATACCAAGCCTAAAGCTTGTGGATTTCCAAAGCAAGAAATAACGCAAGCGTGTTATAATGTGCTCACGATATTTCATCGTTTTGATATACTTTTTGTGTTTGTGCTTGAGTTGCCTAAGCAAGACATAACGCGAGCGTGTTATGTCTTGCTTTGTGTTAAATGCAAGTCTACTAAATGTATGTCTACATATTTGTATGTATGTATGCTCGTATGACATGTATGTATGTATGTATGTATGTACGCATGCTTGCATGTAAGTATGTATGCTTGTATGTATGCCTATATGTATGAATCAGTGTATTTATGTATGTATGTAAGATTGAATGTGCGTATGTATGTAAGTATGTATGTGCATGATTATATGTATGTATGTCTACTTATATGTATGTATGCATTTAGAGGGAGGGAGAGACAAAATCGAGAGAGAGGGAGTGGGAGAGAAGGGGTTGGAGTGAGAGGGACTTATCTAGGTAGGGTGGGAGAGAGAGAGAGAGAGAGGGTTATCTAGGTAGGGTGACAGAGGGAGAGAACTGAGAGAGAGGGAGTGGGAGAGATAGGGATTGGGAGAGAGGGAGTGGGAGAGAGATAGTGGGAATGAGAGAGAGAGAGATAGTTATCTAGGTACAATTCCAAAGGGAGAGACTTGAGAGATAGGGAGAGAGAGAGGGGGTGTGATAGAGAGGGAGTGGGAGAGAGATAGAGGGAGTGAGAGTGAGAGTGTGTGAGAGAGAAAGAGGGAGAGGGTGTGGAGGGAGGGACCTGAGAGAGAGAGGGAGAGAGAGAGAGAGAGGAGTGGGAGAGAAGGGGTTGGAGTGAGAGGGACTTATCTAGGTAGGCTAGGAGGGATGTTGGGAAATTGTGTCTCAACCTTGCAATTATATAAAGGTCATTGTTGATAGGATGTATATATATATATATATATATATATATATATATATATATTTCCTAGTTACACCGATAGGTGTAATGTACAATGACATCATGGGGGAGAAGTGGGATGCATGTAAACAATTTTTGTTAACTTTTTCAGGAAACTTCTAAAATGGCCGACATACATTAAATAAATGATACATTGTAAATCTAGACCGTTAATTATTAGGTTTTAGATCTAATGGTGGATATTTTGTTGGCCTATCTTTCCTTATAATGTAACCCTATTTTATGAGGGTGTTATATTATGGTTGCGGTAGAGAGAGACGATGATGTATTTTGAGAGTCTAATAGCAGTTGTTTCTTGATCTTTGAGTGGTGATACTCCTATGAGAAGCTTGCTCTACAAGTATATTGTAATCTTTGTGATTTACTGAATAATATATTGGACAGATTTTGGAGTGTGGGGTTTTTCTCCCAAAAGGGTTTTCCCCACGTAAATCACTGTGTTGTGGTATGCATGACATTTATGTTTAAGTTTCTATACCTGTTAAAGATCTATAAAAGTCTTGCATTATTCTCCTCTCAATATTAGTGTAGGAAGTTTTTCTACTACCTTAGCTTCCTTACAAGTGGTATCAGAGCTTGATCACCTTTGGTTTCAGTTGTGGGTTGTTGGGTTTTTTGAACTAATCAATATTTGAGTGGGAGCTTGTGTAGAAGATACTTTGTGATCTTGTTGTAGGAATTTTTAGATGACAAGTTCATCAAGGAGAATAGAGGTGGAGAAATTTTTTGGAAATAATTTTGAGATGTGGAAGCTAAAGATGGAGGATCTGTTGATAGATCAAGATCTATGGGACGCTATTGATGAGAATGTTTCAAGGCCTACAAATCCTACTCAGGCTACTCAATATGATGTTATGGACTATAAAGCTAAGGGTCTAATCATATTGTGTTTGGTAGACTCCGTTTTAATTAATGTCTATAAGGATACCTTTGCACAAAAACTATGGAAGAAGCTTGGTGAGATGTATCAAGCCAAATCTTTAGTGAATAAGATTTTCTTGAGGAAGAATTTGTATTCTTTGAGAATGGAAGAGGGTGGAAAAATCACAGACCACCTGGAAGCATTCAATATATTGGTAGCCCAGTTGGCATCAGTTGGTGTCAAAATGGATGAGGAGGATAAATGACAGATATTGTTTTGTTCCTTGTCTAATTCGTGGGATTCTCTTGCTATGGCTATTGGGAGTACTTATGTTATTTTGAAGACTGAAGATGTGGTGGGTTCTTTGCTTTCATAAGAGATGATGAGGAAAGTATCCATCACTACCAAGGAGGCCCTAAATGTTTGTGGAAGACTTAAGGAAAAAGGAAAGAAGAATGAGAAGCATGACAAATCCAAGTCTACGAGGAGATCTAAATCTCCTAGAAAGTCCAAAGTTATTTGTTGGAACTACGGTAAGCCTAGACATGTTCGTAAGAAATGCAAAGAAGAAAAGAAGAAGAAAAAGAAGAAATTTGATTATGATTTTGAGTCCGAAAAGGAAGATGGTGACACATTCATTGCACCTTTGGCAACTCGTGTAGGTAATGATGCATAGTTAATTAACTCAGGTGCATCTTTCCATATGACCTTCAATAGAGATTGGTTTTCTGAATATAAATAATTTGATGGAGGTAAGGTGTACTTGGTGATGATTCTCATTTAGATGTTGTTGGTTGTGGTAAAGTTAAAATTAGGTTTCCTGATGGTATAATAAAAAGGATTGATGGTGTATTGCATATCTTTGGGTTAGCACAAAATTTGTTATTTGTGAGCAAACTAATAGATGCAGGTGTGCAGGTAGTATTTTTTGATGCAGGATGCAAGATGGTTAGAGGTGCTATGGTGATTGCTAGAGCTGTCAGATATGGCACATTGTATAAGCTTGATGCTTGCACTATTGAGTGCAATAGTACTTCTGTGAAAAGCAAATATGTGGAAGAAGTGAGGGTTTCACTTCAGAAGATGGTCATGGCTTGTAAGTACTGAAGGGTGCTCCTTCTTTTTAGACAAAGTCACCTATAGAGAAAAATATGTTATGGCACCAAAGACTTGGCCACATTAGATAGGGTCTAAGGACCTTGAAAAATAAAAACCTTGTTGAAGGTTTGTCTGATTGTAATCTTGAATTCGATTTTTGTGAGCATTGTACTTATGGAAAACAAAACTGCGTTCAATTTTACTCAAGTTCTCATAAATCTTGTGGTGTATTGGATCTTATTCATTCTAATGTATTTGGTCCTATAGATGTTCCTTTGATTGGTAAATCCACATATTATGTTTTATTTAGTAATGATTATAGTAGGACATGGGTATATTTTCTAAAGAGTAAATCTAAAATTTTCAGTCGATTTAAAGAATTTAAAGAAATGGTTGAGTTGTAGACTGGAAAGAAAATAAAACGTTTGAGGACTGATAATGGTGATGAATTTTTATCTAATTATTTTGATAGATTTTGTACATATTGTGGTATTCATAGATAGAAGACAACTTTGTATTCTCCACAACAAAATGGAGTTGCAAAAAGAATGAGCAAGACACTAATGGAGAAGGCAAGGAGTATGTTGAGTGGTGTTGGCCTAGAACAAAGGTTTTGGGTTGAAGTTGTTGCCGCTTCCTGTTACCTAATTAACAGGTCTCCTACATCAGCTCTTATTTATAAGATGTCTATAGAGGCATTGTCAGTTCGCAAGCCTTCATTAAGACATCTTAGAGTTTTTTTGTTGCAAGGCATATGCACATGTGCCAAAGGAGAAGCAAAAAAATTTGGAGAACAAGGCTTTGAAATGTATCTTTATCAGATATAGTTATGGTGTGAAAGGATACAAGTTTTGGGAACCTATTGCACAAAAGGTAATATATAGTAGAAGTGTTAATTTTAGAGAAACTAAGTCTTCTTGTGTTATATTGCAGATAGAAAAAAGTAAATAGGAAGATGTGATTCAATTTCCTTCTACACCTAAGAAAGTTGAATTGAGGCCAATGGATAGACAAGAAGTTGAGGAGAACTCATCTAGCTCTAGAACTTCGAAAGAGGAGGAAGAACCTCCAACTCAACTTGTTCGTAGGCCTACAAGGAATAGACAACCACCTGAAAGGTATACACCTGATGATGGAGATGTATTTTTGCTTTGAATACTAACTACATGGATGAACCCAGATCTGTAGAAGAGGCACTAGGTATGAATTATGCATAATCCTAGAAGATTTATATGGATGAAGAAATGGCATCTTTGAAAAAGAATGATACATGGGATCTTGTACCATTTCTCGAAGGATAAAAACTTGTTGGTTACAAATGGGTGTTCAAGAAAAAGATTGGTTTAGATGGAGGTATTGAGAAGTACAAGGCAAGGTTGGTTACAAAAATTTACTCTCAAGTTGAGGGTGTTGATTATGGTGAGATATTCTCTCTTGTTGCAAAAATGACATCCATTAGATTTTTGCTTGCTATTGATGTTGCTTATGACTTAGAGATTGAGCAAATGGATGTGAAAACTACTTTCCTTCATGGTGACTTGGAGGAGGATATTTATATGACACAACCAGAGCACTATGTGGTGAAAGGTAAAAGTAAGTTGGTTTGCAAATTGAAGAAATCTTTGTACGGCTTCAAACAAAGTCCTAGGATGTGGTACCAAAAATTTGATACATATTTGGTGAGTTTGGGATTTGAGCATTCTAAATCAGATCATTGTGTTTATTATAAAACTGATGGTGATCATTTCCTATTTATTGCATTATATTTTGATGATATGTTATTTATTGGCAAAGGGAAAGGTATGATTTCAAAACTAAAATCTCAACTTGCTACTAAATTTGAAATGAAAGATCTTGGTGCAGCTAGGCACATTCTTGGGATGTAAATTAAAAGAGATAGAGTGAACAAAAAGCTATGGCTTGGCCAAAGTAAGCATGCCAATTCAATTTTACAGATATTTAACATTCAGGATTGTAGACCATTGTGTGTTCCCTTTTTTGTTGGAACAAAGTTATCTATTTTAGATTGTCCAACATCTCCATTAGAGATGGAAGACATTAGAAGAGTGCCTTACCAGAGTGCAGTTGGAAGCTTGATGTATGCTATGGTTTATACTAGACCAAACATTTCCCAAGCAGTGGGAGTTCTTTCTAGATATATGTCTAATCCTGGTAGAGTTCATTAGGATGCAGTTAAAAGAGTCTTTAGATATTTGTGCACTACCTCATATTATTCCTTGTGTTATCATAGTAATATGACTGAAGATGAGATTTCCCTTGATCTTCATGGTTATGTGGATTCAGATTGGGCAGGTGATATTGATAGCAGATGATCCACCAGTGCTTATGTTTTTACTTTAAATTTGGTGGTGCAATTAGTTAGATGAGTAAGCACAAGTTGTGGTTGCTTTGTCCACTACTGAAGCAGATTATATGGCAGCTACCCATGCTTGTAAAGAATCCATTTGGCTTAAGAGTCTGTGTTCAGATATTGGAATAAAAAAAGGTGCAATGACAATTTCTTGCGACAGTCAGAGTGAGATATGTCTAGCCAAGAACCTGACATTTCATGCAAAGACTAAGCACATTGATGTACATTATCATTTTGTTCGAGATATGGTCGAAGATAGTAGGATGAAACTGGTCAAGGTAGAGACTTTGATGAATGTTGTTGATTCTTTAACTAAGAATGTGAGCATAGATAAGTTCAAATGGTGTTCAAAGATTATGGGCCTTTCGTCCCCTAGCAATTAAGATCCAATGTTTATTCCTTCTCGTTGCTCTTGCAAGGTGTTCGACAAGTGGGAGATTTGTTGGGAAATTGTCTCAACCTTGCACTTATATAAGGTTATTGTTGATAGGATATATATATTTCCTAGTTACACTGATAGGTGTAATATACAATGGCATCATGGGGGAGGACTGGGATGCATGCAAACAATTTTTTTGTTAACTTTTTTTAGGAAACTTCTAAAATGGCCGACATACATTAAATAAATGATACATTGTAAATCTAGACCGTTAATTATTAGGTTTTAGATATAATGGTGGATATTTGGTTGGCATGTCTTTCCCTAGAATGTAACCCTATTTTATGAAGGCATTGTATTATGGCTGTAGTAGAGAGAGACGGTGATGTATTTTGAGAGTCTAATAGCAATCGTGTTGTCTCTTGATCTCTGAGTGGTGATACTCCTGTGAGAATCTTTCTCTACAAGTATATTGTAATCTTTGTGATTTACTGAATAATACATCAAGCAGCTTTTGGCGTGTGGAATTTTTCTCCCAAAAGGGTTTTCCCTGCGTAAATCATTGTGTTGTGGTATGCATGATATTTATGTTTATGTTTTTGCAACTATTAAAGATTTGTAAAAGTCTTGCATTATTCTCCTCTCAAGATTAGTGTAGGAATTTGTTCCACTACCTTAACTTCCTTACAAGGGATAGAGGGAGAGAGATAGAGAGAGTTATCTACGAAGGGTGCTAAAGGGAGAGACCTTATAGAGAGAGGGGGTGGGAGGGAGATACCTGAGAGATAGGGAGAGAGAGAGAGGGAGTGTGAGAGAGGGAGTGGGAGTGGGAGGGAGTGAAAGAAAGGGATTGAGTGGGAGAGAGATAAAGGGAGGGTGGGAGAGAGAGACTTGAGAGAGGGAGAGGGGGTGGAAGGGAGAGACTTAAGAGAGAGGGAGAGAGTGGAAGAGAGGGGTTTGGAGTGAGAGGGACTTATCTAGGTAGGATGGGAGGGATAGATGGAGGGAGAGAGGGGGTTGGGTGAGAGGGACTTATCTCAATGGGGTGGGAGGGATGGAGGGAGGGAAAGAGAGAGAGAGAGGGAGAGGGAGAGAGGGAGTGGGAGTGAGAGGGACTTATCTAGGTAAGGTGGGAGGGATAGAGAGAGACAGAGAGAGTTATCTAGGTAGGGTTGTAGAGGGAGAGAAATAAGAGATAGGGAGAGAGAGGGAGTGCCAAAGAGATGGAGTGGAATGAAAGGAAGTTGGGTGAGTAAAAATAGATTCCTACACTAATCTAAGTAGGGGAGAGTTACAAAAATTTATTTTAACACCTTATCTAGTTACAACAAGAGAAACACATAGAGAAGAATATAATAGAAGAACAAGTACACATAAACTAACATACACTAGATATATGTGGGGAAAACCCTTTCGAGTAAAAAACCCCAACCTCCAAAAGCACAATACTTATATATTACTTCAATTAGGAGTTACAATACAATGCAAGTACAAAGCTTTGAAACAAACACCTGTTCTGGAGTTAACCTAGCAGCACTTTGTTATCTACAAACAAACTATGCATTCTACAATGCAAGGCATACATTTTATAGAGAATACAGGCCAAGAGATGCTTCTAGAAGAGGATGGACATCCAAATACACATGGCACAATATCCCAGGCCATAGACATGCATTTGGACACTTTTATTGGATTCCCTTACACCTCTTACAATTGTCATACATGCAAATATTTTTTCTCCTAGCTTGGGTGTCCAAAATGTACTCATAATTACTTATGATATATGCCTTACAATTGTCATATAATATGTCATAAATCTGCCATAATATTTGTCATAGAATCCATAAGAGAATTTGTCATAACTGACTAAAAATAGTTGATTCTCTTACACCCTATCATTACACAACTTGGGTGCCAACTTTCTCCATGCAACAAGATGCCTTATGACACGTCATAAAATCTGACATAGGTCAAAGATTCCAAAGTGGGACACCTATGTCCACTTGGGAAGATTATGTGTCATCTAGTCACATCCAACGGATATGCCACCTAGCTAGTGGGTCCCAATTTGTGGCATGACACCATAGGAAATTAAATAATAAAAAATAATAATACATCAAATTAAATCAATATTTGGACTCTAAGATTGAGACAACTTAATCCCAACATGGGAGAGATAGGGAGTGAGAGAGGGAGTTGGAGAGAGATAGAGGGAGTGAGAGAGAGGGAGTGGGTGAGAGATAGATGGATTGAGAGAGAGATAATTGAGAGAGGGAGAGGGAGAGGGTGTGGGTGTGGGTGTGGGAGGGAGAGACTTGAGAGAGAGGGAGAGAGAGAGATGGAGTGGGAGAGAGGGGGTTGGAGTCAGAGGGATAGAGGGAGAGAGAGAGAGATTTATCTAGGTAGGGTGCTAGATGTAGAGACCCGAGAGAGAGAGAGGGGGTGGGCGGGAGAGAGAGGGGGGGTGGGAGGGAGAGACCTGAGAGAGGGAGAGAGAGGGAGTGGGAGAGGGATAAAGGGAGAGACATAGAGACAGAGAGATAAATAGGTTAGGGTTTAGGGTTTAAGGGTCAAGGCATTAAGGGTTTAAGGGTATAGGGTTGAGAGATTAGAGTTTAATCCATAGTTTCTAGGATTAAGAGTTTAAGGATAGGGTTTAGGGTTAAATGAGAGACCTAGATGGCCAAGGAGGGATGGATGGCTAAGGAGAGAGAGAGAGAGGAAACTTTTATAAAATCAACATTTTCATAACGTGAGCATGTTTTGAAGAAGTTGAGATATAGTCATTTTGTATAGCAAGACAAAATGCACTCATGTTATAACACGAGCATGTTATAACACTAGCATCAAGTGTGTTTTATCTTGCTCTAAAAATGGTGAAAAAGTCAGCACATCCATGATCCAAGACCACATGCTCTGTTATTCTCTTAGTTATGTGCGTGTTTTGACAAAAAAAGAGCTTTTTGATGTTGTTGGGAAATGCACATGCAAATTTTTCACATTCTACCACCTTTGCATGAACTTTCTACCACCTTTTTATGGTTTTCCAACTTATGGAGGAAATAATAGAGTTTTCACATCGATTTTGATATATATCAATTCAAGACTCAATTTTTGTAGTGTTGCAATGTTAATTGTGATTGAATTGTAGGAATTTAACATTATACATTGGTTATTTTAATCTTGTTAGTAATTCTATTTAAGTGATATACAATTGAACATTGAAAAGGAAGCAATTTTGTGAAAACCTCAAATTGTTGAGGAGTTTTATTCAAGAAGAAAAAAAGACTACATAATTGGGTAGTTCCTCCATTTGAATCTTCATTTTTTAGGTATGTCAAGTCTTTACACCTTTTCTTTACATTTTCCTTAATTATATTATGTTTCTTTATCATCCCTTATACATGCTTAATACAATGATTTTATTTTGTTATTATGCATATTCCATGTTCATTAAATTGTTTATTTCTCATTATACTCTTAGCCCCTTTTGGCACATTTTAAACTACATAATTCTTTACACTTTCCAATTACATTTTAGGCCACATCTCTTCAAGGCATTTTGTTAAACAATTAAACTACCTTGTGTATGCTTCCACATTTTGTATACACATTTATGAGAGTAGTTATAACTGTGTAATATAATACATCATTACTCATTCCTTTTTTTATGGATGTGCATACCCCTTTCCAAAGCTTCCATTTTGGTATAGGCATGGGGGATGTTGGAAAATGCTTTGGAATTTGATTTTATGCCTAGAAATTGCATTTGCTTGAAATTTTCAAAAGATTTTTCAACAAATCCATTTTGTGCATATCCTGCAATCATTATAGTCCATGAGGACATAACTCATTAAGGCATTTTGTCAAACAGTTCATGTGCCTTGTCTATACATGTCTACCAAAGCATTTTATCAAACATGTTAGACAAGGAAATGAATTGTTTGAAAAAATGCCTCAAAGAAATTTGGTCTCATGGCGATGGAATGCCATTCCATCACCATGAGACCACATTTATTTGAAGAATTTTTTCAAACACCTGACTACCTTGTCTATGATACCATATTTTCCATACATGTCTACCAAAGCATTTTATCAAACATGTTAGACAAGGCAATGAGTTGTTTGAAAAAATGCCTCAAAGAAATGTGGTCTCATGGTGATGTACATCACCATGAGACCACACCATGAGACCACATTTCTTTGAGGCATTTTTTCAAAAGACTCATTCCCTTGTCCATGCTACCAAATTTTCCATACATTTCCCATTTTGTGCATATCCTACAATCATTGTAGTCCACGAGGACACATCTCATTAAGAAATTTTTTTCAAACAATTCATGTGCCTTGTCTATACATGTCTACCAAAGCATTTTATCAAACATGCTAGACAAGGCGATGAGTTGTTTGAAAAATTCATCAAAGAAATGTGGTCTCATGGTGATGGAATACCATTCCATCACCATGAGACCACATTTATTTGAGGCATTTTTTCAAACAGCTCACTACCTTGTCTATGCTACCACATTTTCTATACATGTCTACCAAAGAATTTTATCAAACATGTTAGACAAGGAAATGAGTTGTTTGAAAAAATAACCCAAAGAAATGTGGTCTCATGGTGATGTACGTCACCATGAGACCACATTTCTTTGAGGCATTTTTTTCAAATAGCTCATTCCCTTGTCTATGCTACCAAATTTTCTATACATTTTCCATTTTGTGCATATCCTTCAATCACTGTAGTCCACGAGTACATATCTCATTGAGGCATTTTGTCAAATAGTTCATGTGCCTTTTCTATGCATCCACATTTCACATGTGTCTAAGTTAAGGCAAGTGAAACCATAACACTCATGAAAATCCCCCCCTTTTATGATTTGATAGATTTCATACCCCATTCCAAGGTCCCTGTTACAAGGTAGTGAGCTCACTAGTTTTTCAATGTGGTAGCATAAACAAGGTAGTGAGCTCTCTAGTTTTTCAATGTGGTAGCATAGACAAGGTAGTGAGTTTTTTGAAAAAATGCCCCATATAAATGGGGTCTCACAATGTCACCGTGAGACCCCATTTCTATGTGGCATTTTTTCAAATAGCTCCCTACCTTTTCAATACATCACCATGAGACCCCATTTCTATGGGGAATTTTTTCAAATAACTCAAAACCTTGTCAATTCTACCATCACTGTGAGACCGCATTTCTATGGGGCATTTTTCAAACAACTCACTACCTTGTCAATGCTACCACATTTTGAATACATGTCTACCAAAACATTTTGTCAAAAAATTCACATGCCTTGTCCATGCTTCCATTTTGTGCCTCTCTTGCAATCATGGCATTCCACAAGACCGCATTTTTTTAAGGCGTTCCATCAAAAAAATCACGTGAGCTTTGTCTATGCTAGAAATACTTAAAAAAAAATTAGCATTGTCTACTAAGGAAATTACAACCATAACACTCATGAAAATTCCCCCTTTTTATGTTTTGATAGATTTCATACCCCATTCCAAGGTCCCCTTGCTACTATGGCTAAAAGCCTAAAACATGTGCTTTCTACCAAACTATGGATGCATGAAAAAATCTATTAAAGCATAAAGTAAGAAAAAACATAGACAAGGTATTGAGATGTTTGAAAAAATGCCTCAAAGAAATGCGGTCTCATGGTGATGTCCATCACCATGAGACACATTTCTTTGAGACATATTTTCAAACAGCTCATTGCCTTGTCTATCCTACCACATTTTCCATTTTGGGCATATCTTGCAATCATTCCAATCTTTATGGGAAAACTGAAAAATGAACAAATCAGGCAAAAGGTTCTTGAACTTAAGACTTCTGTGGAGAAAATACAACTAGAAATAGATGATAAGGAACAAGAAATATGAAATGTAAGTGAAAAAAAGGAGAATTGGTGTGGTGGACATCTGAAAGTCTTATCTATAAAGGTAGAGAAGTTCTATAAAGAACTTGTTAAAAGAAACATTTGCATTCTATAATCAGAAAGGCACTCCAAAGATGATAACAATAGTTGTAAATGCAAAGGAAATAGTTGGAAGTGTTGAAATTGAAGCAAAACAACTAAATACTAAAATTAACCACTTAGAAAAAGAATTAAAAAGACAAGAAGAAGATTTTATCATCAACAAAAAGGAGGTTAGTATGCTCTAAAAACACTTGAAAAAGAAGTAGACCAAATTGAATGAGATACATAATGTATTCAATGAAGAGTTTCTTCCTACTCTCGAGAAGTTGAGGAAGGTCAGTTGCATGTAGTGTAAAGTTGGAAAGTAGCATAACTTTTGTTCTATTCGTCATACGATCGAACCAACTATTTCAACACATATGTATGGGTGGTTTTATGCTAGGAAAGGTCCTATTTTGCACCCAAACATTCTGAAATGGTTTGAGCCACATTCTACTGGTGAAGTCTCTTAAGAGACCAAAATGCAAAAGGATAGCAAACTTCGATGAGCGATTACTCAAAAATTGTGGCACTTGGAAATTTTTTGTCTAAAGCTATGGGCTCATGTAGAGCCCATCTACAATAAACTCTCTTGGTTCTCGATAGCTCCAAGTCATTTTCCCGAGGTGAACAAATTTCAGTTGATGGAAAACGAGTCAGTTGCATGTAGTGTAAAGTTGGAAAGTGGTGTAACTTTCATTTTGTTTGTCATACGATTGAACTAACAGTTCCAACATGTCCATATGGGTGGTTTTATGCTAGGAACGGTCCTTTTTCACACCCAAACACACTGAAATAGTCCAAGCCATATTCTACTAGTGAAGTCTCTTAAGAAACCAAAGTGCAAAAGGGAAACAAACTTCGAAGAGCGATTACTCCGAAAACTTGGCATGCAGTGTAAAGTTGAAAAGTGGTGTAACTTTTGTTTTGTTCATCATACGACAAAATAAATTTTTCCAACACATCCGTATGGGTGGTTTTATACTAGGAAAGGTCCTCTTTTTCACCCAAACATGTTGAAACAATCTGAGCTACATTCTACCAACAAAGTCTCTTAAGAGACCAAAGTGCGAAAGAGCAACAAACTTTGACAAGTGATTACTTTAAAACCATGGAACTTGGAAACATTTCATTTAAGGCTATGAGATCATGTAGGGCCCATCTAGAATAACTTCTCTCAGTTTTTGATAGATCCAATTCGTTTTTCCATGGTGAACAAATTTCAGTTGATGGAAAACATGTCAGTTGCATGTAGTGTAAAGTTGGAAAGTGGTGTAACTTTTGTTTTGTTTGTCATACGACCAAAATGACTATTCCAATACATCCATATGGGTGGGTTTATGCTATGCAAGGTCCTCTATCACACCAAAACATGTTGAAACAGTTCGAACCACATTCTACCAACAAAGTCTCTTAAGAGACCAAATTGCAAAAGAGTAGAAAACTTTGACAAGCGATTACACATAAACCATGACACTTTGAAATGTTCTATCTAAGGCTACAGGATCATGTAGAGCCCATATACAATAAAATATCTTAGTTTTTGATAGATCTAAGTCATTTTCCCATGGTGAACAAATTTCAATTGATGGAAAATAGGTCAGTTGCATGTAGTGTAAAGTTGGAAAGTGGTGTAGCTTTCATTTTGTTCATCATACGATTGAACTGACTGTTCCAACACATCTATATAGGTGGGTTTATGCTAGTAAAGGTACTCTTTCACACCCAAACATTCCAAAATAGTTTGAGCCACATTGTATCGGCAAAGTCTCTTAAGAGACCAAAGTGCAAAAGGGTAGGAAACTTCGACAAGCAATTAATCAGAAATCATGGCACATGGAAATGTTATTTATGAGGCTATGAGATTATGTAGGGCCTGTCTACAATAACCTCTCTTGGTTTTTGATAGCTCCAAGCTTTTTTCCCGTGACGAATAGATTTCAGCTAATGGAAAATGAGTTAGTTGCATGTAGTGTAAAGTTGGAAAGTGGTGTAACTTTCATTTTTTGTTATATGACTAAATCAACTATTCCAAAATGTCTGTATGGGTAGTTTTATGTTAGGAAAGGTCCTCTTTCACACAAAAACATGCTGAAACAATCTGAGCTACATTCTACCAGTGAAGTCTCTTAAGAGACCAAAGTGCAAAAGGGAAGAAAAATTTGACGAGCAATTACTTGGAAATCATGGCACTTGGAAATGTTTCGTCTGAGGCTACGAGATCATGTAGAGCTTGTCTATAAAAACCTCTCTTGGTTTTTAATAGATCCAAGTCATTTTGCCGTGGTGAACAAATTTTAGTTGATGGAAAACAGGTCAGTTGCATGTAGTGTAAAGTTGCAAGGTAGGCTACTTCTTTGTTTTGTTCTTCCTGGGGCCAAAAAGTTAGCGCCAACACGTCTAGGTGGGCACATCTATGCTAAGAATGGTCACCGTGCTTCAAAATAAAAGGTTTGTAGTCTTTCGTATTTGATAGGTCACAACTTTTCACCTTTGAAAAGTCACAACCAAATTCATATCATCACTATTTGTGAGAAACTAAATTGATTTATTTACAACTTTTTAGATATTCTTGGGGAAAAGGAAATTATTGAACTTTCATTTGGTTATGTTTCTATCATGCATATCTCTTGACGTTGTTTATTGACTATTGTAAGCATGAAATTTTAACTTTTAAAGTTGCATTCTTCTAATTATTGGGTTTGAATTCGTGTTTAGAAATAGGATGAATATCTACGAACTTTGCTATTGAGAAGGTTGATTTGTGGTCTACTAATCTCCAATAATCCAATGCCCTTATGATCTTTACTAAGACTTGCATGCCTTGAATTTTTGTTTGTGAGACTTAGTTGTTACTTTCCATTTTCTTTTGTCAATAGTTTTATGATATTTTATTTTTTCTATGTAATACATGAAGCATAAAGCATACAAGTGAATGGTAGAATAAAGCATACATGTGGAATGGTAGATGCCTTCCTCAATGATATAAATCATGAAGCATATGCATGAAGCATGAATCATGGTAGCATGGAGCATGGAGCATCAAGCATCAAGCATACACATGAATTTCCTCTGTGAAGCACATGAAGCATTACTATATTCATATGATTGATTTAATGTTCAATAATCTTATAGGATAATAATGTTCAAACTTTATTATATATTACAATTATAGAAAATAAGAGTGTATGGAAAACACTTGGATTTTAAATATTTTAAGTAAAACATCTACAAATATCTATTAAAGTGTGGATTTATAATGCAAATATGGACACCATCAATAAAAAATATTTGTATTAACCAAATAGCCATGCAGGAATACATCAATATATGTTGATATAAGTATATTAAAATATATACAAAATAGCCATATAGGCATACAATGTTAAGTATATGCAATACAACATATGTTCAAAAATGCCATATAGGCATACAACAAAGGACCTCAATAAAAATTAATTGCCCTCCACGTGAATGAAACAAATGGGTGGCCTTTGTTGGTTAGGTGGATGGTGATGCATATGGCACTCGTTTACTCTGAATTCAAGGGTTTCTCCTCCTAGGGTTTAGTTCCTCATGAAGCTTTATCTATTACAATAACAAGTAAGGATATTAATATATATAAATTACATTATAAAAAATGATATATTTAACAAAATAATCACTTACCATTAGTAGAAGATCTCTCTCCTCAATCGAAAGATTCACATCTCTAAACTCAAAGGTTGCTCCTCCTAGGGTTTAGTTCCTCATCAAGCTTTATCTATTACAATAACAAGTAAAGATATTAATATATATAAATTACATTATAAAAATGATATATTTAACAAAATAATCACTTACCATCAGTAGAAGATCTCTCTCCTCAATCGAAAGATTCACATGCTCATGTTGTGGCGTGTCCAAGTCCTATAGAAACCATCCAAATAGAAATTAAACTATGAATCAATAATCATTTGATTTTTCACTAACTAACAACTATAATAACAAATGTAATTTGAAATTTACTAATCTACCTTATACCCCCATGAGAGGCATCAAGCTCTCTATTGCAGAAGATACACCTTGCTCACTTACCCTATCAACATCTGGAGGTGTTTTTTCTTCCATCATATGAAAATAAAACAACAAATTATTTGCTCATGAAAAGTAGAATAGTGATGCAGGTCATGGCTTATAATGTATGAGATAATCAACAAAATTTTGACTACTTATTGAACTATATATTTTTTACTATTATGCTTACTATTTTCCCTATCCATAGCTTGTTCAAAAGCACCTATTTTAGGCTTTTATCCATAGCAGCAAGGTGGTGAACTTTTTGATAAAATTCTTTGGTAGACATGTACAAAAAATGAGGTAACATAGAGAAGGAAGTGAACTGTTTAAAAAAATGCCTAAAGGAAATGTGGTCTCATGGTGCTGGAATGCCATGATACATTTGTTCATCATGGCATTCCATCACCACGAGACCACATTTCTTTGAGGCATTTTTTCAAGTTGTTCATTGCCTTCTCTATACTTTTATGTTGGGATGGGGTGGATGGTATAGTGTGGTATTGGTTTTTATATGGAGGGGGATCATGAGATGAATAGGGATGGGTGTTTTGATCATGAGGTAAATGTAAGGAAAATCAGATGCAAAAAACAATTCTCCTAACATCAATACCTCAGGAAATAATGTAGATACACTTTAAAATTTACAATTACAGTCCAATTAAGATGCACTAAGAAACAGACAACAGAAACAGAGTATTTGACAATCACACATGAACACCAGATATATGTGGGAAAACCCTTACGGGAGAAAAACCCACCACACCAAGAGAAATCACTTTGTATTACAGTAATGAAATTACATACAAATTCTAGACTTGTCTTTATGGTGTCATTATACAACAACATTCACCATTAACATTCTTGCACAGGAATCTTCACGTTACAGTCCACATAATTCATCCATTGATACAATCACTCAACAACCTGTCGATTCAACCAGCCTATTACAAACTGTAATCACAGAGTATATCCATGTCAAAAACTGTCTGTAGAACTTCCTCACAGAACCGTCGCAACTGACTGTCTTCCAAATGTTCCCATTCGGCTCCTCCTATTCGTCCACGAGACTCCACATAGGACGGGCTTACTCGATCACCAGAATTTGCAATGTATTGGCATCTCGGTGAGACACTAACAGTGTCTCACCGATGCCACATAGACTTCATATCGATGTCACCAAGAGACTCTGTTATAGCTAAGATGTTCTATTGATCTCCACGAGTTACACTGAATCACCAAGCAGTCGCCCAGACCTATCGCATTTGCCAGGAGACCATAGTGAGTCACCAAAGATATACAGAAGACACAAGTCATATTGAGCTCCAAAGGATAGTCGGCAAGACATACCGATATCGCCAAGAGGTTTCTCCAAGACATAAAGGTTACCCTGAAGTGTTCACCCATCGCCAAGATATTTCCCTTCACTGAGAGAACATACTAATCTCCATATGTTACCCTGAAGACTCTTCATCATTAGCAAGACTCATCAAAGTCGTTGGGACTTCTTACCGAGACCTCCGGGTTCCACCGATGACAAACATTCACCAAGAGCTACACCGAAGACTTCAAAAGATGTTCCTGTCGGTGAGACCTTCAACATTCACTGAGATATCTTCCTGGGATCCTTGAGTTACCTCGATAGCCATCAGCTATTGGCAAGACAACCTTTAGTCGCTAAGACATTTCTCCGACCACTTTTGAGTTACTTCGAAGAACATATGAATGTTTCCCTATCGGCGTGACCTTCTCCGTTCGCTGGGACTTCTTAGCGAGAACCCTTAGCTATCTTGAATCCCATGGTCGCCAAGAGTCTCCCCGAAATATGATTGAATGGCCTGTTAGCGAGAGGTCTCCCGAGCGCTATGAGGTTATAACAAATACACTATGTCACAACAATAGACTCCACAATGCAACCTTTCGGCAAGACATTTGCAAGGTCACAACAACTTGTACAAACCAAAATGAATCAAGTTGCTAGTTGGCCAGACAATGAAGATGTCACACTGACTTGTCTCTGATGGAGGTTTCAGCCTGTATAGTTTGAGGCACATATTTCCAACAATCTCCCACTTGACGAAGATCATACAGGCACCTCCAGAGCACATCATAACTTACTAAAAATCATGGGCACTAAGGCCCATTGAACTGGCACACCACCTGAACTTATCTGTGCTCATTGGCTTTGTTAATGAATTTGCAACATTCTCCAGAGTATCAACCTTTTCCAAACTGACCTTTCCATCCTCAACCATATCTCGTACAAAGTGGTACTGTACATCAATATGTTTCATCCTAGCATGGAAAGTAGGGTTCTTTGCCAGATAAATTGCACTCTGACTGTCACATAAAATACTTATTTCACCTGCATCAAAACCAATGTTAGAACACAAACGTTTCAACCAAACTGCTTCTTTACAAGCATGAGTAGTTGCCATGTATTCATCCTCCATAGTGGACAAAGCGACTACAGCTTGCCGCTTGCTCATCCAACTCACTGCACCACCATTCATCATGAATATGTATCCACTAGTGGATCTCCTGCTGTTAATGTCCCCTGCCCAATCAGAATCTACATAACCATGAATGCTGAGAGTCCTCTATGATTCAACCGAATTCCCATGGTAACACAAAGCGAAATCTGAAGTACCCTTCAAATATCTAAACACTCTCTTCACAGCATCCCAATGCGTTCTTCCTGGATTAGCCATAAATCGACTAAGTACTCCCACTGCTTGGGCAATGTCTGGCCTTGTACAGACCATTGCATACATAAGACTACCTACTACACTAGCATAGGGTACACTGGTCATGTCCTCCATCTCAGTAGGAGATTTTGGACAGTCCTCAATAGATAGCTTTGTTCCATGCATGACTGGAACCACTAGCTGTTTGCAATCATTCATACAAAATATCTCAAGAACATTCCTGACATACTTACTCTGACTAAGCCAAAGCTTTCTATTCTTCCTGTCCCTAGTTATCTCCATCCCCAGAATATACCTTGTTGCACCAAGATCCTTCATTTCAAACTTAGTAGACAACTGAGACTTAAGATCAGAAATCATTAGCTTGTTATTTCCTATGAACAACATATCATTAACATAAAGAGAAATAACAAGTACTTGATCACTTTCAGCTTTATAATATACACAGTGATCAGATTTTGATCTCACAAATCCCAAAGATAATACAAATGTATCAAATTTCTAGTACCACATTCTAGGTGACTATTTTAACCCATACAGAGACTTCTTTAATTTGCATACCAGTTTTTCTTTACCTTTTTCAACAAAGTGCTCAGGCTGGGACATATATATTTCTTCTTCAAGATCACCATGAAGAAATGTTGTCTTCACATCCATCTGTTCAACCTCTAAGTCATATGTTGCTGCAAGTAACAAAAGAAATCTAATGGATGTCAGCTTTGCTACAGGAGAAAATATTTCCCCATAATCAATTCCCTCGACCTGGGAATAACCCTTTGCAACCAGTCTTGCCTTGTACTTTTCTACACTGCCATCTAGACCAATATTTTTCTTAAATACCCATTTGTAGCCCACAACTTTTTTGCCTTTAGGCAAGGGCACCAAACTCCAGGTTTCATTTTTCTCTAATGATGCCATCTCTTCGTTCATGGCTTCCAACCAAGAATCTGAATCAGACATTTTGAATGCCTCTTTCACAGTCCTAGGCTCATCAGTACTAGAAATCAAAGCATAGGCACAAGTGGAATCAATCAATGAGAACCCATACCTATCTAGTTGTTTTCTTTCTCGGGTTGACCTCCTCACTTGCTGAGGCTAAGGTTCTTCTTCTTCAGAACTTTCAGAACTACTTGAGCTCTCCTCAGTTTCAGGTACATTTTGAATTTCCAATTCCTCTTTCTTAGGTGTAGGAGGAATTATTGCTACATCCTTATTGTTATCTGACTTTGTCTCTCACTGCAGATCAAAAGTGGAAGGTTTCAGCTCATGAAAGATTACACTTCTGTTGTATACAACCTTCTTTGTATCAAGATTCCAAAGCTTGTATCCTTTTATGACAGTGCTATAGCCAATGAAAATACATTTGACAGTCTTGTTCTCCAATTTAGATCTTTTCACATCCAACACATGAGCATATGCCTCATAGCCAAAAACACGAACATGTCTAAGTGAGGGCTTCTTACTAGACTACACTTCCAAAGGTGTTTTCTCAACAAGAGCAAAATTTGGAGACCGATTAATTAAATAACATGCAGTAGATACAGCCTTAGCCCAGAATTTATTCTCCAAGCTAGCACTACTAAGCATACTTTGTGCTCTCTCCATCACTGTTCTATTGAACCTTTCAGCAACTCCATTCTACTGTGGAGTATAAGGTGTAGTCTTATGTCTTTTGATTCCATGGTCTTTACAGTATCTTTCAAATTCATCAGAACAGAATTCACCGCCATTATTAGTCCTTAAGCATTTTATTTTCCTACCAATCTGATTTTCAACAAAGTTCTTAAATTCCTTAAATCGATTGAACACTTCTGATTTACTTTTCAAAAAATAAACAAATGCTCTTCTTGAATAATCATCAATGAATGACACGTAGTATCTTGATTTAGACAAAGAAGGAACATCTACTTGACCAAACACATCCGAATGAATATAGTCTAACAAACCAGAAGATTTATGAGGACCGGAATAAAATGAAACACGTGCTGCTTTCCATATATACAGTGTTCACAGAATTCAAATTCAAGATTACAATCTTCGAGCCCCTCAACTAGGTTTTTATTCTTCAAGGTTTTTAAACCTTTTTCTCCTATGTGGCCTAACCTATGATGCCAAAGCATAGTCTTCTTTGCAGGAAGTTTTACTTCCATAGAGTTTACAAAATTAGGAATATTTCCCTTTTTACTTCCACGAGCAGCTTTCAGTGACTTTCCATAGATGCTACTATATTGAACAGCCTATGCATCTAGCTTGTATAGGGTACCAATTCAAGCACCTCTAGCCAGCACCATTGAACCTCTAGTCATCTTGCAACCATTTTCAGAGAACGTAACTTGTACTCCAATATTGTTCAGCATACTTACAGATAATAGATTTCGAGCCAGACCTGGTATGTGCATAACATTATTAATTCCCTTCACTCTGCCATCAGGGAATTGTATTCTGACTCTTCCACGGCCAACAATCTCTAAAGTTGAATCACTTGCTAGGTACACCTTTCCACCATCGTATTCTTCATACTTTGTGAACCATTCTCTGTGAGATGTCATGTGGAACGATGCTCCAGAATCAATCATCCAGACATCATTTGATGCCTGTGTAGCCAAGGCTACACTGAAGGCGTCACCATCACTATGAGAAGAACCATTATCAGAAGAACCCTTCTTCTTCTTTTTCTCCTCTTTACAATCCTTTTGGACATGACCAGGTTGCCCACAGTTCCAGCACTTCACCTTGGACTTCTTGCTAGGAGACTTTGATCTCCTTTCTGATTTTGATTTTGATTTCTTGTCCTTCTTGCCCTTCTCTTTCGGTCTTCCTCTGACAACAAGAGCTTCCTTTGCCATCTCAGAAGATTTCCTTCTCATCTCTTCTGACAACAAAGATGCAACAACATCTTCCATCTTGAAACTAGATGTTGTATTCCCAATCACCATCACCAGATGATCCCATGAGTCTGGCAAAGAACATAATAGAAGCATACAACGATCCTCTTCTTTAGTCTTCACAGCAATAAATGTTAATTGAGCAAGCAGCATATTAAATGCATTCAAATGATTAGCTACAGACCCTCCTTCCTGCATTCTCAAAGAGTATAGTTTCTTCCTCAAGAATAGTTTATTCACCAAGGACTTCCCTTGATAAATAAACGCCAGTCTCTTCCACAAGGAAGATGCAGTCTTCTCATGCACATTCAGAAGCACTGAGTCTACCAAACAGAGCCTTATCAACCCCTTAGACTTCCTATCTGCAAGGTCCTAATCTTCTTGCTTCATGCTTGTAGGTTTCACTCCAGCCACAACAATCCAAAGATCATGGTCAACAAGAAGATCCTCCATCTTGAGTTTCCACAACTCAAAGTTACTGCCATTGAATTTCTCTATTTCAAACTTTCTAGATGTACTAGCCATCTTAATCTATAATTAGAAATTGATAAACTCTATAAGACTCCCACTGAACAGAATTGACACAAAAAACCCAACGTACGCACAAGGATAACACAACTGGCCAGGCTCTTATACCACTTGTAAGGAAAATAAAATGCGAAAAAAAATTCTCCTAATGTCAATACCTCAAGAAAGAATGTAGATACACTTTAAAATTTACAATTATAGTCCAATTAAGATGCACTAAGAAACAGACAATAGAAATAGAGTATTTGACAATCACACATGAACACCAGATATACATGGGAAAACCCTTACAGGAGAAAAACCCACCACACCAATAGAAATCACTTTGTATTATAGTAATGAAATTACATACAAATTCTAGACTTATCTTTTTGGTGTCATTATACAACAGCATTCACCATTAACATTCTTGTACATAAATCTTCACGTTATAGTCCACAAAATTCATCCACTGATACAATCACTCAACAACCTGTCGATTCAACCAACCTATTACAAACTGTAATCACAGAGTATATCCATGTCGAAAACTGTCTGTAGAACTTCCTCACAGAATCATCGCAACTGACTGTCTTCCAACTGTTCCCATTCGGCTCCTCCTATTTATCCACGAGACTCCACATAGGACGGGCTTACTCTGTCAACAGAATTTGCAATGTACTGACATCTCGGTGAGATACTAACAGTGTCTCGCCGATGCCACATAGACTTCATATCCATGTCACCAAGAGACTCTGTTATCGCTAAGATGTTCTATCAATCTCCATGAGTTACACTGAATCACCAAGCAGTCGCCCAGACCTATCACATTTGCCAGGAGACCATAGCGAGTCACCAAAGATATACTGAAGACACAAGTCATATCGAGCTCCAAAGGATAGTCGGCAAGACATACTAATATTGCCAAGAGGTTTCTCTGAGACATAAAGGTTACCCCGAAGTGTTCACCCGTTGCCAAGACATTTCCCTTCGCTGAGAGAACATACTGATCTCCATATGTTACCCCGAAGACTCTTCATCATCGACAAGACTCATCAAAGTCATTGGGACTTCTTATCGAGACCTTTGTGTTCCACCGATGACAAACATTCGCCAAGAGCTACACCGAAGACTTCAAAAGATGTTCCTGTCAGTGAGACCTTCAATGTTCACTGAGATGTCTTCCCGAGATCCTTGAGTTACCTTGATAGCCATCGACTATTGGCAAGACAACCTTTAGTCGCTAAGACATTTCTCCGACCACTTTTGAGTTCTCTGAAGAACGGATGAATGTTTCCCTATCGGCATGACCTTCTCCATTCGATGGGACTTCTTAGCAAGAACCCTTAGCTTATCTCGAAGCCCATGGTTGCCAAGAGTCTCCCTGAAATACGATTGAATGGCATGTCAGCCAGAGGTCTCCCGAGCGCTATGAGGTCATAATGAATACACTATGTCACAGCGATAGACTCCACAATGCAACCTTTTGGCAAGATATTTGCAAGGTCACAGCGACCTGCACAAACTAGAATGAATCAAGCTGCTAGTCGGCTAGACAATGAAGATGTCACACCGACTTGTCTCTGATGGAGGTTTTAGCCTGTATAGTTTGAGGCACATATTTCCAACAGTAAAGAGGATCATTAGATGAGGTGGAACGTGTACTTTGAGACCACATTTCGAGAGTGATCATACAATGGAGTGGAAGGGTTACTTTGATCTGGACACAGAAGGATGTCATTAGATGAAGTGGGGGAGAGGGGATTGTGAGAGGGGGGATGAAGGGATATCTTACTCTTGAGATGGAAAGATATCATTAGATGAGATGGAAGGGATAGGTTGTTCTTGATTAGAAATGGGATCATGAGATGGAAGGGGATCATATGATGGAGGAGAAGGGTTTCCTTGATCTTTATATGGAGGGGAATTTATGTTGGCATGCTTTATATTAGGAGATGGAAATAGTTCATTTGATATGGATGGTGTCATGAGGGAGGAAGGTTTTATAGACTCCTCAACTTGGATAGATGGATTGATAGGGGATTCATTTAAGATTTAAGGTATTAGGGTTTATCTTTATCTGGGGGTGATGGAGGTGGATGCATGATATGTGAAGATTTCACCACTTTTTTTTGCATGGGGTAACAACCACCTTTGCAAATAGTCCTTGGAGGAATTTATTATGAGAGACATGGGATGACTTTACCTGGTAATAGTGGGGTGATGTGGATTTTAAGGATGTGGGATATGAAAGTGGAATAAGAGGTGGAAGCTTCCATGAATTGGTAAATTGAGGATGAGGATGAGGACCTTGAAAAGGATTTGCAGGGGAATTTTGGCTAAAGGATTGGTTTTCGTTGTCAAAGGAATGGGAAGGATAAGCAAGAGAAGATGAATTAGGATTGGATGAAGGTAGGGAGTATGGAAGCTTAGCACCGATGCCAAGGAGACATATAAGCATGACATACTTCTAATTATGGAAGTAGTAGATGAAGATAAAATTAGTGATGGTGGATGGGGATGATATGGATGGGACTTGAGGGGAGATTTGGATGGGGAATTGGTGGAAAATTTGAGCATTCTATCTATTGAAAATGGATTCAAGGTGATCCACAATGCTCTTATTATCATCATTGGGATTATATTTGGGTTGGTGAAAATGGCTATCCTCATCATCATCTATATGGTTGGGGTTGGCTGGAATGGATGAAGTTGGATTAAAATAAATTAGGTTGGAAGAAGGATAGATTAGATGGTTAGACATGGTGGAGGATTGATTGGAAGAAATATTGGTATTGATTTTGGATGAGGATGGAAATTAGGATGATGGATTAGAAATGAACTTAGGGATTGGAAGAATAGGATCTAAGGATGAAGATGGAGGATGAGATCAATTTCAAGGATTAGATGAAGGATGGGATCATATTAGTTATGTTATGTGAATTAATTGCATCACTGCTTATGTTGACTTTCTAAAAAACTATATTGTAACTAATATTTTGTCATCTATCAATATCTAGTTATTATTTATGCAATGTGAAGTAATGCTTTGAGTTTGAAATATGTGCAATGCAATGTAATCAATGATATGAATATAAACTACACAAATCTATTAAGTATAATTCATTAGTTAAACTCTTTACTTTATTACTTGGGTGAAGGTTTGAACTCCACCGCCACTAGGAGATGTTGTCGTGAAATCTCTAATATTAACCTATTCAACATCCAAAATCAAATATTAGAATACCATTCATATAACAATGCTATTCACATTAATATTTATAATTATTTACTAGTTACATACCTTAGCAGTAGATGCAGTGGAGTAAAAAGCAAGTGGAGGGCTAGTGAAAACAATATGAACACTATGACCCTAAAATTTTTTTACAATCATTAAACTAAATTAGTTAATATTGCATTTCAAAAATGAAATCTAATAAATTAAATTCAATGAACATGATAATATTTACTTGATTATGAACATGATAATATTTACTTGATTTTCAGTTGTAGATGTAGCCTGCACACCAGACTCCTGACTATCTGTGGGTCATATGTACAGGTGGAACCGCAAGCCTAAAAAATATGGGGTGGAACCCTACCCCTCAAAGTATCCCCTGGCTCATGTTGTACTACGAGACTTGCATGCTCGATGATACTCTAGGTCAGAGAACTAATAGACCGTAGAGTATCCACCTCAACACTCTCCTTCATGATGGAAGGGATAGCAATGTGCTTATAATCCAGTCTAGCGAGTGTTCATCTTGTTGGTTGCTGAAGATTGAGATGTGCACTTGGTATATCTTGTGCCAACCCACCACCTCTCCCTTGAAAGTCTTGCATACCAAAATAGTTGGGGATTTTGTTGAGGAAAACTCGCAATAGAGTTTTCTTAAGAGATATTAGGGGACCTAGTTATTGTTGCATGGAGGATGGTCAAAAACCATCCACCACCTCTTCCAAAAATTGTCCTTTATCCCTTGGTGGTTGCACCTATGATAAGGCAAATTTAGGTGCTAGAAAATGAACAACAAACAAAAGAGTGCAAAATAACACTAAAAACACTCTACACCTCAAGATTAGCCTAGTTCTATTCAATACAAAATAAAATGGACAAATAAATTTTTTTACCTTGTCTCGAATCGATCCTTTGCTTGGCCCTTCGATCTTTGGTGTTGTATGCTTCTTGGATGTCACAAGATGCAAGCTAGATGATGATATGAGAATGGATGAAAGTGGATGTGAGTGTGAAAAATGGCTAAGTATGGTTGCTAGAAATTTTTTGCAAGAGTTTGGCTATAATGCATGATCTCTCCCAAAATGAGAGAAAAGAGGGGGTATTTATAGAGATTTTGGAACTCTCTAGGGAAATGGACGGTCAAGATTGAGCCACCAAGATCAAGATGTAGGGCTATGGTGAGTTGAGAACTCACAAGCCCTCACATCTTGACATGTGGCATGTGAAGTGGCTCAAAAAGGTGAAGTGGACGTGAGGTGGAGTGGTAGTACATGACATGGATGGGGTACATAGTACCTTGGGATTGGGATAAGATCTCTTCATAAAGGAGGTACTTGTCCCCATGTGGGTGAGAGGACATATGGGGAATTAAAAATTCCTCAAATATTCTCATGGGGATGAGAGAAGGAATTTAAAATTCCTTTAAAGGCATTAGGGGATTAAATGTGAATTAAAAATTCACATGGGGAATGGGGATGCTTTGTTCAAAAAGAGAAAGCTTTTAATGAAGTTGACTAAGGACACATTCTATAAATGATATGGGGATTAGAGATGACCTAATTAGGTGATTAAGGTTGTGCAAGTACTTGATTAGACTAATTAATGACATATTAGAGGCAAGTGGGAAATTATGGAGGATGGGACCCTAATGATGATTAGGGGTGTGTACATCTTAATCATAAATTAATTATGACTAAGAAAGAGGGTTAGATTGCTAAGAGGGATTAGAGACCAACTTGCAAAAATTGGAGGATGTGACAATGAGAGAGAAAATAAAGAATTTAAAAATAAATTTAGAATTCCAAAAGACAATATGACTAAATTAAATAAAGTGATGCATTTATTTAATTTAGAGAGGAAAGAGGGGGAAAGTATTTATTAAATTAAATACTTTGGAAAACCTTATGCAAGATACACAATATCAATTAAATGAATGATTTAATTAATACAGGAAAATAGAACGGTTTAAAGGAGCAAAGGGTGATTAAGAAGACGACTTTGACCATATGGAAGTGGTCAAATTTGGATGTCTACAACACCAATGGATAGTAAACCTCTTGCTTGTAAGGTTAAGAGGTTGATTTGTACGTTGGTTAATGAATAGTGAACACAAGTCATATTTTGTAATTTTGTAATTTTTTACTTGTTTATAGGATAGTTTATCTGCATAAAAATCTATGTACTCCTGCCTCTTATCCACCCAACCACTTAATTGCTTGCTAATTGCATCTACATGTGTTAACATAGCTTGAATTGAATTTTCAAGTGTGGTTCTTTCTGAGGTTGAACTTATAGCATCATTCAATCTCACAATTAACTCCTCAATTTGTCTTTTTTTTTTCAATTTCCCCCATTAAATTTTGTTGAGTTCTAGGAGGATTTGAGGAATAGTTGGAGGAGTTTGTTGTTTTGATTGTCCATCAAGATTTTTATGGTGTTTTTGTTCATCAGGAGAAGAAGGATTTTGAGAAGGAGAATCAAGTGGATTTTCAACTCCTAAGAATTAAATAAATTAACATAAAAAAACATATTAAACTACCTCTTTAACAATAAATTCACAAAAAAAAAAAAAAAAAATTACTCCTTAAAGCTCCCTATTAACATGGCAACATTCCGGAAAAGAAATAGTAATGATTCAATGAAGAAATTGATGAATTTGGGGTCTCCACAATGGGAGTGCACCTTGGAAGGCTTTGTAGGCCACAAATGAAGGAAATATGACAGTCTAAAAATGATTTTATTTTGATTTTTTTTCTTATAACAACTCATAACGTGCTCGCGTTATAACACAAGTGCATTATAGGGTTGGTCACACCAAGCCATAACACGAGCTCATTATAATGTGCTCATGTTATGGCTTTTCAAAAAAAATAAAAAAAATGGCCACTTTTTGGCCCCCCAACTTTTTGCACCCGCCCGCATGAAAAACCATTGTCTTTGATATCACTTCTAAAACTAAGTAACTCAAAAAAATCTATCTAATTGCAAAAAATCAAAAAATAATTTTTACTTAAGGATTGCAAATCACACTTCAATTCGCTGACCTTTACAATGAGATAAATTATACAATATATAGAACTTTACAAATTATATTTCCCTCCAAAAAAAAACATGCACCCCAAAAATCAAGGCACCCAACATGCAGATCCAAAATTATAGGCATGCCTGGGAGGAACTGGAGTTGACACCTAGTGAAGACTGGCTGCATGGGAAAGTGGCATCCTTTTCTAAATATGCCAAATATTTTCTTTAGGATAACTACAACACCCTCCTATTTTATAGGGATTGCTCCAAAAGTGGCATCTTTGACTTTATTCTAGTCAAAATAGCATATTCCATATTCAATATTTGAAACTTATCCTAACCTTTGTTGCCGATACTCTTTGAAATTAGCTAACACCTGGGTTAGCACTTCCTCGTCAGGTCCATCTACCTAATCAAGTTTGAACTTTGTCCTCTCAAAATGGGTGGCTACTATTCCCATAGTATTTTCCAATTGTTGTATATTTCCCTTGGAAAATTTGATATCCATCTTCATGCTCATTAATTTATCTAATACTATTGCCTCATCACCATCCTCTGCATCAATCTCTACTTGGATTTTTTTATTCCAAACGTCCTTAATAACCTATAGAGTGTCCAACTTATGCATCCCTAGTAATTGGAGATTGGAATCAATGATGATCACAATGAAATTTTTGAAAGCAAAATACTCATCCTCCAAATTCCTCAGTTGTTCTAAAAATAATAATCTATGTTTCATTATCAATTCCATGTGAAACAAGATAAATTTCTTACACTTCTCAATGATGCCAAAATCTTCATCGCCCAAGATGGCTAAGTTAACGAGCTCTTTAGTACACGTCTTTCCCAAATCCTTCAACTACTTCAAGCATACTCTATATATCTCTTATTCATCTCTCAAATTGTTGTACTCCAACAATTGTTCTTCTAACGAGAAAGCCTCTTCATATTGCTTGTATCCAAAAACTAAAAGATCATCCATCTCAGCCCTGAACTTTCCAACCCATTTATCAAAGATACGGGCCTTCTTCTTCAACCTAGTGAGGTCATCAACCTCCTTTATGTTCATCAACATTGGCACTTCTGAAGAGGTTGGTTGTTCTGAAATAGGGGAGGTGAGATCTCTTATGAATTTCTTCAGTTTCTCTATATGGGCTTTCAATTCATTTTTAACCTACTTATCTTTTTCCATTCTTGACTTCACTGAGCTAGCTGCCAGGTCTAGTAATGACATCTATTGGTTGCAAGTCTGTTTACACAAATTGACCATCATCAGTTGGTAATCTAATGCTTTAAGCTCACGATAATCCTTATTTTCCATTGGTGTAGCAATTTTTGCAAACAATTCTCCCTCATCATTTACCCGAGTTGAGTGTATGGTTCTCGACTTTTTCTTTGGCTTCATCTTTTCAACTTCCTTCATCATTTCTTGCTAGCTCAAACGTTGTGCTACCACCTATTGCCTTTTCTCCAAATTTAGATTCAGCCAAGTGGGAGCTCCTATAACTGTCATATTTTGTTGCTCTTTCCAAGGGGGTCCTCTCCTTCCTTTTCTTGCTCAACTTGTTGTTGTTGAACTTTCTCTTGTTCTATCCTTTCCTTCTCAACTTGTCTCCTCTAAGCCTCCTCTTGATTATCCTTTTCCTTAGCTACCTATCTCTCAACACTTTCCAATATTTCTCACTATTAATCCTTAGTAAGGACATGCTTCGAATTCTCTCCGCCTCCTTTAATCTCCTCAAACATGATATTTTTGGCCATCTTCAATTCTTTCGACTATGTATCTTTTGTAGATTGAACTATCTCATCTCCTTCTTCATATTTACCTCCCTCTTCTTTTGGAGGAGTTTCCTCAATACCTGAAGGTATAGGGGATTTTTCAACATCAATCACTGGGGATTCTTCTTCTCCTATTGGTTGCTTCATTGATTGAGAGTAGTATCAGGCCCGATCATAGCAATTCCCTCAAATGGATATTTTGTAGCAATTGATTTCACCCCAAGCTCGAAAACAACTCTTGTAGATGTAACCATATATGTCACTGAGGCCCTATGGAATTCCTTTTCCACCTTCTCCATTTTTGGATCCTCTTCCTCAATTGTTCACTGTGAATTCTTCTTCTTGAGCCCTTAATATTCCTTGCGTGGAGGAGAAGAAGAGGTTTGTCCTTTTACATCTTTTCTTTTCCTACCAGCTTTCTCTTGATAGCCGTTGAGGTGAACGTTGATCCATTTTAAGCTCCTTTCTACCACCACCATGGAGACTTTATCAATATTGCATTCTTCTTTTTCAATCCAATTGATGGGATCCAATGCTTTAGTCCCCACTTGGTCTTGATCATATCGGGGGTCAAGAGTCAGACCACTGTTTGACATTCCTTTAGGAATATCCTCCTTAATATTGAAAGATCACATTTGGGGAATTTTCAATCTTTCATATCTCCTCTCCTACACCTCAAATCCATCCTACAAATATGCCCAAAAGTCTTCTATATTGGGCTCGTGATGTGGGAAGAGAGATGCATACAAATTATTCATTTTCCCCTTTGGATCAAAATCCTTCCTTCGAACATATAATTTCATGTTTATGGCTTGTAATTCCTTGGCGGTGGATTTGGAGTCCACAACTAATGGGGATTGATAGTAACCTAGGTTGATAGGATACTTTATTCCCCCAACCTTATGATTGCTAGAAAACTTCAAATTAACTTCCATCATTTGTCAGGAAATTTCAATCAAAATTAGCTTGTCATTACAACACCAAGGCAACAAAAATGGGGCCTTTCATAACCAAAAAAATGGATGTACGTTGATTTGAGGTACTGAATAAACTAGTTTCCCCATTCTCCCACCAATGTTATTGCTTCTATACTCAACTTGAATCCTACATCACTAGTGAGTTGGTTAATCATTGCATACAAGAAAGCATCATTTACCCTTTTAAAGTGTTTCTCTTCTTTCTTGAGTTCTAATTGGTCGTAGTATTCCCAAATCTTGTTCTAACCCGGTCCTCCTCTAACCCCCACAGTATTTAATCTTGGGAAGTTTTCCATCCTTTCCGCACAATATGACATACAAAGACATGAAGAATTCCTTCGATTTTTTTACCTTGGTGATTTGATTGTGGATGGCATCAAAGACCATTTGTCCCCAGTCCAGATAAAACTCACCTTTCAAGATAACATCAATAAAGTGGAACATCCAAACCTCATACATGTGTGAAATTTCCTTGCCAAATGCTATGCTCAACAGTGTAATGATATCCCCACTTTAGAGTGAAAATTTGATCTTCTAAATTTGGTGAGTAGCTTAGCAATAAAATTATTCTCTATCTTGAGCCACTTCTTATTCATATATCTTTTGTGGGAACTCACATCCTTTCATACTATTAGAACACATGAGCTTTTGGTATGTTCATTAAATTGGCATATGGAGGCAATTCAAAGATCAACCTAATCATAGTCAGAGATAATTCAATTATCTCATTCCCCCATGGATCAATACATTTGCATTATACTGGATTGTAGATTTTTTTGCTGCAAGAATGAATTTTGGACACTAAACGATTATTGGGAATGAAGCAACATGAGCAAGACTTGAAGCTTGTATCTGATTTGAAAGTCTCCAGGTCGATGTGTCCAAGTGTTGTGTCTGTGATTTTTATCACTCTAGAGGTGGACTTTGAGACCACTGGGACCCCCTAAAACTTATATTTCATGGTGTATAGGGCTTGGTCAACTTTGGTCATCTTATTCTTTTGCTCCCTTTGTTCTACCTCCTCGGTACTAGGTTTTTCCTCTAAATCATACATTTATGAAACTTGGAAAACAAACAATAGAAGATTCATTAGAATCATATAAATGATATTAAAAAAAATTTCTCCTGAGATCGACTTACAACTATGTCCCATTGGGTCTTCAAACCCCAAAGAGACACCCATAAAATATAATGAAACCCTCTACCATAATTAGGAATCAGGTTCAAGATTGAACTCTAGATCTAAACTTCGGTAAAGAAGTGCAATTGAAACTCAAAAATATCATGGGACTATGCATGCTATAGGCAATAATCAGAGTCAAAAAAGACTCGAAACTTGGCTCCTTTGGATGAGGTTTGATTGGGATTTGATATTTCAACAAACCCTATAACGGTTGGCCATCGAGGTCGAAATCAACCTTGGAACTATGATGTTTACCCCCAAGTATGATCGAGACTAGAAGTCCCAATTAGACTAATTGAAATAAGAGCCTTCAGGTTTATAAAGGTTCAAAGGGCTGAGGTATTGATTACGTCAGAAGTCAAAAGTAGGTAAGGACTTCAAAGTCAAACCTTTGATCTTGGGTTTGATCGGGACCAAAAGTCTTCAACAAACTAAACATTAAAATTACCTTTAGGGTCATGAAAACCTAAAGGACCATACATTAGATGGAATTATAAATCAATATTGGGAATGCACATAGGATATGAACCCTTCAACGCAGAGTTTGTTCGAGACTGGAAGTCCCGATCATACCAAAGAGAAAATGCATTAAGTGAAGCGTCATATTTTGGAATCGGATATGGATATAGGATTTGGACCTTTAAAAAGGCCAATGTAGGGATAGAAACCCTACGAGGCTCAAAATTTAAACTTCAAAGAGGGCGATCGAGAAAACCACATACAAAAACCCTAATGACCTAGGGGACAACAAGAAAACAAAAATCCCATGAAAAGAACCACATCGAGAAAGAAAACACCCAATGACACAAAAATTGAAAGAAAACAATCACAATGAGGGTACCAAAACAAAGGGGTGCAAGCAAGCGGGAAATGAAAAACAAACAAAACAACAAACAACAAAGGTAAAGCGAAAGAGATGATAACAAGACGCCACAAAAAGATGTCAAATAAGCAACAAAAGAAGAAACACAAGGATGAAAGGAAAAACCACAAAACCTACCTTGAATCATGAAAAAAGGACACAAACTAGCAAACACTCGACTCCCCAAAGCTCCAATTGCACTAGTAGCTCTTCACAACTCAAATTCACCAGAGAAAGAATGCAATTATGATCAAAACCAAGTAAGAAACCAAATTAAATACTGGTCCTACACACACAAGCAATTCTGCCATTAATGCGGTAAATGGTCAAAAGATCATAGTTGGGATGGACACAAGACTAGGACCCAGTCATGAAATTCCAACCAGAACTCTCATCCTCAAACGAACCTAAGGTAGGGACAAACCAAAACAAGTCAGGGTTGGGAATTAAACTCAAACTTGGACTTTAGAAAGAAAATTCCAAGTCCAACTCTGAATTTTGATCTTGACGACAAACAACCAAAGCAAGATCAGAAAACTAAATCGGATTGGGACTTTGTAAAATAGAGTCCAAAACCTAATTCAGGATTTGATCCTTGAACAAAAATAAACAAAGCGGGACCGGGGAAGCGAATCGGATATGGACCCTTTTGAAAAAGGTCCAAGGTCTAATTTGGAACCCAAATCCTAACAGGATACCACAAGTGTGGGTTTAGAAGACCAAATTGGACTTGGACCCTTTTGAAAAAGGTCTAAGGTCCAATTCGGAGCCCGAAAACCGCTGGGGACAAAAGAAGAAAACCAAGCCAAACAAAGAAAAATACTCTTGGGGCAAAACAAAAACAACCAAAGGGATAGAAAATAAAGGAAAACAAGAGGGGAAAGACACCAAGACAATGAGGGGGACTCATTTTGATTGAAAAGAAAATGGGCTGGTTATGCAAGGTATAACAATACTGCCATTGAGAATTTTTCTTTGCATTCAATATGATAAAAAAATTTAGTTTTGTGTATAAGATTATAAATCAAACAATTTCTCTAGGCTAAGAGAGACACATCAAGCACCTAACATAGGTACAAAATATTTCATGAATTTACCAGGGCTTTGAGAAACTTGACTATTAGATGCATAATTGATTTATATTTTAATAGAATGATTAAGATACAAAAGTCAACTAATTTCTAATATTGCATTTTCTTTTCAAATGAATAGATAATCTAAAATTTCTTTACAAATCAATTTGTGCTTAATATTGCATTTTCCTTGTAAATGGATAGATAACTTTAAATTTCTTTACAATTATTTTTTTAATAGTATGTTTTCCTTGCATGAATTTACTATTAATAACCATGTACTCAATATGATTATATGCAAATTTAAAATAAACAAATATATCATTACAAAATAATTTCAATCTTAAATAAATTTTTTTTGATACATAAGATCAATATATTATTAATAATATAAATAGGAATACAAGCGTCTGCCATGCAGGTATAAAGGATTTACTATAAACACGCTAATCCACCAGCCACCATAAACACCTTCAGAAACCAACCACCAAAATAGCTAACTGAACCATTGAGAACCCAACCAGAATTATCAAAACGAAGCCATATTAATGGCATTAATGCAACCAGGGCTTCCAAAAACACTGATAGACCTAAACTATCTCCTATGAACCAAAAAACTAACCACAACCCAACTTACATAAATTTGTTTAATTTTGCAAATCTTTGAATTCTAATTTCGACTCCACACTATCAACTACCATTAGCTCGAAGAACTTCTTAAGGAAAACAACAACTGCCACGATCATCTGATGTCGCATCAAACCCGGTCCTTGCAAGTCCAAGAGGAAAGGAAATATCTTCACCGTCTCCTCTGTGCTCAGCCTTTCCACGTCGCAAGGCCTTGGACATCCCCTACCTTCAATCACCACATGGAGAACCTCATCCACACCTTCAACCAAGTCTGCTCTAAACAATTTAAATAGCAGTCCTCTTGCTTTATCTTTCGGCACCTTATTGTCTAGAAGAGAAGCAAGGAAACATGAAGAGACATGCAAATTATCTTTCCCATACTCCCTACATTCCAAATGACTAAAGCCCAAAACCATTTTCACGGCCACAAGCACCAACGGGTCATAATTTAGTAGAATCCATTTTAATCTTTGGTCAGCGACCTCCTTGAAAGAGACTTGTCTCGCTGATAACTGCAATGAGATAGGAGTGTCGGCCCCAAACCAAGGCCTGCCACTAAAACTTCGATGATAAATTAAGAGCTCTTCACCATTCTCAACCCCACATAGATTGTGCTCAGCAGGAGAGAATGAGAAAAACCCACATTTGCCACACACCTACAGAGAAAGCATAATGCAAAAAAGAGCCAAGCTTTCAATAAATAAAACCTAGACCACGAAAGCATTGCCATTCTTCGCAGATCATACCCCCTCCAGCGTGCAAGATGTCCTTGCAAAGAGGGGAGCTCACATTTCCATTAATAGCGCTCATCACTAAACTTTGATATGGGTGCCATAGCTGTTTGACATCGTACACCAAAGTTTGTCAAAAATACAAGCCAACGCCACCCTGTAGATGTGCCTGCCAACTTGGCCCATGGACCCCAACTACCCACCATTGTGGCAACCCATGACACCTCCCTCTGCCACCATGGAGGGACACCCGCCCTTCCACCCACATACTTTAAATCCTTCTTAATTAATTTATCTTAAATCTAGACCTGAGACACCTATATTAGACAACAGATCTGCCTTAGAATTGCCTTCCCTCAACACATGTGGTTAAACATTACTTGATCAAACTTATCAATCCTTTCCTAGGTAACTTCCAGTAGTTCACCTAGCTTCCAATTAGGAAGTTTTTTAGATTTGAGTGCATTAATCATGAGAGAGGAATCCCCTTTAATTTCTACTCGATGCACCCCCAATTCTACACATAAATCCAAACATAGAAGAAGAGCTTGAAATTCTGCAACATTGTTCGTGTCTTCCAGTAAAGACTTTGCTAACCTCCCCAAAATCACTCCTTTAGAATCTCTAACAACACAACTTGCACCAGAGGGTCCAGGGTTACCCTTAGAAGCCCCATCAAAGTTCAATTTTACCCAACCTGGTTCTGGTGGAAGCCATACTACTTTCCTTCGATCTTCTGAAGAAGTTGCCCCACCTAAACCCCCACTTATTAGAGTTTTCAAGCCAAACCAGTTCTTCAAAATCCACGCATCCCATTATGAGAAGTTACCTTTATTTGGATTCAATTCTCCCAATCTAGCATTAAACAATTCTATAATGCTAGCCTCAATCTTGCACTATAACCTAGGGATTGAAAGCTCCTTTTCCTAAAAGATACACCTATTTCTCTCTTTCTATACCTCCCATAAAACAATCGATGGGCTCAAAACCCACAAATCTCCAAAAGAAGATTGCCTACCCTAAGATGGCCACGACTTTAACCATTCAAAGAGTTCGAGTGGGAAGGAAATTTTCCACCGAAGCTTTGAGCATAACCAATTCCAAATCGCCTGAGTATAATGACAATTCAAAAATAAATGATCTACAGTCTCTTTAGCTACTTGACATAAAGAACGCCTGCAAGGACCCTAAAAGCCCAACTTAGCAAATCTATCTCCTATTAAGACTCTGCCCTGAGCAGTCGCCCAAGTGAAGATTCCAACTTTAAGCAGGCAAGCCTTGTTCCAACATAATTGAATTGGTAAATTTGAAGTCTAATTCCCTGACGATGCCAGAATAGTATAACCAATTTTAATCGAATAAACCCCTATAGGCGAAGCGTTCCACCTCAAATTGTCCCTACCTTTCCTTTGCCAAATTCTCCTTTTCAAAAGAACTTTCTCCATTGTTTCCACCTCTTGAACAGACAAACCCAGCTGCCTGAAAGACTTCCATTTGATGAGACCATTCTCCATTGACGAAGAAGCATCAAAATAATCTCTAACCTTTGAACCCCACACTTGGGTAGCTTTTTCTTTGATTCTAACTAAAGTTGGATTTTCTACTAAAATAGGAAGACCTTCCCATGAATCTTCCCAAAACAAAGCCTCCCCCCCATCTTTAACCTCCTAGGTTAAAAAATCCAAAATAAGATCTCTGGAGTTGCAAATAAAATTCCAAATTTGAGAACCAATAGGGAGAGATTTGGCAATAAGAAAATAATTTGGATCATCATCCAAATACTTAGCTCGAACAATTTTGACCCTTTTGAGATTTGGATGAGAATAAATAACCCAGGCCAATTTCACCCCCAACACCTTATTTTGCAGAAGAAGATTCATCAAACCCACCCCATCTTCCTCCTTTCTCTCACATATCTTTTTTCACTTCACTAAGGGGAACTTTTTCTTATCTGAATTGCCTTTCCAGAAGAAATCCTTCATTATCCTATTCAAAGATTTGTTGATGCCAACTATTAGAGGCATATATGACATCATATAAATTGGGAGGGCAGATATCATAGATTTTAACATTGTTAACCTTCCAGCCCAAGATAACCACTTGTTCTTCCAAGAAGAAATGTGCTCCTTAAATCTTTCAATCAAAGAGTTCCAAATACCCCCATTTTGAACTCCCTTCTCAAGCAGAAGGCCCAAATATTTACACAGTAATTGACCTTTTTTGAAACCAAGAATCCTTAAAATCTGCATTTCTTTCACACAAGTAGAATTAAAAAAGAAAACCTCAGACTTGGCTACATTGACCTCTTGCCACGAAGCCCAAAAATATTTGTCCAAAATACCTTTGAGCCTCCTGGCTTCCTTTGTTGAAGTTGATCCAAACAACATCATATCATCAACAAATTGTTGATGTGTGACCAAAGGTAGATTGCTTGTCACTTGAATGCCATCCACCAAACCTATCCTCCTGGCATTCTCTAATGCCTGACCCAAAGCTTTTTCCATGATGATAAACAAAAAAGGGGAAAGGGGATCACCCTACCTTAAGCCCCTTGAAGCTGCAAAGAAACCTTCAGGAGACCTGTTCACAAGAACTGAATAGCGAGGCGACACAATCTAACCAAAAATCCAATCCAACCAAGCTTTTTGAAAACCAAAAGCTTCCATAACTTTAAACAGAAACCACTAATTTACCCTATCATATGCTTTCTTGATATCCAATTTCAAAAGCATAGCAGGTTTTTTCATCTTTTGAACTGAATGAATGACCTCCTATGCTATTATCACCCCATCAAAAATTGATCTACCAGGAACAAAGTCAGTTTGTTCATCTGAGATGATAAACGGTAAAATATTTTTCAAATGATTAGCCACCACTGTAGCAAGAATTTTGTAGAGTGTATTGCAAAGGGAAATAGGTCAAAATTCATCCCACGTTTCAGGCTTCTCCTTCCTTGGGATTAGAGCAATTAAAGAGTTATTCATCTCTTTGAGTACCCTACTCATGCTCCTTGAATCTTCAATCGCCTCAAACACCTCTTTTCCCACAAAATCCCAACACTTCTGAAAAAAAGTCGTTGGAAAACCATTCGGACCAAGAGCCTTCTCTGGATGAAGATCAAAGACCGTCACTTTTATTTCTTCCTCTGTAAATTTTGCATTCAAAAAATCCATTTGTGCAAGGGAAACTAGATTTGGAATACCTTTGAGAATTTCATCCTAAGCACCCAAGTGCAAACCTTCCCAATCATTGAGCAGATTCTGAAAGAATTCGACTACAGAGGCTTTAATTTCTATAGAATATTCAAGAAGATGTCCAACAACCACCTTAATACAACTGACTTGATTCACATCTCTCTAAGCTTTAGTTAAGTTATGAAAAAAATCAGTATTTCTATCTCCAGCCTTTAACCAAATTTCTCTTGATTTTTGCCTCCAAAAGACTTCTTCCTTCGCCAATAATTCATTGAAATTCCTTGTCAACTCCTCTTTCTCAAAATGAGCATCATCCGTACCTTCGTAAATTATGACCTCAAACAGGGCTTCCAATTCATCCTCCACTCTAAGCTTTTCCTCAAAAATATTTTTAAAACACTCCTTGTTCCCCTGCTTCACCTGCTACTTTACGAATTTCAGCTTGGTGACAATATTGAACATTTTAGAACCTCCCAGGGAGCACTCTTTCCACTGGGATTCAATCAGCCCCATAATGTTAGGATCCTTGAACCACATCATTTCAAACTTGAAAGGGCAATGAATAGGCCCCTTGTCACCATCAACACATAATTGAACTGGGCAATGATCAAAACCACTCCTAGAAATAATCTTGCTATCTAAACTAAAGGGAAAAAGACTCATATTGCCCTTAAAAAAATCTATCCAAATTCTCCGCAATACTACAAAAACCTTTCCTACAGTTGGTCCAAGTGAAGCTACCATTACCAGTAAAAATTTCCACCAAAGAATTTCTCTCCACAAAATTCTGAAAATCTAATTGAGATTGCAAAGCCCTACCCACTCCACCTTTCTTATCTTCGGACCTCAAAATCACATTAAAATCCCCTCCCATAATGCAGAAGTCCTGATCCAAACTATTGAGGATCTCATCCAACTCTTTCCAAACCACTCTTTTAAGTGAGAACAAGGAAGGACTGTAAACATTGATGCACAAAAACTGAAGATTAGAAGACAAAATTCTTACCTGGCAAGCCAACCAGTGCCTATGAGCAATCAATTCTTTAACCATGACTGATTGAGGTTTCCAAATGGTTAGCAAACCACCCGAGGCACCTTTTTCCCCAACTCCTAGCCATTTCCAATGTTTAATTTTTTGCTAAATTTGATAAGATCCTAATCACCCAATTTTGTTTCTTAAACGAGACAAATTTTTGCTTGATTAACTTCCATCGCATGCCTTACCAGGAACCACTTGTTAGGGGCGTTTAGACCCCTAACATTCCAAGTTAAAATCTTCATTGTTGTTTAGGAAGAGCATCACTTTTCCCTACTTTCATCATAGAATCAATTTTTTGTTGACCATTCACCTCCCCATCCCATTTCTATTTTTCTTGGTTTGAGATCCCGCCTCTCTTTTTATTCTCACCACAGTCAGGTGAAGATTTGGCCATATCCTTATAATGAATCCCCAACTTGATCCTTGCTTTAGCCAGGCCTTGGGAAAATTTCCTCTTTTTAGCTGACTGTGGGCTTCCAACTTCAAAACATGTCAACAACCCTTCTGGAAAATCTTCCTCACCCACGTTCCCCACCTCCATTTCCTTTGCCAACACCCATGCACTAGCTTTTTCTACCTCTGCCAAAACAACTAGCTCTTTACCTACCTCTATTAATGAATCTAGCTCCACATTGGTGCAATCTTCACCTAAGATCTCCAATGCCTCCGAAATTTTCCCATCCAAGGATAATTTTTGATTCTCCAGCAGCTCTTCCTCCCCAACATTCTTGTCCCCCAAAGCTATATGTGAATCCTTCTAAAAAACTTGATGAGAAGGAGTAGAAACTGGATCTTTCGACTATTTTGGATCAAGGGTATCGACATTATCTTCATCTGGAACTATTGAAATATTACCCTTTTGAGCAGACAACCCTTTTTCTTGATGCCCAACAACCGCTACTTTTGAACTCCCCGCCTTGCTTATTGTCAGCCTACAACCTAGAGGCCACACTAAACTATCCCTAGTGAAGGAGTCTCCTTTCAACTTTTGAATCTAGCTTCCATAGTCTGAGATTAGCTCAATCTCTTCATAAAGATGATGCACTGGGTTTTTTCCACACAAATCCGCACATGGGAATGTGCCTCTCCTGCCTTTTTCCTTTCTTCTGCACAAACAAAAGTACCTAGATGATTGCCAATCTCCTCTAGAATGCTTGGCTCCTAATATTTTGTGGGAAGATTCGGCAAGCAATACCAGTCTTGCACTGTCTCCAAAACATGAGATGAAGGATTAAAACCTACCTTCCACGTCTCAAATAAAAGCCACTCTCATCAAGGACCCAAATACCATTCACTATTTCTTCCCTCAAATCCCTATTCATACATATGACCAGGAAAAAACCATTCTGAAAGGTTTTAAACTGTAGCTCAGCACCCCAGTGCGATTTCCACCATTTAACCAAATAGTCCCAGTTGAGGTCCAAACCATACCACTTCCCAATCAAACCCAGATTTTCCAACCTTAAAACTTTAGCTTGGAGCTTCACTGCACTAACCACCAACGTAGCTCGTCCACCTGGAATCTTGTTCCCAAAGTTCACAGTAGGCCTCCTGGCTTCTCCACCCTGCGCCTCTTCCCTATCCTCCTCCCATTCCAAATAAGGACTTTTTCCTTTGCCAGACTTCCTTGTTCAAGCTTTTTCTCCTTCTAGGGTTTCTATCCTAGCCCTCTTCTTCCATCCTCGACAAACCTCCATTCCCTCTATTGCCACCCCATTCTAGTGTGGCCTATGAAAAGCATCGTTTCTATAACTACCTCTTCTTTGACAACCCCTAAAGCCCTGTTTTATCATTTTCAAATCTTCTACCTTCACGACCCCACACCTCATCACAAGAATCATTTTGAAAACCATGCTCCAGTCGGGCCCATCTGTTCGGATGCCAAACTCCATCAAGATCCACTTGTCGATTACCTCTGAAACCTTCTTGGTTCCTCGTGAAATGTCCCTAGATGACTATTATAGCACCCTAAGCACACGCCATTTTTTCAATCTTAAATAATTAATTTTATTATATTGAGATATATTTTTGGTTGCTCTAGATCCCATTCCATACAAAATTATTACAAATTTTCAACTTTCCTACACATGATGTATGTAATAAAAAAAGTAAAATCAAATAATTTTATCAAATTTTCATACAAAATAGTGACGAATTCTTAAATTTTTGATAAATGATATATGTAATTGAAAAACTAAGACAATTAATTACCTTTGCTAAATGGGTTCTTCCTCCCTAGTAGTTATAGTGGATTTCCTAGCAAGGGAAACATATATTTTTGAAGTTATTTATGTGAATGTTGTTGACTTCCCAAGGTTGTAGATACCTAAGAAACAAAGTGATTTAATTTGCATATTTAACTACACCCTCATTTATGGGAAGGGATAATTCCTAAACTACAAGTTGTTCAAAAACTATGAATGCAAGGTTCAAAAATGTTGAACATGTTCATTAGAATCATATGTTGAAGAGATAGATGACTCATTAATGAACTTAAATATCTTTTCTTGGTTAGTTCACTCTATTCTTGATCAACTATCTTTTTCGGTATTCTTAATTTATTTTCTAATCCTTTTCTACTTCAATGAATTTCCTTCTCTTTGTATGACATGAAATGTTTATCTTCTAATTTTTTCCTCTTTAGGTCCATTTCAAGTTTCATATGTTCCCCTTATTCCTTATTTGCAATATATTTTTCTTTTTCTCTTGTATCATTTGTATATAATTTTCCAATGTGAGTACTTGTGATGACTCACTCATTCTAAGCACTCCAACCTAGCCATACTTATGTGACTTGCTTTGCAATATCTATACTTAAAGATTCACAAAATTATACAACAATACATTTAATGGCAATTATTCCTCAAGTGCATTAGAAATTTTGAAAGTATTACTTCAAATTATTAAACCCATTATTTAGAATCATAACAAAATTATCTTCCCAATCTCTCACATATAGAAAGTAAAGGATCACCTTACTAAAATTTTGATGTGGAAGTGTGGCATGGAAACACTAATGTAATATTTTCTAAGAATATTATGAACTTCAAGGTTAATAGAAGTATTCTTCAACCACTTTGGTTTTATTTTTTGCAAGAGAAGATTCGAGCCTCCATTAGTCTCCATATTTTTTTGTTTTTTACTTACATGAGTGGTGAACACTAACTACCAAGTGCTTCCTTAGAAGTAATTTTTATTATACCTACAACCACTCCTATATCAATAATTTGTGGCACGTATACAAACACCTCATCTCTCACATTGGAGGTTTGTCCTTACATATTGTTGCAAGTATGAAGGTGTTGTAATTGATGTCAACAAGCTTGTGTTGTCATTGCTGATAGTAGTGCAGTGGTTGAGAAGAGGTTGTTGCTTTGATTAGTTGCATTATGTTGTTATTAGTTAAGTTTTTGATGTTAACCTCTAATGTTTCATTTATAATCTCCTATTTATGGTTTAGATTCAAGGATATTGAGAAAATTGATAAAATAAGGAAACAGGGTGTTGCAGAGGTGTTTTGGTTTGTAGAGGTGTTATGGTTTTGCTTCTCATTTCTTCTGAGTTGAAGATCTACTTGTGTGGTTTGGATATGTTCGTTAGAGGTGTTTAGAGTTTCTATATCCAGAGTTTTGGCTTTTGGATTAAAGTTTAGAGGAAGTTATGTTTACTAGTGTGTGAACTGGTTTTGCAGTGTTGCTTACAGAGGTGTTTGGGAGAAATGTATTTGCTTCGCTTTTCTTCACAACTTTTCTTCAAGTCTTATGATTTTGAAGGTATGTTTATGGTGTTGATCTCTTTCCTGTGTCAAGAGTATTTTTGGTTTAGTACTCTGGAAGCTGGATTGTAGAGTTGTAGTGTTTGGCAGTGTAGTTTGAGTGTACTAGTTGTGTACATTACAATGGTGTGAGTTGTTGCAAAGGAGTTTAATGAATTTCAAGAAGATAGAGGAATATTCTAGATCATAATGAAGTATGGTATGTGGTTCACAAATCATATTTGGATTTGAGGAAGTGTATAATTCAAAGTTTAATGGTGTTTGTGATGAGTCTAATTTTGGGTAGAATTTATGATTTATTTGTTGAAGTTGTCATGGACCTTGATGTTAAGTGTTGATATTTTTATGATATTTCCTCAAACTATAGACATTGGGCCTAATCCCATTTCTGCAAATCTTTAATGAAATTGGCATGTTATATGGACTCTCTATATTAATTTTGCATGTGGTTAATGAATGTTCTTTAAGGTAGTTATAGATATGAGATTATTGTGCATGCTAACATTGCATGCAGATATAATTTGAGGATACTAAATTGAGAAAGACACTGCTAGTTGGGCATGCACCATAACGTTCAGCAAGGGAATTGTTCAAAGGTTAAAGGAGGTCGATGGCAAGAGATTTCTCATGCAAATTTAATGTAATCGCCTTGTAGTGGACTTTAATGTTGTTGAGCAAATATTGGCGTTACAATTGTGCTAAATTTGCGGGCACGTCTGACTAGATTCCTTGCGCACGTAACCGCCTCTCCACTTTCTCTACTTTCCCTAAATGGCATCCTCCCAGTTAGTGGAGTTGACTGCCTTGCTTAGTTGGTAGTATAAATAAGGATCAGATGCTCCTTCTTAGAAGGTTGCATGATCCAATGATGTACTTGCATTCTTAAGTTTTCAGCAATACAGTTATGATACTCTTTTGTACTCATGAATTCCAATGAATACAATGAAGTTATCAGTTTGAGCATCTAAGTTCTCATTAGTTTTAGAGGATACTTATCCAAGGGGGGCCACTTGGTGAGTATTATGTCCTTTACTTTAGTATTAGTTTAGTATTACTTTATGTTCAGTAATTAGTTAAGAATATGGCACTGACTATTCTTGGAGCCACTAGAATTCCATTTTGTGATTGTTCCTGCAGTCAAAGCAAATAGAGTAGTGTCCTATTTATTTGCTCAAATTTTCATTTTTGTCACGCATTTTAGCTTAGTGTAGTTGTTGGTTGATGTTCAATATTTATGTTATTCCTTTCCAAGCAATTTACTTTCAACATTGTGTCTTTCTTAGCTATAGAATAAAAATGGCTACTTTGGATTCCTAGTGCACATACTATGCTGACCCATTTCAAGTTCACATCCTTGGCCTGACAAGTTAAATGCACCTTCATGATGATTGAAATAGCTATATTAGGTTAGATGTCCAATCTCTAAATCACGGTTGTAAAGCCCTAGTTGTTAAATCATTGTAGGAGGCCAACATTTTTGGCATTGTTGTTGGGGATGGTGTCAAACTAGGAAGTTCTTTGGAGTCATTGATAGTTTTCTTGCTGTAGTATTTTTGAAATTTGTTCTTAGTGTACCCCTCATTTAGGAATACATAACCCCCCTAATTTTTCTATGCAAATGGTAGCTATGCATTTATGGAAAGAGATGCGAAGAAGGGAAGAAGAATGGAAGGAGGAAAAATGCAAGTTGAAGAACGGAATCCAAAAGAAAGATGAGGAGATTGTAGAAAAGGATGCAGAAATTGCTACCTTAAAGAAGAGGGTGGATGATATGGTAGCTTTGGTACCACAAATTTTAGAGTGCAGGACCCCTCCAAGGGTCTATGCTCTGCATTTGAAGGAGAAATATCTTTCTTTTAGGCTAGCAAGAATTGTCTCAGGTTTGAACTCTTCCATTGAGATCCCTATCAAAAATTTTAATGTTTATTGGATTGCTTCCCCTAAAATGAAGAATTTGTTGTGTGAGTTTTATTTGCATAATTATGTTGTGACTCAAGACCATGATTGGAATCCATTGTTGTATGTTGGGGATGTCCAATTAAGGGCATTCATGTCTTGGGTACAAAATGAGATCAGTTGGGGACAACAATATGGGGCTTATAAGCAAATAGAATCCAATAACCCTTTGTCCATTAGGGCTGAATCAAGAAATCCAAGGTACATTTACAGGGAATGGCACAAAATGCTTTTTAGACCTAGCTATGGTAATAGGATTATTCCTTGGATAGAAGCAGTCTACAGTGAGTATGAGGTGAAGGCAAAAACAAAAGAGGAAACTATGAACAGATACCTCTCACAAAGATAGAATAGCCTAATTGATGAGCTAAAATAGGTTGAGCCTCATTCCATCCAAAACTATGTTGCAACATTCAAAAGAATTGACAAATATATATAGATTGGGAGAACAAAAGGACGATTTTGGCTTCCCCTAAATTTTCAGCCACCCATCTTAATGTGGCCCGTACCAAACTTCATGTTTTACCACTATGATATTGTTGTAGAGAGACAAAGATGGAGTCGGCTTGAAAAATTGGAAGGATTCTAGTGGGACCTTGATTCACGCACAACAAACACTAATGTAGAACAGTTGTCAATTGCAAATTTCAGAGCATTGACCAAGCAGAAGAACAACCCTTCTCCTGCTAGAGGACCAAAAACACCTTAGGTTGGGGGGAGTGATGAGTCTAGTTTATGGTCTAATTTTGGGTAGAATTTATGATTTATTTGTTGAAGTTGTCATGGACCTTGATGTTAAGTGTTGATATTTTGATGATATTTCCTCAAACTATAGACATTGGGCCTAATCCCATTTCTGTAGATCTTTAATGACATTGGCATGTTATATGGACTCTCTATATTAATTATGCATGTGGTTAATGAATGTTCTTTAAGGTATTTATAGATATGCGATTATTGTGCATTCTAACATTTCCATGCAAGGGAATCATTCAAAGGTCAAAGGAGGTCGACGGTAGGAGATTCCTCATGCAAATTGAATGTAACTTCCTTGTAGTGGATTTTAATGTTGTTGAGCGAATATTGGCATTATTGTTGTGCTAAATTTGCGGCCACGTCTGACCAAATTCCTTGCGCGCATAACCACCTCTCCATTTTCTCTGCTTTCCCTAAATGGTGTCCTAGTTCATGGAGTTGACTACCTTGCTTAGTTGGTAGTATAAATAAGGATCAGATGCTCCTTCTCAGAATGTTGCAAGATTCGATGATGTACTTGCATTCTTAAGTTTACAGTAATACAGTTATGATACTCTTTTGTACTCATGAACTCCAATGAATACAACAAAGTTATAAGTTTGAGCATCTGAGTTCTCATTAGTTTTAGAGGATACTTATCCAAGGGGGGCCACTTGGTGAGTATTTTGTCCTTTAGTTTAGTATTACTTTATGTTCAGTAATTAGTTAAGAATTCGACATCGACTGTTCCTGTAGCCACTAGAATTCCATTATGTGACTATTCATGCAGCCAAAGCAGATAAAGTAGTGTCATGTTTGTTTGGTCAGATTTTCATTTCTGTCATGAATTTCAGCTTAGTGTAGTTGTTGGTTGATGTTCAACATTTATTTTATTCCTTTCCAATCAATTTACTTTCAGCATTGTGTCTTTCTTAGCTGTGGAATAAAAATGGCTACTTTGGGTTCCTAGTGCACATACTATGCTGACCCATTTCAAGTTCACGTCCTTGGGTTGACAAGTTAAATGCACCTTCATGATGATTGAAATAGTTATTCAGGTTAGATGTCCAATATATGAATCATGGTTGTAAAGGCCTAGTTGTTAAATCATTGTAGGAGGCCAACAGTTTGCATGGGTAACAATCAACCTAGTGTTTACACTACATTCAAAGATGTTTAAGAATTAATGAATGCATAGTATGGTGTGTGAGAGTTGATTTGGGTCCCAACTAAGTTTTTTTTTTGGTCCACTTTCATTCCTATCTACCGTGGGAATGCTTAGTGCCAACCTAATTTGAATTTGTGAAGTGTAAGAAGAGTATAGATGACTTGAATATGTTTTTCAAGTTGTAGATAGTATAAATGCAAAATAAATTTATGTGAGCTGAAGAGTGTGGAATAGAATTGAGTGTTGTGATGTGAAATTAAGTGAAAAAGTGTGAATTTTAGTGTGAGCTATGATGCAAAATTTCTGAATGTAATGAGCTAAGGTATCTTGATCTCTTGAATACTGATAGTGTTGTTGGAGCTATTGTGGTGGATTCTCTATTGCATTGAGATAATGTTCTTTGTGTAACATTCTATCTTCTTTCTTCTTTATATTTTGGTTGTGAGCCTTTCTGAACAATGTGTCCTATTTTAGCAGTGAGCCTCTTTATATGAGTTTCATAATTAATTATATTGTGAGCTAATCCTCACCATGGTTTTTCCCTCATTGGGTTTTCCACGTAAATCTAGTGTTCACTTGTGTATGGTGTTGGTTGTTTCAGTTTTTGTTATTTGCTTTTCATGTTTATACATTATAACATATTAAGGGTTTAATGAATGCATGTGGATTTGATTACTATTGAGGGTTTTGATGTTTTAATTTGGGACAATTGATTCACCCCCCTCTTAGTTGTCTTGTTCATTCAAAAATTGGTATCAAAGCAAGATTCCTTAGAAAAAGCTTGACCGCTTGAGGTAGATCCATATGGTGAATAAGAAGATCCTTATGTTTGATGGCACAAACTATGAATTTTGGAAGGTGAAGATGGAAGGCTATTTGATTTATCTTGGATATGAAGTTGCAAAGGAGTAAAGACTACATACACCATACCTGCAAATGGACCACACACAAGTGATGAAATCAAGGCTTATAAAATAAATGGTAAGGAAAGGTTCATTTTTTTGACTAATCTTGCACATACTAAATTAGTGAAAGTTATGGAATTGAAAACTGCTAAAGAAGTTTGGGGTAAGTTAGAAAGTATATATGAAGGAGATGATAAGGTTAAACAAGCTAAGTTATAGAATATGAAGGCACAATTTGAGACTTTGTGAATGTTTGATGATGAAACAATCACAAGTTGTAGACATGTAAAATATATTGATTGACATTGCACATCTGATCCCGACCACTAACATCGCTTCATCCTGAATCATCCCTCGGTCTAACCATTTAATCAAATTCCCTTATTTGATTAAATTCATCAATTTCCCTCAATTAAATAAATCATGTATTTAATTAAGTCTCTCTTTTGTTAATTAAATCAATCTAATCTAATTATCCCTATTTAATTAAATAATTAATTTTATTTAATTAAATCTTTAAAGTCATCTTATTAAATTAAATAAATTAAAACCTTATTTGATTTAATCTAGCTTCATCTCCTTGGTTAAATAAAAACAAAGATCTTTATTTAATTAATCTTGAAACCATACTCTTCTCATATTTTGATTTAAACCAATCCATAAATCTAAATCAATATGTCACATCATTCTAATCTCTCATTAAATTAAGTAACCTTGATTAATTTAATCTCCTCTCATGTCCCATCCTCTAGCTTTTGCAACTTGCACAAGAAAATAGATTTAATTCATTTATTAAATCTCTATTTTCTCTCAAAAGGCATAATAAAGGAATATTCCTCAAATTTGAATTCAAAATCCAAGTGGACTTTGTCCTTCCAACAAGGCATTTACTCCACCTAGAAAGTCATTCTGCCTTGAGCCAAGTGGCATTCAATGCACCTTCTTTCCCTCTTACATGTCATTGCAACAATTTCAATATTCAAATATATGCATTTATTGACACATTCTTCAAAACTTGCTCAACCTTCATCCTCTCACATGTTGACAAGTGTCATCATGTCATTGGTTTATCTTTTATCCCACATTCATCCTATCTTTCAATATTCAACTCTTTCTTTCTATAAATAGAGAGCTCACCCTTCATTTTGATCATCCACAATTTGAGTAAACTTACTATACTCAAATATGTCTTCAATCATTTGCATTTTTATCAAATCCATAGCTAGGTTATGTGGGTTTTTCATCATGGAGCATACTTGAATCTTCAACAAAGTGGATCACTCTTCATCAATCTTTAGTATTGCATCATAGGAGTTGGGAAAGGGCAAATTTTCACATCAAATTGGCACCAATCCCCCCATGGGATCAAAATTTTTGCTTTTTTTAATAGGATTTAATCTATTTCATTGTGTTCTTCATTCTTCTTTCCTATTTTAAGCATTGCAAATGGATTTCATGGGGAACTTAGATTCTAACTTGCATTTCAATCTTATAATGTGTTTATCTCTGGTGTTTTGTAGGTTTTAGAGGGATCTTGGTTCACACAAGTTACACGCAGAGGGTTAATGAACTAGTAGGTTCTATGAGAGGTCTTAGTGCACAATTCAAAGAACCTAAAGTGCTAAAGAAAATTCTCAATACTCTTCCTAATTCTTATAGTGGATTTTTTTTTGCTATTGAGGAATTTTTTGATTTTAATACATACACTAGAGATCATTTGTATGGAACACAAACTACATTTGAAATGAGGAAATTTGTTCTAAAAAATGGTGCAAAAGTGGAGACTATTTTCAAGACCGAAAAATATAAAAAAGCTGAAGATTCAAATGAAGATGATCTTGATGATGTGGAAGCTAACTTTGTAAGAAGGATGAAAAAGGGCATTGGTAAGTACAAGGGTAAATTACCTTTCAAATTCTTTAGTTGTGGAAATATAGGTCAATATGCTTCAAGATGTCCAAACAGAACTGTGAACAATAAGAAAAAAGAAAACAAAGGAAAGATGATCAAGAAAAGCTACTATGTTAGAGAAGATGTTGGTATTTCTAATGATGAATCTGATTATGGAGATGTTGATGATAATGAATGTTTGTTCTTGGATTTAAAAGATGAATATGGTTCTACTAACTCTGAGAGTTGTATGAAGGAAAGTGTCCCAGAGAAAAAAGATAAAGTTGGAGGTACCTTAGTATTTGCTTTTCATGAACTAGATAGAACAAGAAGTATTGGGTTATTGATAGTGGTTGCTCAAATCATATGACCAGAGATAAAGAGTATGTTTGTTAAAATTGAAAAATGTGATGGAGGACTTGTTAAATTTGGAGATCATTCAGTTGCTAAGATTTGTGGAATAGGTTCAATCAATTTTGATGGAAAGTAGAATAATCAAAATGTTTACTATGTTAAAGGTTTAAGGCATAACCTCTTGAATGTTGGACAAATGTGTAGCAAAGGATACAATCTTATATTTCAAGATGATGGATGTGAGATCAGAAAAGGTTCTAGAACTATAATTGTTGTTGGAAAGAGGATATATGGAAATATCTATCAGCTCAAGGGTGTTGATGGTCAATGTTTTATGACTCATATTAATGATAGCTAGCTATGGCATAGGAGAATGTGTCACATCAATTTTGATAACCTGGTTAGAATAAGTTCAGTTCAAGCAGTGAGAGATCTGTTGAGGATTACAAATCCTATCAATGCTATTTACAAAGATTATCAATTTGGAAAACAAACTAGAAGTAGTTTCAAGGGAAAAGAACAATCTTCTATCGTATTGTTGGAATTGGTACATGTAGACCTTTATGGTCTAACAAGAGTGATAATTCTTCAAGGTGACAGGTATTCCATGCTTTTGATTGATGATTATTCTAGAATGACATGTGTTACTTTTCTTAAACAAATATATAAAGCCCTAGATAGATTTAAAGCATTTAAAGCTATCGTTGAGAATGAAATGGATTTGAAGATCAAATGTTTGAGGTCTGACAGAGGTGGATAATTCACCTCCAATGAATTTAACATGTTTTGTGAGAATCATAGCATAAAGAGGCACTTATCTACCCTTAAGACTCCTCAGTAGAATGGTGTAGTTGAAAGGAAAAACATGACTATTCAATAAGTTGCAAGGACTATGATGAGATAAGCTAATATACTGAAAGTTTATTGGAGAGAAGCGGTTCATACTAAATTTTACATAATTAACAGAGTTCAATCAAGAGCTAACAACACAAAGACTCCCTATGAGTTGTGGTATGAAAGGATTCCTACTGTCAAGTACTTTAGAGTGTTTGGAAGAAAATGTTATATCAGAAGAGATGATGAAAACTTGAGAAAGTTTGATGCACGGTCTAATGAAGGTATCTTCCTTGGATATTCTACTAAAATCAAAGCTTACATATGCTACAATAAAAGACTAAGAATAATTTTTGAAAGTGAAAGTATTAAGGTTTTTGAAGACATGTAGAATTCAGTTATAATAGATGGATATGAGTCAGATGAGCCTGCTTGTGGAGAAGAAGAAGAAAAAGCTAAGAAAAAAGAACTGTCAAATGAAGAGGAAGAAGCTCCAAAAAAGACCCCTAAGACCCCTAAATATGTATAGAGAAATCATTTCGAAGAACATATCATTGGAGACGAAAACAAAGGTCTGTGGACAAGAAGAAGAGTTGTTGAAGTAAAGGTAAATATGTGTTTACTCTCTAAATTGAACTGAAGACAGTAAGTGAAGCATGCAAAGATGAACATTGGATGAAGGCAATCGAAGAATAACTTATGCAAATTGAGAAGAATCAAACTTGGAAACTGATTCCTAGACCTAAAAATAAAAACATTGTTCCAACTAAGTGGGTATTCAAAAATAAGTTGAATGAGAATGGAGAAGTGGTAAGAAACAAGGTAAGGCTTGTATGTAAGGGCTATGCACAAGTTGAAGGAATAGACTTTGAGGAGACATTTTTCCTGATGGATAGAATGGAAGAAATCAAAATGTTTTTCGATTTTGCAACACATAAAGACTTTAAAGTTTATTAGATGGATGTGAAGTCTGCTTTCTTGAATGAAGAGTTGGAAGAAGTTTACATGGAACAACTGGAAGGATTTTAGTGGTCAGATAAACCTAGTATAGTTTTCAAATTGAAAAAGGAATTGTATGGATTAAAGCAAGCTCCCAGAGCTTGATATGCAAGGCTGGACAAATATTTGATTCAATAAGGATTCAATAAAGGCACTGTAGAAAGTAATCTTTACTTTAATGTTGAGGAAGATCCAATCCTGATAGTGGTTGCATATGTTTATGATATAATATTTGGAGGCAATGAAGCTATATGCAGAAAATTTGCAAAAGAGATGCAGAAAGAGTTTGAAATGTCTATGTTTTGGGGAGATGAATTTTTTCCTTGGGCTACAAATCAATCAAATGGATAAAGGAATATTCATTTCACAATCAAAATATGTTAAAGATATTTTGAAGAAGTTTGGAATGGATGACTCCAAATAGGTATGTACTTCTATGGTTACCAATTTCAAACTAAGGATGATGAATCCTCTAAGACTGATCAGAGTAAGTATAGATCTATGATTGGTGGATTGCTATACCTAATTGCTACTAAACTAGATATCATGCATCTAGTTTGTCTTGTGGCTAGATTTCAAGAAGATCCTAAAGAGACACATGTTGTGGCAGTGATGAAGATATTCAAATATTTGAAGGGCACTCCAAATTATGGCTTGTGGCACATTGAGTGCTTACACAGATGCAAATTGGGTTGGTTGTGTTGATGACAAGAAAAGTACTAGTGGTGGTGCATTCTTTCTCGGATATAGATTGGTATCATGTCTTAGCAAGAAACAAGATTCTATTTTTTTTATCTACTACAAAGGCTGAGTATATTGTAGTAGCATCTTGTTGTACATAGGTATTATGGATAAGGAAAACATTGAAAGATATTAGAGTAGTGCATAATGAGCCTATTTCTATCTTTTGTGATATAACACAAGTGCAATCGACATTATAAAGAATCCAGTGATGCATTCAAGAACAAAGCATGTATCAATTTGGTATCACTTTTTGAGAGAGAAGGTTATGGAGAATGAAGTGAATCTTAAATATATACCTACAAAGGATCATATTACTGACATATATTAAGGCTCTTCCTAAGGATACTTTTGAGTATCTTCAAGAGAAGTTGGGGGTTATTGCCCCTACTTCTTTGAACTAGATGCATCAGTCCAGTTGGTCTATGGATTCATTTTTTGTTTGGATTGATGTTGGTGGCTACCTCTCAGGGGGAGTAGGTAGTGACATTGTTGTAGTATGAAATTTATGGTGCAGAGGTTGTTGATTTGATTGGTGTACTTCTAAGGGGGAGTATTCAAAGCAATTACAAGTATCTTGGTTCTATGTCAAAGGGGGAGAAAAATGTAAAATACCTTATCCTTTTCCATTTATTTCAAAGGGGGAGAGAGATAAGTCATGTGAAAAAGGCAAGTGAAGTCATGAGAGAAAGAGAAGTCATGTGAAAAAGGAAAGTATCAAAGGGAGAGAGAGTATAATGAGATAGTTGTGTAAGGGGGAGAAAAGGTAAAAGGAAATAAGTATGTTCAAAGCTATTGTTCTTTGATGGTTTTTCACATCTTGTGTTGCCATCAATGACAAAGGGGGAGATTGTTGCAAGTGTGAAGGTGTTGTCATTGATGTCAACAAGCCTATGTTGTCATTGATGATAGTAGTGCAGTGGTTAAGAAGAGATTGTTGCTTGATTAGTTGCTTTATATTGTCATCAGTTAAGTTGTTGTTAACCTCTGATGTTACTTTGATAAACTCCTATTTATGGTTAGATGTTGAGGATATTGAGAATATTGATAAAATAAGAAAATAGGGTGTTGCAAAGGTGTTTTGGTCTATAGAGGTGTTTTGGTTTTGCTTTGAATTTCTTCTAAGTTGAAGATATGCTTGTGTGGTTTGGATATGTTGGTTAGAGGTGTTTAGGGTTTATATATCCAGAATCTTGGCTTCTATATAGAAATTTAGAGGAAGTTATGTTCACCAGTGTGTGAACTGGTTTTACAATGTTGCTTACAGAGGTGTCTGGGAGAAATGTATTTGCTCCATGTTTCTCTGCAACTTTGCTTTAGGTCTTGCAATTTTGAAGGTATGTTGATGTTGTTGATCTCTTCCATGTGTCAAGAGGATTTTTGGTTTGGTGCTCTACAAGTTGGATTGTAGAGTTGCAATGTTTGGTAGTGTAGTTTGAGTGTACTAGTTGTGTAGATTCTAATGGTGTGAGTTGTTGTGAAGGATTTTAATGAATTTTAAGAGGATAGAGGAATATTCTTGATCATGATGAAGTGTGTTATGTGGTTCACAAGTCATCTTTGGATTTGAGGAAGCATTTAATTCAAATTTTAATTGTGTTTGCATGGGTAACAACCGACTTGGTGTTTACACTACATTTGAAGATGTTTAAGCATTAATGAAGGCATAGTGTGGTGTGCGAGAGTTGATTTGGGTCCCAGCTAAGTTTTTTTTGGTCCAATTTCATTCCTATCCACTACAAGAATGCTTAGTGTCGAACTAATTTGAATTTGTGAAGTGCAAGAAGAGTGTAGCCGACTTGAAAATGTTTTTCAAGTTGTGGATGGTATAAATGCTAAATGAATTGATTCAAGATGAAGTGTGTGGAATAGAGTTGAGAGTTGTGATACGAAATTAGGTGTAGAAGTGTGAATTGCAGTGTGAGCTATAATGCAAGATTGTTGAATGCAATGAGTTGAGGTATCTTGATCTCTTGAAGACTGCTAGTGTTGTTGGAGCTGTTGTGGTGGATTCTTTGTTGCATTGAGATAATTTTCTCTATGTAACATTCTATCTTCTTTCTTCTTTATATTCTGATAGTGAGCCTTTCTGGACAGTGTGTCCTATTTTGGCAGTGAGCCTCTTTATACCAGTTTTGCAATTACTTATATTGTGAGTTAATCCTCACCATGATTTTTCCCTCATTGGGTTTTCCACATAAATCTGGTGTTCTCTTGTGTATGGTGTTGGTTGTTTCAGTTTTTGTTATCTGCTTTTCATGTTTAAACATTATAACAGATTAAGGGTTTAATGAATGCATGTGGATTTGATTACTGTTGAGGGCTTTGATGTTTTAATTTGGTACAACTGATTGACCCCCCTCTTAGTTGTCTTATTCATTCAACATATATAGCTTTTAAAATTGCATTATATTCCTTCCATGCATTCCTATACCTCTTCCTCATAACCAAATAGGAATACTATGTTTTAGCTATTATAATATCTCCTTATTCATGTACTTCGAAGGCATCACTTGGCCTCATGTCTTTGTCAAGAGAATTTTCATCCAAAGGTTAAATTATTATTCTCTAAGAAATTACCTTAATATTGTAAGGAGTAAAATAAAGATTAAAGGCTTGATTGTTGACAAGAGCAATCAATTCCCAATTAAAGTCAATGCACCTGAGGCTCACACACAACTCAACTAATAAGTTATCCACTAATCAAGTAGCTATTTGATTTAAATTTAATTTAATTTACATTTCAACCTAGGGATGTATCGATTTGCATCATGGTCTCAATATTGTATGTACAACATTGAATTCCTAGGAGATTAACCATTGAATTCCTAGGAGATTGAGGCTCTAATGTTATGTACAAGGGAAAAAATAATGCTTCATAAAATAGGAAAGTAAACGCTTGCTCCACAAAGAAAATTTACTCTAGATGTAGATAATTTTTGGAATAATAATAAAATAAACATCAGAAGTTGTAGGTTTATGTAAATGCTACAAGTTGATGAATATCACTAAGATATTGAAAAAAAGGTGTGCTTTAAACTAAAATTGTAGGGCCCTATGCTAACTAGGATAGAGACTCAATTTCAATACACCTCAAGTGGGACCTTCCTTGGGAAAAACCACACCTTCCTCTCTTCCTCTAAGTAAAATTTTGACTAAATCAAAATGCTACAAATGCTCATAATAAACTGGAGATGAAAGGAATCATGAGACATAAATTCAATCTTCTATTAAAATCAATAAATTCTATTAAATTTAGCTATGCTCTATATCTATTGGTTGTTGTATCATTCTATATTATTTTTATCTCTCCCTTGTCCCTATCCATTGTCTTTGCTCTATTATAAAACATAATTATTGCTACATCCATCCTACTACTCCCAAACATGTAGGAGGGGATTTCTTTATTTAGAAATAAAAATTAGATTAGAAAAATAAATCTTAGATGGGTAGGAAAAACATTACCATCAAGAAAATATATAATATTTTTACATGTTCTCATAAGGAGAAGTCCATTGAAAAAAGGGTGAGTAGATTAAATCATTTAATGTCATGCAACCTCTATATGTATAGGAATTTTTTGTCCCTTTCTTTGTTGTAGATGTAGACACCCCTACAATTGGTCATTCACTATATAATTAATTAAATAAATATTTAATTAATTATTTATGTAATTCACCATCTTTCCATATTCTTGTAATTAATTAAATAATTTATTATTTAAATTATTTAGTTAATTATTATTCATTCCCATAATTAATTAAATCATATTTAATTAATTATGTTTCCCCTTTCTTCTAAGGTTAAGTAATTTAATTAATCCAACCATATACACTACTCAATGATTCACACTATCCTAATTAATTGATTAATACTTCACTAATATCCATTAGTATTTTATCTACTTTTATATTCCTCCAAATCCCCATCATCATGTGACAAGTGTCGCACTTCTTCCATGCTCACACATGTGTGAGCATGCATGGGCCACCCTAACCTTTCCCCTTTCTAACACTTTTCACTTTCCTTGATTCCTTCATATCTTCCCCTTTCCAAAATTTCTCTACTTGTCACATTCATGAGTCTCTCTATGTGTGTGCTCACACATGTGTGAGCACACCTAGCCCTATTCCCCATGGCACATGTCATTCTCCTAGCTTCCCCTTGTGACACTTATCACAAGGCTAAACATTCAATCCATGCATCCTTTCTCACTCAATCCTAGCCCTCCACTGATTAACACATCTTGGTCCTCCATTTCTCCCACCAAAAGTCTATAAATATGAGGCCTATTCCTTCATTAACACAAATCCACTTGCAAGTAATTTCATGCTAATCATTTAATCCTCTAAAATACATCCCTATGTTATTATTATGTTGGCTTGAATATAGAAACCCGCATTCAATTCAACTCAACATTCAATCATTCCACCTTGGTCTTATCTTGTGCCTTTATCACTTCTAGCTTTCCCTCTATCCTGCTAAGCCCATTAAGGTTTGTATTGTCGATATTCCTTAGCCTAGTTCTTTGCTAATAAAGGTAAAAAAAAACCCTCACTTTTGTTGGGCACTCATCCTATCTCCCTTCCAAGGGTAAGAAGGTGGTGGAAGGACCAACCAAAGCCAAAACTAATTTTCCTATGTAGGATAGCTCCCCCCAAATATTAATCCTAATTTTGAATAAAGTCTAAGGAAGATGTACTAGTTTGAATTTTGTCTCTCAAATAGGAAAGAGTTGGTGAAGAGAAGGCTAGAAGGAAAGTCAACCAACAAGAAAGATAAAAAATATAAAGTCGTCAAGGTTTCTATTGAGGAAAATGCTTTGGAGGGGCCAGTAAGGAAGTTAAGGTAGTGGAACAACTTCCTACACTAATCTTGAGAGGATAATACAAAACTTTACAGATCTGTACAATAGTTATAGAAACTTAAACAAAAATAAACATAAATACCATGCATACCACAACACAAATATTTACAATGGGAAAACCCTTTTGGGAGAAAACCCCACACTCCAAAAGTTGCCTAATATATTATTCAAAAATCACAAAGATTACAATACACTTGCAAAGCAATCTTCTGACAGGAGAATCACCAACTAGAGATATAGAGGCAACATGGCCACTATCAATCTCTTAGAATACATCACAATACATAGTTGTAATACAACACCCTCATAAATAGGGTTTCCTTCTAGGGCAAGTCAAGCCAAAAAAATTGATCATCAGATCTGAGACCTAATGATGAACAGTCCAGATTTACAATAATAGAATATACATAAAATTTAGCCTTTTGGAGCGCAGCCCCCAAACCCCTCACTAGGGGATGAATCCCTCAAACCCCTCATGGGGGGGTTACCCCCCTGCCCCCATGCCCCCCATGTTTACCTATCAAAAATACCTTATGTAATTGCAAGGTTGAGACACATTTTCCCAACGGGGCTAAGCCAATTTGCTAGCATGACCCTCCATACTTCGTCTAAGAATCAATTCCAAACTATGGACTAGGACACAGGGAAGGCTACTAAATAGGATACCAAAGGTACAAATATGTGAATATCAACAAGATTAACTGTAGACTAGTATCCTAATATGAAATGTATTCAAATATCTAGTGACTCCCAGTAGGAAAAGAATATTTTTGTTGATGAGGTAAATTTTATTGACAGTTCCCATGAGCCTCTCCTTTGTGTTTTGAAGGAAATAACTTGTTTAAAGAGATGAATGCTCTTGATTTGAACATGAGACTAAGGGTGTGCCTAAGACCCCCATATAAAAACTAAATATCCCCCTAAATCCCCCATCATCATCATGAATGGGGAATCTCTTGATTTCATTGCCACAAAATGACATAATTGTGAGTGTTATTTGTAAACTATTTTGGAGGCGGAGAAGCTAAAATCCAAGTTGGAGGAGATGAAGAAAAGAATGGAAGTGTGATCATAGTCATAGCATGAGCTAAATACACCAAATCCAAATGAATTTAAGTTATATTTAACTAAGCTATAATCCCAACGAAATGTTTGAAAGCTTTAAACCAATCAACCATTAAAATAAGCATGAAATAAACCATAAAAGCATAAAGGAAACCTAATCTAAGACTCCAAACCTCATCCCATCGGGGGATTAGTGTTGTATTGATATGGAATGGCGACCCTTTCCCAATCCCTTGGATAAAATGAGCATCTAATCAAACTCCATTGATGAAAACTAACCTAATATGAAGAAACTATGCTAAGGGTGGATAAAAAAAGATGAAAAAAACTAATAATGGATGCAAGGATGAATAAAGATAGTATTTAAACGTACAACATAACTTTTATTTTGATGGAAGTGGATCCATTTCTCTCCAAAATGTGAGGTATTTATAGGAAAAAATGGTGAATCAAGGGTTGAGATTGATTTGGTCAATCAATGGTCACGATGCAATGAGAGGTGAAGACATGGATCAAGGATTCTCATCAATAGATGAAAATGCAAGATAACATGGATCAAAGAATCAATCAATGGCTCACAATGATTCAAACACACTTTCAAAGTTGTTAGAAAGTTTGTTAGGAAAGAATATTCCCTTTTTGGTGGGAGAATATTCTAAGGGAATATTCCTGTGCAAGTGGATGGGTGAGGAAAAATTAATAATTAGTTAAATAAAAGAAAGTTTTAATTGTGTAAGTTGAGTGAATTTAGGATTATCATTAAATAATTTATTTATTTAATAAAAAGGGGTTCAAATGACATTTAATTAAATAATTAAGATTATTTAATGAAATGAGTGGACATATGGGGGTTTAATTTCAATAATTTGCATTATCTGATTAAACAAGATGAATGTTAATGTGAAAGGGGGTGAATTAACATAATAACATTAATTAGATTAATAAACGAGAAATTGATGTATTTAATTAAATAACTAGGATTATTCAATTAAATAGTAAAAAAGGCGATGAATTTTAGGATGAAACGATGTTAGTAATCAGATTCAAGTGTGTAATATCATTCAAGACAATTGTAAGTGTCTACATTTTTCCCCTCTTTGAAGCTAGGTACTCATTGCATTGTTTCAAAGAATTGGTGCTTTTTAGATTAATATTGCTACTCATATCACAAATTTAAAATTTTCTTTATTTTTTAGATGCCCCGCTGTTGCCCCAATGGAAGGAATTAAGTTGGTTCCCTAAAAATTTCCCTATTTTTTGGATGCCCCATTGTTGCCCTAGCGAAAAGAATTAAGTTGGTTCCCTACCCCCTCAAGAGATCAAGCAAAAATTTGAATTTTTGGGTCAATATCGCGAAAAAGGTTTAACATTGATTCAGGTGCCAAAAGAGGTTTCTGGATGCAAAAACAATCTCATAAATGCAAAAAATGTCTCAAAATATGCCTGACAACTTAGAAATTGGCAAAATAGGATGAAAACCCTTGTTTCCCCCATAAATTAGGGCAAAAAACCCTAATTTTTAGGCATACATAGAGGTTAAAGGGTACTTTCAATTCATTTTCACACTTGTCTTCTAGCGAATTGCTGCACTTTTGCTCTGACACCTTGGTGATATGGCGCAACACGTGCTTCCGACACACCTTGCAAATAGAGTTCGAGAGTATCGACAACCTCCAGACACAGGACCCTAGGTATGTGCTTTGAAAATTTTCTTGGTTTTCACATTTGTACAACATTTATTAGGGTTTGAATTAGTCCTTTAGGAGTGTTGTTGTATCATGATGCATTTGAAGTTGTCACCGACACATTTGATGCTAATGACACACTTACCAAACAGTGACGCATCATAGGATTTAGATTTAGATTCGCTTTTGAATTATGGAGACACATGTTCAAAACAATGACACATCTAGGGTTTTAGGTCCAATGACGCTATTTAAAAATAGCAATGTACTTACTTTAGAGCGACGCATCAAGGATTTTGGCTAAAACAATGTGCCAAAATAATAACTTGCTATTGAAATATACTGACACGCCACAAAATGGTGATGCTATTAAAAAAGGATAAATCAAGGCTATTGAAAATAGTAACGCTTTTGTAGATTCAGGACTTGGAAACTTAGATTTTAATCACTTTTTAGCCAAATTGACACTGTTTGCCTCATGCGTGTAGGAAGACATTTAGCCTCTCATGTCCCGGGAGCACCAACTTGACATTCTTGCAGAGGCACAACATTTATATGTGAAGAAACAAGAGTTCCTAGGAGTCATTGGGTTTGGATTTATTATGTACATGTTGGAGGTTTGGACTCACTTAGCTATGATAATGACATTCGTGGAGCACTGGAATAGTGAGACATCTTAATTCCACCTCCCCACTGGTGAGGCTACCGTCATGTTGGAGGATGTATGGCAGATTTTGTGGCTTCCCATTCATGGGGAGTGAGTTATCTATGACACAGATTCAGGGATGGATGCATGCTTTCAGATCGTATGGATAGATGATATCATTCTAGTGAGCTCCCAAATTGACTTGGAGAAGTTTTGAAGATGGGTGTCAGTTTTTAGATTAGTTCAAGGTTCCTTGATCTCTAGTTTTATTTCCTTAGATCGATGGGGTAGAGGTTTCAGTCTAGGTTGGGGACTAGTGTGGCACAACACACTCTACAAGATGACTCAGTATGCATGGGGTCTTGTTATGCTCATGTCTTTGTATCATGATATGCATCAGGTTGCATAGTGACAGGGGAGGAGCATAGGGGCTAGGGTCACTCTTCTTCACATTTGGGCATATGAGCACAATGTTGTGTTGAGACCCATTGTTGCCTTAGTAGACATTGATCTAGACAATCTAGTGGTATACAAATATTGAGCAGTTATGACCTTCCAACACACGGGGCTGAGAGGGATCCCATATTGGAGGAGAATCATAGACGATATGACCATGTTCAGGTGGAGGCCATGGATTCAGGCACCACCGTGGTATGATGTCCACCAACAATTGTTTTATACTAGGTGGACCTGATTTATCTAGGGTCAAGAGCACACAATGATAAAGTGGTATCTTCCAAATTTAGAAATTTAGGGACACAGGATGTTCCCCTAGATGATTATACAACCATTTTTCCATGGGCACAGAGAGAGGTTCAGTGGGGACCACAAATTCAACCTCAAGTAGTCATTGATGGCTTTAGATGACTTGTGGCTTGCCCTTGGGTCTATGAAAAAGGACAACTAGATGTGGGTACTACCCCAGGGTATGATGCATGGTGGGTGGCCCCACACACTTGACAGATCTGACTGCAGGATATCCATGGGGTAGACCTAGAGGTCGGGGTGTAGGTAAAGGATAGTAGCAAGGTGAGTGATAGCCTCATCGTGATCAAGGTCACTAGGACTAGGTGGTATAAGATCAAGCAATGGGACAGGTACCAGGGCCACCCCCACCACCACCACCATATCAGCATCAACAACATCCACAACAACAACAACTGGGGTAGGATCCCTAAGATATACAGATTCGGGCCCTGATAATTGAGAGAGATCAACTGACACAATAGGTGAAGACTTTGACGGTCGATAGGGATTATGAGCGATAGTTGCAACAACAGGTGGATCTTTAGTTTTCCCAGGAGACTAGATGGCGATAGAAATTAGAGGTCATCATAGTAGCAACATAGGGGCAGGTTGTGTCTGCATGCATGTACAAAGATGTTGTATGAGAGGTAGCATATTATAGGACACTCTACCATAGGGATATCCCATGATAGCAGAGGTAGCCAAACTACTCTCAGAGGAGCAGGTCTACTCCTAGGAGTTTAGGTGTGAATTGTTAGTTAGATAGTTGGGAGAGGGTAGTCAAAGACAGCCACCTAGAGTTCATCAGGACTAGTCTTGATACGATGATCAACAAAGCAGGGGATAACCCATGTCGCTTTTGTAGACACATTTTTTTGATATACAGTCTGATATTTATATGTATACACATTCATCAACTCATTTTTGATAGCCTCTAGTATATGCATTTTCTATGATATTGACACACTGACTTTGACATTTGTACCATGACACTCAAATTTTGATGATATATATGAGATGGATTGATTCGGTTATGATGTGATGTTTCATTTATTTTGATGTGATGTTTCATTTATTTTGGTGTTATGATCATGTATGGATGCAAATATTGTTATGAATACATTTTTTATTTATGCTTTATGATATGATATGATTTATGATGTGATGTTTATATGATATATGATGTATGATATATGTTATGGATGGAATGCAATGAATGTTTTATTCTCTTTTTCAGTATCTTTCTATGACATGCTATGAGATGGATGTATTTCCTTTTGTGTATTTTCCATATGCTAATGTCATGCTTATGAAATGATATGAATATGTTGTGATTATGCAGGATGTATGCATGTTGACGGTTTGTGGATGTAGGATAGATGCATTATGATCTTTGTTGATTTTCATGATACCATGTTAGCATGGAAAGAAGATAGAAGAATAAGACGAATGTATTGACCATTGATTTCGAGATTGATTCATAAGTCCAACAATTCTATGAGTTGTCGAGAATTTATTAGATATGGTGATGAGATTGATGAAATGCTCATTTTAGGGTTTGGGATACTTCATCATTCCTTATTTTTGATATAACACATAGATACAATGCATCAAGGTATTGATAACTAGGATGGCATTGTATCTAGTGTGATGGAATTTGACTCTGCAAATAGATGTGATAATCCTTGTTCACACCTTGACATACATAAACCTCATTGGAATGTAGTTTATAAGTTTACAACATTTCAGACCAAAGCATACACAATAGTCAACAATTTATTCAAAATGACCTCCCTACATACAACTAAGCAAGTATTCACCAAGATTACTTTACAAGAATATCCCACAAGAACAACAAATGAAAGATAATGATCAATGCCCTATTCCTTTCTCTCTAAATCATTTAGACATCATTGAGAGGTCCTCATAATGGGTCAACAAGATAAACCATAAGAAAAGATAAAAAACAAACAATCAATGTTATCTATATCTCTTGCCAAAGTAACATAGTTAAGGTGATGTTTGATGATGATTCCATTGCAGGAAAGATGCATCCTAAAACATGTTTATATCAAATGTTTTGACTAAGACTAAGTGTTTGATAGGTTGTTGATACAAACGTTATCAACTTGTTCACCTACGATCTATACTTTAGATTTTGACATTTAGGTTCACACTTTATGACTTGCCATACTTGTTTTACCAAAGGTTGATGATGATGATTGATTTATTATGAATGGAAGTTTATTGTGGGTGAAGCAAAATGGGATTGGTGGTTTTTGGGTTTTTGGAATATTTCAATGTTTTTGGTATTTTGCGATGTTTTGAGGCTGTTTAGGGTTTTTCCAATGTTTTCTAATGTTCTGATTTTTCAATTTTCAAATGTTTTTGTGTTTCTAAGTTTTCAAATGTTTTTGTGTTTTTTTGAGTTTTGACCAAGACCTAAAAGGGATTGACCTAGGGCCTTGAGGGATTATCAAAGATTAGCCTTTCCTACGTTATACACACAAAGACCACATAGTTCAATTGACTTTGACCAGTAACTGTTTATTGATGAAATATGAACAATTGATGGATTGTTAGTTTATTATGATGAACTCCTAAGGACTGACCTAAAGCATCTCAGGGGCACATCAGTGATGGCCTTTCCCACGTTCAAGCTCAAAGACAATGTAGTTTGACATGGTGTGATTTTTTAGATTTTCTCGATGTTTTGACCTATTTAGGGATTTTGATGTGTTTTGGATTTTGACTTTACAACTTTTTGAATGTTTTTTGGCTATACATGATTTTGATGTTTTTGGATTTTTTTATTTTGCAAGTGTTTTTGGATTTTTGATGAGGTTTTCAAATGTTTTTGTATTTTTTGAGAGATTTCAAATAACCATAAGATATACAAGAACCCAATCCGATGCAAGAATAAAAAATTTCCCCTAGTGTGTTGTGATAGAATACCTCGATATAGGTAAGACAAATGACCTTCAGAATGTGCCAGGTAGTACTAAAGGGGAATATGATACACAATATCTCTGCTATGATACAAACACAGATGGGTGATGGGATAAATAGGATTAGTGGATGTGATAGATGGGTGTGATGTGAAGCATGATAAGCTTAGAGAGCCATCGATAGATGGAGGTACTTATTTACGCAAGGTGCTTGTTTGCCAGGTTTTCACCAAGGGACTTGCCCAAAGCACCACCAAAGTGGTTTTCACCAGAGGACAATTTTTGTTCTTTACTATTTTCAATCCTTTTTCTTATTTTTTAGATTTTTGTTATTTTTTAGATTTTTTGTATTTTTGAATTTACACCCTTCAAGCCTAGGCATAAAACCTTTTGAAATTTAGACTGTTGATTGGTTCCTACAAGGGTTCTCCTTTAGGCATCGATAATTGGTAAGCTCCTGATCCATAGCTTGCTATGATGATGAATGGTCCCAACCAGTTGGGCTCAAAATTTCCTTTACTGTCTTGCTCTAGAACATTCTTTTGATTCTACTTGAGGACAAGATATCCTACCTGAAAAGACCGACTCTTGATTTTATTATTGTAGCTCCATTTTAGTTGGTTTTGGTATGCTTGAAAATGATTTAAGGCATCAATATGATGCTCATCTAGGAATTCTAACTCGTTCAACTGAGACACCCTATATTATTCATTAGTGATTAGATTTTGTAGTGACACTCTTAATGAGGGGAGCTCAACCTCAATAGGTAGGATGCCTTAATATCCATAGACTAAGGAGAAGGGGATTGCACCTGTAGGTGTGTGGATACTAGTTCAATAGGCCCATAAGGTGGGGTTCAACTGTATATACCAATCATGACTAGCTTCTTTGACTGCATTTTTTAGTATTTTTAGTATGATCTTGTTTGTAGCCTCAGCTTGACCATTACCCTAGGGGTAATAGGAGGTAGAGAACTGATGTTGGATGTTGAATTGTTTGCATATCTCTTTTACATCCTAGTTTTTGAAAGGTGTTTCATTATCTGAGATAAGGGCTTGTGGAACACCATAATGACAAATAAGGTAGTTTAGGATGAACTTGGAGACCTGTTTCCCTATTATGTAAGTCATAGGGATAGCTTCCACCCACTTTGTAAATTATTCAATGGTCGTGATGATGAGTTTATGGCTATTAGACGAGGTGGGGGTAATCTTTCCTATGAGGTCGAGCCCCCATTGCGAGAAAGGCCAAGGTTTGACAATCGGTTGTAACTCTTGAGCTAGAGCATGGATAAGGTCTCCATGTTGTTGACACTAAATACATTTCTACACATACTGATGAGCCTCTCTTACCATGGTTGGCCAGTAATCCCCTGTCCTCAATAGTTTCTTGGATAAGGTCATACCACTAGAATGGGAACCGCAAATGCTTTCGTGTACTTCTGTTAAGATAGTCAAGGATTCCTCTTGGTTGAGACATCATAATAATGTCCCCTCAATGCTTCTACAGTATAGGGTATCACCTAAGATGATGAATCAAGAGGATTTCTTGATGAAGGTTTTCTTAAGATTTATGTAATAGTAGATGGAAGGATACCTTTGTTTAGATAGGTAAAGATGTCATGATACCATAGGGGACCGAGATAAATGATTTCACACACAAATTCTGAGTCAGTTGTCTTGAAATTCAGTACAAGAGGCTACTCTACAAGGAATTCGTACTGATGAATGTTGTGTGTCATATCTAATACGGATCCAATGGTTGTCATGGCATCTGTTGCTTGATTGTTAACATAGGGGATCTACTCAAAGGTTATATCAATAAAGAAGTCCTTTATATCTTCCTCCATCTTATTGTAGGGTGTGAGCTTATCATCCTTGGTCTGATAATCATCATTGAACTGATTTATAACCAACTGTGAATCTCCATAGACCCTGAACCCCAGGATTTGCCATTGTGTTGTAGTTCTTAATCCTATTATGAGAGCTTCATACTCAACAATATTGTTAGTGCATGGAAAGGACAACCAGTATGATTTTGGAATACAGTCACCTTGTGGGGTGATAAAGAGAATGCATGCCCATCCTCCACTGATCTTCTATGTCAACGAGAAACACTAACTCATCAGGAAATTTGAATACCAAAAATTCTCTGCATAGATGGGTGCCTTTGTTATTTTATCTATAATTACTTGTCCCTTGATAGCCTTTCGCTCCACATATTCTATGTAAAATTATATTAAGATCATTACCCACTTTTCCATTCGCTCCGTGAGAGTTACCTTTGACAACAAATATTTTAATGGGTCAATCTTAGCGATATCTACTTAAGTGATTATGTGTTCTTGTTGTTGAAAAACTATACAACAGTAGATCTACTAATTCAAGTTGCATGATCTGGTAAGTAGTGTTGAAGTTGAGATTTTTGAATTAAGTAGATCTACTAATTCACCCCCCTCCCAGTAGATCGTGTGCACTTCAATTTTTTATCAAAGCTAAGCTCCTTTGAAGAAGCCTAACAACTTAAGGTAGATCTGGAATGGCATAAGAAATTTCTTCTAGAAGCAAAGTATCGATATTTAATGGATCCAATTTTGTATTTTGGAAAGTTAGGATGGAGTCCTATTTGATGGATTTAGGAATGGACATCTAGGTGTCAATTGTAGAAGAATATGAGCCTCCTGAAAATCTACCTCCTAGGGATTAGGTCAAAAAGAGAGATATTGAACTCAATGCCAAGGCAAAGAATGATATTTTATGTGGTTTGACTAATTCTGAATTTGTGAAAGTGACATAGTGCAAAATAGAAAAGGAAATATAGGAAAGATTGGAAACAATCTATGAAGGTGATGAAAAATTCAAAGAGGCAAAGTTACAAACTTATAGAGATCATTTTGAAGGTCTGAAGATGAGAACATTGCTACATTCATGCTCCAAGTTGATGAAGTTGTCAATCATATCCAAGGTCTTGGTGAGAGTTTGGAAGAGAAGATTATTGTGAAGAAGGTACTCAAATCTCTTCCTAGAAGGTTTGATCCTAAAATATCTACTATTGAAGAAGCTAAGGATCCGAATGCTTTAAAATTGATTGAACTGTATGGAACTTTAGCTGCATTTGAGATGATATTTGAAAGTGAAGAGTCTATAAGGAAAGAGGCTACTTTTAGAGTATCTAAGAAGTAGGTTGATGGAGATTCTGATGTTGGATCAAATATGAAAGAAGAAATTTTTTTCAAGAAGCTACAAAGAGGTTCCAATAAGTACAAAGGTAAATTACCTTTCAAATGTTTCCTTTATGCTGAAGTAGGACATTTTTATGGCTAAGTGTCCCCATAAGAATTCTAACAATGCTAAGCAAAAGAATGAAAAGA